>CM061921.1:352515976-352690966 GCA_031002005.1 Vandiemenella viatica
ACATATATTGGCACCTGATGGTAATTTGTCATAAATAAGTAGAGGTAGAGTTCCCACAAATATTGCAAACAGGATATGAGCCAGAACACACTCCTGTATAATACCTACAGTGATCTAGAAGGGCTTTTCTTGTCCATTCTTGGTAAGAACAGTGGCATTAATGTTGTCATGTAGTAGCCGAATTGTTCAGATATATTTAGCAGGGCACCCAACTAACTTGGGAACCATCAGACCTGTTCAGAACGGATTTCGATCCCCCGAGTATATGTTGAAGGGTATTTACTCCATATGTCTGTTATACAATTATTTCTTCAAAATGAGCCCTGGATATCGAGAAATTAACGCGGAAATATATGTGAATAAATTTTAAATATTATAATTTTAGTACATTGCTTAAAAGCTTCAGCGTGGTGTATGCGGTAAGGCGCTAACTTCCCATTTTGCGAACCCGGGTTCAAATCCCCATACTGCCAAATATTTTTATTTCTTTTTTCATATGCAGTAATCATTAAGCATTGATTTTATTTCATTTAAAATTCATTTACGAATTTTTATTATGCAAAATAACAGACATTATGTTAGCTTCAAACATTTACATGCTACCACCACTGCACGGAAATAAGTATAACTGTGGTAGGGGGAAAAACCCCCGACCTTATGGCTGTAATATATTTACTTTACGATATTAATTGTAGAGATACAAGTATAGAAACGATGAACATTAAATATACCTGTTTCATTAAAAAAAACACATAAACAATTAACTTATCACAGCAATTAACAATGAAATAATGATTTTCTAAAAACAAAAAAAGTTGGGACTGTATATTCTGTAATATTTTGTTTTAAAAGTTATTTCGCATAATAAACGAATTTTAAATGAAACAAAATCAATGCTCAATGATTACTGCATATGAAAAAAGAAAAATATTTGGCAGTATGGGGATTTGAACCCGGGTTCGCAAAATGGGAAGTTAGCGCCTTACCGCATACACCACGCTGAAGCTTTTAAGCAATGTACTAAAATTATAATATTTAAAATTTATTCACATATATTTCCGCGTTAATTTCTCGATATCCAGGGCTCATTTTGAAGAAATAATTGTATAACAGACATATGGAGTAAATACCCTTCAACATATACTCGGGGGATCGAAATCCGTTCTGAACAGGTCTGATGGTCTCCAAGTAAGATATTCCAGAGAGCTTCTCAATTAGCAGAATTAAGGGCTTTTATGAGATCTATAAAACAAACAGAGTTTGGTTTTGTTCTCTGGATTTTTCTTGAAGTTGTCTAAACCTGTACCTATGTTTGGGCTAAAACAAATTATTCAGCTAGCGATATCAAGCAGTTAAATAAGATTCTGGCAAGAATTTTCCCAGCAGCTGAATGCTGGGATTTTTCATGGTAGTTGTCACATTAACCCTTGTCACCTTTTTTGTAGATTGTGATGATTGAAGCATCTGTCATGTCAGTAGGGATTGATTCAGAGTGCCATATTTTGACAATCAGCATGTGGGTATGCTGATTCAGTTTGGGACCTCCTTCCTTAAAGGGCAGAAATTCCATCTGCTCCTTATGTTCATTATATTTCAGCTGTTGAATAGCTTTGTTGACTTCTTGAAGAGAGGGTGCTTCTTCTTAGTGATCTTGAGTGGGCTTCTGGGGAATCATAGCAAAGGAGCTTTCCTCAACAAGTGATTCTCAGTTTGTGTTCTTGGAAGTGTTCTTTCCAGTGGGAACTGATGGAAGGATATTTGAAAAGTTTCATACCATCCTTAGATAGTAGGGAATTTGGACCTTTTGAAGGGACATAAATAGCCTGGTGTTGCTGGATGCCACTAGAATTTCCATTTCATGTGATTTTGCAGACCACCATTGGTTCTTCAGTATTATTGTTCTTCTCTGGACTTCGGCATTGGAATGTTGATAGCTTTGTTTCTTGGTTTTGCCATGTTGTGTATGACCTTCCCCCCCCCCCCCCCTTAGAGACTGGGTTTCTTTTTTACTGACATTTGGGGGTATTTTGAAGGAAATAATTGTTTTCAGGAAAAGCATATAGAATTCTAATTTGTTCAGTTGGAAGGTATGGTATCTGTGTGGGAAAAGGTATTTGTTAATTGGGAACATGTTACAGGAAAACAAATTGGCACTAGGTAAAATTTAATTAGCGATATTATAGGGTGAAGAATCATAAACAAATTGATGAATATGATGATTAGTGGCTGGGGCAAAATTAGATTGTAATAGGCTCGATAGCCAAAACAAAGCAATAGAGATTGGTTAACTTGCAACCACTTTCTGACTTCCTGTATAGGTTTGACCTCTAACCAACTATCTGTAAAAATGAACTGACATTGACAAATGGTTATACTATCAATTCTTGCTTCATGGTCCTTGCCATATTTGGCACCGGGCAACGACCAGGTCTTGGGTTAATACTTAGTTATCCCTATAATTTTCTCCTTTCTTCCAGTTCCACCCCCTCCCGATTCTTTTATTCTTTCAACCAACTTAAACCACTTTTCACAAAAGTTTGTTTTATTTATATTGTTTCTAAATTACTGTTCCTTTTTTCCATTTTTACATATGTTTATAGGTTTCAAATGAATATTTGCTAATTTTCTCCTTTTTTACATGATATTTTTGGTTAGTTATTGATTTTGCAAAATTTGGGTGTATTCTGTTCAACACAATACACCCACTCCTGTCCTGTTTCCTCCCTTTTAAACTTGTCCTCACCCCCTTTCATCTACACAACTACAACAATTGGCACTTGACACCTGCTTGTGTGTTATATGTTCTTGTGGTAAGAAAGGTATACCCCTAGAACTTTCAGGTTTCCTGTGCATTGTTTTTTTTTATTATTATTATTTATTTTTTTCACCGTCATGCTGTAATCTCTGGTAATTGCTGATTTATTTTCATATTCTTTTATTTTTCTATCCAGCTTCTTATATATATAATTATCTGTCCACAATGGACAATTCCAAGTTTACTCTTGTGGTGAGACTGTGTTCCACATCCTGAACACCCTGCTGAGTGTCTTATGTATTTATCTGAATGCTTTTTCATACTAAAATACTGTAAAGTGTGTTAGCATTTCTGTGTTTGTCACTGCTCTGTTGTCTGCTTTCAGTATCCTTCCTTATTTTCATTGCCTAAAGGCATGTTCCTTCTCATTATTATTGTAATAATAATTTGTGGTCTTAGTATATTAACTTAACCATATTGCAAATAATTGTCAAAATAATTCCATCAAAATAAGTTAAAAATGTGACCAGAAATTCCTTTATTCTTGCAAATTATTCAGTTTTTTTTAGTTAAAATGTTCATATATCTCAGTTTTCAAGTAATTCTAATATGGAATTTATGCTCAAATATCCTCAAAACTAATATCTGACTAGAGAGAATAAGTGTTAGTTAATAAACTGCCTACCCCTCAGAAATATATTTGAAAACATTTACAGAGACTTAAAAATTTGCTCTTGAAATTCATTATGTAGAAATAATTTTGACAACAGAACCCAAAATTTTTATTTGGGCCTATTTTTGAGTTCTGTCCCATTTTCTATCAATTATCTTCCAGATATGGAAGTTACCATCGACAAAGTATATAGTGAAGAAATTTTGTGCATGATAGGGATAACCTTCAGTATTGGAACTACTGATAATAAATGATGATAATTATTCTGAACTGTCGGTATGATTAAAGTGGTCATTTAACTATTGCTCTGTTTGATTAGAACTAACCCATTTTAATTTTTTATGTGCACTTGTGTGTAACAAAGTTGAAAGGGAATTATTGGTTGTTTGGTTAATATTATAATGACCAATGAAAAAAATTCAACTAGGCACTGCATTTAATGAACACATGTGAGTCACTAACTGTGTGTTTGGTTGGTAATTCTAGCTCTTTGATCTAAATCTTTCATACACCATTTAAAATATCATTTGCAATGGTTTTTTTTTTTTTTTTTTTTAATTGATGTCGGTGAAAGTGAGCTCTAATTAACTATTTCTCCCTTCTTCTTTACACACTCATAAACAGAATACCTCTTGATATGCTTGAAAATGTCATTTTTAGTACTTTTGTAGGGTACTTAAATATACACCAACAACTGACTATTGGCAGAACTCATCTCCCTAAATAATTTCAGGGACTTGGATGTATTGTAACAACATAAACTACTGAATGAATGCAGTTTTTCTTGGCGTTGTATATTTATGAATGTCTCTCTGGAAACCAACTAAGTAATACTATTACTTACATGCAATATTTCGGTGAAATAAACCTGTCACCATCTTCAGGTGTAGTCGTAAGACTGGAAGTTTGCCTAGAGCGCGTTGTTTAAAAACTGGCATGGCAGCGACAGATGTTGTTACATTGCCTAGCAGCAACTCGGACTTCATTAGACACCCGTGAAGCACAAAACACTGAGCGTTGCTGATGGGTAGCCTCAATAACAAGTATCCACACATCATTTACTTGTAAATCACAATCCTGGTTAACCAGATCAGATGCGAGGAAAATTTCAAATGCTTCTGTAATGACACTGTCCTAGAAGCCTCTCACATGTGCCACCACCTTGGTTGATT
Source organism: Vandiemenella viatica (assembly GCA_031002005.1). Lineage (NCBI taxonomy): Eukaryota > Metazoa > Arthropoda > Insecta > Orthoptera > Morabidae > Vandiemenella > Vandiemenella viatica. The sequence goes on from CM061921.1 coordinate 352,520,577, forward strand.
TAAAATCGAATCCATGTCCTTGTTCCAAACTATGTTCTGCCACCACAGATTTGTCATTTTGCCCCATGCGAACATGTCGGGCATGTTCCAAACAACTTTGTTTAATATGCCGTACTGTCTGCCCGATGTACTTGTTTCCACTTTCATGCGGAATGCTATAAGCTCGCGGTGAACAAAGGGCAAGGTAATCCTTTGGAGAGCACAAAATGTTCCTTAGTTTTGGAGGTAGTGGGGAAATGGTCTCAGTGCCATTTCATGATAGAAACCTTCCAACCTTGATGTTGTGGCAGCCACCAGAGTAGGGCAAGAAGGCTAAGTGATCGTGTGGGACATTATCGCAGCATGAGTGATGACATCACATATGGAGCAAGAGCAAAAGGTTACCAGACCTGTGTGTGCCTCATGGATGCACTAGATAGCATTATTGGTACATGTCTGAGTTTAATAGGAGACTCTTTGGATCGCTAGAGGGCAGTTGATTGTATCATAAAATTTCCTAGCATGTGTGGCATACAGATGCTACAGTGGCTCAGTGTTGGAATCGGTGTATACATCAGAGCACACACATACACAAGTTCCTGTTGCTCAAGATTGACCACACAAATGAAAGATGGTCATACAGTAAGTTATGTGTTACACAATGCACCTGCTATTTGGGCACAGGTTTTGGACTCTACAAGACCTCTTATCTTTCATCGCCATGTCTAGACAACTGACATTGGCCAAACTATTGGTACACTGTTTCCTTTGTCAGAAGCCTTCAACACGAGAGCAAAGACAGCTTTTGTTTGAAGTGGTGCCATATGAGGGAGAAATAGATGGACGATGAGTAGCATTGCACAATGTTCAGCAATTAATTGCAGTTCTGCCTGACCACAGATAATGTTTACATATGTTGACACTGAGAGGCAGAGGACCAATCATGCTAATGTTATGCTAGCATGTGCCAGCATAACAACTCCTTGCATCATAGTTTGGGGAGCCATAGGTCGCTACTTCAGGTCTCTTCTGATCACATCCAAGGGACCTTGATAGCTCAGTCCTAAATTTTGATCCATCACTAATTTTCCAGATCTCGGAAGGTCAGTTATGACAGCTCTGGCCAATATACTGCGAAGTGGATACAACAGCTATAAAACTCCTTTCTGAATCGATTTACATATCAAGGCTCAAGGGAGCAAGCAGAATACCCATACTGCACGCTCTGATATCCATTTCATCTGATATTGTAATCATTGAAATCAGGTCACAAGGCTATTTAACTGGCACAGTTTTATTTCATCACCATTTCTTCCGTGTCTTTTTGTCAGTGAGTGTAGCTAAGTTCTATCTCCAAGTTAAGTTGCATTATTACCTCTTTGGAAGCTTAAGAACCCTTAAGTTATATTTGTAGAAGTGGCTTTACTGCCTAATACTACTTTTTTAATATTCATTATTCTTTCTCATCACTGTAACGGAGAGTTATCTTCCCCTGATGTTACTAGATATGTGTTTACATAAATATGAACACATGTCTAATGTAGGAGGGAGTACTTCACATTTATTCACTGTAGAATATAGTAGCCACTCATGACCAATAATGATTTTTTTTTTAAAAATAATAGAAAAAGATTCCAGCTAGCAAAAATCATTACTTTTAGAGACGATGGCAATAGGATGATGAGCTAAGTCATGTTAATTCTACAAAACGGGAACACGTCAGACGTTTTCTTGTAAAAACTATTGTAACTAAGCATTCAATATAGAATTGAGATAAAAATAGTGACAATGAAAATGCTATTAGGCAATGAAAATAAGGAAAGGTAGGGTAAAATAAACCTGCCACTCACCACAGATGACGGCAGGAGAGCCATACATAAATATGAACACACTTTAAATATTTCCACGACTTAACTTATGGACTTAAACAGACAGAACAATTGAAAACTGAATCCAACTTTCTTTTAGATTGTATTTGAAAACTAACTCTTATTCCCGATAGATTAAGTATTATATCTGAAAGTAAATTTTTTCTGTGAAAAATTGTTGCATATAAAATATACTACAGAAAAAAACCTAACCTATTATGTATTTCATAACCCTACTTATAATTCTCATCAGCATAACACTTTCTATATAAAATAAGTATTAACTAATTAAATAACTAAGCCTAGCTTCCAAGCAGAGATTGATTCAAATCTTGGCACATTCATCTAAATTTTGTCTTCCGAAACTATTTCAATGAAATGTTAGTGTGGCTTCTAAAACAGACAATCGATGATTTTATTTATATTTCTTTTTACCAATTTACTTAACAAGATACCACCTATGATTTTTAATAATTTTCATGTATGTTAAAGCAGGTAATCTCAATATTTAAAAGGAAAATGCGTTAAACCAATATGATGATAAAACGGGTGCATAAAGTAAACCGATCACTGATGCTGAAGGCCGCAGGGATGTGACAATGCTAAAACCTCCAAGGGGCCATTCATAAATTGGGGCTGACAAATTTGATGGGTCTACACACACACATCCCCCCCTTAACATATGATGTAATTTTTGGATGGCCGCTAATACCGTTAAGAATTTTATTTTTTTAGGAGGCTGGTGAAACATTTATCAAGTCTCAGTGTACACATGTAGTAACATGAGTTACACATTTGATTAGTGTCCTGCATGATTAAGACCAAAATTTGTGTTGCAAGCTTTTTTTTTTATTTGGAAAAAAAAAACGTAGGGAGGAGCTGAAATGGTCCCCCAAACCTGGATCATAAAGTGAAAATTCTGAAACTTTATACAGAAAGTGAGAGGTTTGCTGATGAAATGAATTGAATAATGTTTGGAATGAGGGCAGATAAAAAAATAGAATTTCCGCAACCTGTTTATACAATTTTCAAGGGAGGGGGTGGGGGAGCCAACCTCGCTCCCGTTTTTAAAAATTAGTTGCTTGGGGGAACTGTCACAAATCAATTGATCTCACTCTAACCGTGGTGTTCCTTCTGGTTTAAAATATTTTTTTGGTACATACTAGATTGAAACCTAACACTGACATAATATTATAAGCCAAAGCACTTATGTTTTAAGCAGTGAAATAGTTCTCTATACATTACAGGTGCCAGCAGAAAATGTTATTTCGTGAAGAAAGAAAGTAATCAATTTGGATAAAACAAATTGTAAAATATTTGTCATTAAAAAAAAAAAAAAAAAAAAAAAAAAAAAACCCTCAATCCCACTACTCAGTTTTCTGGGATTACTTTCAGAATACTGCTTGAAAATCTAAATACATACAGAAAAATATGGAAAGAATGGTACTCGTCAAGGCAGATGTAGTATCGTCACATATTACTCTACTGGATATGTTAGTGTGCTGTTTCTGAGTTAAATAATTTTGTGGTGTTACATTAGACCAAATATTATACGAAACTGCTAATAAGCAATGAAAACCAGAAAGGATAGGAAAGATAACCTGTCACCTATCACAGATGAAGGCAGGAGGGCCAGGAAAAAAACAAAAGCATTAGCAATTTTGTCAGGCAACAGGAAATCATGTACACACCCAGATAGCCTGCTGCATGGCTGCAGGCAGGTGGTCTGGGTGTGTACACATCTTTACTGTAGCCACATGTCTCACCTCTTACATTTATATTTTACCAAAATATTGTAAAGTGTGTTCATGTTGAAAATCTTTTAAGGCAATGTATCTAAGGAAGCATAGGTAAATTTAACCCAACACTTGCCATAGATGATGGCAGCTGGAAAACGACAAGCACAAAAAATATTAACACGTGTAGCGCTGCGTTTACCTTTTTTGTGTTTGTCGTCCCCAGCTGCCATCATTTATTGTTGGATTGAATTTCCCTATCGTTTCTTAGTGTGTGTGTGTGTGTGTGAGAGAGAGAGAGAGAGAGAGAGAGAGAGAAATACAAACTTTGTATGGGTACATAATATTGCCCCAAAGTTTCAACTGTCAGGTGATAATTTTGTTTTGATTAGGAGGAAAAAAATTGATGAAGCATGTTGAAAACGGTTAATCATGAAAAGGAATTTAAAAACTGCAGTTTGCTAAACCCCATTACTGAATCCTCAATTAATTTAAACAATTTCCCCCCCCCCAAAGATTGTGAATTCTGCCAGAAAAATGGTCAAAATATTCATGTTACACGTTATTAATATGAGGGTAACTATTGCCAATTTTGTTTCATCCTTTGATTCATCAATCATACTTAAAATTATAATTTAGCAATACTGTACATTAGATTAAAAATAATGTCATATATATTATTTGCCTAGTAACATCTTTGAAGGCTAAAAGAGGCTGTAAATTACTCCATTTAGTAATAAATAATTTTTTCAGATGCCACCTGTAGTTACAGCATGGTATGGTCACAGATAATGGTACTTTCACACTAATCCTCATGGATGAATGGTTAATGTTCAGTCTGGCATTCAGAATAACTGGTTTGATGCCTGGTCCAGCCATCCAGATTTTGGTATTACATGGTTTCCTGAAATCACTACAGGCCAATACTGTGGTAGTTTCTTAAAAATCTGTAATTGAATTCTTTCCCATTCCCTGTGCCCCCACTCCTCTCATCTGTAATTACCTCAACAGGTCATGCAACTGTGACCAAAAAAAGATAGAGAATAGGCACAGAAGTGAATAAATGTGTAAAAGAGTATGCACTTGCAGGAATAAGCACAGGCAGGAGGCTGCAATTAATATCAGCTTCAGTATATGTTTTGAGCATAAAAGAATTTGTGTAGATGTATTTATATGTTCATCCAACAAAATAAAATATTATTAATATCAGAAACAATGAAGCAGGAATAACTGTCATGAGGCAATATTATTATAGGAAGGAGAGGTAAAGTAGACCCATCTTTTCCCAAATTTGAAGGAAAAACTGAGGAAACAAAAAAACTATTCAAACACAATAATTTGGATTTTGCATTTACTCGTGAATATGGAAGTTGAGGCTCATGGCAAGGTTCGTATATACAAACCCAGCCACATGATTTGTTAGTTTTTAACCATTAGTTTCAGAGGATAGGTGGTGGGGTGTGACAAAAGCAATCTCATTGAAAATGTTATTCGGGAAATAATCATAAGGTGATCAAATAATTATACGAGATTAGTTGAAAATTATCATGAAAATATATGTACAACATAAATGAATAAGCTATGTGCAAGTGATGAGTTTACTAGGTATTTAAAGGTAAAGAGAAAAGTATTTACTTCCTGAGATTGAGGTACAGGGGTTGTCTGTTGTCCAGAATGATTTGTTGACCAATTCCAACCTCTCAAGTTCAGATAGGAATGTGATTTCATGAAGTACTTTGATGGCTCTGACTGTGAAACAATTACTGAGGTCACAAGAGTGGGTGGTCTAGATATTGAGAATGAAATGTTCATCTGCTACCATCAATCTTGATGGATAAACTGTTTATTAATTAGACCGATGTGAGAACTTGACCAGTGGAGGCAGGTGAGCTATTATATGAGGTGAGGCTTAGTAGTACTAGTGGCATAGCTGGCTTATAGTGGTGTAGGCTTCATCAGTGGTAGGATTGCAGTAGTTTGTGGTAGGTGGATGCACATGGCTCATTTTACAAAACCTGTTACAAGAAAGGGGGCTTTCGGGTGGTTTATGTTATGGAGTTAGTATTTGTAGACAAGTATATATTTTTTTTCAAGTTGGGTGGTCTGATGAATGTGAAGTGTTAGGGAGAGAATATGACAACTTCTGGGAAAGCTCTGAGAAAGTAATCACCACAACAATTGATTTGATTCTAGGATTCAGAACCAGGAGACGACCAGGTGAGAAAGACAGCTTGCATGTGTTTTGGGTTGCTTTTAGTGGGCGTTTAAGTGTGTTGGACTGATTATGGCCCAGGATACCTGTTTAAAGACTAATTACAGGAGATATTTGCAGGTATAAGGGCTTGTATCATGTTGTTGGCATATATGGTAAGGGATTCCGGATCAGATTAGATGTATCTGTCTCAGTTGCCTAAGCTGTAGGGGAAAAGTGTATTTGTAGGGTTATAGTATTGTGAGTTTGATATGGGCAGAAGTATGTATTTGGCCATTATGAACCAACATGTCTATATCAATGAAGGTGATGTGGATGTGAAAGAAGGGCCATGTGAAGTTGGGATAATTTAGTAAGTTGTAGGAGGTTTACACTGTGGGTGCAGAGCATAATTGTGTTATTTATATGTCTGAACTACACAGTTGGTTATAAGTGAGGAAGACTGTCAGAAGGTTGGTATAGGAAGATGCCATGCATGTATCCATAACAGTGCCTAGTTTCTACCTGGTGGGAGATGTGGGACTGCAAGGTGAAGAAATATTTTAATGGAGAGTAGTGGGCCGGTGATATGAGGAAATGAAAAAAATTCAATGCTTGAGGTGTGTGTTTGTCTGTTTTTCAATGCTCCCCTGCCTTCAACTGTTGTTAAGTGTTGATTATTCTCCTATCCAGATGTTTCAAATATACTCTGTTGTAGATTTAACCCCATTTACAGCTATGTGCATTTATGCTTATCTTTATGTCTCAAGAAACTCTTGGTAATTTTAATAGGGTTAAATATTTCAAAATCTATGAGGTAATGCCCATTAGAATATTGTCTCTATTTGTTCCCAATGCATATCCAGGTCACACATTAAAACCTCCTATCATTATGACACTGCCATTTTTATAAAATCTATTAACATTATTTTGTAGCTGCTCATAAAATTCTCGTTTTTTACTTCAGCCTTGTTCTGGAGCATAGATTAATGCTATTGTTATAAAACCTTATGTAGACTTGTATCTCACCATGATAATTCTTTCATTAATACAATTACAGCTGTGGATTATTTTTATTATCCTTTATTTATTTTTATTGCAACATCTGTCTAATTGTTAATGTAAACATATTGTAAACGTTTTGACAATCGTCATCTCGCTGTGTAGTTCATCTGCATAACCATAAATGTGTGAATGAGGCCAGGTATTAGACGAGTCTAAACATGCGTCCACTAATTTTTGTCTAGAAAAATATCCTTTTGCCACGAGTATGATGAAATGAGATAGGAACAGCTACTTTCTTTTCCATTTTTTTTTTTTTTTTTTTTTTTTTTTTTTTACATTATTCTGTTGTAATTACTATTACTTTGGGAATCTTGAAATGGTTAGGTGGCTTATCCCAGAAACTTTAGTAACAAAGTTGAAGAAGTATGTTTTAAATAAAAACCTTCTGCATGAAAAATATTTTCTGATTTGTTTCATCAGAATTGTTTTTTCTGTGTATTATAATGTTCTTTGCACATCTTTATTTTTGTGGTGCTAATTTATATCCAATCATACTTGGTTGAAAGAAAATGACAACCTTAAATTTTAGTCTACCCAAATTGCAAGCTTATGAGCATTGAAGGCAGACACTTGTGATAACCTTCCTTGAAGGTCCTGTCACTAATCCCTTCTTTTAATCATATTGGTATTGGTGAACAATAAAATCACTAAACCTTAAATTTATGTAGAACATACAAGGTACAGTCCTATTCCGTTCATAATTTGTGCTTACAACCCAGACAGTTGGAGTCCTGTTATCCCAAAAATGCTTTCCCTCTAAAAGTTCATTGTTAACCGTTAAACTATGTTAGTTTTACCCAGTATGCGAGCGTTAAAATTTGTCATTTTAATGCATTTTAGTCATATGTAAGTAGAATATAGATGATAGAAAGCTGACCAATAAGTTATTAATTAGATGTTACAACAGTTACTGTCCCAGAACGATTTTCTGTGCCTGTTCCAAATAATAGCACCGGTATTCTTGTTATATAGCATATTGTATCGCCCCTCTTATGAGTAAGAGTAAGAATGCAGTGTGGAAATTTGTTTTCTTAGCATTTGTGTGTACCTGTTACTGTGTAGCATTCCTATGACAATTTTTCATTTCTTTCTTTTTCCATTTTGTGTAAAATGTGCTATAAAGTATATTTTCCGTTTCAGCAGCCTACTCCTCAGCAGCCTGTACAGCAGGCTGTACAGCAAACTATTCAGCAGTCTCTGCAGCAGCAGCCTCTGCAGCAGCAGTCTCTGCAGCAGCAGTCTATGCAGCAGCAGTCTATGCAGCAGCAGTCTCTGCAGCAGCAGTCTCTGCAACAACAGTCTCTGCAACAGCATTCTCTGCAGCAGCAGTCTCTGCAGCAGCCGTCTCTACAGCAGCAGTCTCTACAGCAGCAGTCTCTACAGCAGCAGTCTCTACAGCAGCAGTCTCTACAGCAGCAGTCTCTGCAGCAGCAGTCTCTACAGCAGCAGTCTCTGCAGCAGCAGTCTCTGCAGCAGCAAACTCTGCAGCAGCAAACTGTAATACAATCAACACCAGTGGTACAGCCTACATTGGTGCAGGCCTCACCAGCCACCACTTTACCACCTACTTCCTCTGGTATAGATAGGTATATATTTCCACCATCAAATTATCTGTATCTATTTTTAGGAGGGACAGTAGCACTTCTGGAGAGTTAGTGCTCAGATTTTCCATGGAATTTGGTGACCTGCTTGTATAACAGTTTCCACGCGTTGAGATGGTGCCGTATACTAGTATTAGTTGGTATTAATTGCCGCCGTTTTGGCCTTCTTCTTGGGCATACTGCACTTAGATGTGTTCTACATGCTCTGCTAAGCACAACTAACAGTCTTCTGAAAGGATTGAATAGTCCAGCCAATCAGGTGAATGTTGTTGGCATGTTGTTTGGTCACCTGGTGCAGGTCGTGGTGTCAATTGTTCTCTCAGCAGCAATGCAAGTCACCCATCATGTAGCTTTAGGCCCGTCTCTTAATTGATATTATTAGGATGTTCAGCAATCTCCAGTCTTTTATCGGCCTTGCCACCACTAACGTTCCTTCAAAAGAAGCATGGCATGACCAGCGATCAGTGAATGACGCACGATGAGCGACTTGTACATGTTGTTTGATTTGTCCCAGCCTCTCACTTACTGTGTGACTAATCTCTCTCCAATATAGACCAATCCACAGCTGCAAGGAATCTCGTAAACCCCCACAGTTTGTAGTGTGGGTTGCATGTGTTTTACTTTAATTGGGGAGATGCTAATCTCTCTATGGGCCTGGTGAACTGGCTTGATGTCAACCTTACTCAACAGTTTGCCAATTCACTTCATGACACCTCTGATCTAGGATAAGACTGTTACTTTGCATGGTGCATTTGTTTTATTATTTGAGGCTATTGCATTTTTATTGTCACCCTCATAGACGTGGCTATATTCAAACTTTTTAGAAGACCACTAATTGTGTTTCGTATTGTGGGGGGGGGGAAAAAATCTGACAAGGAGAGGTCTTCAATGTGTAAATCAAAATCAGAGAACAATCAATGTGAATTTATAGTATAACTCTTAACTGATATTTCACTCTAATACTACTCGCCCTGGTGGGCCATTGTGTATGAGAAATTGAGACAAAAAATGCTGTAAAATTTTAAAATCTATACCTATACAGTCGCCCCATATTTATCGTGACAAAATAGCTGTGTGTGTTTTTATGGATGTGTGTGTATTTGAAAAGTCAAGAATTCGATGCCTGCTTGGTGAAAATATTTTTATTTTCTTTGTGCATATTTCCTCACTACGATTTGGTATTTATAGCATTACAGATTGATTTTTCTGAAGAATCACTGAATTAAGAGTTTTCCTTCAAAGGATTAACAAATTACTTTTGTGATTGGTGCCATACCAACATTTCAAACATAAATTGATTCCACACAGTGTACATGTAATGAAGTATATCCTTCCACAAACCACAAGTTATTCTCATTATTAAAATGGGGAAGTGTATTTCATTTATGTTTGTAAATTTTTTCCCTCTTTATATTGTAACCATACTAGACACATTAGTGTCATAAAGTAAATACTGGCACACAAAAAATGTGGCATTAACAGAGTTTATTTTCAGAAATTTCATGAATACCTCACAACAGTAGCAGGAGTTGGTATTAAAACGTTAGGTCAGAATTGTATAGTCTCTTGAAAATTCTAATTTTTAAAAGTACTTTGCAACATTCTCTAACCATTTCAAGATAAGTTTGAAATGCCTAAATTTGAAGCTGTTGTAATACATTCCACTATTCACCACATTTTTTTTTTTTCATTTTGGCTTTAAGCCCCCACGACATTGAGGACGGTAGAGGCAGGAAATGACTGGTGGCTAGAAATGGGAAGAAATTAAGCCATGGCCTTTTTGAAGGAACCACCTTGGCATTCGGCTGGAACGATTTGGGGAAACCATGGAAAACCCAAATCTGGATTGCTGGACAGGATTTGAAACTGTGTCCTCATGAATGTGAGGCCAGAACATTACCGCTCATCCACCATGCTCAGTGTGCCAGAACTTGCTGATATCATAAATTCATCTGGTATGATTCCAGTTTAATGGAGAAAAATCTGATGTTTATATATGTAAATCAAATATGATTCTCCACTTATATAATAAGAATTTTTTGCTTGTGGAAGGATACCTTTCCTCAAATTTTCCCAATGTTGAAGCAATTTGTTTTTAATGTAAGTATGGTGCCTATCATAGAAAAACACTTCAAAGAAAACAAACTATAATTTAGGTGAATTTTGATAAAAATGAATCTGTAATGCTATAAACAGCAAATAGTAGTGAAAAGAAATGCACACAGAAAATAAAGATATTTTTACCAAGTGACTATTTTGTGTACTGAAACATCCATAAAATCATTCACCTATTTGGTCATGTTCAAATGTATGACTACATTCTAAGTTTAGGTCAACTATTTAAAATTTTAAGTGTCTCAAATTGTAGTAAACAAAAGCCCACCATTGTTAACGGTACTAGAGTAAGATGCCGGAAGTGTTGTACTATAAATTCACATTGATCATTCTCTGATTCCAATTTTCACGCAGAAGACCTCTCCTTGTAAGTGCAGTTTGCCCAAGAAGGAAGCTGAAGAAGTTAAGCCAAAATGTCTACAGTTAACATGAGGATGTGGCACTATCTCAGGAGCATGGAAACTGTTTATTCCTGCTACAGAAGCCTTCGAATGCATCTGCTGAAATCAGTTCACAGTAAATGACAACTTGCATTCATATGGAATGGGAAGATAAAACAAGATCCATCATTTATTAAAGTTGATCAGTGATGGGTCTACTTCTTTCCATGGCATATTTTTTTATTTTCTGCTCCATTGTGTATGAAAATTTTCATTCAGGTAAATTTAAGAAATTTTCGTAATTCACATGCCTTTAAAATACAGTTTGATATAAATTAATCATATGTTAATGGTGTGTTCCAGTACAATGCAGTTATTTGTGGATCTTTCGTAGGACTTACACCTTGCTAGCTTTTAAGCTATTGCAATTGTTTGAATCAGAATTTCTCCATAGTGGCTCAGTTACCAAGTGTCCTGTCAGAGTCTATACCTGCTGTTTTTTAAGACGGGGAGGGGAATGGTTTGATGGTGTTTAATTTGTGCTGAATGGGGCAGAACCAAAATAATTACGTATTTTTGGGCTGGAGAAAATTCACATAAAGTTACGATTTCAAACTAGCAATATATTCATGTGACAGTAGTAAACACAGAGTTTTGTGGACTTGAGCACAATGTGGAAGTGAAATGCTGTTTCATTGTAGCTGAGGATTGAAATAATTTCTTTACAGGATGTTTTTGGTTAAACTTCCTACATTATTAAAGTACAAGGGGCATTTTTTTTTTCCAACCTCTGATTGCACAGCATAGAGACCAGATGAGTGGCAGGTGAGCGGTGTGCACAGTAGACGATTGTGCATCTTACCTACCACACTCTCTGTTGTTGCCATGTTCATGACTTCATTCTGCAGCGAGCTGCAGTCACAGAAACATGACTGCATTGATCAATTCTCCTGCCAAATGTGAGTTAAGAAGGGTTATTCGTTTTCTGCAACCAGAAGGGAACAGTGCAACAGAAATCCATCGAACAATGAGCCAAGTGTATGGAATGACCTTTATGAGTGAAGGAATCGTGCGTAAATGGTGCAGAAAATTTAAAGAAGGCCGAACTGAAGTGTACAATGGAGGTGGTCAAGGACGTAAATCTGTTGCTACAGATGACCTTGTACAAATAGTTGCCAAAGTGGTAAGAGAAAACCACATGTTCACGATAAGTGATTTATCAATGAAATTTCCAGCTGTGTCAAAATCTTCTCTGTATTCTATCATAACAGACAATTTACGCTACAAAAAAATCTGTGCTCGCTGGGTCCCTAAACTGTTGACCGACAACCACAAAACTCATCGAATGGTGACAGCTTTGAAGTTCCTTGATCATTATCACACTGATGGAGAAGATTTTTTGAAATCAATTGTGATTGGAGATGAGACGTGGATTCAGTATGACACACCCGAAATGAAATAACAATCCCAACAATGGATGTACACAAATTAACCGAACAAACCAAAAAAATTCAAAGAGACCATAACCGAAAGGTTATGGCTACCGTGTTTTGGGACCAAAAAGTTGTACTGCTTGTGGAGTTTATGCTGCCGGAGACCACGATTAATGCAGCTTTTTACTGTGAAACTTTAAAACATTAATGGAGGTCCATTCAGAACAAAAGAAGAGGCATGCTGACTTCTGGTATTATTCTGCTCCACAACAATGCTCACTCTCACAGTGCTGGTGTCACCCATCAACTTCTTGAACAATTTCAATAGGAGAATTTTGATCACCCGCCATATAGTTCCGCCCTAGCACCAAGTGACTTTCATCTTTTTGCTGAACTGAAGAAGTGGCTAGGAGGGCAGCGGTTCCGAACCAACAAGGAGGGTCAAGACAATGTGATGACTCATTTAAATTCATTGGCAGCAACATTTTATGAAGAGGGTATTGGACAGCTTGTCCACAGGTTTGACAAATGCCTTCAAGGTGATTGTGTTGAAAAGTGACCATAAGTGTACATAACAGTTGCTAATAAAATATTTTTTCCATGTCCATTTGTCTTTTATTTATGGCCTATTGGAGGTTGAAAAAAAAAATTATAAAAATATACACCAAAAGTTGTTTTGTGACTTCCTGTAGCACTGAATTGTCTGCAGTCAATCAAGTTTCAATTAACAGTATTCAAGAGAGTAGTTTATTTTTCTGCTCATGTATCTTGTTTTTATGTATTTAAATTCCATAATTCGAAGTTTATTTTTTAATTTTTTATGGTTGTCGAGTTTGATTTGATGACCATTGAATTTTTCACCCTTCACAAGAACCGGCATTTGGTTCAACAAGGTTCCAGTTTCCTACCCTTCATTTCGTACAAACTTCTACCTACTTGCTTTGAAACTTGTTAGGTGGCTAGTGTTGTTTCTTTCTACATTCAGTAGTTGACTTAGTTCTTAAAAAATATTTCAGAAATTAACAGATGGTGACCAAAATGTAGAATAACATGAAGAAAAAAAAAACACTCTTCAAGAGCTTAATTATTTCAAGCAGATAATGGCATCTTAGTTTCTTTTATTGTATATAAATAACTAGCTGATACCCACGGCTTCGTACGCGTGGATTAAGAATTTATTTGCCAGAATTGAATATAGAAAGTAGTTGGTAAAGAAGGATTGGTCCCAAACAACACCGAGTCTGCATAATGTGACAGGAAAACCATCACTATATCATTTCTACCGTTGAACCTGTCTCTTGAAGAGAATCAGTTTCCAATATATTTAAAAACAGAAATACAAATGAAGGTTAGGGCATGTGGGGGAGGGGGGTGTTAAGTAAGGGCAGGTTTATTTCAGATTGGTCTTTTCTTCTTTATTCCGCATGAGCATCCGATTCTTTGGTTCTAATAACTTTAGCTGCTCGTGCTCTCCTAGAGCTATAACTTAGGCCAGTTTACGCGTGTAAGGCATGTCAGAAAAAGATGGCAAAATAAACTGGTGCCAGAAACATTTAAGCAGACACAAAGTAATAGGACAGAGAAAATCTACATCTATACTACATAATACGTTTTTTCTCTAAACGAAATTTATCAACAAATTATACACTAACATAATGTGTGAGAAGCACACCTTGAGCAACCGACGTAACATTACAGACTAACACACACATCCGTCTCTCTGTCACCATTTGATAAGTTCTTAAAATTTCATGACTATAACTGTTAATCATACCGGAAAAAATGCCCTGTGCCCGCCCTACAGATTTTCTTGTCAAATTCCATCTATATCGGTATAGGCATTTAGTCGTCAAAATGTAACAAAAATACAGAGACTTACTACCACATTTATAGTATTATTACTGCAGATCACACACAAACTGACTGCGAATCACCCCTGACGGATCAATATAACGTAAAACAGTGTATACCTACAGCATTGCAAGACTACCTATGATTTGCCTCTCCTTGCACCCCTAAATTTGCGATATCTGCAGTTTAACATTCAATCCGAATAACCGACGGTTAAGGCGTGACTCTTACGATCAAAAGCAATTTTTAAAAATTTTAGCCTCCACGGAGATTTGAACCAGAGACCACGACCCAAACATTAGAAAGCAAGCGCTTTAACCACTGAGCTACCTGACCATTACACGGAAAAAACAGTACAATGACCTCCACATCCAATGCATCTGTCTATCACCGTTCAGTAATTTTTTGAAATTATAAGACGACATGTATTATTTATACAGATAATTTTTCAACCAAATGTGGACAATATTTTTCTCTTTGTTTCAAAGGAAAAGTGTAAAAAATTTCATCGAGATCGGATGAAAACTGTGGATTTGTATGAAGAACAAACAAACATACATTCATCTCTATATATACAGATTTGCTGGCCATTATTAACAAAATAAGAGTAATTTAGTAAAAATTAATAATAATGACCAACAGTTAAGATGGCATTACTGTTCAGTCATTTCATGAAACTTCTGGTAATAGAGAGAGCTCTGTTTCGCGGTTGATGTGAGTGAGAATAGCTTTGATTTCTTCACTTTGTGGACTGATCCTGGTGGGTGAGCAGTATTGCTTGGACCTGGCATCTGGGAGGATGTGGATTGAAACCTCTGTCCAGCTATCCTAATTTCAATTTTCCATGGTTTACAGACATTGCCCCAGGCAAATGCTGGTATGATTACTTCAAAAGGCCATGGCTAGAATTCCTTCATGTTTCTTGTTAAAAATTCTCCCTTATGTCCTTGATGTCAACATGATATAAAGCCAATGGAAAAGGGGGGGGGAATTGTAGGGAAGACTTTTAAATTGTACTTTGTAGATGAACAAACCTTTCTGTGTGTATATTATAATCCCATTTGCATGATGTTTGATACTCTGAACAAAATAATTTGCACTTTAATACAATTTTGTAGTGAAGCGTTTTTTTGGAAAATGGGGGCTTTGCTTCGAAGAAAAATCACCTGCCACCATTGTGTTGAACAAAGTGGCATTATTTTGGCATCGTGTTTGCATGTCTGTAATGTTCATTGCTGCCAATATCATGACTTTAAGGTTAAGATTGTGTGAAAGGAAAGCAAGTGCTTGCACGAAATCAACTGATAAATCAGCTGGGTTTAGGGTGAAATGAAAATAAATGGAAGCTAAAATAATAGAAATAAATAGAATACATATCCCTCTTAATTGAACTAATGTCTGTATTCATGTTGAAAAATGATAAGTTCACAAATTGAAAAGATAACTGTTTCGAACAGAATTTTAAATTAGTACCAGTGGATGGTGTCTTAATATTGTATTTTGTATCTACAGCCTTCTCTCAAATCCTGAGGTTATACGTCAGCTTCAGACATTGCAGCAGCAGATGTTATTACCACCAGTCAATCAGGATTCTGAAGACAAGATGAGAAAACTGCAGGAAATGAAAGAACAGGAAGAAGAATTTGACAAACACTTGGCACAAACTGTACCGGTATGTTTGTGGACAGATTTGTATAGAATTCAAACATTTTATTTTTTGTGTCTAGAAAAACTGTTTTCATGTTTTTATTTATTTTTCATTAGTCATTTGTATGTGTGTTCCTGGTTGTAAAATCTTAATTTATAGCTTTTAAATCTGCTACACATAACAGAATTGCAATGGTTTGTTATGATCAAATTAATATTTTCAGTTAATGTTTCCTTATTGGCTAGGCCACAAAATGTTTATAGATATTAACATATATGCACTTTTAAAAATCCTCCTTTAATATTTCCCAGTTTATAGTTTACAGCACAGCTCCAGCTTATGCCCAGTATTCTTGAAAAAAGAGTACAAGTAAATGTTCTATTATTGGACATCCTGTGTACACATTTGACGTTTGTTTCCACACATTTTCATGTTCTTGGCAAATCCAAAACTCTTTAAATCCAACATAAACCTCCAATATTATCTTGAAAACTGCAACAGTAGTTTCTTATTCTGATTTTTGATGAAATATTGTCCGGTTGGAAGTAGTAAGAGTTTCATGTATTTATTGCCACGTCAGGTAGCACAGCAGTTAAAAAAAGTTGGACTTCCATCAGGAAAAAGGCTTTTTAAAATTTTGGTCTGGCCATGCTGATTTTGGTATTTCTATCTGTCCAGAATCATTTCAGACAAGGGATGGGATAGCAAATGTAGCAGTTGATAAATTATTTATAGTGATCTAAAAATAATATTAAAGCAATTTCTTCAACAGTATATTTAACCATATGCATAATACTTAACAAATGGTTAATCTGCCTGAATTCATTTGGCATGGTTATTCATCCTCTCAAAAAAATTACTGATATGCTGTGAGCTGCTCCATAGTTCCACATCAGAATTTATCCTGATGGACTAGAGAGAAGATATTGCCATGTAATACCTGGCAGAGAAATCTCAACCTTCATAAATGCTGAAGGACTCAACATTCTTATTTTATTTTAGATATGAAATTATTGATCTTTTCAGCATGATCCAAAATTAATAGGAAGTAGTAGTACCAAAGGGAAACCCACATTACTAATTCGTGTTTCACATGAAAGCTCATCGGTATAAGTAGTGGGAAGATTGAATCATCATGCATGGTGCGTACATAATCACGCACGGAGGGGAACTAATTGGTCATTCTTCAAAATTTGACTTAATAATCGTACCCAGCATGAATGTCATTGTACATTGTTGCATGTTTTTCTGATGTTTGCACATTAAAGGAACATGTTCATTTGGTCTATATTGTTGCAGCTATTTTTCACAGCATTACATTACATTACCAAACTTCAGACCCCTTGGAAGAATAGAACACAAAGGCCACCCTAAATATCTGGGAATTACCTTCGATCGAGCCCTCACTTTTTGTTGACATTTATCTAATGTTGCAGAGAAAATGTAGACCCATGTGAACCTTGTAAAGAAACTGCCTAGTATGTCATAGGGTGCAGATGTGCACATTCTTCGAGGTGCAGCTTAACGTTGCTAAGAAAATGTAAAGTGGTGTCATTAGGTCTACCCCAGTACCCTGACCACCTGTACTTTGCAACATTCCTGCCTCTGTGTCTTTGGTGTTGACTGAATAGATTTCGCACAGGACACAGAGTGTGCAATGCAACCACCCACAAGTGGGGGCTCTGTGAAGATGCTCTGTGTGACTTCGGTGGTATCCAAACCACTGACCACATTGTGATGGACTGTCCAGCAAGACCACCACCTCACACTGCATCAAGCTGAACCAGCGACCAGAAGATGGCTTGAATCCCTGGATAGTTATTAGATTAAATCTATTTTGTATTTGGCATATGATGATGATGATGATAACAATAACAGCATTACATTGCTAACAAAGACTGGCATTGCTTCATGCCAGGGTCATGGATGTATTAATAATGGCAGCAACTGGACTTCCATAACAAGTAATACTTTTTTTTGGGAGAGTATGACTAGAGAATTGGCATATCTATGCACATTGTTTGGCACTAAGGCCCAAAGTTTTTTTGTTGATCCTTATTCTTCTAAAAGGCCCAGTGTCTGTTGTAGTGGAGTCAAGTCACATTAGAGGCAATTTATTTTGTTCTTTTTGTGCTAAACAGCAAATGAATATGATTAAATTCCTTAGTAGAAATATCTTCTCCTAAATTTTATTTTTAGGCAAAAAGAATTTGTAAGAAGTAAAAAACCTTTTTACTCTTACAGTGGAAGTTCTCAGTTAAGAATTAAAAGTTGAAACTGTATTTTTGGATGATTTGGTAATTTCCTGGAATTAAAGGCATCTGTAGACCAAATAAATTCAAGAGGACCATAAAACGGGTTCCAAATTATGCAGTCTTGAATAACGTTGAAAAGTGAGTGAAGTAATTCAAATCTTGAACAAATATCTAGTGATATGCAACTGAGACATTCACACATCATAAATATATGTCTGATCATAATATTTCAGTACAGCACAAATTGGAATAAAATACAGCTTAATCAGTTCTTATAGGTGGCAGTAAACTGCATTTTCAATTATGGCAGCAGTATGGAGGAAATAGGAAAATAATCAATTCTTTTTTACTTTTTGTTAGAATATTGTTACTTCTGTGGAGCTAACATTAAAAATGGCCAGTAGAGGGGACAGAACAGATGCAACATAAAGGAGAATAGTTTTTTACTTTATACTGGAGTGCAGTTAGAATTTTTTGAATTGTTTGTGATTGAATAGGACAATATTAAAGGCTAAATAAATTCCAACCTAATTTACTGGAGACATAATTTATGGTTGAATGAATGTAGGAAAATCTAGCTTTTATTGTTTCACTTGAGATGGTGTACTAAAATGGGAGGATACAGTAAAAAAAAAAGTTTTGTACATGCCTATTGCTGTGATCTCCAAATTTCAAGATATAAATGTATATTCTGCATGACACATTTATTTTGTTGAAGCACACAGGCCGCTAAAACACTCCTGAAATGGTGGCATAAATATCTTATCACAAATATGTTAAAAACTATCATTTATATCACTCTGTGTGAAATTTGGTGTTGTAGTTGTATGTGAAAAATAATTCTCATTGCAAGCAGCAATAATATTTGTGTTTCCAGACTCTCCCATTTGCTTCAGAATGTGACTTAAAACCATCAGTGGAAAGCAAAGCTGCTAGTGTGGCAGCTTCACATTATGAGAAAGCAGAAATGGAGCAACACAAGCCTGCTTACACTTACCCTGTTCTTGACATTTCACAACCTCCTCCTGGGTACATAACTGAAACTGGGAAAGCAGCTACTTCTGATAACCAAGTTAGTCCATTGGAAGATGGAGAGCAAGCAGATTCAGAGGTTGAATTTGTGGACAGAACAGTGTAAGGAAATAATTACAAAAGAATTTCTAGTTACTTAATTTTTAGTATTTCTCATTAAACATCTTATTTTGAAATTTATACTCTTTTATAAGATTTGTCACCATCACTTCAAATTAATTCTATCGAGAAAATGTTTTCAAAGGAACTTGATTTTATTATAACTGTACTCATTCTTATTTTTTTTTTATTACTTCCCATTTGTTCCCTTTTATTTTATTTGACTGGTGATAATCATTATGATATCAGCATTGAAAACAAATTGGTTTCTACAACATGAGTAGTTTGGTATTTGAAAACTCTGCCATAGGCATTCCAGTGTGTTTTCATTCATTTACTGTAAATTCAGGAATTGTGACAGATACGTGCTGTGGTATGTTACGTGTAATAGACTAGCAATGGTAGTGAATTGTTATTTTCATGTGTAATTCCATAATACGTAAGATTTGAGGGTTCTTTAATATCTGATTTATAGTTTTATTAGTGAAATTAGCAGAAATTGATTTATTTCACTGGGTCTATTACATTTTGACACCTTCTTAACACCCATATTCTTTAGAACAGAGTTAGTGGAGAAGAGCGCTTGCTAAATGTACCACACGCCCCTTGAAACCTTCTTAACATAGAAAGTATTTGAATGCGACATAATATTTCAATGTTGTTTTTCTTGAAAATGGCTAAGATGCTCTTGTTGCCACATTACACCTCTGGCCATGAGCTTTTATTACACACAGTATGAATTAAATCTGAATTTTACAATTGGCGGCTGCCCCTTGTGAGAAATTTCAAAGATCTCCTGTGAAACTTGTTGCCTACACATATTGCTGATTGAAAGGGCAGGGTTCTTTTTTTTATTTTTATTTTTTCTCTCTTCCGTCAGTTTTTGTGTATTACTCAAATTTGTAGAGAAGAAAATAAACTCGTTATTTTTTTAAAGGTTTAATAAATTACTTCATTTCTATACATGAAAGGTAAATACTTATGTTTCACGTATCTTTATGAAGTAGTCACCAGGAGACAGGGGGTTCAGTTGGGTTAATAAATCTGGATCAGAGCAGCTCTGCTAGCCTTACAGGCAACTCCAAAAATTACAGGAGACGTTCACGCTCGCGCGACCGCCGCCGTGGAAGGAGATCAAGGTCTAGGTCCCGGTCTCGATCTAGATCACGAAGGAGAAGGTGAGTTTTAACATTTCATTGTTTATAAATTGAAAATACTCCAAATTAGGACATCATGTTAAGGTGATTTTACTTGTGTAGGACGAGATCACGAGAACGAGAACGGGAGCGACAGAAAGACAAGGAACGTGAGAGAGAACGTGAAAGGGAGAGAGAAAGACGGAAGAAAGGGTTACCTCCAGTTAAGAAGGATCATTTAAGTGGTGAGATAGACTTGCAATATTTATCGTAAAATAAAGGAATGAAATTGTTATGTAAATTTATAGTGAATTTTCTTTGGATTAGTTTGCAGTACAACCTTGTGGGTTGGACATTTATCTAAATTAGTGCACCAGGAAGAACTTTCTGATACTTTTGGAGAGTATGGGGACATTGTTTCCATAGATTTAATACCTCCTCGAGGTTGTGCCTTTATCTGCATGAATCGTCGTCAAGATGCATTTAGAGCTTTACAGAAACTTAAAAACTACAAACTTCAAGGAAAAGCAATCACGGTATGATATTATGTGTTATGACATTTTTTTTTTTTGTTTCTCATAGTTGAAATAAACATTAAAATAAGTTTGACCAGATTATTTTTTGGATTGTCATCTCCTTTCATTTCTCACATGTCTTGAGAGGAAAGATGGCACACACGTTTATGAATTGGTAGAGCCATTCACAATTTAAATTAAAACAAATGCTGTAAAATATATGAATAGTGTGTACACAGACCATAGAAAACTTGAATGAACAACATTGTCTTGGCTTCATGAACTTCCCATGTCACGATTTTTCATCACCTACCTACTCGTGGTCTTTGCAAATTTGCAACTTTAAATTCCTTCAGTGTTTTTAGTAATCTGTCCATTATTTCCCTTGGTAATATATTCCAGTTGCCAACTCCCTTAAAAAAAAACACTCCCTTTCCCCTAAATTCAAGTGCTAGCTTATGATTATGGTCATCTCTTCTCTTTCATGTACAACTAATCCTACTAATTTCCATCAGTGCATTATTGCAATTATAAGCCTTGAGCAATCCAAACACACTCTTCATAGGTGTTACGCAAAATATGGAACTATAATTTCATTAGACATTGAAATAGTTTCTTGGAGTTTAATGTGGCATAAGCACTTAAACTGTTGATGTTCAGGAAACTAATAAATTGATCTTGCTATTTCTGACATTACATATTAATCAAATTAGGTTAAAAATTTTAAGTTATTTAAAAGCTTTGAGACACAAAGAACTACTTTTTAGCTGTAGTGTAACATATTATACGAATTCATTATTTCTATATCCAAACTGTGGGATATGTTGTAAGTTCCCAAGCAGTGTGCTCAACATGCCCTCTACCCTGCTAGAAACCTTTACAGCAGTCCTTTTTGCTTTTATTTACCTCACTGATGCAATACATTAAATTGAAAAAAGACACTGCTCATTTGTTACATTAATATACAAAACATTGATTTAACACTTATTTTCAGGCACTTTTTTGTTTCTCACTTGGGGGAACAAGCTCGTATGGGGGCCATAACATGTAGAGAGGCACAGAATAATTTTTGGGTTAGACTTAAAACTAAATTTTACCTATAGTTGAATTGGTAACCAAGTCAATTTTGGCAAAAGAATCAGCTTTCACCAATTTTTGTACACAATACATGTAAAAAAGAAAAGTAGGAAGTTACCAACCTTTGTTATGGTTGAGAAATGTAAATCATCTAAACACATTGGAGAGAAAATATGAAGAGCAAGAATCATTGTGATGTCATAACAATTATTGTAGAAGAAGCACCTTGAAATAAGTATTCAACCTTTTGATGAAACCATTATAATTGTTATTATGCAGTCCTTTCATATTACCACTGAATGGTCCTGTTGCAGGCACAAGAAGACTTGGAAATGACTACACTACACTACATTACACGAGAAAATGCATACAAGTTATAATTTTTTGCTGGCATCAAGCATTTTCCTAGCCAAATCATAGTTTGCTCAGATGATAGATAACAGTTTTTAATTAAAATAACATAGAATAGTAAACTCATCATTCGCCAAAGTTGAAGGCAGGCAGTTATCAACGAACACTCAAAACAAGAGACAAACACAATAATTTGGTTTAAACCCTTATATGTGCAGAGAGGTACTGGGAGCAGTGCTTACACAAGAATTTACTGCGTAACAATTTTTCAGATTTACCAACAATGAAAAAATTTTCATTCACAGATTAGTCTTAATATTACAATGTTGTTGAGTATTATTTCTCCTTGCTGACTGAGAACTGTACATTACCTTAAAATGATGACACACATTACCAGTGGCACCACCAGCAATCCTTCTTTTTTTTCCATCCATTATTCTGGTGATTGTGAGTAGAATTTATAAGAGTTCACTGTGTAATTTGCAGTTTTACATTCCTAACTGAAAATGAAAGAACTTTGTGTGCTAGTGTATAAGGTATCTGATTTAGAAAAATTATTTTTGGCCTCCTTATATTAATCAGTTGTTTTTTGTTTAGCTTGCTTGGGCTCCTGGAAAGGGGGTAAAGGGTAAGGAATGGAAAGATTACTGGGAAGTTGATCTTGGAGTGTCATACATTCCTTGGGACAAATTGACACAGGCAGCAGATTTAGACGTTCTAGAAGAAGGAGGAATGATTGATGAAGAAACCGTTCCTGATCGTCTGAAACGTAAATATAAATCTAGTGTGTTCTCATTTCATATTTCTTTCCATATTAATGTGGGGAATAGTACAGCAAGGCCAGTTTTTTCTGTAAACACTTACTTGTCTTAATTAAGATGCATTTAGTAGCTTGCTGCTTATAAGCTTCAGTAATATTGAAGGAAGTAAACTGTACTGTTCCTCACAACTAAAATTCTCTTAAAAATTGTTGCTTGGTGTTAGAAGCTAAATCCTTTTCTGTTATATGTAAGTATGTTTGTTAATCCTTTAGGCTTTCTGGGAAATCTAACTGCTGTTTTGTTGTCTAATGAACATATATAAAAGGAACAGTTGTTCCCATCCTTTTGTTCTTGTGCCACAATATATTTTACTATACTGGTAGTTTTTAAACTATTTTCCTAAGGAACCCAATTGTCTTGACTTCTTGGCAGAAACCTGTTATCATTTGCTTGGTTTTAGATAACTGAGGAGCATGAGATGAAGGCCTGTATTTGTACTTATTTGAATAGTTGATCCTATTACATTCACTTAAATTTTATATCTTTCACATACAGTAATTTATTTCTCCCATATTTTCTGTAGACCTTCTATCCAAAACAATATGTGATGGTTCAGTCAGTTCATGTATGCCTCATAGGAATGCAAAAGTCCATTAGCAGCAGATCTGCTAGTTTTAATTGAAACTCTGTTGGTAATTCGGTCGCCGTTTGTTTTTTGATTCCTTTAAAGCTTCTTGATATTGTTGCAATTAAGTTAATCATGTTCATTAAACTGTGAGATGTTATAATTCAGACATTCAGTAACTTGTGTTTATTTGACTTGTAGATCTGCATTTATTGAAACTTTATATCCAAAGTAAAACAAAAGCGCAATTTAGTTAATTAATATCTTGAGTAAAACAGGTAGCAGCACAGAGGGTTTTATTAATGATTGCATGATGAAAATTAATAAGAGCATGTGACCTATGGATAACTTGCCTGCTTGCTAACCACGGCAGTATATTTTAACAAAGGAGTGTTTGAGAAGCATCACTTGTCTCGACAATGCATAGTTCTGGTTTCTTGACAATCCAAATATTGTTTATATATTGCACAGCAATCTGTTTATTACGAATATTGAGTGAAACTTTGTTAAAGTGTGTAAAATAATTACAAACTTGTTTTAAAGTCTTTCTGAATAGCTTTGATTGAAATAAAGTGCTGGAATACATTGAAATGAAGATAAGTAAATTTATCTTGGGTGCAAAAAATATCACTGGTGGCTCTGTATACATTCACGTATGTATAATATGTTCAGATACTTGACCTAGGGATTTAGCATAAAATTGACAATAGTTTTATTTTTTTAAAATATGAGTAGGCTATGTATTGTTTCCAAAATAAACAAAAAAATAATAATGTTAATGTTTTTTTATACAAAAATTTATGTTCTGTTAATTGATTAATTGCTACTCATGTTCTGATTTTACTAACACTAGAAATCTGTTAATAAGAGTCTGTTTAAATTTTGCAGTACTTAATGTGGAGTATGAACCAATGTACAATGTCCTGCAGTGTTCAAAATATGATATACAGTATAAAAGATACAGAAGCTTGAAGCAAAATTGCATAGTACAATAATTTTTTGATCTGCAGTTAACATATAGCAGCTGAGAAGAATGTTTCTTCTTCCAAAATGTTTGTTCATTTGGAAAAGACTTGGTAAAGTACAGCTATTAAATTATTGGCAATTTCTTGTCATCACCATCAATATATTGTGACCATTTATTTGTGTTTAGAATGGAAAAGCTCTATCCCCTAGGTCATTTCCTTATCTGTTATATTACAGTCATTGTCTGTATACACTGATGAGAGAAACATGACTACTGCCTACCATCAGATTGAATGCCATCTGGTGATGATGTGGGAACATCATGTGGTAAGGAAAGTATACAAGCAGAGCAGAGACTCAAGCAGAGTCATTCTAGTGACAATATATCTGGCATGTGGGGAAATGCACTGGCGTAAGTGACTTTGACAAAAGGCAAATTGTTATGGCTCGACGTCTGGGAATGAGCATCTCAGAAACGACGAGTCTGATCGGCTGTTTGTGTGCTAATTTATTGAGTATCTATGGAAATGGTGGAAGGACAGTAAAACCATGAGTAAGCGACATGCTGGTGGATGTCCATACCTTATCACACACAAAACATGAAAGTCGGAGGCTTGACCGATCTGTAAAGCAGGATATGGGGCTATCTGTGGCTGGTCTGAAGACAGAGTGCAATGCTGGTGCAGGTACAAGTGCTTCGGACCACACCATTCAGTGCACATTGCTGAATATGGGACTCCACAGCAAATGGTCCCTGTGTGTTGCTATGATGACCCAATTACATCATTTATGATTGAAGATAATCAAGATTGGACTGTGGATCAATAGAAATGTGTTGCCTGGTGAGCTTAATCTCATTTCTTGTTACATCAGGTCAATGGTCGTGTCTCAGTATTTAGTCTTCCAGGCAGGGAGTTGCTCGAAACATTTACCACACCATCAACACAGGCCAGTGGGGGCAGTATTCTGCTATGGGGGATATTTACCTGGGCTTCCATGGAACCTGTGGTAATGATTTAAGACACCATGACAGCTGTGGACTACATGAAAATTATTGCTGACCACTTGCATCACTTCATGCCTCATATCTTCCATGCAGGGGTAAGGGCAAAGGTGTGGGGATAGAGGATGGTGACTTGTGTCACCTTTGATATACAGGTATATAGTCCTTATCTCCCTACAGTAGCTTTATACTTTCCCATTCTTTATAATCTTGTAGTCTTTTTTTTCTGTAATAAATATTTTACACCACTTTCTTTTTAAAACAGTACTGTATAAACATCTTCATTAGTTAAATAAAAAATTGTCGCAGACATCTTTCTGTGAAGTGACTTTGCAGGAAGATGAAGTTGGAGTTGTAGTTTGTTATACGTCATTATGTAATCTTCCAGCTCTTTAATTTGTTATGATTGCTATATCTACATTCTCCATTTTTAATTCTTTAGTAAGTTCTTATTGTTTCTGTATCCAAACCTTTAACATTCCATGTTCATATTTTTCCCAGTTTCCTTCTGCTCACCTAGCTTGTAGTCTTATCCTTCCAGCTTTCCCAATATGTGAAGTCAGAGTGTGCAAATTTTCCTTTGTATCATATACCAACCTATTACAGTGACTCATGTGATAGGGCTGCCATTTTATGGCTCCATGACATGCCAGTTTTATTTTCTTCAGATTTTTACGTGTAGATGAATTTCTTTCACCCTAACTAAAGCATTTCATCTGTCCTTTATTCACAACTGCTAATTTACAGGTGATAAACTCGGCATTCGATTTCACAATTACTATCATGATGCTTAAATGTTTTCTCTAATGACGTCGACAAGGCGTTACGGCCCCTCCCCCGTTTTTTCCCGTAGCTTGTCTGTAATGATTTCGGGAACTTTTCACTGCGTCACTTTGGACAGATTATTCATAAATACAATTGTCTTGTTTTTATGTACTTAGCTATAATAGTCACACCAAATGGTGAGACAGCTTTGATATTTTTCCTTGAAAATACAGGTTTCTCAAATAGTGATCTATAATACTATAAAGCATAAAATTGCTGTGTGTGTACATGGAAGAAATTTTTGAAGAAAGGGAAAAAAAGGTCAGGATTGATTGGTTGGAGGTCCCCAAATCAAAAGAAATTGTTTTTAGTATTTTTGTGTTTTTATTGGTTTCCTGTATCACACAAAAACTATTTAACAGATTTTTCGCATTTTGAAAAGTTAAGGCATGATTTATAATTTGAGATATGTTTGATCATGCTAAGTAACCTGGTGCTAGGGTAAGAAAGAATATTTTTTTGATGTGCTTAGAATATGACTGAAAATCTTAGGTATAAATCATTACGCTACCTCAACTGCGGATGGGGTAGGAAATTAATTATGATCAAAGCATTAATGGAGAAATAGCATCTATTTATTCTTTCTATCAGGTCTTCAGATGTGGTTGATAGCCCTATTGCAGCATCATTCTAAGGTGACTGGTTTAAACATGTTACTTAGCCTCTTCATTTAAATGCTCTTTAACTAAACTAGCTTAGTCATGGAAATTATTATTTAAACCTCAAGAGGCAAAATAGTATGTTTCTGCTGATTATATGACTGTCCCATTTCGTAATTGGCTGTGTAAAATTGTTACTAGTGGACCTCATTTATATTTTAAATAATGACTATCCAAGCTCACTTTACAAGATCTATTCAAATATTTTCATAGCCACCAGTTGATGGATATTTCCATGTGAGGATAAAGGAAATGGAATCATAACAAGATAGCTTCTCTTAAGAGAAATGAGTTTGACTTATAAATGCTATACAACAATGATCACTCATGTCTTATTGATCACCACACTCTTTAAATCCCACAGGACAGCCACCACAAAACTTTAATAGTCTGTTTCAAAGATTTACAAATCTGTTCTTGGAAATGAAACTGAGCTAGTCAAACAGTACACAGAATCCACACAGGATCACACTCATGTCCCAAGACATTGTGCTTCTCTTTACTAACAAGAACACCATGATATACCTTGTCTCAACATCCACAAGTATCAAATATGTTATCCCAGATCACTGTTCACAAACATTCCCGAAACTTGTAAGTAGTTCTCATGATTAAGCACTGATTATGCGCATTCAAACTGAAGTGTTTATTTAATTATTCCTTGAGAAAAATATATCTCTTACACTCTTCTCCAGCTTTTTCATCATTCTGAAATTCCTACCATCTTCTTAATCTGTTCGGTGGTGAGTAGAATCATGTGAATGCTGTCTAGGCTTGCTCAGTTTATCACTACCGGTGCAATCTCTAGCAGCCAAATGCTGGAAATAGAGTGCTCAGGACTGAGTCTTGATGCAAGCTCGAGCCTGTCAGTAGGCTTGGTTTGTTATTCACATCTTGCATGGTGACTAAGCGATGTTGGTACTTGCTCTGTACAAGCAAATGAAAAATTAAAAAAAGTGTTGAATATGTCTCTTCTTATTGTTATTTTCTATGTGCTCTTGTATTATTTTGTAGGATTGTTTACATTTAATTGAAGAACATTTGGATACTTAAAAGATTGGGCACTGAGCTGTGTTAATAAAAAACTAAAAATTGGCAGATTGTACCAAATTTCAACATTACTGTGGCAATTGTTCAGTCACCCAAATATGCTCTCTGCAGAACAGCTGTAATGACCACCTTAAAATGTGCGTACTAATATGAGAAATGCATATTATCCTTACCATCAGTTTCTCATCCACGATTTTCATGCATATTTAACTATGTACTTTGTGCATCTGTAGATTAGTGTGTTTCCTCCTACTCAAATCAACTTGAAGTAAATCCCTCTGGTCCTCCAAATATAAAATGTGAACTTTAATTTCTTAAATACAGGAGAGCAAATGTTGCTAGGGACAACATGGTCAAAGTTAAATGCTACATAGATTATTTATCCTCTAACGATGACATTGATGAATAAATCTTCTGACTAGGTGGATATTTAAAGCAAAAAAGTACCCTTAGGTGTTTAAAACTACTACAGTACAAGCACCACAAGCGAGTGGCTTTTCATCAGAGCTAGTTTCATCATTTCAGAAAAGCAGGAGAATCTTTCTTCTGATCGTATGGCTGATCCTTTTGTTTTTTACAGTCACTTATGAGAGTGATATCAGTTATGTCATTAAAGTGTGTTCAATCTTATACATTAATATAAATCCTTACAAGGCATCACATATATTAGAAACTTCTGTATAAATGATTATGCTCTAAATTTGGATTCAGGGTATACTTTAAGTAGGTCACCAACTGTAGATAACTTATTTATGTTATGGTTTTCATTACATTGTGTTCTGACTTCACAGTTTGTAAAACTTTGGTTAATATGTTTATCAAACATATACATATTACACTTTATATCTATGGTGGCTCATTTGATAGAACATATCCAATATATTGATAATAGTCACTGATATTCTGTAGTTTTAATAGTGCCCCTGCCATACAGTCTTGCCCAATTTTCTCTGATCTCCACCCTTGCTGTGTGGCATGCACGAGGAAGACACATGGCCATTTCTGCAGTGCCAAGACTTTGTTGTCCACTGAGCCTGGAGAAGCTCCAGCGGTCACAGCTCACCTGAGTAGAGAGGGCCAGTCAAGGGAATAACCGAGTGGGTTCGAGCGTGAGTAGACGGCAATTTGTACAACACCTGTGTTGAGGCTATACCAACCAGTGGTAACATTCCAACTGCATCTTACATCATGCTCTCTTCATACTCTCAAACAGTTCATCCATTCCTCATATCTACATTCACATGGTCATCATTGGCATATCAAATAGTCAACACCCCAAATTCTTAAGGTTTTACAGTCATTGAGTGGAGCAACAATTTAACTGTGAATAAAATAACAGCCCACTGAAAATCATGCTGAGACTGAAAAAGACTAGTGTGTTGATTTTATCTTAAGTTTTGTCAATGCTTCCAGCCTCCACTAATGATCTAAGTGTTAGTTGTTCAACACAGATTATACAAATGTACTCGCTATTTTACTTGCAGTCTACATAATATCAGTGGTTCACTCATAAATGGCTATAAATGTAGTTAATATCATGCATCATGTTGTAGTATAACAGGCTACCATAATAATTACTCTGTGAAATGGGTAACTAAGGAAACGTTTATATAAACAGATGAGGATAGATCAAGACTAGACAAGCTTGGTGAAGGCCGTGTCGTGTTCGCTTTGAATTTTGAGTTACTGTGGAAAAGAACCTGTACATCTTCAGATGATTAAGGATGTTATAGAATTATAATAAAAAGGGAATTAATTCACATTAGATTATTATTTATTTGGCGAAGCTGGATGATGTGGAATGGAAATTGTGTTTCTTATTTTCTCATAGCAAAGGAAATAAATCTTTAGAAGAAACTACAATAAATAATTAAGTAGATATTTTCACTACGACGACAAGGTAAAATAAATAAAAATACGAGAAGGAATTATAGAAATACGAGACGTTCTGAGAAGATGTCCATAGAAATACTAGATCAGTAAATAGAAATTCGAGAATGTTTGTTGAGCCAGAATTTTCTGAAACTAACTGGAATCTGAAGTACACACTTAAATATACCTAAAATTTATTTGCATTGCTAAAAAACAAAGATGTTGGTTACGTTTTGCTCGCACTTTGTTTCACTTGTTCACCACTAGATCTGGTTCACATGAATGAAGTCACAGACAAAAAGCTAGTAATATGAGTAAAAGTGTGGAAGCTTAGAAGGTTCAGATATTTGTTAGAGCTGTCTTTCCTCCTTAAGGTGTGATAACCTCACTTAATAATGGAGAAAATAAATTTTTAATCGTGTTGTTTAAAAGTGGCATGAAATGATATTAATGCTGTCAGAATGTTACAATTTAAATCTAGATGTCATGTTGGCAACAAATGATTCTGTCCTTACAAGATACAAAGAACACATCAGAGCCCTTACATGTAAAAATCACTCAACATTTGCTGAAAGCTTACTATACCACAACCATCAACCCACCACGATACAGACAGATATGAAAATACTAAAAATAAACAATCAAAAGAAACACCTACTTACAGCCCAGGAAAGTTACCGCATTCACAAAGCCATGGCATGAAAGCAAACTGTGCTTAACGAATTCAATCATTTAACAAATGAAATACTGTTCAAAAGTGTAAAGAATAACCAGGATTCATGAAGATGATACACACAACTGTAAATCACAACACTGACTCCATTACACAAAAAGACATATATTTTAATAAAACACAGACATAGATACCATAAGTGAAAACATTAAGTTGACGCCACCGTACACACATGTAAACAGCATGGTACTTGCTGTGTGGCACAAAAACAAGGTTAAAATGTCAACAATTTTGAACACAGTGACCTTCACAAAGATAATAGGAGTAATGTGGAACCACGGCAACAGATCGGGTTGTACGAAAGTGCAAATAGAGCTGCTTCTGACCAACATGTAACTGCCTTAACCAAAATTTGTAAGCAGTGTGTACTTTGTCATTAGTTAGTTATGTATACTAACATTACAAATTCCTTATCACCACCATGTATGTACATTGTCACCGACGATGCCCTATTACTTGAGGGTGAAATGTGTCTGAGTCTATATAAATTAAAAATCAGTTGCTAACAGATGGTGTTTTCATTTACAATTATTTAACAAGCAACTGTAGAAGGGTGGCCAAGATACCATAACTTCTAAAACTTTGGGAATTTATACATGTACAGTTTTAGTGTCTAGTTTTTTGGCACTCTGAAAACTGAAATATAAGTGTGTCACTGTAACTAAACTTTATCTTATATGCAAATATAAATAATTTGTGACAGTGGGATCTAATTTATGAAGTTTATAGCTAAGAATATAATGTTGCAGCTAACTCACTGGATACATTAAGAAGATTCAAATAGCTGTATACAATTGTTTGTTTCATTTTCCCAAAATTGAGCAATGTAATTGTTGTTTAATGTATACCTTGGCTGGTTTCTGTTACCTTTTTAATAGTCATCTTTGAGTATTCGTTTAGTTGCAGTTTCATATATATTTTCCTTTTTAGCTCAGCCTCAGAACCAGCAACAGCAGCAACAGGTGGCTACAACTGAATCAACAGCATCTTCAGATGCCCCACCTGCACCAACGTATATACCTTTGCCAGAAGGTCTTCCTGTGCCAACCACAGTTGCACAGAATGTAGACACAACTCAACCTCCTCCTATAAGAGCACCTGAAATCAATACAATATCAGCACCACCTACAATTCCAGGGATACCGGCACCTATACCAACTGGTGTACCACCACCTTCAGCACCACCAATGTCTATTGTACCACCGTTTGGTATACCAAATGTACCTCGTAAGTATGGAGGGCTTAATTCCAAAGTTTTTGTCATAGTTAATTTTTTTTCTCTAATCCATTTTCATTTAGTGATTTCCTTCAGAAGTTGAGGTTTTCAAAAGAAAAATTTTATCATGCAAGTTACAGAGGGAAAACTGTAATTGAATAAAGATATTTAGAACTCGGTCAAGAAACAAGCGGAGTACAGTAACTAGTGTTCCATATATATATAATTCGATCTTATGGCTGAGTTTAGTATCATAGAAGGTGCAGTATCAGAACCCAAATTTTTGGGCATGGATTCAGGAATCAATAATAAATTATGCCTCTTCTACTGTGAACGAATAGATAGCAGAAATATAATGATGCATGTGAGAGCCAACAGCATTTGTGTAGTTAAATATGTTTTGAGAAAATCTACAATTAATTGAATAAGTACTTGGTTAACTGAACTTCACTCAGTATTAATGTTAATTAAATTCTGGGGTATTCAGTTTTGACATACAGGTATAAGCTCTTTCCACACTACATTGTAAGAAGAATGTGGAGTGTCTTGGGATAAGAGTACTTATAATATACTTGGCCTCTTGGCTACTGAAAATTCCACTTACAACATACCATACATAAAAATTGATGTTTTGAGTTCAATATCAACAAACTAAAGTTTTGCCCTGCACTTTGTGCACCCAAATGCAAATGAATCCGCCACCTGCTGCTGGGCGGGTGAATTTCTTAAGGGGCATCCTTTTGCAAGTTTACGATACCGCTGCATTATGTTACATCTGGTTTAGCCAGAGATACTATTAAATGCTGTTGTGATTTGTGCATTAAGCATTTTAATTTTCAAGCAGAAATATTAGTGGAATTTGTGATCTGGTTATAATACACCCTGAACTTGTATGACAACTGATATTCTGTGGCATGGTATGTTATAGGCAGCATGTTGTGAGGTCAGTGTCTGTAAATACTCATAATTCTCCACCAAAGCTCCTGAGGGATAAAATATTATGAAAATAAAAAATATGTGTATCACTGAAACTACAGTCACCGAAAATAATGGAATCTATGTGACCAAAAAGAGGGTTAGGTTGAATTTCAGACACCGAAGGATTGCAATCTATGCAATTAGAAACAGTACTAGGTCCAAACCGGGTGGTAATATTTTAACTGTCTGAAAAATCAAGTTGTAAATTCTCACTTGAATTTTCATGCTCTTCTTGACTGCATACAAGGTCTGATCAACATAAATCCTTGGTTTTTGTTGATATGCATGCATTCTTTGTCAACATTGACTTTAGACATCTACAAATATCTGTTAGCTTTTATAAGTATAATAAAAGTCTTCAAATTTGATTTTCCTGAAAATAAAACACTCGCAGATTGATTTCTAGACCCAGCAAAACCTTAATCCAATAATTAGAACAAGAATTGTTTTTTTAATGTTATATGATACATTATTTTTGTTAATTATGCTCATTGCCTTCCACTTTTTGCAGTTTAGTGTAAGTTGTCATTGATCACACTGTGTCAAAATATGCTCAGATTGCAGTGAATTTTTAGGGAATCACCCAAATTCCATCTTTCCCTGTAGATTACTGCATCATTGGTGAATAATCTGAAACTTCTGTTAATTTTGTCTCTAAGATCATTTATAAAATTTAAGAAAAGATATTTTCCTGTAACGTTTCTTTGAGGGACACCCAATGTGACATTTAGATTAGGTGCGGCTTCTATCTCAGCGGAAACATACTGCGCTTGGCCATTTAGAAAATGCTGTATCCATTCATAAATATATACAGTATTCTCAAATCTTTGCTAAAAGGTGATTGTGTGGTACACAGTCAAGTTTCTGAAAATCCTTACCATCCTGCATCAATGGCTTTAATTATGTTTCACACTATCTGTTCTTCCAAAATCCATTTTGGTTTGTTTTAAATAATTCATTTTCGTCTCAAAACTTAATAATGTCAGAACATATAAAATGCTCTAAAACTTTTCTGAAAACATGTTAGAGATAGCATCGGTAGTTCCTAGGATCTTTTCGATTTCTTTTCTTGAACATTGGGACTTCTTGTGCAGTTTTCCAGTCAGAATTTACTTTTTTGCATCGAAGGATTTACAGTATGTATCAGAAATAAATGGCGTGATTTCCGACACATACTCTTACTGGGACTATCAGGACCCAGTGCTTTCCTCTACTTCAAGTGCTCCTATTCCTTAACAATGCTTGCAGTATCTATACATAATGAATTCATCTCTAACTCCACATATTGTGGGAAACCAGGTATGTTATCAATATTTTAATCGGTGAAAGAATTTTTAAATTCAGTGTTAAGTATCGTGGTTTTCATTCACATCTGTCATGTATTAGAGCTGACATCTTATTGTTTCTACAACTTCCTTATGTAAGATCAAATTTCTCTTAGAAAGAAAATTGCAGAGGAAGTCGTTAAATGCCTCATACATAGTATTTTTCATATGACTTCTTAATTAATTTTTCTGTGTCCTTTTGAAGTGTGCATGTATCGTCCTTTACTTTTTTAGTAATCTTTTAATTTTACCTGTATACCACAGAGGATCATTGCCTTCTGTGATACCCCATTTCCGTATATGTATGTCCATACTTTCCCTGATAATAAGTATGAATTAATGCCACATCTCTTCAGCAGACCTCTTCTTACTATGAAGGTAAGGTAATTATCCCTCAGGTATGTTCTGAAACATTATTTTGATACATTTTTGAAACCATTCTTTATTCTGGAAACTTTCAGTTATTGATTTTACGGTTGTCGTTGCAGCTTTGAGATCGCTAATTTCTATAGTCATTGAAATGTCTGTGAATAATTCTGGCCTATTTGTAATAAGATCTAAAAAAAATTGTTACCATCACAACTCTACGTTGATTCAGTAACCAGCTGTGCAAGATGGTGATCTGAGAACAGTTCGAGAATGATTTCACTAGACACTCTACCCCTGCCACTCACATAATTACTTCAGTCAATATAAGGCAAGTTACCTCTAAGTGTCATTGCACAATTCGGAAATTGTCGGGCTGTATCATTTACTAATGTCTTGTCATCTGGCAGAAGGCTCATATCAAAAAAATTTCCCTGGCTATGTTAAGTTGAATCCATATAATTTCACAAACTGTATAAATATCTATTTCATTACGTGATACATTTTTACTGAGTGCTATAAGTACACCCCAGCCATAGGAATTTAATCTATCCTTACAGAAAATGTTCATTCTACTATTAAAATTTTCTACGGAACTTATATCCAGTTTTAATCAGCTTTGTGTACCATTTACAAGAGCCACTTCAGTGATACTAACACTTCCTATTTCAAACTGTTTGTTACAAACACTTCTACAGTTTCCACAAGAAGTATTAAGTGTCAAGATTCTCTTTAGCTGCTCCTAATAAGCGGTGCTGAATTTGTGTTGCCCCTAACTGTATTTAAAGTCTCTGGTCTTCCTCCCAAAATATAAAAAACCTTCCTGTGCATTCCACATGGCCCCTGCCACCCATTTAGCCAATTCTTGTGTGTAGTCACAACTTACTTATTCAGTAGGGCCCTACAAAATGCAACCCTATGGCAAAGATCAAGAAATCTGCAGCCAAGATCACCACAGAAACACCATAGCATCTGATTCAGCCCCTAAAAATGACACTGATCTAGAGGTCCACACACAGTCTGTTCTGTCAACAATGCTGCAGATATTTAACGCTGCCGATATCTTGACGCCACATAGTTCGCCCTTTCTACAACCATCGAAAGGATGAGGAGGACGATCTCCGATTCAAGACATCACTGGTGCCAGCATGTGCCACAATCTGCAGTTTGTTACTCCCCGTCTGCTCAGTGGCATCTGGATATCTTGCTCCACATCTCAAATGAGACCGCCCAGAATACACACTGAAAGGATGTTGGATTTCTTTGCCAAACCATCTGCCATTTCCCTAGGGGTCTCAACTCTCAATATACCACCTAATGTTTGAGCTTCTGACCACCAGAATCCCCTTTTGCGGTTGCTCAGACCAACAGGCTGGGGGGTTGCCAACTCGCAGAATGATGATTATCGGGTTGAGCCAGTCCTAAACAGTAAGTTAACATGGTTGGACAATGGCATAAGCTCCCCTTCCTGACATCTAAATATGTTCAGCTGCCCCTGCTTGTGGCTTCAAAGTCCAGAAACCACATGCCAGTCATCAAGGTATGGTTGTTGGTAGGAGAGAACCTGTGAGGATTCAGACTATATCAGGGTCACCAATATCATGTTTGCTACAACCTCTCACAGCAGCTTCCACGCTCTCGTCTCGCATTCGGGAGGACGGCAGTTCGAATCCCTGTCCGGGCATCCAGATTTGGGTTTTCCATGGTTTCCCAAATCACTCTAGGCAAATGCCCAGATGCTTCTTTCAAAAGGTCATGGTCGAATTCCTTCCAATTCCTTGCCCCCAACCTTTCCCGTCTCTAAAGATCTCGCTGTTAAGAGACGTTAAGCAGATTAAAAAAAAAAAAAAAAAAAAAAAAAAAAAAAAAAAGCAGCTTCCAGCTGTGTACCTTCATTAACAAAGCTGCTAGCTGAGTGTGCTAATCAGCCACCTCAGCTAGCGTCTCCACACAGCAATCACAGTCCCTACACATACTATCTTTCGAAAATAAAAACTGAAATAGAGAAGTGTGTGAAAGAGCGAATTCTCAACATGCCCTAACCAGTACACTGATCTAGAAAACAGTAGTTTAAACCTTAGAGCAAGTACGAAAGATAGAGTTTACAGTGTCAAACACTACTCACAGCTTAATTTTTAGAACCACCAGTAAAACAATTGCCACTAAATGCAGATGAAAATGCCTAAGGCCAATTTAATAGAACTGCCACTTGCTCCACCCAAACACAAAATGGGCAATGATTAAATGCAAGCCCAAACCTACAAAAAGATTTGAATACGCGACTCAAAGGCTATTCAGCTACTACCTCTTGTGCCCCCTATGAAAGTTAATAAAAAAAAAGTAAAACCCACTAGGTTAAAGTTAAATAACAATTAATGATTGCAGCAGTTTCTCGAAGTCAACTCTCTCATGTGTTGATTACAAAGAAAAAATATTCAAAGGTTATATAAAAGTTAGTACTGCAGTACAGATAAATATTATGCAAAAAGCTACTATAAACTGTCAAATGTACTTCTTACACAGAAGGTATTCACAAATTAGATATAAGTTGTGTCGCAAGGCTTGTAGGTACAGAAAAATCTGATGTAAAGAACTTATAAATTTCTGATTTTTAAGTGTGTAATTTGTCCAATAATTGTAAATTCATTCCTCAGTTGTTATTTAACTAAGCATCATTTGAGAAGGAAATTAAATACATTTATATAATCAGAATTTAAAATCATCAGGCTCTATAATTGAGTAATTAAGGGCATCTTATGAGATGGCATAATCTTTGATAACATGGAATCATTTACGCAATAATAATGAAACAAGAAACAGTGGTATAACCCAATATAAATTCAAGAATAGAAAAATCAAGGTCATCACTTACCAGAGCTGAAGGCTCGAGGGCTGTTACCATTTTGTTCCAAATTCTGGCCATCCAGTTTTCAAAGTTTTATTTTGAAATAGCTCTAAGTAAATGTCTGGATGGTTTGTTAAAAGTACCATGGCCACAATCCTTTCCCACAGTCCTCTCCTGTCTCTAAGGATCTCAAGGTGTAGAGCACAAAAGAAGAAAATTGCAGTTCAAACCAAAATACAACTACTATACTTTTATGTCCATTTTCTTGCTGCCATGACCCTCTTGCCTTTTGCTGTAGTAAATGATGGGTTTACTTTCTCTGTCCTTACTCAAAATCTTTTATGCAATTTGATCAAATTAGAGTTGGTAAGAATTTAATCTTTTATTGTAGACAACTGGTATTTCTTGTTTGAAAATTATTTAATGTAAGAAAACTTTTATGTTGTTATTCAGTGGTTCTCTGAGTAATAAATAATTTAATAACTTAACAGGTAACTGACAAAAAAATTACCAGTTAATTTTCAAATATACCTTTAAAAAAAAGATATATATTTTTAATGTCTGCTATATTGTATAAACAGTTTTAATGGGTGATTTAATACCAGCGTATACAGGATTTTGTTAAATGGTTTGTGTAATATAATATTTTCAGTTATAATTTTTTTTCCATTCTGTAGCTCCGATGGGAATGGCCATGAGTCATGGCATGATGCCAACTGTTCCCATTGGTGTGCCACCACCAGGAATGCAAAGCATTCTCATGCCTGGTGGCCAAATGATGCACCAGCAGATGATTGGCAGTGTTCCACAGCCTGTTAACTCTCCATTCACATCCTGTAAGCAATGTCTTATTAACGTTAAAAAAAATAGTTTTGGTGAAATTGGGTTACAGTTTTTCCTTAAATCTATGTATCAGAGCCCTGTATAAGAATCTCATCAAAATTATTCAGCTTGTAATTAAGTCCACTTGTATTTTTTTTTTTTATTATTATTTTTTTTTTTGTGAAATTATTTTTTCTAATCCACATTAATAAAGAAAATATTCATTTCTTTTCAAAAGAGAATCATTTATCACAAAAAATAACATAATCAAGCACTGTATACTTGTGTTTTTACAGTGTTTAGTCAAAGTAATGGTAGCCTTTGTCAATTTCCTATCAGTATGATCTTGAGGATAAAAATGAAACTAATGTGACAGATCAAAACAATAGTAAGTCTTAGATGATTGTGTTTTCTACATTCATTCAAAATGTTAAAAATGGTTTCCATCAAAGCCTATATATACATGCTTCATCCAGCAAGTTTCCATTTTTTTTATTTTTTTTTTTTTATTTTTTTTTTTTAATTATACCATCAGAAAAATATCTTCTGTTAAAATGTTGAAACTACTCTCTGATTACACCTTCAGTCAAAGAAAATTTCTTCCCCCTGAGCCAAATTTTTAATTTTGAGAATAGAAAGAAGTTGAAGGGGATAAATTGTGAGAATTTAAATGCCATTTCTTCCCTTAAAACCATCCATCTAGTGCTCGCCTTAAAATCACGTTCCCCCAAAAATTTGCAGAAAACTCTTGGATTTGCTCAATTTAGGGGTACATTCGGAATAATTTTATATTTCCATCCTTATCTAAACCATTTCAAAACACACTATCAACTTGAAGATTTTCCGGTTCTTTCACGCTTTTGCAGCACTTTCCATTTCCACTAGAAGTGGTGCTTAGCATTTTGTGCCGTAATAGTGACAATCAAAATAAATAAGTGAACCTGTGACGACTTTATTTTCCCTGTACTTCTATATTTGTATTCTTTTTTATTATTATTAAAAATAACCAAGTTGTTCAGTGCTCTCCTGGGGTCTCTCACAATTTCACATTTCTTCTTCAGATCCTTTTCTATCTTCCCAATGATTGAAACATTTTCAACAGGAAATTTTTTAGTGAACGTACAGTTTACCAAAAAATAAAAACGCTCACAAGAGTATCAAAACTTTCAACAGCACTAATGGCACAGTTACAGTAGGAAGCTCAAGTGAGTGTAAACACTCTGCCGCATGCCATTTGTAGTAAAGGAGAATTTCCAGGAATGTTCATCTGACTAGACAATGGCAGGGCTTGACTGACAATAGTAACATTACAACACTGACATTGGTATAGTAAAGAGAAGGTGAAATCTCACACTCAGAATTCTCAGGTTTACTAACATTTGACTTATGTTTTAGTACAGTACATGTGTTCAAAAACTTCAAATTTTGGAAGGTAAACCAAATTAGCCACAATTTTGTGCAATATTTTAATTCAGAGTTCAGGGGACCAATACAAATCTTCAAATTGATAACAATGTCGAATTATGGTACTTCAAATTATCCAAGTTCTACTGGATATCATGCACCATTTCAGTTGAAATGCCTACAGTCATGAACTTTGTCTTGGCATTTTCCCTTTACAGTACCATGGATTTTGCTAATATTATTATTTGTGGTGACCTGAGCTGGGCATTGGCCATTGGTAGCGTGCTTCTTCTTTGGTCCTTCTATGGGCATACTGAAACTTGTTTATCCAGAAGTAAATAATTTTCATAGCTGGTGCAGACACTCCATGAATTTCATCCAACTTGTCTGCATGGCCATCCACTTCTTCAAATAAGTGTTTTATCACTACACAAAGTTTTTTTTCTTTCCCATTCTTATGATAAATATGAATATTGGTTATTTCAAATGGCTGCCGGAAATTAACCTTGTGGTTGAAACTTGTAGCTCATTTGAAGGATCATGCTTGCTGATAATGCTACTACTTAATGTATTATTGCATAATATCATGGGAATTTGTCAAACCTTTCAAAAAAACTGCCTTAAGCCTGATCTCATTTTATTTACTTTTTTCAGTAAAAATGTAAACTATTGGTTATGATAAATATCATTTGAAAAAATTGCAATTGTGGAGGAGTTGCATTTATAAATTGTGCGTGATTTCCATCAACAATGTGCTTGAAGTGCTTTTATGATTAATACCACCTAAAAAAATGCTTAATAAAAGAAACAAATGGGATTTAATGCTACACACATTTTTTATGGTTTTCTGTGCAAGCAACTACTGTAATATTTTTTAAATGTCTGTAAAATCTAAAAACAAAATCCTCTTCACTAATTTATTATAAAATTCCTATAAATGAAGGAAACCCAGATAAATAAATTTGATGAAGTCATTAAAAATGGTGATGGTTTTTTTAATTTATTTAGAAAAAACAATTTGGTGGGCATGTTTTGGTAGAAAATAAGTTAAAAACATTACAAATAAAAGACAAGTAGTTTAGCTTGGTATGATTTTTATTAATATGGAGTTGTAATGTGCTTAGACTCTCTTTAAAAATTAGAAGATTCTGTCAATGAAACCATCAAGAACACAGAAACTGTAAACTTGTTACTTCTACTCTCTGTGGTATTGCTCATTTTGTGGGATTCTTTAAGATCTTTCTATTAAATTTCATAATGAGGTATTTGTTTATTTTTATTGAATTGTCTCTGGATTATTCCTGTCTTCCATTATTCTGATGTTCATGATCACGTTCTCAGCCTCTTTTGTTATTTGGGAATATCTGCAGAATTGAAAATAATTCATCTTGCTGATCTTTGAAGAGTTGATGTTATATTACTCCATATACACTTGCTGTCAAATGCATTTCGTTTTTGTATCTACAGCAGGTGGTCCAGTTGGAATGATCCCTGTGCATGGTCAGTTGTCCCAGATACCATTGCCAGCTCCTGGTGAGAAGTCTGCACCAGTTGGTGTTCCACCACCTACATCTGAAGCTCTCTTACGAGTGCCATTTGGAGTGCCTTCTCAATTGCAGCAGCCATCACAAGGTAATCCAGTGGGATTTAGGATAACAGGTTTGAATTATTTGTAACCGATGCTTCTTTTATTAAAATAAAATGAGACTAAATTAAACATGTTAAAAATTCAGTACAGAGGAGGAGATTTAATAATCAGATTGTTTACCCACTACAGTTGGTCAGAAGTTTGTTAATGACATACAGATTTGTTAATTATTTGACAGTTACAATCAATGTTATTAAAACCCAACCATGTGCACAGTGTGTGTGTCTGCACTGATTAGTTTTTTTATGATGGGTGGGGGAATATTAGATAATGTACCCTTAGTACTGTATGGATTAAATTGGATAGAGAATTATTATTTTCCCCTTGCTTAGCTGTATCTGGAAGCTGTTTTTCTGTATTAAAGGAGATGAGTTAGCATACATTTACACTTCAACCGCATTAGGCTGAGTTTTCGCTCTGCTAAGCAGTCAACTGAACTTTGCTGACTCATTCTGCCAACTGAAGTGGTTACACTGGGCCAGACTTCCATCTTTTCTTACCGTTGGCACTCACTCGATTGAGGGTTATTTCAAATGACACCGCGTGCCATCCGATATTTGGCTGACACCGCATATTCATTTAGGTGGCTACGATAGAGCTACACTGCGCAGCTGGTAAGAAACTCTGTGACTAGAGCTTTGAGACCACATAAAATAACTATACAGCATAATACGGTCTGTATTTAAATTAAAATATATAATGATCTCATTCTTTACTAACAAAAAATGTCAAGTGTGAAGTGATTAATGTTTGACATTTCATTGTGATTGCATGCAGAAATGTAGTATATTGTGGTAAAACCTTTTAATAATTGTTTAAGAATGTGTTTTGGATACTATTTTTGTACATAAATGCTCAGACAGTGAGGTGATAATGTGATTCAGGTAAAAAAGGTATTTTAACATACTTTATTACTTTCTTAAATTATAAAGTACGTCTAAGGAAACTAAAGAACAATGCAATATATTATGGGTGGGAACCATAGCTGTGACCCCCCTACTCACTTTTACTGAAAATTTTGAACACTGATTCCATAAAACAACCACATTAAAACATTAAAGGTGGGGAATACTTCAGAATGAAGCTAGAGACATATATATATGTTGAATCCATTCAGGAAAGATCAGGAATTGGGCAGGTTGAATGAAGTACCCGGTTAGAGGCAGACGGCTCGTCAGCGAAGGTAGGCTGTTGATATCCCTCGGACAGTGGAGAGTAACTACGAGAACACAGCGGATACAAGGATCCGGTTTATTAGACTCAGTCTCACAATACACAATGACACATAGCGGAGTGATGTCGCCTTGGCGGTCAGACAGGAAGAGACCTCCGTGTGCTGTGCGCCGCCTTTAAGTAGCCCCTCGTAGATGTCGCTGTGGTGCTGCTCGCTGCGTCTGTGGCGCCGCTCGCTGCATCTGCAGCGCCCTCTAGCAGCTAGCCCCATACTCAGATCTGACATATATATATTGGAAGTCATCTGACTAGCTGTAGAAAAACATTCAAAATTGAGGAAATGTATTTCTCCAGATGAAAGGCTTGCTGTGACATTGCAGTAGGTGCCTGCATCAATCTTACTTAATAGATATGCTCATGACCTGTTCTAAACAAAATTCACCTTTCCATTACCAAATACAGGTGTATTTCCCCAAAGTTTTCGAAGGGATACAGTTCATATCTATTGTGCATGATAAGTGCTCATTTGATATATATGTTTATTTTTAATTTCATAATTATAGATTTGTAAATTTTTATCTGTGTATATAAATCACCAATATTTTTTGGCCTGTTGTCAACATAAACCAAAAATTTGAGAAGCTGTGATCTAAAAAGAAATTAATGTTTTAGGTGATAATTTGTGATTTACGTATTATGAAATGTCAAAAAAAAAGTCATAACAATTGTTCATTGGTAAAAATACATTTCTACTATTGGGTCCGAGAAATATCTGTATCGGAGACTTCATTTC
Source organism: Vandiemenella viatica (assembly GCA_031002005.1). Taxonomy (NCBI): domain Eukaryota; kingdom Metazoa; phylum Arthropoda; class Insecta; order Orthoptera; family Morabidae; genus Vandiemenella; species Vandiemenella viatica. Next base: position 352,563,973 of record CM061921.1, read on the forward strand.
GATGCGGTCATGTGGTTAAATATGAATGCACAGATGATGCAAGTCAAGTGCATTTGGCCAAATAAAACAAAATTGTTTGGTCAGTTAAAGAAACCGGCAGATTCTGGTGGAGTTTGGCCGAGTAGGTCGGTCATAGTGTAACCACTTCCAACGGAATCCATATTAATATATTTTTCTCGGGCTTCCAGCCGTGTTAAGATGTCATATTTGCGGGACGTTTCGAAGGCGTCCATCTCTGCCTTCAATCTCAACCAAATGTCAATGTTTAACTGTTAAATATATTAATATTCAACGCCGTGAAAAATTCCGATCCGGAATCCATATTGTTGCATACTTTTGTTCGCTTGGCCGATATTGGCTATATTCAGCAGGGTGAATGATCGGGAAAAGTCATTTCCAGTGTAAACATACTCATACTCTTGTGTTTGGTGTCTCATTTGATATTAGTGTTCAGATTTTACATTATGGAGATTTGTAGAAACTATGGGACTTCTAAATTTCAATCCTAGCCACTTATTTCCCTATTTTCTCTGATATTTACTATTTACTGGAATTCTGGGTAACCAATGCTTCCATTTTTATTGGTTGCCACAGTGTCTGATTTTATTTATCTTCATTCAGTTGAAACTTTGCTTACATAAAGTTTTCATATGTCAAAAATTGTGAAATATTGTTGAGCCAGATGTAACTCGGATTTAATTGTGAAAAATTTTGTACCAGGTCAACATGCATAGATGCACAAAATTTAAACTTTTCTAGCAGGTGTGCCTGTATCAAGAATCAATCATGATGATGCGCCCAATATGGATGTTGAGATGGAAGATGCAGACTCCAAAGCTAATACCAGTACGGACTCTCCAAACAAGTAGGTGGTTATGACACCTGATTAACATTGTTTATACTGTGTGAAACTGTTGTATCACAGTCACTTCCTATCATTAATGTTTACACTGGTCACAGCAGATTGAACATTTAATGTATTGACTCAGAACAAACTACATATAACTTGCTTGTTAATACTAATTACACTGAAGAGCTGAAGAAACTGATAAAGGCATGTGTATGCAAACACAAAGATATGTAAACACTCGGAGTATGGTGCTGCGGTTGGTAACGCCTATAGAAGACAACAGGTATCTGGCAGCAGGCGTTAGATTGGTTACTGCTAATACAATGGCAGGTTATCAAGATTTAAGTGAGTTTGAACGTGGTGTTATAGTCGGCTCACGAGAGATGGGACACAGCCTCTCCACAATAGCGATGAGGTGGGGATTTTCCCGTACTACCATTTCACGAGTGCATGTGAATATTGGGAATCTGGTAAAATATCAAATCTCTGACATTGCTGCGGCCGGAAAAAGATCCTGCAAGAACGGGACCATCGATGACAGAAGAGAATCGTTCAACGTGACAGAAGTGCAACCCTTCCAATGCTGGGCCATCAGCAAGTGTCAGTGTGCGAACCATTCAATGAAACATCATTGATATGGGCTTTCAGAGCCGAAGGCCCACTCATGTACCCTTGCTGAGTGCACAACACAAAGCTTTGCTTGTCGCCTGGACCCATGAACACAGACATTGAACTGTTGATTATTGGAAACATGTTGCCTGGTCTGATGAGTCTCGTTTCCAATTGTATCAAGCGGATGGATATGTATGGGTATGGAGACGACCTCATGAATTCATGGACCCTGGATGTCAGCAGGGGCCGTTCAAGCTGGTGGAGGCTCTGTAATGGTATGAGGCGTGTGCAGTTGGAGTGACATGGGACCCCTGATAATCTAGATACAACTGTGACGGATGACACATACATACGCATCCTGGCTGGTCACCTGCATCCATCCATGTCCATTGTGTATTCCGACGGACTTGGGCAATTCCAGCAGGACAATGTGATACCCCACATGTCCAGAATTGCTTCAGAGTGGCTCCAGAAACACTCTTCTGAGTTTAAAGCTCTCCGCTGGCCACCAAACTTCCTAGACACGAACATTATTGAGCATATCTGTGATTCCTTGCATCGTGCCATTCAGAAGAGATCTCCACACCCTCGTACTCTTACGGATTTATGGACAGCCCTGCAGGATGCATGGTGTAAATTCCCTCCAGCACTACTTTAGACATCAGTCGAGTCCATGCCACGTTGTGTTGCGGCACTTCTGCGTGCTCACGGGGTCCCTGCATGATATTAGGCAGGTGTACCAGTTTCTTTGGCTCTTAAGTGTAGTAAACAATAATGAACTCATCACTCATTAAAGTTGAAGACTAGAGGGCTGTGACAAATGTACAATATACAAGACAAACAAAATTGTACAATATTTCAGTTCAGCACCTTATTCATGTAGAGAGGTAAGAACCATTTGTAGAGGAGTTGTGTGCACCACACAGCCCAGTGTACTAATGGGTATGCCATGGAGAATGGTGGAAGAAGTGGGGGGTGGAGTGGGTGGACAAAAACAGAGTAAATTATTAATAGCTGTGGGAAAACGATATTGTTAGTGTAGAAGGAACATGCCAATAAATGCAAATATAGATGAATATTAATAAGTTATATATAAATAAGGGGACAATAATGTGTAAAATGGAAAAAATAAATAAATAAATATGTAATGGATTTATTGGTAGGATAATATCAGAGGTAGAGGGCAGGTGGATGCCTGGTGTACTGGATATATTGGTAAGCTAGATCCCATTTATGGAGTTAAGAAGTGGTGGTAGTTACTGGGAAAAACTTTTACAACTCTCACTGTAAAAAATTGCTGAGGTTGTAAGAGTTGTGGGAACTGGCATGGGCTACCCCTGGATGGTCTAGGTTGGAGGTACAGGTTGTTTGCCAGTGGCCATTGTAAGGGTGACAAAATGGAAAGATTAAAGTATCAGAACACAAGATATGAACTAAGGGAAAATGAAACTGCTATTATGCATTGTAAATAAAGTAATTATTGGTATTTACATTGCCTAAAAGCTGTTTGTTTTCTTAGTATCATAATTTGTTAATACTCCCATTAAAGAATATTTTATACAAAGTTTTTATGGAATTGTGAACACACATGATCTGTTAAAGTCTGTTTAATATTGTTCCATGGATCCTACCTTAAGCAGTAATTAATGTGACATTAAAAAGTTTTGACAGTATTTATCCCTTGAAAAAGTCGTAAATGTTGCATCAAATGCCAAAACACAGAATTGTGTTAACTTACCATGCACACTATAGTAAATGCTCCCTTTTGTTCTTTATATTCATTTTTAACGTGATTATCAATGTGTTTCAATCTTGATCCATTGCCACAGTTTAAACAGAACCTGATACTATAGATTTTTTTATTCTTCTGCTTACTGTCTTAACATTTTGCTGGTATAAAAATGTTTGTTTAGGAAAAAGATATTCATCCTGACACCCACATTTAATTTAACTTCAGTTTTCTTAGCCAGTGTGGACGTTCATTTTTCTCCTCTATCCTCACCAGACTCATTTATCTGTTATAAAGTTCACAAATCTTCTGCAGCCAAAAAGTTTCAGTGGAAAAGTGTGAATTGATAGAAGTTATTCTTTCTGAAAAATTAAGTAAACTTAAGGTTTATGCTTGGGTTGACAAACACAACTGGATTGTTTAGTTTCATCCAGTAAGTACATATCCAGTTGATACCATTTTTCATTAATGTTGGCACAGACATTTATAACATATATTTGGGCATTTATAGCCTTGATAGATGCATACTGTTGAATGCTATGACCGCAACATTGTCCACACTTCAAAATGGGGTATACCATCCATACCACCACCGTCGCCTTTTAAAAGTACAAATTATGATTATATTTCAGAATGGTCAGAGATGAAATAATTATTAAAGCAACAAAAAAAATCACGGATGTCAGTTTTCAAATACATGTTTTCAAATAGTAATGTAAAATGAAGAAACTTATAAAAGAAGATGGCCTGTTTGCTCTAAATCTGCAGATAAAGTGTATTGCTTTTACTTTTGTTTATTCAACAGAAGGTCTCACTCTTATTGGGGAAAAGAAGAATTTGATGACTGGAGCTACTTATCAGAGCATCTAAAATCTCACAAAACTTCCTGAAATCACCAGCACACAATGCTTAGTTGATTAGAAGCATTGATTCGACTATAGAACTTCAGTGTAATAGACAAGCATTTGTAAATACAGATTGAAGACGAAAAATCACGGTGGGTTGCCATCCTTGAATGAATGATGTCCACAATACTCTTTTTTAACACGCAGTAATTTCTTGTTCAGGGGAAGCTTTGGATCTGAAACACTAAATACTTATAATAATGGTAACTAACAGGATATATTGCCACTACTAGGAAAATATGACACCGTGATGATGGAGCATCTGTTCTGTATTGCTAATATGGAGACTAATGTCTATTATTTTGGAAAATGTGTTCAAAACGATTGAAGATGTTAATAAAATTTTGACTGTGGTTAAGTCATCTAAATACTTTTTCATCTTGCTGAATTGAACTTCTACTTTCAGTCACGCCGAACAATTATCTTAAACATTGCTTTGTTGACACTAGTGAAGACAAAGTCAAAGTGCGCTAGTGTTTCATTGCCTACAAGCCGGTAAGTGACTCTTTGAATCTGGGAGCTGGGCTCACTGGCCTGTATATTAATGATACTTTGCAAAAGTTCGATTTGTATATGAACGATAGTCGAGGGCAAAGATATGATAGGGAATTTAATATGATAGGAGGAAAAAAAGGTGTCCAAAGCAGAATATTGAACCAATATCTTCCCAAGAATTTATTAATCCATTTAGCTGTCATTAAATTTGGTAATAGCAGGTGCCGCCAAAACATAAATTACATTGGTTTCCTTGTCCGGATTTCTTTAAAGAATATTTTTTTTCCATTTTCTCAATCAACAAAGCGATGGGAAGTGGTATCCAAGAATTTAGGACTAGTGCCAAAAAAAATTTGCGAAACTCGTTCAGAGAATAGAGTTTCTAACCTTGCTGCAGTTTATTGCTACTATTCTTCAGTTCATGATGCCCTTCTGGAAACAAATTTTTCACTTGCAGCAACAGAGGCCTTCTCTGTCAGCCAGATCAAGGAGCAATTTGAGTCCATAGTTACAATGGTGACTCGTTATAATACATTGTTTCGAGTTAATACTGTAAGCAAGACTATCCCGGAAGAAGGTGGATTCATGAAACGCTTCACAACTGTTGGGAAAGAGCTTGGAATTTGAGAGAGAGTACCGGGGTTATTAGTCTGCTCTGATAACAACTGGAGAAATTGGTTCTCAGACTGGGGCATATCCTCTTATTAAGCCAGTCAGATCCCAAAGAAAAAATGAGATAGCAACAGATCCCGAAGAATTGTTTACAATGAAAGTATTTTAGAATATAACTGGTACAATTGAGAATGCGTTAGTCACTCAATTTTCACAACTATCTAAATTTAATGATGCAGTGTCTTTATTACACATTATCAAAACAATTCCTGAATTTTAATAATTGGAATAAACCTATGAAGATTTAGAAATGAGTGTAGCTAATGGAGAAAAATGTGAAATATCGTGTTGTGAATTGGCTGAGGAACTTTCGAACTGAAACTATTGTTGATGTGGCTTGAATCAGCAGAACCGATAAAAGATCATTTAATGAAACAAAATGGTTGGCAGGATATATTTCTGAATGTGTGGACAGCACTTCGAATTTTGCTGACCATATCTGTAACTGTTACTAAAGGAGAACGAAATTTCAGTAAATTAAAACTTATCAAAACTTATTTATGGTAAACTCAAATTCGAGATTTTCAGATCTTGCAATTTTGTCTATAGAAAATAATATTGCCAAAAGGCAGAAGCGAAGAAGTTGACAATCTAGGCCTTTTAGTTATGATTTTGTTTCCTCATTTGTTTGTTTTAAACATTTTTATTAAAAAGTGTAAATTTGGTGACATGTGATATGAGCATTGTGTACGCCATAGTAGCGTAAATAAACCTTTTCAAACATATAGTGTTCTTTTCTTGTTTCTTATTCATACCATTGCTATCCTATACTAATCTTTCTGAAATTTAAGTTATTACTAGCTAAAAGTACGGCTTTGTGGTGGCTCGCGAAGATTTTTTATAAGAAATATTACATACAACTAAAGAAATTAATAAACAATCACAAGAATTTTAATATTTAAACTTCACAAACTATTATCAAAAACTGTGGTTTTTGTTTTTTGGAAAAAAAAAAATAGGTACATTTGTAATAAGACACAATCTTTAAATATTTAAAAAATCAATTTATTTAATTTGGTTTTAATCAGATAGAAAATTTCTCATTCGAGTTTCTTCCTGTTTTCTACATTTTAACATACTTTAATTATTAATATTACTAATTCTGTCACAAGAAAACCTTTTATTTAGTGCTAGGCTTTCTAAAGTTTTTAGTCTAAATAACGCAACATATGCTAAACCTACAGAAGTTTCTTTGTCTGCAGTATCTACAACAACTTTATCCAATGTTAAACCTTGTGCTTTATGAATTGTTATTGCAAAAGCTATTTTTAATGGAAATTGTTTTCTTGAACAAATGGTATTCCCTCTTTTACAAAATTTAATTGTGGGTGGAATTGGAACACAACCACTATTTTGATAAGTTAAATGAAAATGATTTTCAAAATGAACCATTATCACTCATGGCATTTGATCAAGCGAGCTTAGATTTTCTTCATAAATAATATCCTGACCATAACCTAAAGTTCCACTCACTAATCCTTTTTCGACCCATAGATTATAGCGTAACATAACTTTAGATTCAATCGACAAAGTTATAAATGGTTCCAGTTCATCCAATAATTCAGCGCTTGCTGATTTTACTGCAGAAACAATTATGAACAGCTGGAATATAAGCAACAGGTTGATGCAGTTCTTTTAATTTTTGATGGTTAAATTCTTTTTCATCTTTATTTGTTGCAAATAGTCTGATAGCATCTTTGAAAAATGTAAAAATTTGTAGACAACATGTCATTAATTTTTTTATACTCTTCAATTGTACATTCGCCATTCTCAAAACAATCGTCTCAAAATATTTGTTGAGATTCATTTTTTCGGAATGATACTGATTTTTTAAAAAAAAAAAAAAAAAAAAAAAAAAAAAAAAACAATATTTTTGAATACTTAATTTGAATAACAATTTCCGTTCTAAGAGGAATTAATTTCCTTCTATTTTATCACTGTAAAGTGGTCTGTCATTAACAGGTGGTAACTGTTTGATATCCCCAAAAAAATACATAACCAATCCACCAAATGTTTCATCTTGTCTTGAAGAAATAGCTGTTCATAATCACAAATCAATTTTCCTCAAAAGACTGCATCCATTCATCCTAACTTTATCTATGAACAAAAATTTACAGTCATGAATTTCCCTTGAAATTGAGCAAGTGAATGTAAACTGAGCTCTCTAAATACTTTATTTACTCCTGTTAAAAGTTTGGACTGTATTGTTGAACCATTTATATTGACAGCAACAGCATCAATTGGCACAAGCAATAGATAAGAAAATGGTCCCAATGTTTGATTCAATCGAATAGTAACATAATTAATTAATGTATTTCTTCCAGATCCAGCTTTCCCTTTGAACAACAATTCTTTTAATTTGAAGTTGTTGTTCTTAACCTTGTAGATAATTAAATTGTTTTTCAAATATATTTATCAGTTCCTGTTGTTCATTAGAAAAAACAATACTTGTTGGTAAGTTATATTGAGTATAAACGTTTCTCTGATTTTCTGCTAATTTTTAATTTTCAATAAAAAGTTCTAATACATTCAATACTTGTCCATTTGAAATAGTATGGCAATTATATTTGATATCGATTTCTCTTCTACCTAGATCCACTTTTGACTGATTATTATTATTTGGTCCAGTGGCTACATTCATCCAGACGTATGGTTGATTTACTTCTACTTGGTCTATTTCTTCAAAATCTTCTTTTTCTAAATTTTGTAGCATATAATGTAAATCATTATTCAAAATATCTTCATTTGTAAAACGCTACTCATATATAATTTTCCAGGTGCTGTTTTGTGGATTTAGATCATCTAATTGGCGTCAAGGAACATGCAACAAATCTTGTTGCTTGTAAACATTTTCATTGCTTTCAACACCAGGGTTATATTTAAATTCTGGTATAACTCTAAGACTGAAACATACTTTTTGAGTAATATAATTTGTACCCCTTTTATACATTAACAAAATCATGTAAAGTCATATTTTGAAATTCCATTGGTCGTCGCTGATATTTATTCAAAGAACTGGAAATAGCAATGCTTCCATCTGCTTTGTTCATATCAACGTGCTCCCATACATTAATAAATTAATTGTTTCAAATTGACGAGATGATTGAAACAAAGGCTGGAATTTGCAAATGTTAACGAAATCTGCTTTCCTACATCAGTAATAAATATGTTATGTGGCTGTGGAAGGATATCCTGGTGTGCACGTAATTTTCATTTCAAATGTTTTTGTGATTTACATCATCCAAAGGAAAATAAATAATTTGGAAAATTAGTTTCAAAACAAATTTGTAATGCTACAAGATCAAATAGCTATAATAATAACAAAATACAAACAGAAAAAAAAATATTTCATGGGTCGTGTAATTGAACTTAGGACTCCTCCACTCAAGAACACACCAGTTTACCACGCACGGCTAAACCATGGTCAGTAACGAACCGTCTTCCGTACAGGTATGTAGTTTAGACACAATTTTTACACTTTTTAATCACCGATTTCTCTTAAACAGAGGCACACCAGGCAGAACTGCTTTAGGGCAAGAAACCAGAGGTGACATACTATTCACCAGACTTGTTCATTCTATGATAGCGATTCCGCACTGAAAGCCTCTCCTAGTCAACATGAAGGAATAGGTGCAATTTATTTGTTTGTTTTTTTTTTTTACAAAAATATTGATGGCACATCGAGAATTGACTTTGAATTAGTTTGCTCAGTTTCACATCTTTTTTCAAAAAGTGTACAAATCATCGCCTTGTGTAAGGGCTCGCTTCGCTCGCCCTAATTGATGTATGAAGACTGTTTTTTGAACTCGGCTTTGCTTAATTGGAATTCATAACCCATTCATATACATATTCGAATCCCATGCTAACTACTTTTTCAATCTGGATGAAAGTTGATAGCCAATACATTATTCCATATTTTATCCTAAGCCATCTAGCCATTTCTGTGTTAAACAAATATCCAAGAAAACAAACATTTACATTTATAATTTCAGTAGGATGTAAAAAATGTATGTTACCTTCAGTCTGTCTATATGAACACCTTAATTGTGAATAAGTGATTGCACATTTGAGGCACCACAGTGAGATTTTGCACCACCTGAAAAACTTGCTAGGACCAGCTGTGGGTCCATCCACAAGGAAAGTTGCTTTTCGAGCACCTTTTAGCAGTCATAATTTGCATTTGTGGAAAGTAGATTTGGCCCATGTCTCCTCTCCTTTGAACTGATATCTTTTAATTTTTTAATACTTTCCTATTAGTTTTATCTGAATGTTCTTTCCTAGATAAAATAATTTTAATTAATTTTGACAACCATCATTTTAGTGTATTGAATAATTTTCTAAACATTGATATTAATTTTTGACTTACAGCTCCAGCATAAACTGTTTTTCTGTCTTTTTTTTTTTTTTTTTTTTAGTTTGCCTACTAAAGAAAATGTATGCTGAATAAGCCATTTTTGTCAGGCATAATAAAATTACACAAAACTATACTATGAACCCATAAATAAATAAATAAAAATTGTTGCATATTAATTAGACCAGTGGTACACAGCTTATGAGTTAATTAACATACACCTGCAGTATAAATCATATTTTATAGGTTAGCTTCTAATATGTTATACAATTATACTGAATATAATTTTCATCAAATCCTTTGTATATTTCACTGCTATATATCTAACTATTAAGTAATTGTACAAAAAGTAGCCTATATTGTCAGTTTTTAGTATCTTACATCACTAATCTTAAATCCATACTTAATCTGGTTTAGTAAAATATATACATTGCTTTGACCTGATAGTTAACCTACAAACAAAAAATTTAAACTTGGTGAATTAAACTGGGGATTCTTGAGTTGGAAGTGTACCAACACCGAGCGACCCATACAAGGATAATACTTCCCAATTGCACATCAATTACAAGCTTACATAATAAATATTCATAAACAAAGGTGTAAGACAAGTGGTAACAAAACTGAGTGTGGTGGGCGAGTGGTAATGCTCAAGCCTCACATTTGGCAGGATGCGTGATCGAATCCTCGACTGGCCATCCAGATTTTCATTTTCCATGGTTTGTCCAAATCTTTTCAGGCAAATACTTAGATGGTTCTGTCAAAAGGCTGTGGCCGAATTACTTCCCATTCCTGGCCTCAACAACAATGATGCATAAAGCCAAAAAAAGTGAAGAAAAATTGAGTCTATAATAAAAATTAACACTACCTCACATATTAATACGCTGTCATTTGCTGATGAAGTTATTTTGGCAGAATAGGAAAACTTTTCAAAAAGCAGCATGTAAACTTAATCTGACTTCAAAAAAATTCAACCTCAGGATATATATGTTTACTAAAAAAAAATAGTTTTTTAGAAAACGATTCAGATGTCACATTTCAGACATTTATATTGCATTCGCTCTTCTGATGTAGATAGTGATCTTACCCAACAAGATCAATAAATTTAAATTTAATGCCTTCTTATCATGAAATGTGATGTGTGTCTGCCTGAGACTGATTCAATCTACATGGAGAATATGTAGAAAAATGTATTTTATATCTTTCTAGTTTTATTTATGTACTCCCTATAACTGTTTAAAATTATATATTTTTTAAACAAATTTCATTTTACCTCAACTAACCACCACAGAGATTATTTTGTTCCTCATTTATCATTGGTCAACCTTCTCCCCCCACCAACAGCTCTATCACCACCCTCCCACTTGTTTCATTCATGTGGTGGTTCGGAATGTGGTCACATCTTTTCCCCTGCTGTGTGCCTCACATACATGACTAAGGTTACTAAGTGCTCAACTCGCCCTCCTGCCTACATCTGTGGTAAGTGATGGGTTATTTTTCCCTATCCTCTATTATTTTCAGTGCCTAATGGCAGGCCACACACACACACACACACACGAGGGTTGGAACTTAAATAGTGGCAACTATTTATTCACAACCGATACAAAAGCGTTACATGTTTGCACCTGTTACTGTCCTTCAGAGTAGTCACCAGCATTGTGTAGAACCCGTTGCCAGCGATTTGGAAAGCGTAGTATACCGTTAGCAGAGCCTGTTCTGTTGATGGTGCAAATGGAGCGGTCTACTGCTTGTCGAATCTCTGGAACAGTTCTGAAGCGAATGCGACGAAGTGGTTCCTTCATCTTCGGAATCAAATCAAAGTCACAAGGACTTAAGTCTGGGGAGTATGGTGGATGGTACAGTACTTCCAGTCCTGTCGACCGAACAGAGCAGCCACAGCTTGTGCTGTATGCGCCCGCACATTGTCGTGCAAAATGATGGGTGGGTAGTGCAGAAAGTGTTGCCGCTTCTTTCGCAAAGGTGGTCGCAAGTGATGCTCCAAAAACGAACAGTAATACTGTGCATTGACGGTCTGCCATGGAGGAACGTAATGTATTAGGATAACACCATCACAGTTGTACACGAGAATCACCATAACTTTCACCATACTGGGGCTCTGACGCACTTTCGACTTTCGCAGCGACCCATAATGACGCCATTTGTTGGATTGGCGTTTCAGTTTTGGCTCGTACGATATGGCCCATGTCTTATCCCGTGTTACGATACAGCGTAAGAAAGCCTCTCCTTGGCACTCATAGCACTTTTAAGTGCATCTGAGCAGCATCGTAACACATCCATTTCTGCATTTCTGTCAATTCATGCGGAACCCATAGTGATGCAATTTTTCCCGTGCCCCAAGCACAGTTGTATGCGCTAATCCGGTTTCGTAGATGAGCTCATGAAATGTTTGGCATCGATCACTGTCCACTAACGCGGCAACAGTATGCACTTCTTCTTCAGACATGCTAGGATTACCTGCCCGATGCATGTCTACCACAGTTTGCCGACCTTCGTTGAATGCTTTTACCCAACGCACTGTTCTGTACTGCAATGCCGATTCCCTGCATGGCTCTTGAAGACCATGATGACACTGTCGTGCTGTATGACCTCTGGCACATTCAATCTTGATCCAACGCCGTTGTTCCTGTTTCGAAAACATACTGACACCGTTACGTTAGACCGCTCGCTTACAAGTGACTGCATTTCCCTCAATTGTGCGCATGCCGGGGACGTGGGCGAGTCCATTTGCTCGGAGGTAGGGTAGGTATGTCAACAATGTGTGCTATCAGCAACAATATTAGATTCCATTGCATAGTGTCTCCATAGCAGTGTTGCCACTATTTAAGTCCCAACCCTCGTGTGTGAGATATATATATATATATCAAATTAGGATAGGGAAATGGGGTGCAAACACACAGAAAAGAGACAAACACAAATAATAAAGTAATTTTCGGGGTAAACCCTTCGTCAACAGGAGAACATTATGAGGTGGGCGCAGCTGGAAACTGCCTCACAGAAAGACCGCCAGTCGGGAAAATGGTGGGGGTAAATTCAAACATCGGAAAAGTAGAGGGGCAGTGAATCAGAGCTAATACCCGAGCATAGATAAATATCCAAACTAATCTCTGGTCGGAGGGAAGATCAAAATGTAATTAGAACTAAATATGAAAAAAAGTATAATTATATAAAATATTATACAATTACAAATTTTTAAAAAATAATAATAATCAAAAAATCATAGTTTTTATGAAGTAAAAATTATTGATTTCATTGTTACTATATATATATATACACGTGTGTGTGAAAGTAACTCTGCCTCCTTATTTGTTACATTTTCAGGGCTAAATCTAATCCGTTCTTGATTAAATTTGACAAGGAGATACTATTTGTCATTAGGGAGGCCATAGGATACTTTTTGTGTATAAAAGCGCTTGCCTTCAAAAGTTTTGACTCGGATCCCGGGTTCAAATCTATCATTTTAGTACGCCTGGACGTTCCGTTGTATGGATTCCACGTTAAACTGCGGGTCCAGAAACAATGGAGGCAGAATGTGTGACAAATCTTAAATGTCACTTAGGCAGCCGAACATTCCTTAGAGACCCAACAGTGCCATACACATTTAATTTTTTATGCTATATCAGTCACTAAGGTTTTTTTCCTCTCCGAGCCAGTTTGTGTATGATCTACACTAATAATATTATAAATGCAAAAGTAACTCTTTGTCTGTTTGTTACATTTTGATGATTAAATGGCTATATTGATATTGGTGACATTTGACATGGAAATACTTTGTTTCATTGAAAGTACACAGGACTTTTTTTTCCAGTATAAATAAAAAATTTTGTCATTAAATTTTTTAATTCTAACAGAATGGTGCCAAACATATTATTAGTGTAAGTAAGTCTGTAATGTTATATCGGTTGCTCAGACTGTTTTTCTTTGACAGTATGTTAGTGTATGATCTATTCATAAATTTTGTTTACAGACAAAATATATATATATTGATTTTCGCTGAATCAGACTTATTTTGTGTCTACCTAAAAGTTCCTAGCATCAGTATATTTTGTCTTCTTTTTTGACATGACTCGTAGAGTACATTTACTTAAAATATTAGAAACTAAGAATCTGATGCTCATGCTGAAGAAAGAAGACAAGACCAATGAGCTGATAAACAAGATGCACTCAGATAACACCCTCTTTTTTAAATTTTTTTTTAAAAAAACCTTGTTGCAAATAATTTTCTGCATGAGACATGTTTGATGGTAGAAAACTCCATATAGGTATAAGATGTCACAGTGTGTGTGTGTGTATAGGAGAAAAACCAGAGGATTCCTGCGGTGTCGAGACACGGAAAAAACATGTACACATGTAGAGTAAAATTTTCGAGCCTATATATACTATTGGCACAAAATGAAGGAACAGTTTTTCAACATAATTAATTGGTGCCTACAAATATTAAACTGATTTTATCTGCCAAAAAGAATCAAAATACTATTAGTGAAATGTAGAAAACTAAATGCTAACGATGCAAGTGCAATTGCTGGGGAAAGCTAGTGGCACTATAAAGTAAACTTCAGCTAATAAAACTGAAAGAGAAACACATTACAATTCTATAGGGTGACTGCTGTTTCTGTGCTTGTGTATGGGATTGATGCCTGGGTATGAATATTATGGTATATTTGCAGTGCATGAAACTACCTTTTTAAGAATAGTGAAAAGTTTCGCCAGTCTCGACAATTTTTCAATTGTTATAATATATGTGAAGAACATGGAGGTAAATTACGTGATAAATGCTAAAATTAACGCGTTAAAAAATTTGGGAAAAATAGAAGAACACACTAAATAATTTTTAAATAAAATTTTACTGCCATATGTTGAAATCAATAATTTTGTATTGGTAATTAATTTACAGGCTATACAGACTTGATGGTATACAATGAAATCTGTGAAAATGAAAATGGGCCATGCTCATGTATAATGAAAATGGTTTCACACAAGTATAAACCCATAAGTCAACTGTATGATGTTTATTTCTTCCATCAAATAAAATCTTTTGATATAAAATCCAGAATGCATCAGCATAATTGAAATTACAACAGGAAATATATTTAATAGAATAGAAGATTAAAATTACACTTGTTAATCATCCAGCAATTATCTGTGCCCGTATTCTACCCTATTATTCAATAGACTTGTTGCAGTGCAAAATTGACTAAAGGCAGAAATATTTTCAGGAATGTTAGTGACATTTGTTTTTAGATGCATGTGGAAAAGTGGCATTTATCAAATTTATTTGGTGCCACCTGCAAATTTGTTTTGAAAGTTTTTTTTATGAAAGTTGTTACCCACGAGTAGATTCAAGAGAGGAAACCAAAATTTAACTGAACTTTTGTTTTACTGACTATTAAAAATTTCTCTTTTAGTTAATATTGCCTACTTCCTAAGCTCAATTGCGTTTAACCAGTCTTCTTCAACCCCTCACCTTTCGAAGATTTTGTAAATCCTGCCTCACTGCCTCATGAACACCCTCCTTAATGATGAAGATCGTTGCCTGAAGCTTTCTGTTTTACTTCAGTTTACACATTGTTTCTTGCTGTTTGTGCTGTAAAGCATATGTTTTATAGTTTGTCATTGGTTATTAAAACTTGTGGCATCTTATTAATAATGGAATTGAATATTAATATGGCATTCCTAATTAAATTAAATAATGCAGACTTTTTTGAAATGTGAAAGATATAAATTCAGATTTATTTTGAAAATTTTCTCTTCACAAAACAAAACACATAACAAAAGATAATGTGATCTGTAAATCTCTCAAACCTTTTGAAGGTTAATTGAGTATCATGGTCATTTATTGTCTGTAGCAATTTGTAGGTCCCAATGTTGACTCAGCAGTCCAGCCAGAACTGCTAGTCTCCTTCCCTATAACAGACTTTCCCAATTTTTTAGCACGTCATATACAGTGATTGGTTTTCTAGAAAATGAAAAGCTGGCAAGATTTTACTGCCAGTTCCATTAACGTAATCTCTTTCCAAATTGTGCCTTGGCCTTCATTCCTATACTTAGGCAACATTCTGAGGAATGGTCCCATATAATTTTGCAGATTTAGTGATGCCGCTATTTACTTCAGTGGTTTTGATCAGGTCCTTCCAGGGAAAACAGCATTCACCCTTTTGTGGGACATCAATTGCCAAAACTGTCAGCTGATCTTGTTACCAAGTTTAGACACATGTTACATCACAGTATGTAAACTGATTGTCAAGTAGATGAGATCGAAATGATGGTGACACTGTGTTCTTGCGATCAGAATTTTGGCACACCTGAATCTCAACCTCATATTTGCGCATGAAACAAATGCTGAAACTACATGACCACAAACCGCTTATTGTGCCACCAGAAACTCTGGTATTTTTACCAAACCTGATATCATTACATTAACGCTAGGTTGTAGGTAAACCAGTAATGTCAACGCTAACAATTACAAATAAATATAAAACAGATATGTTCGAAAACTTCATGACTGTAATTGGTATATAAATTTGTTCACTTGGATCTCTCTCAAACCAGCCTCATCAAGAGCTCCATGATCCACATCCTCTGTGGCTCACTGAATGCAAATTCTTTTTGCATGAAGGGTCTCCACAACAAACTTCTTTCCTCTGAATAATATGATGCCACTCATATGTTGAAATCATGATAACATTTTGATAGCTGGAGGTAAATTGCCTTACCTTTCAGTATCACATAAAATACCTTATTCCTCTGATGCCATCATAGTCTGCACATTAATCAAAACCCGTACCAAATCTGAGCCGTAGTTTTTACGTGAATCACTTTCATGAAAAAATTATCTTAAATTTATCAAATTTACAATGTCACATCAAAATGAAACATACCCTACTTCACCTGCAGGACCACAAATTATATTCACATTAATCAAAATCCATTAAAAAATTACCAGTAGTTTTTGCACAAATCATGTTCAAGAGTAGTGGTATCATCGGTCAGAATACACCAGCTGCCTTTATAAATGGTGGAGTATAGGACGACCAAATCTGACTGAATAACGTGTTGGAGTGAGAAATTCTTTCACACATAGTCCCAAGAAATTTGTTTTGAAGGCTAGTCATGAATTAGCAATTCCAGTGGCCAGCTGTGTTAAGAGTTTTAAGGAAATGCTAACATCTACGTCCTTACCATTTAAAGCTTTTACAAGCCTACAGACTACCTTTTACATGGCAACTTCGTAAATGAAATGTTGCTGCATGACAAAGATTTTCTTGATCGTATAATTTTCAGTGATAAATCATCATTTCACTCAAGTGGAAAAGTGAACACTCATAATTTACACATCTGGGGATCAGAAAATCTCCACAAGGTGGCAAAGTTGCAACAAGACTTTCCAAAATTGAATTTTTTTTTTTTTTTTTTTTTTTTTTGCCAGATCTTGGCGGAAAGTTTATGGGCCTTTCTTTTTTGGTGAAGCA
The DNA here is from genome assembly GCA_031002005.1 of Vandiemenella viatica. Classification (NCBI taxonomy): domain Eukaryota; kingdom Metazoa; phylum Arthropoda; class Insecta; order Orthoptera; family Morabidae; genus Vandiemenella; species Vandiemenella viatica. The sequence continues at coordinate 352,581,071 of CM061921.1, forward strand.
ACTGTAACTGGTGTTTTTATCTTGATGCACTATAGCAATGGCAATTTCCTCAACTGCAAGATGATGAACCAGAGAAATGCATTTGGCAGCAGGATAGTGCACCACCCCACTGGCATAACTCACTATGTGAGTGATTTAAACGACGTAACCAATTTCTTGATTGGCCACCATGAGACGGGTGACAGGCTTGTTTCGCATATCCTCCACATTCACCCAATCTGATGTCATGCGATTTTTAAATTTGGGGGTTCATAAATGATCGTTTATAAGTACCTCTGCTACCAGATAACCTACCTGCATTAAGAAATAGGCTTGAAGCAGTTGTTGCACCAATTAATCCAAACACTCTGATCAAGGTATGGGAAGAACTTGCCTATCAACTGGATGTGTGCTGTGTGACAAATAGTGTTCGCCCTGAGCATTTGTAGGTGAAAAAAAATTGATTTGCTCTTTCATTTGATGCATCTTTTATAATTGAAGTCAAATAATAAAAACATTGCAAAGCCTCGAAACGCCTATATTCATTTTGAAACACCCCTTATATGTGGGGATGCAATTGTCACCAGTAACAGTCCAAGAAATAAGTAAAATTGTGAAACAATTAAAACAAAAAAAAATCTTACAGTTTTTACAACATTTCAAATAAATTACTGAAAAGATGTTCCGTTTGTTTGTAATGTACTTGTCTACAAGTTAAAGCAATGTACAACCATTCTTTAAAAAAAAGAATTGACTTGCGTAGATAAATACCTACCATCTCATTTCTTTCAGGATTCTCAACAACAAAAAAGTCTTCAATTGTATGGTAATAAAACACATTACACACTATAACATTCTTACTACTTCACAGTTTTGTCTACAGAAACCATTGTATATTCATTTTTAAATGCCACATTAGAGGAACTTTCAATAATAATATGTGCCCTGTAGACATTTTTTCTGATCTTGAAAAAGCATTTGACAGTATAAATTTTGAAACAAAAAAATGGGATACTATGGTATAGAGTGGTCCAAAAAATTTACTCACTGTTTGGTAGTCCATATATTCTGACAAATTTGGCTTGAAGGTACAATTTCAAGCACTGAGAGCGAGTTATGTAGAATGTTTGAAATGACCACCACCAGCATCCAAACAAAGGCTTTGTCGCCAAACTATGCATGTCAGTGTATCTGGCATAATGGCAGCACATTACAATTTATTCACATTGCTCGTTGAATGTAGCTGACTTTTGTCAATACACATCATACTTGATGGTCTCTCACAGAAATCTAAAGGTGTCAAATCAGAAGACCGACTGAGTTGGGTTCTCAATAGCATCTCTTCAACCTACCTGCCATCTAGGTAGAGTGTCATCCACGTACAATCTAATAACGTGACGGTTGTGAGGCAGGACTCCATCTTGTTGCAGGATAAACATTTCATCACCATACAGGGTTTGGATGGAAGGCAATATCAAGATACACCTGACCAGTTACAGCACCCTCAAAAATAAAGGACCAATCAAACCACGCCATGACAGACCACACCACACATTAACCCCTGGTAGATTCACTACCTTGCCAACATGAATGCGAGGATTTTGAGGATCCCAGTAGAAATGATTGTGGTAGTTTACAGTACCTTTAAGCTTGAATTGTGCCTAGTCAGACCTCACAAATTTCTCTGCAAATTCCTCATCCTCGTGGACCATGTGCTGAAACCAATCAAGTACTCATTCCTTTGATCCAGGATGTCCTCATTCATCATATATTTTAGTCTTGGAATGTACACTTTCCACATTGCACCCTTAAGAATGCATCTTACACTTGACCAGCTCACCCCACTTTCATACGTTCCCTGATTCCTGCGGTGATCGGGTGAAATGTTGCAAAACCACACCATTGGACGTAGGACTTGTAGCTGTTTGTAGTTGGCCAGATCTGCCCTTGTGCACATCATTAACAATTCAGAGTGCTTCGAACTTATCACGAATATTAACAATTGTTCAACATTTGGTGGCCGTGTTCCAAACTATTTCTGTCACTGCTATTGTACCTCTTGAATGTTCTCATACTTCCAGTACCACTTCAATACAGCCTTACGTTCTACAAATAGTAATCTTAGGTACACCATTGTTGCTACTCGACTGTCTTACACGCAAGTGCTTTACTGGATCACTCCACATACCCGCATTACTTCCACATGAGATTAATAAGTGAAATAAGTAAAAGTCTTTTTGTTTCAAAATTATTGAGTTACAAACAATGAGTACATTTTTTTAATTTAAACCCATCTGTATACAGTACAGCTGGTAAATGCTTTAATTCATTCGTGTAAACCGAATGCAAAAAGTCTCCCTTTTTTATTCTAAACTCGGTAAAGATGTTTCATCAGACATGGCGATTACAACAAAGCATTCCATGAGGCTTTTTCCAGCACCTTTTCTCTTAGTATTATACATCAAGTGATCTTCCTGGAAACTTATCTAACAAAGCCCAGAGCAAATTGTTGGCATATGATGTCAAACTGTTTGTTAAAAACACACATTGAAAATGGTAATCTAGAATTAAATGCAAGTGAAGTACTCAGTGAAGGAGCAAACTCATTAAAATTAAATTGTGATAAAATACATTAGAGGTAAAATAAAAATATATGAACAGCATGGTTTATATGTAAGTTATAAAAACAACACAATCTTGGAAACAGAATATAAAATTCCTTGCCATTCATATAGGTGAGAATCTTAATCGGCAGGAACATATCACATTATTACTGAAGAAATAAATAATACCACCTTTGCAGTAAAAATTTCTCTGACAGCTGACGTGGAATTAATTAAACTTTGTACTCCTTTTATTGTCATTCAGTCACATCATGGCATAATTTTTTGGGGGGAAACACTTCAAAAAATATTTTCTTTTTTTAGTACAGCAAAGAACTATTAGGCTGCTGTGTAGGATAGAACCAAAAGCTTCTTGTGGACAACTTTTTAAAAAAGCTCAGTATTCTTGCAATGACTTCTCAGTATATAAACTCTCATGTGCTTTGTCGTAGATTATTTCAACTTGTTTACATTAAACTTACGGGTATACAATTGCAGTACAACAAATAAAATAAATAAAAAATCTATCAAAACACAAACATTATTGTCATTAGTACATAGGGTGATTAATTATTCAGGGACATGTCTGTTTAATATACTTCCTAAAGTTTAAAATAATATGTAAATAATAAAAAACCTATTAAAAGAAAAACTGAATTATCTTATTGCCAACTCCTGCAACTCCTTGCAGGAATTTGTACAAAAGAATTAATTGTATCTGATATGCCTTTTGCATAGTTTAGTTTTAATAATTGTTTGTGACATATAATACTTTTTCATTGTAATTATTATTCATATTGAATGTATATACATTAACCATTGTTAATTTTCTTAGCTTTTTGACATTATAGTAGGATAAAACATACCCTATTTTACTTGCTGGATGACAGGCTGTATATTTTTCATGCCGGCCTCGCATTTGGGAGGACGCGGGTTCGAATCCCCGTCCGGGCGTCCAGATTTGGGTTTTCCATGGTTTACCCAAATCACTCCAGGTGAATGCCGAGATGCTTCCTTCAAAAAAAGGGCACGGCCAAATTGCTTCCCGTTCCTTGCCCCAATCCCATCCCACTTCTAATAACCTCTCTGTCAATGAGACATAAAGGCCAAGCAAAAAAAAATTATATTTTTGCATGGATCCTGTTTATCCCAACTTGCAGACAGACCTATAGACACAAATTTGATAAACAGCTGATTCCTTCTTTGTAGCATCATAGGATCCCCAACTCATTTTTTTTTTTAAATATCTTAAATGTACGGATTTTTTTCCCCACTTATAGTTTTATTATAAGTATAGATTTACTTCTTACTTAGGACCTTGCAAATAGCATAGTTGACCCCACCATGTTTTCATCTTGGAGAAATAAGCTGCTGTATAGCAATATTATGTTGATATGAATGGAAATGGTGATTTATAAGAGCTGGAGACATTCATAATTTGGTTAACTTCACCCTAGCCTCATAGTTTGGAAAATCCTGTTCCTATGATTAGGTAGTGTGACCAGTAAACACAGGTTTTTTTTTTTTAAAATTTGCTGTTATGATTTGGGGATTTAGATGTTTTGAATTTACTGTGAAGAGCTATATGAAATTAGAGATAATTGTATCTTGATTTGGTCCAGTGTAACCTCATTGTTTTGAGGGTTTTTTTCACAAATTTTAACTCCACGTTATTGGCAGCTGAATATATTTGTTTTCTGTTTCAGGTGGTTTGGAGTGACATAGATTTCAAAAAGTGACTGCTTCCTTTTATATTGTCTTGTCAGTACACCATAGTTTCAAGTTTAAAAGATTGTTATCCAAAAAATATACTTTTGGGTTTCACTATTGCATAACTGTTGACTGGTTTATATAGGAGAGGAGGGATGGTGGTATAATTAGAATTGTTTCATATAAATGCTTTTTGTCATCTGTTGTTAGCTGCTGATGTGGAATTATAAAATAGATACTAAATAACACTATTTAATCTTCCAGGGTTGCAGACTCCATTCTTGGACATGGACCTGTGCCATTTTCTGGTCCTCCACCAAACCACCAGGGTTCTGTGACACCCCTCCTCCAGAAAATGTCACTGACTACCCCAGAGCACACCCGCCATAATGGCACCAAAGAGCCAGACAGCCGCAGCCGGGAGAGAAACCGTGATAGGGATCGTAACAGGGACAGAGGCCGTGATAGGGATAGGGACCGTGACCGCAGCAGTAGATGGAGTGATAGAGATCGTGACCGGGATCGGAAGGACCGGGACCGAGAACGTTCAGACAAAAAAGATGTTTCTGCAGAGGGGACAAGCACTCCATGGACTGAGAAACCCAGTCTCTTGGACCGCTTACGCAGTCTAGCCAATGAAGGACTTGGACCTCCCAGCAAAGAAGAAAACAGGTGATTAATTGTGGTCGTTTTAGACTTACTGAAACTTCTTCAGCATGCAGTATCATTAATAAATATTGTGTCATTGATAAGATTTAAATAATCATGTGTAACAGAAGGTTTCATATTTGGAGCTCCATTTTGCTCAGTAGGAAATAATATTTCTTCTGTTGAAGCAATCACTAGGAATGACATGTAAAAATTTGTGGGAATGCTGTATGTAATTTGCCTTGGAGCATCACAGATGTTGTCAAGGAAAAAATTTCTTATGACTGAATCTATGAAACACTTTTTTTAAATTTTCTTCTCCATTTATCTTTCAATATTCACCATTTTGCTTATTTTGTCATGCTTTAACATCAATCCCTATAATACTTGCAACCATTCACACTGATGAATTACCTCTTCATATCAATAGCTTCTTTCTTCACTTTTATATCAAAAAATAGTTTCAGTTGTAATAAAATTTTTAACTCCTTAAATTCCCTAACATTCTCCTTTGCTCACAGCAAGCTGTAGTTTAATCCTATGTATTGTACTTTCATTATCCTACAGCATTGACTACTGTCTTGTAATAATAAAATGAATACTACAGATTGTTAAAAACACCCAGAAATGTGCAGTTATTTTGCCATATGTGGTAAAATTATGTTATCTGTAGAAATTATTGTGCTATTGCTTTATGTTTTGTTTATTCCAGTTCACATAGAACCATTCTTTGTCACCTCATTCCTAGTGAATGTGGGCTTGGTAGACTAGGTTTTGCTTGGATCATAAGAGATAAGATTTAATTTTTTGATCCAAATGGTGTATTAGACTCTTTGTCATATGTGTATTAAATCATTTTAAACACTACAATTAACATTAAGTATTTTAAGAATAACGAAATTTAAAATGTGCCTGTCATGTTGTGAAAACTTTTCATGACACACCAATATTTTTATCCGCATAAGCCCATTGTAATAAATATTTAGACTTCTATAATAACACTGTGCAACAAATTACAAGGTCACAAAAGCTTTTCAAAAATGTAGACATTCTTTATGTGTTTCAATCTCCTGAATTCGAAAATGATACTCAAAACATCATATCACCCACAGTTTTTACACAAATCGCATAAATTTGTAATGAATGATAATGCAATATAATGCTGTTATACACAAAAACACCATATGAAGCTCAGAAGCTTGCACTCCTAGTGGCACACAGTGAACTGTCACATTGCAAATGTTGCTGCCTGTCTGTCACTGTGTTGTGTTTGTGGAAGGAAATACATATTAATGTACAATGTCTACCCTATGCTGTGTAAATTCTATCAGTTTTTACTATATTTGTAGTGAACTTGTGGTGAAAAAAGACCGAAGAAACATTCCTGCTTTCATGAAAGAAGTCTACCAAGCCTATATCGGAGTGAAACTAGGTGACATCAATAAACCATGGGCTCCACAGGTCTAGCTAGTGTGTTGTGTCTGAAGATGATTTAGGATATTGGGTGGCAGGAAAGAAGACGTCATCTCTATGGTCTGGCAGGAGCAATGGAGTCATACCTACGGCTGCTATTTCTGCTTTCTCAAAGTAACTGGATTCAACAAGAAAAATAATAAGACTATTGAGTACTCGAACAACATTCACTCAGCAATTCATCCTGTTCCACTTGGCTCGATTATACCTAACTAAACCACTGCCTCCACAGACATTAGATATGGATGACAGTGATGACATGGATACCATGCAGGAGATGGTTGATACTGAGTTTGAAGTAGGTGCAGATAAGGGCCCTCTTCTGTTCACTCAGCCAGATCTAAATCATTTAGTCCATGATCTGGGACTGACAAAGGATAAAGCAGAGCTCTTAGGGCAAGACTGCATCAAAGACATTTGTTAGCACCTGGTACATCTTACATTTTACAGATAAAGGGACTTGTTAGTGTACCGCAGTCATGTACAATGTTTGATGGGTCGGTTCAACATTTCATACATGCCCAGTGACTGGAAATTCATTGATTCATCTAAAAGAAGCCTGAAGGCAATTCTGCTGCACAAAGGTAACATGTATGCCTCAATATCTGTCGACCATTCTGTGCGCCTGAAGGAAACATAAGATTACATGAAGGATCATGTTACTACCATTTCATTATGAAGATCTCAATTGGGAGGTGTGTGATGAATTGAAAGTGTTGGGTATGCTTCTAGGACAACAATCAGTATATGCCAAGTTCCCATGTTTCATCTGTGAATGGGATAGTCTGGCTCGTGACAAACATTGGGAGCAAAAACAGTGGCCCTGAAGGTTGGAATTTGTTCCAAGGAACAAAACCATCAAGTGCGACACCTCAAACTGGGCATAATGAAGTAGTTTGTCAAGGCGTTACAAGTGTGGCAACTGTTTCAAATATCTGTGCAACTAGTTCCCCAACTTATCAGATGCTAAGTTGAAAGAGGGCATGTTTATTGGTCCCTATATTTGGAAACTAATGCTAGATGAATGCCATGAAGCGAGAAGTGTAGACTGCCTTTAAGCGTGTTGTTCAAAACTTCCTGGGAATTGATCATAGCCCAGAGTATATCGACATAGTTGAGAACATGCTGACGAAATTTACAATGCTGGGATGCTAAAAGTTTAAACTTACATTTTTTACCTTCACACCTTGACTTTTTTCCTCTAATAGTGGGTGCTGTAAGTGAGGAACAGGGTGAAAGATTCCATGAGAATAACAAGGACATGGAATGACGATACTAGGGAACTTGGGATGACCGGATGACTGGCAACTACTGTTGGATGTTTCACCATAAGCACACGGAAATACCCCATAAGAAAAAAGCAGGAGCCATGCCATGACAACTAAGAAATCACAGGGTGAATGAGGTTAATGTATGTATTGTACCACAATCTCTGTATGCATCTGTTCACTGTGTGCTTATTTCAATCTGTTTTGGTTTTATACTTGGATTCTACTTCAGCATGACTCATGTGCCACATATATGTACTACTTCAATATGTGATATCAGTATTGAAAAAGTATATGCTTTGTGCCAAAATTGCTGGTGATACAGTGTTTCGAGTATCATTTTCGAATTCAGGAGGCAAAAATACATAAAGTACACATACTTTTGCAAAAATAGTTTTTCACCGTTGCTTAGTGTAATTAGCATAAAAGTTAAAGAATCTAGTGAGCAGGAAACGTCCTTGCAAAATTATAATATGTTCTAAAATTTTCATTGGTTGGCTAATTTCAACAAATTATATAATGTGAGGTTACTTCACTCCAGAAAATACCTAAATAAGGTGCCATTGTTTATATACACTAACATTAGTGAAAATTGCAATGCCAAGAAGGAGACGTGATTACAATGAAATTTATTCCACAATCGTGAAGCTGCCATGTGCTGCAATCAAGGATTCTAAATGTCGTGACTTGGAATTATAAAGAGTCTGCATATGATGCTTGGAAATATACTGCCACATGGTTTGTAGTTGCATAAAGCATCACCAGAGATTGCAGAAGGGCTAGAACGAACACGTTGCCGATCAATCATATCCCAGACATGTGCAATGAATGACACATCAGGTCAACATGCAGCCCAGGGAAGCTGTGGTATCCTCCGTTCTACTTGGTTTGCATGTTCCTCATCACATGTGTCTGGGAATTGTCCTCCTGAAATATGGCATGGGAGCTGTCTGAAGGAGGGACAGATCCTCACACTGTTAACAATTCTGTGTTGTAACTGCTGCTGTTCAAATTGTCCTAAATATGTAGGAGACAAGATCACATGTTACAGTCAACTATCACACTTGGAATTTGTCTGCTATGCCTCCCAACAGTGAAGTCTACTCAGTTGCATTCAAAATGGTGTTTAAGACATACGTAGCCATCTCAGTAGGACAAGTTGAAGCAGGACTCTTCAGGAAATATTAAATTTTGCCACTGGGCAAGCCAGTGGTGATGTTCACATGCCCATTGCAGTCTGAGGCATTGGTGGTTTGAGATCAATGGAAGCCAATGCAGTGGCATGCCACCATTCCAGCCCTCAGCAGACAGTGTCGAACTATCGATGCAGATATGTTCACACTCGTTGCAGTGTTCTCATGTGGAGTGAACACTGTGGACTAAGCCGTTCTGTCAGTTACTGCCATGCGGACAAGATGATGGTTATCCCACATGTTTCTGTGTATGACCCTCTTCGAGCCACTGGTTTCACATACAGCCATAGCAGCAGGTCCTATACAGCCATTGAAGCATGTCCTATACAAGCTGCACGGTCACAGTATAACAAACCTGTTCCAGAGATTAATCATGCTTTCAGTTTAAACTCACTCGCATGCTAATATTGTGTCCTTTGACACCTGCACCAGTTGAGTGCGGCATAACACCGATTTGTCCAATCTGACAAGAGGGCACTGCTGGGCTTACAGGCATGCAATCTTAAACACTTTTTATGGTTGCAATGTTCTATACATCTTCTGATTTTTTAGTGATTCAGACCATTCCTTCTGGGTGTTGCAATTTTCACAAACAATATTGTATTTAAAGGAAAAATTACAGTTTTTATAGTATTAATGTGTAATTATTTCTTTCAGACATGTTTACAATACAAGAGATAGCAAATCTAATCAAGAAAGGGGTTCCACTGACCGAGATCGTGGTAGAGAGAGAGATCGTGATAGGGATCGTAATAGGGAGCGTGACCGTGACAGGGAGCGTGACCGAGATAAGGAAAGAGGTCATGACGGGGTTGGTGATAAAGATAGTAATATCGCACAGAATCCACCTATTTCTGTACTCAATTTGCCAAAGATTATGACACATCCTGGTGAAGATTCCACCACAAATGTGGACATTGCAACAGTACAGAAACCTATTGACAATACTAGTCCTGGCGCTCCAGTTGTCAACCCAAGGTTTCCAGGTCCACGGCCGGGTAAGTCAATTATCTGTGAAATTTTGTCTTCGAATATTAAATATATTGTGTGGATGGGTGTGGCTGCTTACAGCAGATTTACTGACAGCATTTTGAGTAAGGAATGTTATCTAAGATATATCATGTTTTGTCATAAAGCTGATATTTATATCTGTAATATGTTTTCACTCTTAAGGAGAAACTATTACTACATTTAAACTGCTTTTATTAATTTTCTAATAATAGCTATCCCAAGATAGCTATTTTGTTTTGAACATTGAAACTTGTTGAACTGGACGTCTTCAGTTAGAGTTACTGTATTCATTTGTATGGGAGATTAAAAACATTAAAGTTGCTCTCATCATCAATCTGATATCACTTTGAACTGTTTTTAATGCAGAACTTTTTGCCTCATTGGTCATCTACTAATCACATGAAAGTTTATTTCTGTCTGAAAATCATTTAACTTGCTGTAAGCTAAAGAATATTGGACTGTCCTCTCACTAAAAAGTAATAATTATTGGACTCTGCAGTTATGCTGATTTCTTTCTTCCTCAAAAATCTGATATTTTTGTAAAGGTCTAAGTACATAGCCATCCTTATTTTTATATCATCTCAAAACATTGTTGGTATTAAGAAATGTGCCTTTGTTCATACCCATTAACATTTTACTGTTTGGTGAACATTACATTATGGTTTAAGCCAAACACATTTTTTGGATGTAATCATTGTACAGCATATCTTTTTATGAGAATATTTGTGTCTTCCCAGTGCTGGAACAGTTCTTAGGGATTTTCTTTTATGCCTACATTAATTATTCAATAGCAAATTAATTCCCCTCCAGTTAAGACTTTTTTCCAGTTTTTGTTGTATGCTGAAATATCCATATTTAAGCAAATCAATTTATCATCTATGACCCATGACTAATATTGGGGGGGAAAACACACTCACAGAGAGAAGTTAGGACCTCTTTTTCTTTAATTCTGCTTAAAAAAATTTTATTTTATTTTTAGCATAAGAGAATTCTCTTATTTTATACTTAATAATTTGTAGGAGTTCCTGGTTTCCCTGGCCCAAGAAATGACTTCCGACCCCCAGGTCCTGAAGGTTTCCGCCCAATGGGCTTTAGACCACCTTTCATGCCAAGGGGGCCTGCTGAGCCCCTCCCTCCTGGTCATGAGAGGGATGGTTTTGATCGCCAAAGACCTGATGAGTTTGACCGTAGAAGGCCTCATGATGAATTTGGTATGAGGGGACCCAATCGTCCAGATGATTTTGACGTACCTATCAGACCAAATGAATTTGAGCTTCGAGGACCCGGGCGTGAGGGATTTGATCCAAGACACACAACAATGGATGATTTTGAGCCTCGGGGTCCTTATCCTGATGAGTTTGGACATCCGATGGGACCAAGGCCAGATGTGTATCCACCAAGAGGTCCAGAAATGTTTGGACCTCGTGGAATGATGGGTCCCAGAGGCCCTATGAGACCAGAAGGGTTTGGACCAAGGCCAATGTTAGTGCGTGGACCTGGTAAGTTTTTCAGCTTATTGTAGGTGATTAGTTTTCATTATTCTGTGGATTAATTGCAAGATAAAAATTAATACATTCTCAGTCACAAATCTGTACAACCCTTTTTTCCAAAAATGTTTGTGGCAATTTCACTAAAAATATTCTCACAAATGCAGCTTACACATTATTAGTAGTTCCTTTAAATTCACAACATCTATTAATAAATTTCAGCACCAGGTTTTTTATTGGCAGGTTCCTTCTGAAATAAATTTTACATATATTGGAAATGAAGAGAACTTATATGTTGTGTATTTAATCAAATTATCAAATTTATACTAACTTTTTCATTTTTTTCCCTCAAATGCAATAGGGCCCATGTTTCATCCGAGAGGACCACCTCATCCAATGGCAATGCGAGGCATGGGACCTGTTGCTGGACCCAGGCCTGGTGAGCTTTAAATTAAATATTCAGAATCTTTTTTTTTATACTTCCCTGATATTCTTTAACTGGTAAGAACATTATAGAGAATTAAAAAAAAAAAAAAAAAAAGTTTTTGTTTGCGACAATTTAAATCTTTGATACGTCTGTAAGGATTTGGAATAGAGCAAACTAAACAAAAAAGGCAGTTAAGAAATTTTTTCTCATATTGAAAACAACTTTGACTGGGACCCCCGCTCTGGCCATCCTGATATAAGTTAATGCGTGTAATATTAATCTATCAGTTTAGATGCCGTTTCCTCTAAGTTTCAGAACCTTTTTCTGATAGCCTCTATCTTCTAGGAGGGTGAATATATTGTTAAAGTAGTGATGGACAAGTATTATTAATGACAGTAACGTTTCTTGCTTGATAAATATCCTGGAGGGAATGAATAGTCCTTTTTTAACCGACTTCAAAAAAAGGAGGAGGTTCTCAATTCGCCTGTATTATTTTTTTTAATGTATGTTCAGTGATATATTCGCCAATTTTGAACCGATTTAAATGATTGTTTTAGTTAATAGGGTATACCTCCAAAGTGGTCCCATATGAATTTCATTGAGAAACCATCCATTCTACCCCTTAATTTTTATACAAAGCCACAGTTTTTATCCAATTTTGATGGAACTTTGGAAATGTATAGTCAAAAATAAAGAGAGAAATACTGTCAACTTTTTGTTTGATCACCCCCTTAATTTTTGTCAATGTTCCTTATACAAAGCTACAGTCTACACCATTTAACTTATCTCCATTAAAGTTGGTAATTACATGTAATTTTTCATGGAGAAGGTTTCTGATAAAAAAAAAAAATTATAAAAACCACCCCCATCTCCCCCTTTACACCCCTGAATTTAATACAAACATACATTTCTTATCTGATTTTGATTGAACTTTGCACATGTATACTTTCAAATAAAGAGAAAAATCCTGTCAACATTCAGTCTGCCATAGCTCAACCCCTCTCCCTCCTTCCACCCCCTTTATTTTTGTCAATGTTCTTTATAAAAAGCTACAGTCAACACCGTTTGACTGATTACCATCAAAGTTGGCATATACATGCAATTTTTTATGGAGAAGGTTTCTGACTAAAAAATAAAATAAAAAAACCACCCCTCTCCTCCTTTACACCCCTTAGTTTTTTACAAACCTACATTTCTTATCTGATTTTAATAGAACTTTGCACAAGTATACTTTAAAATAAAGAGAAAAATCCTGTCAGCATTTGGTCTGCCAAAGCCCAACCCCTCTCCCTCCTTCCATCCCCTTAATTTTTGTCATTGTTCTTTATAAAAAGCTACAGTTGACACCGTTTGACCAATTACCATGAAAGTTGGTGCTTATATCTATTTTTCCACGAAGGTTTCTGACCAAAAAATCCAAAACCCACCCCCTCTCCCCATTAAACTGCTTAATTTTTATACAAACCCAGAGTGTTTATCCGGTTTAGATAGAACTTAGCACACTTTTACGATAAAACAAAGAAAACAAACAGTGTCAACTTTTGGTTTGCAAAAACTGAACACACCTCCCCATTTTCACCCCCTTTTGTCAATTTTCTTTTTAAAAAGCTACAATCAACACCATTTGACCGATCTTTATGAAAGTTGGCACATACATGTAATTTTTTTATGAACAAGATTTCTGATCCAAAAACTACCCTAGCTTCCTTTTTACACCCTTTAATTTTTGTACAAACCTACATTTTAATCCGATTTTGGTGGAACTTTGCATGTATATACTTTAAAACAAAGGGGGAAAAGAAAAATACTGTCCACATTACTTTCACAAAAACACAAACCCTATCCCCCTTTCTACCCCTCTAATTACTGTCAATGTTCTTTATATAAAGCTACAGATTCTAACTGATTTTGAAGGAAGTATGCATATGTATACTTCAAAACAAATAAAAAAATACTGTCTATATTTGGTTTAGGATAGTCAAGCCCCTCTCCCCCTTTCCATCCCCTTAATCTACACAAAGCTACAGTTTCTATACGATTCTGAAGGAAATCTACACAAGTATACTTTAAATAAGATAGGATAGGGAAAATAAACAGTTACCCATCACTTACCACAGATGAAGGCAGGAGGGCGAGACACGTAAAAACACAAAAACAAACGAATTGCACAATATTTCGACTTTAGTCTTAGTCATGTGGGAGGCGAGACATATGGCAGGAGGAAAGATGTGGTCACATCCCAACCCACCACATGAATGAAGCACAGGTGGAAAATGCATGGTAGTGGTAGAATTGCCGGGAGGGGGGGGGGGGGAGAGAATAGGCTTGGCCAGCGATAAAAGTGAAACAAATCTTTGTGTAGCATAATTCAAAAAGTTATAATTGAAAATAAAGGGAAATAGAAGAATTTAAATATATATATATATATATATATATATAGATTGTTTGGAATATATATATATATATCTTACAAAAAAAAAAAAAAAAAAACTGAATAGATGTAATGTACATATAAAAATAACCGACCGTAAAATGAAATGAGAGATGGATGGCAAGTGACAGGTTTAACATAGGTTTAGGCCAGGGGTGTGTCTGGTGTCAAGGATATGTTGGTAGGCTAGTTCCCATCTGCGGAGTTCTCAAGGGGTGGTGGTATCAGGAAAAAAAACTCTAATAGCTCTAGAGCTACGTTAAACCTGTCACTTGCCATCCATCTCTCATTTCATTTTACAGTCGGTTATTTTTATATGTATATTACATCTATTCAGTTTTTTTTTTTTTTTGTAAGATATATATATATATTTAAATTCTTCTATCTCCCTTTATTTTCAATTATAACTTTTTGAATTATGCTACACAAAGATTATATTGATTTGTTTCACTTTTATCGCTGGTCAAGCCTATCCCCCCCCCCCCCCTCCCGACAATTCTACCACTACCATGTGTTTTCCACCTGTGCTTCATTCATGTGGCGGGTTGGGATGTGACCACATCTTTCCTCCTGCGATATGTCTCGCCTCCCACATGACTAAGACTAAAGTCGAAATATTGTGCAATTCGTTGGTTTTTGTGTTTTTACATGTCTCGCCCTCCTGCCTTCGTCTGTGGTAAGTGACCGGTAACTGTTTATTTTCCCTATCCTATCTTATTTTCAGCACCTCGCGGCAGATTCTTTGTTTCCTTTATCCAAGTATACTTTAAAATGTACAAAACAATTGTGTTAAAATTTGGTTGCAGAAGCCCAACCCCTCTTCCCTTCTATCCCCACCCCTCCTAATTTCCAATGTTCTTTATAGATACCCATAGTTTTTATCAGATTTCGATGGAACACTGCACATGTATACTTTAAAACAAAGAGAAAAATACTGTCCATACTAGCTTTACAGAAACCAAACTACTCTTCGCCTCTACACCCCTTAATTGTTTTTTATACATACCTACAGTTTTTATCTGATATCGATAGAAATTTACACATGTACACTCTAAATCAATCAGAAAAGACCGTCTACATTCGGAATACAAAAGCCCAATCCCTCTTCCCCTTTATCCCCACCCCTTTTAATTTCTAATGTTCTTGACAAAAATCCACAGTTTTAAATCCCGTCAAAATCAATTAAGCTATTTTTTACTCATGGCAGAATATTCGTAAAATAAATGTGTCCTTATGTCTCAACATGTACCTCAGATATCAACTAGGACTCCAAGCTTTATGTTGAGAAAACCAATTAAAAATCTATATTTCCTGTGTGATGCCGGAACAAACAGCTATGTTTCAGAGACAGATTTGTGTATGTGGTATGTATTAACGCCTAAATGTTACATTTTCGATTATTGAGCAGCAGCTTAAACTGATGATATGATTCAGTCGAAAAACATCCTGGTACAAAATGTTACCCGACATTGCTTACCACAGCATCCAGTTCACCTCGTTATGGAAGTTGTTATGGTATATAAAGATGTTTTTTTTTGTTTGTTTTTTTAAATCAAGCGCTTTAACCACTGACCTACCAGGAAGTCCATAAAATGAGAATTGCTGTGACGTGTTTAAAATACAAAACAAATTATAATACCACTAAAAATTTAAAAATAAAATAATTGTTTATAAAACATAAAAACCACCTTCAAAAAAGGCACACTAAAAATTTTAAAATAATTTTATATCTTGCTTAGAAGAAAGTAAATCTAAATGGACAATATTTTCCATTACTGTTTTTAAAATTTTTACATTACTTAGTTATTTTTGGAGTCTGTGCCAGCCAAAGCAAGAAAAACAAAAAGATAAAAACAATAATGAATAACAATAATATATAAAAATCATGTTACTACTTACCTACAATTAATGTTAGAAACATGTTTCAACAAAACTGAAACATACAGGTGATACGCCGATATTATACTAACTGTAAGCGTTTATTGCATGATGTAGCCTACCAACTGACACTGTAGCGCCAGAGATATGCCTGGATGACCAACGAAGCCGAGCGATAGATTAAAATACTGTCTAATTTGTTTCCCTAAACTGTCTGCTGCAATAACAATATCTGTCTCACTATATGCTGTAAAATATTTGGAATTTTTTTTGTACTCTCCGTTTCACCACGAACATCAAATAAAGTTCAGTAATTCGATCTTCGCGAGGTGACAGCTGGCACCATCTCCAAAAGTAACTAATTAATGTAAAAATTTCAATAACAGTTATGTAAAATATTGTGCATTTAGATTTAGATTTACTTTCTTCTAAGCAAGGAATAAAATTATTTTAAAAATTTTAGTATTCTTTTTTTGAAGGTGGTTTTTGTTTTTTAAACAATTATTATTTTTTTTTTTCAAAGGGTTTGCTTCAAATAGAATTAGTGACTTTTTTACTAAAGCCAAGTATGGATAAAATGAAACATTCTTCATGCTGTTGAAATAATCCATATATTGTATTTTCAACTTAGATTTGTGTGCTGTGTAAAAATTCAGATATATACACTGTAAAGAAAATTATCTTGATACAGCAAGTCACTATGTGAAAAATGATTCTCTCTCCGATCGCCTTACAGTGTTTATTTTTCCAAATACAGTACATACTGAGGAGTGATGCTCCATTTTACACTTTATTCTGTGGGCTATTATTATTTATGTGATGTAATACCTTTATTTTTGGGTTCTATCGTTTTGATACTGGATCAAAAATTTGTTAAAACTGTACACATAAGTCATTCATAATACACAAATAGTAAAACATAAAATTGCTTTTAATTAATTTTTACTTCATACACAGAACATTAAACAGCATAAATATAATGACAGTTACTATATAAACAGTTGCAATTGTTCGTAGAGTACTAGATAAAGTTCAGAATTATTAAAATGCGCAGAATTTGGTAAAATATTATTCTTACTTTAGAGCTTGCTCTTGTAAAGCATGATAAAAAAATGTGTTGGACACAGTGTTCTTAAACAGTATATGTTAGGGAATAATGAAAAATTAAAGGTGATATGAAAAGAATAAATACTAGGAGCAATAGACTTGTCTTGTTTGCTCTTTGTTGCACAACTTTTCAGACTACTCAATTCACCTGAAATATATTCCTGTACTAGCACTTTAAATAATAAAAGTTGTTCTCTGTTTATTGTCATTTATTGCCACTTGCAGTAAAACACAGCCACTAACTTGGTTCTCTAAAAATATTCCAAAGAATTGTAGCAAACTCAGAAAAGAAAGCCTTTAAATATTTTTTAAAAAAATTTGTCACTACAGCAGAATATTTTCTCAGCTTAGCTCACAAAATTTTATTTCAATTTGCTGGCAGTATTTTCAATGCTGATCTTAACCTCATAGTTCTTATTCTTAGAACCGACACGTAATAAACTCCTCAATTCCATAAAATAATAGGAGAATTCAACTCCTCCTTAACTAGCACTAATTAGAATAAATTGGACGCCAACACATGATAGTGCAACAACTCAATACTATTAAATACGTTGCAGTTACTGCTTCTGTATTTCTCACAAGAGCAGTCCCTACTGTTGATCATTTCACATAAAAATTTCTCGGTAAACTGTTCTCTGGTGATTGACTGGTGTAAAACTTTCCAAACACTGTTCTTGGTGACTGTTGTGTAAACCACTGTTTATCTATGATGCAATCTCTCTGAACCTTCCACTTATTGCAACATATATTGAAAAATATCCCGATAATTCATATTCTCAAAGCCTTTGTAGAGTTATGTTTTTCTGTTCATCACTGGTTAACATTCGGTCCAATAGTGTTATAGAAACTGTTGTTAATGATTTTTTTTATTGTCATCAGTCTTTCAACTGGTTTGATGCAATCCTCCATCCGTTCCTATCTTGTTCTAACCTCTTCATTTCAACATACCCCTTACATCCTACATCCTCATTTATCTGCTTCATATATTATAATATCTGTCTTCCTCTACAATTCTTACCTTTGACTGTTTCCTCTAGTAACATGTTAACCAATCCTGCATGTCTCAAAATATGACCTACCATCTCGTCTCTTCTTTCTAAGCAGAAAATTTGTCAAGAATGTATTCCACTTGTGCCAGTTGGTGTGTGACTTTATTTACTCATATTATAATTCCCTGAAATTCTGTACACAGAGTATTTAGATTTTGTATTGGTTGTTAAAAATTATCGATTTTTTTTTTTTTTTTTTTTTTTTTTTTTTGCTCTTGTACTCGTGGCATACAAGTACCTTTTTCTTAAATGCCAACTAATAAATTACTAAAGTTTTATATATATATATATATATATATGTGTGTGTGTGTTGTGAAGGTCATTTTATACGATACAATTTTAATTTGTTCGGTGTTGTACTTCGTCAAGATGTACAGTTCACTGCACTCGGAGCCAAGTGGAAGTGGTTTCTTTGTTCCATCGCCCAGTTGATACTGGTAGAAGGTGCAGTATTAGTGGAATAGTGAGGAATTCTAAAAGATAGTATGAACTGGGATAAGTATATTGGATTTAAAACTTTCACATAACAAACCTGCTGGATGTAGGATCATGGCAAGAGGCAACAAGAATGATAAAGAGTACACTGTGTTTTTGGTGACACAATCATGGAGTTCACTATGTTTTTGGTGACACATTAATCATGAGAAGGCAGTAGTGATAGATGTGCTGATGGGACAAAAAAAACTGGACTTGGTAGTGAGTATACAGAAATAAAATAGTAGACAGTTGGTAGCAAGTACAAGGTTAGAGGACAGGGAGGAGAGTTAAGAAATAAGTAAAAAAATCTTAAATATAAGGGATGGCTCTGATATGGGCGGGATTGGAAAAATATCATAATCATCAGAGATTGAGTTCATCATAATATTTGTACTGCATTTGGTGGCAATACTTGTGTAAGAAATCATTTGATGTAGTAGGTATCAATGATAAGGTTATATTCAAAATTTGAAACTGGCATTGCTCAGACTACCTAAAAATTAGGATAGATGATCACAGGCAGACTTTCTACATCAAAAATCTAAACTATCCCATAGCTGCAAGTGCTTTATTTCTGTAGCTCCAATAACCTAAAAAGCAGCTTCACAGTTGAAAAAAATATTACTTCCAGATACCATCAACCCATCAGAATAGCAGCTTTTGAAATTGGTTAGCCAGTGTATTCTATTCCTCATTTCCTTACTTTATTCTCTAATAATTCCCTCCCTCCTCCCACACGGGTGTTCAGTAAAAGTATTTATTCTGTTTAAATTTTTAATTTTCATTATATTCTTCCTTATTCTTTTTCTCTCTCCCATCCTCCATCCCTTTTTTAGGCTTGCATCTGTTTGCTTTCTTTTTCAGTTTCAAAAGTCATATTTCTTCTGCCAGTCTTTTTATAACTAGGCATTTTCATGCAGCATTTTTGGCTACAGTTACCAGTCTGCATACCTTATTCTGTCAAATGGTTGCGCTATCTAAAAAACTGTATATTTGTGTTCATCTTTTTTTTTGTCGTAGTCACTATACCTTCAGCTTGCTAAGCGATGTGTTCACTTTTTATCACTGTCCTAATGGAATGGATAAATTATTTCATTATCTGCTCGTAATCAAATTGTTTTTGCTGTATGTAATTGAAGTACCATGTAATTATGATGAATAAAACCCCAATTAATGTGATGTTGGCATTGTGCAGTGCAAGAAAATATATCTTGATCCAAATTTATATAAAAAGGAAACATTTTAAAAATCTTAGGTTCTGGAAGAAGTGAGGAAATTTCTTTTATAAAAAACTATTTTAAGTAAAATGACCTTTACAGTTGAAGAGTGTTTAAAGGTAATTTAGTTTGTAATTCAATAGTGTTGTGCAAATGTATGTTGCCTTACCCGTAGGTATGTGGATGGAAGGGCAAGGTCCTCCCGGGTTCCCACCTCGCGGCTTTGATGGGCCACCTGGCGATGAAGCATTCTTCGGACGACCTCCTTATGAAGATGCAGAGCGCAGGCAGTGGGAGGAAAGTCGTCACGGGCGTGGATGGGGCCCCAGGCGAGGACCAGGACCTGGTCCAGGACCTGTCCGTAGACGTGAGGATGAAGCTAAAAGACCCAGAGAAGAGAAAGTACTCTTAAAACCTGAGAGAGATCGCAACCGGCGCTCTCGCTGGAGCAACGCTTCTCCAAAAGATGAGGGCCCTCCAGGTGAGACTCCTGTAGAAGGCCCCAAGGAAGTGGAAGAAGCTCCTGTTTCATGTCCTGACGATTTGGAAGAACATGTAACTGTTGATGGCAACTTACAAAAACACAACGATGTGGCTGAGGAGTCCAGCAGTGTAAAAGAAACTGTTTTGAACCCTGAAGCTAATGCTGAACCTGGAGTTCCAGGAGAGTTCCAAGAAACACCTTCAAACCCCTCAGGTGAAGAATCCCAAGAAAAGTGTTCTGATGTGCCTATAAATGAAGAGGAATGTCCCATGGAAGTGAATAACTGTGTTGAAACCTCTGAATAATACAGTTTGTAAGTCTGTTTCCTGCTGTCTGTAGTGGTAAATAGGCTTTATTCAAAGGTTTCATGCACCCTCATCTGCCTCTTATCTCTGTTTGTTTTTCATGTAACTGATTTTCAAGTAAATCAATAAACTATAACAATGAAGACCGATAGAGAAATTAAGTATGGTATGATTAGTTAGGATGAGATAATTTTTTATTTACAGAAAATTTGTTTTAATGATGCAACCATTGAGTTGTTAATTTTAATGTAATAATGGTTGGATTTAGTTGATGGTATAGAAAACTAGTTTCAAATATTGTTTATAATTTGTATCAAGTTTTGTTCATGTTTTCCATAATGCAGTAAAATCTCGATTATTTCAGCGCAGACAGTTTTATTTGCACAGGAAGCCTTGTATTTTTAGCACTACATTGGTATTACGTTAGATGACTGATTTTCTAGTGATGTGACATCATAGTTGTTGTCACTGCTTGTGCTTTGGTGCAGTGAATGAAATAGTAGGTAATATCCATGCTAAAATTTCTTAACAACTTATTGTCTTTCTTTTTATGAATATAAATTTGTTATATTTTTCCGTTAGAGTAAATAATCGGGCGTTTACTGCGTTTGAATCTAATTCTCCCCTCATAGTATATTTCAATGAAATGTGTATGTATGTTATAAATTATGCATAACATTGTGTTGTATGAAAAGAAAAAAACAAATAGAACTACTACTGTAGCAAGAAAAGAATTTACATGAGAACAGGGGTTGAATGAATGCCGTCCTTTTCAGTGTAAATGAACTTTGGGTGTACAAGTGAACACAGGACAGATTTGAAGCGGAATAGGACAAAACTTTGATAAGTACAAATTTTCATTGGTGAAAATAAGCTGTAACAACTCTTGTGGAGTTATTACAATCATTTTATGAAACAACCACATTGGTTTTAAAGTTTATTCATAGATTTATGAATATTGTTATTCTATTACATCTTTGTTGCTGAAATGTTTTGAATAATTTTGAAATATAAATGGCTGGTTTTCAACATTTTGCTTTTGAAGGTCCAATATGTTGATTTAAAAAAAAAAGTAAAAATATTTTAGTAGCAATGTTCCACCTTTAATGTACTCAACTAGGATGAAGACAAATTTTTTTGTATATTTGAGAAAAATCCTTCACTTCCAATTATTACTCCACCTTAGTGAATTAATATTGTTTAGTACTGTAAAACTATAGTGATACTGTAAACTTTGAAATCTTTTCATCTCGCATTAGGGGCCATTTTGAATATTTGAAAAACATTATCAACTGTATTTATTTAAGCAAATATTCCATACTCCTTCTTGTATTACATACAGATACACGGCAGTAATATCTATTACCACAGTATGTTCAGAAAGTTTTCATTTAGGTCTGGAATTTATTGTGAATTTGATGCTAGAAATTACTCTTGTGGCATAAAATACACAAAATATTTCTAGAGCATTTTTACTCAAGAAGAGTGTGTAGCTTAGCTCTGTGTAAGTGAGATTTCCATTTAAATTGAGAATGGGATTAACTTGCTTGCAGTTTACCCTGTTTCAGAAAAATAGTAGGTATTCATATTAAACTTGTATTTTTAAGTATCACGTCCCATTTGATACAGAAAAAAAGCATTATATCAGTAGTTTTAGAAATTGTGATTCATGCATCCACAAATTTACCCACACTCCTACTGGAGATCATCCATTATGAGCCAGTTACACTTGACTCAGTTTTGTCACTTCGCTTTTTTCTTCATTGATTTATTGTTATTACTACTTTTCTTGTTTGAACTTGTCATTTTCTTGTGCCATTCTCCTATATGCACAATATTCATGGCATAAGTGTGCATTACTTTTCTTCATAGTTTCTTTTATTATCCCCCACAAATGCCATTTTGTTTGGGAGAGGTGAATCATTCAGGCAATTATTTATAAAAATAATTGTTTGTTATATGACTAACATTTATATAAAAAATATTTTCCAATAGCAATGATAAGGTTAGGTTACTATAAGGACTTGTCCATCCTCAGTGATTATGGTTCTCAAGTTCACATTTAATATCCACTTTATGGATCTTTATTGTTTTCCTTTTGTATCATTGTATCATAGTAACTTCTCTTAATTCAATGAGTGGCTACCATGTTGCTATGGCAATGCTGTATTTTAAGTTTTAAAAATACATTACCCAATAGTTATAGATAAAAACCAATAGCTGGCATAAGGATACTACCACACAACATAATTGTTGTTCAGTGATTAACCTACGCCAACAAAGTTTCTTGTTAAAAATGAGGATGTGTATAGGTGCAGATTTAACCAAATGATTTTGTATGTTTGTTTCTCTGCATCCTTGTAAGTCTTTGGTAGTTAGAAAAAGAATAAAGTTCAGTCATTTAAAATCGAAACAAAATTCGGTGCTAGTTCACTCACCAGTTAGACCAAGATTGTTAAAGCATCCCATAGTGATATGGGGAGACGCAATGGACTAGGGTTCAAATCTTGGGCCTATTACACCAGCTGTCCTGACTGTAGTAGGTGGGTGATTTTCCATGGTTGCCCAGGCAGATGATGGAATCGTACTTTTTGCATCAAAAGCTACACTTTACGCAAGCAGTTGTACAAAACTTCCCCAATTTTACAACATTTACTACACTTTACAATGACAGGATGCTAAGCCCAAGGGAAAAATGAAGTGCTTCCTGCATATTTAAGTAAGAAAACACACACAAAATATTGTTAATAATTGCAAATAGATGATTTGTATGATCTTAAAGCCTAATTATAAAATTAATAATGGAACAACTTAGTTCTGTCAAAACATTTATTTGGCAAGCAAAACATCATGCATGGTGCTAAATAGAACATCCTCAGAATCTGATTCCTTATCAGCATGCTTTAATAATGGCTCAAAATCTTTCACACTTTGTTCGATTAAGAAAGCCACCTTTCTATGTGCATTGACTAATATCGTGGCTTAGTTGTTGAAATTCATTTTATACAATTCGTTGAGATTAATTATTCTTTAATACACTGAAATATGTTTTTTTTTTTTTTTTTTTTTTTTTAGGGGTTGCAGATTTTCCACTGATATTTAGTTGTAATTACTAGTTTCGGTGCATAAGCCTAGACTCAAAACTGCCTTTTACAATGCTATGTATGAAGTAAACACAAGTTCTGTGTTACTGATGCTGCTTCTAGGAATTTCGCACATGCTCTGACCTCCCCTCAGTACATCCTGTTATTTAAATATGTAGATTACCCTTAACCACTTCTAAATGGAATGAAACAAATAATTTATCTTTTTACATAATCAACGTTTAATTACATTTGAAAGCAATGTATATATTCATATGCTTTGAAATTTTCTTTATTACTGCATAATAGGACGGAATCTGAAACTGTCAATGTTAAGTTGAATAACCAGCCATCAGTTAGCAATGTCTTCGTTTGAATGAAGGTAGGTGTCATGTTCCTGTGTTCACGTCTGCACCGCCTGACTCCGGCGAGGAGGGGGGACTCGCGCTTGCACTCAAATTGAGTGACAGGTGCAAGGTACTGTGGCACAAAATATTCTGTTTTATCTGAAGTAGGAAGTGCCGACCAGTATGTGTGCAGAATTTTAGTTGTTGGTGAATTGTAAATATGGAGAAAATATTTATCGATTTGATACAGTTTGGTATATGATTACTTAGGGGATGGATAATATGAAGTATTGTCATTCAAAAATAATGTGTGAACAGATTTTATCCTATGTTTGTGCTAATTCTTTTTGGTTTATTTATAAATATGCGTATAGCAATACATGTTATGTAAAAAGATTTTATTTTTAGCATTTCTTATTGCATTTGTATTATGTTTTTGATAATCACTGTTTTACTTGGGATACATCTGAGGTATTAGTTGGTGTCTTTGAGTACTCCAGTTTATTTTCTGTTTTTCCTTCATAACTTTCCCTTTTTTGTAACTTATTAATGACAGCTGACAATATTATTGTGGAACGAGTGATTGACAGTTTGTTGTAAGGACTTTTTGTTGAATATTATACCCAAGGAGTGGAAGTTCTGAACTTCAATTCATTGTACATCTTTCTCTGTCTCCTCATTTTGATCTTGGTGTAAGATTTGCTTTTTTGTGTGGTTATTTCAGTCTATTAAGCCTGTGCAGAATTATAATTGCTGAAGACAATTTTTTTTGGGGGGGGGGGGGGGGAATCTTCATTTGAGAAGTCTGTGGATACTCAGCCATTAGGGGGTGTGTGTTGAGATGCCACTGTACTGGACTTTGATTGGAATTGATTGATGGTATAGAGAAAGTACAGAGACTACTTGCCACAGTCCTTACAAAAGTGTCACGGAATTGATATGTAGATTGAAATAGCATTGTCTGGCAGACAGAGAACATAGGTATTGTTTGAATTTATTGACAAACATGCAAATTACTCCTTTCATTTACAAGTTCAATGAAATATTTTGCCCACGAACCAATTTTGGGTACAGTGACAGGAGAGATAACTTTAGAGAAGTTAAGTGCTGTATTGATGCTTATATTAATTCTTTCTTCTCTCGTGCTATTCAGGAATTTGTGCAAAACACCCTCTGCCACCTATAACTGTGAATTGCAGGTTATAGATTTAGGTGGAAGATGAGAAGTTCAAATACCACAATAGCCTGCTTGTCAATCAAACTGATTATGGTTTTTAGCCATTTTTCCTTGTTCAGTTAAGTAAATGGTGGGATGTTCCACAAATAATTGTTTTGCAAGAAATTAGTATGTGTTAGTAGGCATTGGCACCGTGATTTTTAACACTACAAATTGTGGTAAGGATTCTTTTGTGTGTGGGGAGAAGGGCGGGAGGAGCAGAAGGGTTGTATGCAAAGTTGTGTAAATTTCTCTCAAACTATATAAAATGGTAATATTTGTCATTCACTGGAGTCTTGAGTAAATCACAGAAGAGGATAGGGTAGTTGTTGGAAGGATTCTCAGGTAATTTAGCAGTATTAACTGCTTACTAGTCCTTAGTCTGATAAGACCACTTTTAAGGCACAACATGATGGAGACTTCAAGTTGTGGAAAACAATTTATAGTGCTGCTAACTTTGATCTGTTATACATCTTGTGCATTTTCAGTATCTTCTTGGGGTGAGATGTCCATTTTGCTTTAGTTTCCAATTTATCAAGAGTGTGCAGAGATCTGTTTTTGTATTGTTGAGCTTAAATTTTATTTGGTTAGTGCATGTAATAAATCCCTAGCAGTTAGGATGTATTTTGTGAATGGTTTATTGTTGTTAGCTGAAATCTCTGCATGACTTTCGATCAGTGATCTTATTGTAACCTGATTGTTGCTAGAACTGTATCCATTTAACCGTTTCCTATCATAATCTTTTTCTGTGTTTCTCTGACAGAACATGCTATATCTGATTAGATCAGATGTGTATTTGTGATTACTTTTTCTAGAAATTACTTTTAATTGTACATCATTTCAACAAAATATTAATTTTCAGTTTTCTTTGTAGCATGTTATCAACCAGTCTAATGGTGAAACAGAGAGATTTCCAACAGACAGAGTTTTTTTTTTTTATTTAACTATTAGATAGTTCATTACATACCATGTAAATTTCTTTGAAAGTATCAGAGATTTATCAGAAACTGTAGTGTTATTTCAGTTCTCGGATTTAAATCCTGCATTTTTTTTAACTAAAATTGAAACATCATATTCTTTCATTTCATCTTGTTGTATGTCTCTTGTAATATACAATTCTTTTGTAGCACACTGTCTTCCTGAGACTGTCTACCTCTACTTAAATCTAAAAAAAAAAAAAAAAAGAAATACCTGAATGCATGCCCATTGGAAAAGTTTGACTGTTTGTGGTTGGGCATCTTTAGATTGTAATCTTCTGTGATGTACAGAAGATAATTTTAAACAATATGCAATTAAGGAAAAATACAATTCAATCATTCCAATCCATACATGATCTCGCAAATGTCTATTATTACAGATTGGTAAACACCATTATGTAAGTTTGTTTCTTCTTGATTCTGACACACACCTGCCTAATTCCCCACCACCATACATTAATATTCCCATTTTCCTTCCTTATCTGATGGTTTTACGAAAATGTGGACGCAACCGTTATTAGCTGTCAGATTTTATCATCGCCTGTTAAATAATGGATAACTGATATTACTTCAGTTATATAAACAAGCTGCTCTTATGTGGTCAATGTCTGCTTCTGGCTTTGCAGATTGGTTTTTGTTATCTTATCGGGGATAGGTGTTAACTGAATGTGTATTTATTATTGGATTAAAAAATGGAGTAGTGCACCAGTACATTTGTTGAATAGGTATGTTCTAATTTAATGTAACCTGTGGTAATTGTAAAATAAAGAGTTCAGTTAGTTAAAGTTAAAGAAAAGCTTTCATCATAGTGAGGAAATATCCTTCTTCTTTATGGAGGATGTTTGATACTGCATCATACTAGTGATACTGCATCATTGTAGTGCTACACTGATATGCCAGGAGAATTTACAACACTGAATTTCATTACTCACTACAGAAAAATCTCTATAACCCTATTTAATTACGAAAAGTCACAATATGCAATTGGTAACCACTTGTACTGAAAATTAAGATGAATGCATATAGTACGACTGGTTATTTTTTTATGATAAATTACATGACACGCACTAAAATTTTCAGTGATTACAAATAGTGCAAAAAACATGTGCAATACAATTTTACTATAAAGAAAAGAGCATCTCAAGTATATTTAAACAAGAAATGAAGAAAATGAAGATTAAATCTCCTCTCTCAGAAAATATACGTGTGTGATTTTGGCAATTTTTTAAAAAAGAAATCCAAACTACGACACCAACATTTATAATGGTGTCATTGGTGCATTTTCTTTATCATTTATTATTTGATTGAAGGTTTTTCAGAAAAAAATTAAACCAAGATTTGATTAGCTTGGCCTTTTTATGTGTAAGAACTGATTTTAGTTGTATATGTTTACTAATGCTGTAATGATGCCTCAGGTCATAACACTTGGACTTAAGTAAAAACAACTATATAGAGAGTGTAGACATGGATTATCTTGAATTTTACTGGTGGGCAAATTTTTTAGTGCAAAAGTGACATTTTAAAAATGGTAACTGTAATATAGATTAAAAATTACAATGAGATAGAAATAGTTATTTATCAAAGGTTGTCAAAAAATACTCCTTTGATAAAAGTTAGAATCTAACAGGAGTGGGTCTTGTGAAACTGCTCAGCTAGCCTGTTCTTGGTTTTCCTAGATTGCTCCAGACAAATGCTGGGATGGTTCCTCAAAATAGCCCTTGGGCACCTCCTGCCGTAACCCATAATTCTCTTTCAATGCATTAATGATTACACATTAGGACAGGTACAATGTGCCCTCTGCCACCCACTTTCTGTGAATTGCAGAATGTTTGTAATAGTAGTAACCATTCCTAATAATTGGGTAGATGAAGGAGTGTGTTTTACATTCATGTTTGTTGTAGTTATTGTAAATGATTCATCTCAAAATTATTTCATTGCTACTATCCACCTGCATCACATGTCCATTATTATAAGAAATAAGTTTCCAACAATTTTTTTGTGTAATTGTGCTTTTCTTATACATGTTGAAGGGGTACTTATCAGCCTTATCTACTGGATAATGTTTGTTTATTTACTGAACTTCATTACCAAGTTTATCTTCTAACTGTATGTGATTAAAGTTGTACAAATTTCTGAGTGGTGTATGTGTGTAGTTTCACTTTTCAAAATTCATGTTCAGATTGAAAATAATTTATTTATTGTGTTATGACCTAAGGAGATGACAGCCTTGTTAACTTAAATATGCTCAGAAGAACTGGAATGTTTGAAATTGTGAGCATTTCTTCTGTTGACTTAAATTGGATACTTTGCTGCTAAAAATTAACTATAGATGATCCAGATTTGTCTGCGAGACTATTTTTATGACGTGTTGTATCATACATTAGTTTTTTATTTACATTCCCAACCTGTTTCCATCTTTGATAAATGGCTATTTCTTTCCCGTTATATTATCATTTTAAAAGTTGTCTCTTTTTCTTTTCTTTTTTGCATTAAAGAATTTTTCACCAGTAAAATTCAAGATGATCTATGTCTACAGGTTTTTTCTATAGTTGGTTTTATCTGTCATGACCTTAGGTATCAATTCAGTATAGTACACATACACAACAAAAATCAGTTCTTACTCAAGCATTTGCCAGTCTTAAATCTCAGAGTTTGCTGAATCCTATCCTTTCATCCTGCAAGGTATATTACCTTTACCTAATAACGTCATGTGGGAGATAAATGGGGGATGTTTCCTGTTGCCTTCTGCTTTGGAGTGTGTTTGTGTTACTGTATGTGTTGTTGACTGACAGTGTGTGTTAAATGTATAATGTTAATTGTTCTGTGTATGAGAGATGAAGGGAGGGGGAAATTCATTACTGGCCCATTCAGGCTTACCTTTTTTTAAAAGGCATCAATGGATCCATTGAGTTTTACATCCCCTTCCAATGGAAAAATCAACAGCAGTATCATATGTCCCAACTCCATATGCACTGTGGAGAGGTTTGGAATTTAACCCAGTACTTTGGTACACGATTTAGTGGTTAAGAATCACATATAAACACCTCTCCTATGCAGCCAGACAGGTCCCGATGATTGAAATTTCTTCCAACAAAAGGACTCAAACAAGCTGACTTTGTGTCAGGCAGCATACACCATTGAGGTGCTGCAACAAGTTGAGCCAATAGAGCAAGCCAGTCTTAAGTGGGGCATTTTTCCCTTGTAGTCATGTATTTCATTTTTTTGTGGCTATTATTTCTTTTTGTTTTTTGGTAACAATAACTCAAGAAGTGTGAAAATGTGCTAGGATATTTGACTATTTTACTCCAACCAAATCTCATTTCATTGGTATGGGGCAGAGCATATTGGTAGTTGCATTTCTTATTATGTTCAGTTGACTGAGCACTAGTTACTTCTTATGGTCATAGTCGTAGTATATTATAATAATTTTTTTGTAAACATGGGATTTGGTTTTATTCTGTGATTAAGGTGGCAATGTTCGCTGGTGTTCCATATATTTAATTTTTGCATGTTTTCTTTCCTATTGCTTTGGTTGTGGAAAATCAACATTGTAAATTGAATTTCATTTGAAAATGTTAAAATGCTTCTTTTAATGAATCTAAGCTGGAGTAACAAAGACTATCAGCTATAATTGAGCATGAGCATGGTATAATATGTTGACCAGGAGGGGGAATTAAGATTGAAAACTTTGCTGCAGAAAGTGTTTTGTGTGTGTTACTCCTAAGACAATGTAATAAATGTATTGAAAGCCAAATTATATTCACAGGGCTTTAATAGTTGTAATTTTAGTGGTTTTAGATTGTACCGGATATCTTGTTTAGATGCTATAGGATTAATATAAAAAGAAATGCTGACATAGTTGGAATAAGTATATAATGGTAGACACAAGACACGTCAGATACTTTATTTATCAAAAGCAGTTTTGTGTTTAAATAAAATCAGTTTTGTAAACATGTTGGCACGGTTAGTATTTCATAAATGAGTATAACCAAGCATCCTTTTCACAAAATTATGTTGCAGCATCAGCCTTGATCTGTTTAAGTAAATTGAAATTTTGTGTTAATTCACCAACAATTAAAAGTTTAGAAAATATATTTAAGAATTGTCTGAATATGTGTTGTATGATAGATATGTTATTGCTATAAAATTCCTTACACTCCCATGCAAGTCATCAGTACATGTCACTAGCATCTGCAACTGCATAATTTGAATAATTTTGACAGTTTCTATAGCTCAGGTATGCGATTTTTTACTTTTATTCATATAAATGTGTTTTTATAAAGTTTTACAGAACTGAAAGTTTTTGCCTTTTAAGCTTAATAATTTCATGGAATAGTTTTGCTTCCACAGGAATTTAAGTAGCATTTTATGAATGTCAATTTTTCAAATCAGCTGTTCCCTAGAACTGTTTTGTTTTTATTTTTGTTCCAGCTTTTTTGTGTGATAAATGTAGTGTGCAAGAACTATATAGTGGACAATACTGATAGTTACACTGTTCCAACACCCATTAATATACTTTTTTTTCCCCTTGACATTTTTGGTTTGGTTATTTGCAGCTCACATTTTGTACTGCTGAAAAAATAAAATAACCATTCAAAGCTTCATTTTTAGTTCAGCAAATACATGTAGCTTAATCATCAAGTGTGTGTGTTTCTGTATAGTGATCAAAAGTGTTTTGTTTTATTATTATTATTTCCAATGGCATTCATATCATAATCAGATAGCACTTGTCATTTTTATGTATGATTATGGCAAATATTGGAAAGAAAATGTTTTTTGGCGATGAAAGTAAGGAAGGCTAGGGGGAGTAAACCCATCACTTGCCAGAGAGTAAGGCAGGAGAGTAGTGACAATATCAAAAAATGGACAAACTCATTTTACTGTAGTTTTGAATGTAATCTTATTCAGGTTGAGAGACAAGACACGTGGCAAGGGGATCAGTGTGTTGAGATTCCATTTGTTTATATCTCTTGTAAGTGATGGGCTTATTTCCCCTTCCTACCTTTATATAATTCAGATGATGAATGAAGTTTCGTAAACAAGCCATTCCCAGTTACACAACAATGACTGGCAATGATGTGATGGCTGAAGGGTCTGACTTCAGTGCTTGGAGAAAACTTGTTATTTTTTAGGCAATGTTTTCAACAGGTAATTAAATGTCAGGACTTTTAGGCAAGGATTGTTCCGTATCAGTAGGTACAAAATTATAAAATACCATTCATGTAAAATTGCTTTATAAGTGCCAATTAGTACTCTGTTATATATAATGTAAAACTGTTGGCATTTCTCACTCAAGGTAATAATTTACAGTTTGATGATGGTACTGGAGGGAGGGGGGGAGGGATTCATAATCATGTTTTCTGTAGTCTTCATAAAGCAGAAGTATATGATGAACTGTATTATGACATTGTTTTCTAAAACACAATCATATGTAAGTATAGAGATTTGAAAATAAATTTGGTTCTTATGAATATTTAATGGGAAATATTTAGGAGGAACGTTACTTTGGAATGAACTGTTGCAAAGTAAGCTTTTCAAATGTGCAGACATTCCTTTAATTATATGGGACGCCTAAGGATATGGTATCCTGGAGAGAGGAAGTAGTAGACAAAACTAACCATTGGGGAACACAAATTGCCTTGTGTGTGTTTGTGCTGTTTAATGTTGAGGTATCTTATTTTACTTTATTTATAACTGACATAATTGAACTAAAAACTGAAATACTGGAAGCACAAGCCTGTAGAAATTAAGTAATAATTCTACATTAGTTGAAGCGTTGAAATAAAATGAATTTAACACAAATGAGTGCAGTTTACACTAAAATGCCGAACTAACAGTTTGACTCTGCTGGTAACTTCTGAAGGAAATTGCTCAAGATATTTGGGTTAAAAAATTTGGTATCACAATTTTATCCCCCCCCCCCCCCCCTAAAAAAATGGCTAAGCTACAGAATGGATTTAGTCCATCATATTGCACTTTGTATTTTCTTGCACACAGTTGTGATATTAGTCTAAAAGTTTGTAGTAAATGTCAGTTTTCTGTGTTGCCATCATGCTTTCATCTGGTGCTTCATGTGTTTGTTAATTGTAAATCAAACATTTGCTTTACTTTAACTGAAGAAGACACATTTACTCTGAAATCTCTTGGTATAGTACTCCAGAACTTCCACAAAATGTAGTAAGGTTATGAATTTTATCAGGCTTGCCATATGTGAATGTAGACAGCTAATGGTTAACAGTGGTGTCAATGACCTATATCAGAAACTGCCTCTCACAATGTTATCAAACTGAAGTCATATGGACGAATACCAATGGTAGGTGTTACAGTATTTCTCATCCCCTGCATTAGTGTAACTCCCTTACTGTCTACTTTATGAACTATTGTGTTAGGAAGATCATGAAATTTATCCTTAACAGCAGGAAGGTTACATAGTAGTTGTGTCATTGTTATGTAGAATAGCCTTTGCTTTCCTGATGTCCAGTGGCGTAGCTATCAGAGGGCTAGGCGGTGCCGTGCACCGGGGCCCACAAGCTCAGCTCAGCTTGCCCATCTGGCCTGCCAATATATTTGGTGCACCGGGGCTATGCTAATGATGATGTCATGAACCAAGGTGATTGTATTAGAAGAAAGAGAATCCATTACCTTCCCAGATAGGTGTAATGCACCCTCCGCCACACACTTTTAGTGAATTGCGGAGTAGTAGTAATAGTAGATCCTGCACATCACCTATCTAGTGACTGGAGTTGAGATTGGGTAAAAAATTATAGTGGCCATGTGTACAAGAGAGATTTAATGTTTTGCTATTAGTAATATTCTTGAAAAATTAAAAATTTTCTTTCCATGAATCTGGCTGGTTCTTTGCAGGTATTATGTGCTTGGCTAGTGATATGTAGATATTTTTTGAGCTGTGTAGTGTTTGTTAGGGTAAACCAATATACCCAAAAAACCACTGCCTTTCACAGCCAGAAAATGAGTCTTATCTGCTTTCTTTCTGTATTGAGATGCATTTAAAATAACGAGCATAAGATACCAATTGCAGCCAAAGTACAATTGTGGCAAAACCTTTTAACCCAAGTAAGAGAGTAGGGATGATTAAGAGTGACACGTAAGGTCTCTCCATAAGTTACACATTCTGAATTGACAGTAATGTACAGTTGTAAATTATTATTTGATTCGTCAATGGATTACAATATGAAAGGAAACCTATTGGGACATGATACTGCTGTCAGAAACCACCAGCATATGAAGCAGATTTTACATATTCATATCTGTCGAATAAAACAATAGTTTGCTCATCGAGTAGTAAACTTGTGCCAGATTGAAGTTCCACAAAAATAAGGTCAACAGCAGGATAGACCTCACAATTTGTCTTGCGTATGCTGCTAAGATCATGTGACGAGTAAACACTCCAGATAGTTTTACCTAAGGGATTATGAAAAATCTTTTGATGGATGCATTTATAAGAAAAAAATTAATGTCGCTACTTATGCTTCAGTTGGATTACCATAAGTTAATGAAAAATTTGTGGGAACTGTTGAGTAAGTGGTGTTTTATACATGAAGATAGTACAATGATGATGTGACATTCAGATTGGACATATAGTGTATTTTCTATACAAATAAAGTTGGAATATTTCTATTGTGTAGTTGCATGGTATGATTTTAAGATTAAACAAACTATTTTTTTATGGTAGTTTTGCTAGTGGTACATTATTATGCTAAATAGGAGAATTGAAGATAAATATATTCTAACACACTTGAATCCAGAGATTGGCTCTTACAATAAATACCATATTCCTCTTCTTTCACACCCACATCTAAAAATAGTTATTATGTTAAGAGATGAATGTAAATGATCTTTCAGTTGAATATGACTTGCACTGTGAAACAGTGTGCCAGATCTATTCACCAAGTAATTACACTGTGACTATGTGCCACTGTGTGCAATTATACCACACTTGTTAATAAATTACTATCATGTTAGCTGTATTTATCCATGAGAGTGTACTTGGTTAATCTGCCTTTTTGCAGTTGATTGTAGGTAGCTGGAATATATTATCTACACAATTGTGTAACATAGAATCATTATTTCTAATAATTTGTTAGGCTCAGGATTCAAATGATGTGAGTTAGATTTAATGTCTGTTAATTAAATTTAATGCTTTTTTTTTTTTTTTTAGATAGTAAGATAAGATCCAAAAACGAATTTTTACTGTATTTTATAATTCAAAATGTGCATTGGTATATAGGCTATTCAGACATTTTCAGTCATTCTCTGTCATTTAAAGAATTAATAAATGTAGTTCAATAATGATTTTTTCAATGAAGTTTTTTTAAATCATATTTTAATTTTTTAAATGGTTAGATTTTCTGTAGAGAAATCTTATGAATTGGCTTTTAATATTAGAAGGTTTATTGCAGTAACCAATGATTTCTGGTTACTTTGTTACAAAGCTACTGTAGTTTTCAATTAGTATATTTTGGTTTTACAAAAAATATTTAATCATTCCTATAATGACTTAAATCATAACAGTGCTTTAAATGCCTTTTCATTATTCGTGTCATAACAGACTCTAGTAACTAATGTCACTGCCATTAACAGGACATATAATCAATAGTTAATCAAGATGGGCTCTGTGACTGCAGATGTATGGTTGTTTAGAACTGATCTTAAAGTTATCTAAAATGTTTGGAAATATGTAGCATGAGCACCTGCCTGCTTTAGTAATTATCAAAACACATTATACACACAGACTAGTCATAGTTAAGCACTTTAAAATCCAAATTACATTAAAAGCTACTTGACACATATTTTTTTAAGAAAATTACTGAATAATAGCTTCGGAAATGTTTATTCAAAACTAATGCATTTTATTTGGGTTAAACACACTGCATAATTGTGAAAATAATAAATTTGGTACCTACGTAATGATGTAATCGCTATCTTCCTTTTTTTAATATTAGAAATAATTTTTTAATTTTGAAAGGTTTAAATGTTTACATTAAATTTTCTGTGAAACTTGGTTGAACTTCCAAAATATGTTTCACATTGATGTATGACATTTTATTATTTTTCCTCATTTATCTTGGTATGAAACTATATCCTGATATTAAAAATGTAAACTAGAATGATGTCTGTTTTCACTAATACTGTACAGCAAGTTATACTTTAATTACAAAAGTCCTGTTTTCTTTCCAATTGTAAGCTTTCTATGGGTTTTCTTTCCAATTGTAAGCTTTCTATGGGTTTTCTGTTTATTTTAACAGGAACTTTGAGTGATCCCCCAGTGAAATTCAAATGAATGTGTAGAAATTTTCCAGCCTGATATAAACAATATCTGATTGTGTTTTCATATCCAAGTGTTTACAAACTAACTTGTTCATGTTTTAAATTGTGTCCCTTTTGTCTCCATTTCATCATTTTTAGAAAATTTATCATATTTGCCCAGATTTTTGAACAGACCATCATGCTTAATAGTAAGTTGTCATATGATTCAATTGTATTTGCTCTAATAAGCTTAGTAAAATAAGCAGAATGTAGTACACAGGGTCTAGATGCATTAATTAATTAGAAGCTTGTTTTTATTCATGCGTTAAGTCAAAACTAGAACCCAATTTGTCCCTTCTCTCAATATTTTAACCATACTTCTCCAGGCTGTGATGTGCTGCAGTGTAAGCCAGTTGGTTGATACTGAACTGTAAAAAAATTCTGCTAGTTATGCATCTATACTGAAAGAGTATACAGCATAGTCAGTTGCATTATGGAAAGCATAATATCAGTTCTGTAGACACAAATTATTTTATTGCTCTGCCATATATGTTTCATTTTGTCATAACTTAATTCACAACCCAGCAGTGTGAGTGTTGAAGACAGTATGTCTTAATTAATTCAAGGGAACATAGTTATAAATTGAATGAAGACCACACATATTACTACAAAAAGCAAGGTTTGCCACATGAAAGGATCAGGCTAAGAGCTTTTAAAAATTCTGGCTACTCGTCTTATTTAAACTGGGGATGTTCTGAGCTCCAACTTGGCATCTTACCATTGAGATACCTGAGTATTCCAGTCCCATTTTGAATATGAAGAAAGCATATTTGGCATATATCATTCCCTTGGGTATGAAATGCTCCAGGTTGTCTCGATTTTGGATACAGAACTTGTTTAAATTAATAGGCTTTTTCATGTTATAAAATTTGAATTCCAGCTTTTGCCTGAAGTGCTGCTTGATGGTAAAATGGACCAATAACAAAAAGTTGTTGGATAGGCTAAAATAGCTCAGAGAAATGAAAAAGTAAATGTTAAAAGCTTGGGTTTTTCGTAAAATTGATAGTTAGTGGCCCATGGCAGTGTGAATGAAAACAGTGGTGACAGTAAAATTTTAGGGATTGTGGCAAGGCTGTCATGGAAGTAATTCAGAGAGAGAATGAAAACTTTGTCATATTGCCATTCAGTAAAACAAGTTATGCCATCTGCTTGTGAACCATGAATGCCATTTATAAGTGGTAAATGTTTAGTTTTTGGGGTAAAAATTAGATATTTGCTATGATTATTACAGCAAAGCAGCTAGATACTGTAATTAGAACATAGAACAACGTAATCCGTGCCCAAGATTTGAACTTGATGTCACTGTACATCCCTGTCACCAGCAAAATTCTCTGGTGCCAGTTTATGGTATTAATGAATATTTAATATTTGTAACACTTCCACATATAGCATGAATGGGGTATATTGAAAGTTGAAATGTGGCTTATTGCAATTGTATGCAATTGAATTTAGTTATTGGTTTATGGTAAGACTGTTGGGTGGAGACAGGGCTGGCGCTAGGATTCTCGGGCCCCGGATAAACGTTCTTAGGGCCCCCTCCACCCGAATTTTTTTTCTCTAATATTTGATTTTTTGATAAAGTCAGAATGCAAGAAAATTACATAACGCCTTTTATTAAAAAGTTTTTGAAATTTATTTCTATTTAGTTAGTCACCCTGGATGGAGGGCCCCCTTAGGAGGCTCGGGACCCGGGTACTTTTGCCCCGCTTACCCCTCCCTAACGCCGGGCCTGGGTGGAGAACCATGAAGTTTGAGAAAATAAAAGATAGTGATAATCATGAGTGGCAGAAGGCATGCACCATAGGGAAAAAAACAACTATGTGGTTTTATGAAACCAAAAAGCAAGTGAAACTTTTTTTAAGCATTTAACTGAAAATTTTCGGGAAATTATTCAATTCAGGGTATTAACATTGCGTTCTTAATCTTAACTTAATAATTGGAAAATGGGAATGATAATGGGAAATCAATAGTAAACAAGATATCCAACTACAAATTTTAATTTCAATCTACGGATTAGAGTACGGAATCATGATTGCGATTTGACGAATTTTGGAATTCCTCTACTTCAACAACTAATCCTCGACTTGCGCTTGTTTCTCGACTCGTACTCTCCCATCACTGTCGCTCGTGCCTTGATTAGAACTGGAGTATATAATCTCGCCACATTGAATGATAAACGTATTATATCCAGGACTCGACGCTGGACCCCTACTAGCACTCGGCCTGGCTACTAATTTTTTCCGGCGGCTCAGAGTGTATTTCGGCTTGTGAGGATGACTGAAGGCCTAAATAAAATTAAATATATTGAATGAACCGGATAAAAATTAAAATATTCATACGAAATGAGTTAAAATAAATTCAAGCACTAAAAATTAATACACACTGATAGAAGGATTTGTTAGTATTTAAAAAGATTTGTTAATAGTAAACAAATAATTTATTAGAGACCATTTTTTTTGCCCCAACGAATATTTCTTACTATTGAAAATGGTTTGTTAATATTTAATATCAGATTTATTTACTGGTATTTTACAATTGACATTTTAAATAGTAAGAAATATTTGTTGGGGCTAAAAAATTGTCTCTAATAATTGATTTGTTAACTATTAACAATATGTTTAAATACTAACAAATCCTTCTCTCTGTGCATAAACAACAATATGCACCGGCAGAAAGTTCTAATAATTCTATTAAATTCACTATAAAAATTAAACCAACTCGCCAAGAGCCTTTTTCCTTTCCCTATAAAACTCTCAGCATTCTGTCTCTTACGGCGTAAAATTAATTCATCGTCAGATATTTTCGCACTATTCTTGCTTTTTCCTTCGTTGACCGGTTTATTTGACTCACTATCTGTATCGTTATCCATCACGATCAAGTGAATAAGAATATTTACATCAATACACTGATCAAAACACACAAATACCGCGGAGCACTTGCACGAATAAGTGAGAATGTAAATGCTAAACGGTCAATTGATGCGAGCTATAGGCGCCGTCATATTGGCCTTGGCTGCTCTGCCGGTTGTAATGCGACATGCGATAGATGGACGAAAAAAAATAACACTTCCTGTTTTCGGAAGAGAAGATTAGAAAGCACCCTTCAGTTGCTGATTACCTTGCTTCAGTTCAACTGTAGTCGACGCCAGACAGATCTCAACTGACAAGAGGTTGTTTTCAGTGTCAATCGTAGAACGAACAAATCTGGTAAATAGTACGTCACCTCTGGTTTCTCGCACTAAAGCAGTTCTGCCTGGTGGGCCTCCGTTTAAGAGAAATCGGGAATTAAAAGTGCTTAAATTGTATGTAAATGAGTTATACGGAAGAGTATTAGTTTGTAATGTCTATTTAGCCGTGCTTGTTAAGACGGTGTGATCAGAAGCGATGGGTCCGAGGTTCGATCCCACCAACCGCGGAATTTTTTTTTTTCTTTTTGTATTTTTTAAATTTCTATTCTATGTTGTAGTATTAAACATTGTTTTGAAACAAATTCTACACATTTTTTTTATTTTCCAAATAGGCAAAGGATGGTACCACCGAAATGTACGCTTTTATGTCAGTTATTTGTATCATCAGGTAAAAATACTATTTAAAAAAAGCTTTAAAATGCGCCGGAACTGTTGCAAGATAACCGTACAATATCTTCTCGTGAAGATGCTGTTAAGATATATTCTTTTATTCACCACATTTTGCGAGTGCCTGTATTTTGACATGATAAAAAATTCCTGGTATGGTTCAAAATTAACGAATAAAAGGCGGAAATTTACAAATGTTAACGAAACCTGCTTTCCTAAATCAATAATAAAGACTGTATGTGACTGTCGAAACATATCCTTCATAAAATGTTCCTGGTGTGCACGTAATCTTTGTTTCAAATGTTTTTATGATTTATACCATCCTAATATTTGCGTATTTGTCAAAGGGAAATAAAATTTTTGTAGATTTTGTTACAAAACAAATTGTTAATGATACAAGATGGAATAGCAATAAAAAATAGAAAAAAAAATCGTGGTTGGTGCGATCGAACTTCGAACCCATCACATCTGATAAACGCTATAATGTCAACCAACTTTCGTTATTTAGCGGAAAAATTTGAAATTTTGATAAATATTACCACGCTTTAGTTTGACTGCCATTATAGCAGAAATTACTTTTTTTTTATCATATAGCACACATTCCTGTAATTCACGCACATTATATGGCTGGTATTGTGA
This sequence comes from Vandiemenella viatica, assembly GCA_031002005.1. Lineage (NCBI taxonomy): Eukaryota > Metazoa > Arthropoda > Insecta > Orthoptera > Morabidae > Vandiemenella > Vandiemenella viatica. The sequence continues at coordinate 352,620,984 of CM061921.1, forward strand.
TATATGCATGTGTAATTGTTATGTCGACCGTTGAATTAATTCATGGAGGAAAATTAGATTTTTTACCAATTTTTGTTATATTGGACCAGTTTTCATGATTTTGTACATTTTCACACTGTTTTAAATAAAATTCATAGAAAGTGCCAATTACTAATTTATGACCAACAAAATCAATTTTTGTTATATTTGGCCAGTTTTCACGATTTTTTTATTCCATTTTGCACATTTTCACACTTTTTTAATAAAAAAATTCATGGAAAGTGGCACATACATACTTATATCCAACACAAAATTATCTCTTATCAAGTGTTGGTCTCTATTACGATTCGTTCTTAATACTAGTAAGTGATGAAGGAATTTCACCGCAAGAACTCATGAAAAATAACTTGATAAAGGACTTTTTAATGGAAGGCGGGTAAAAATAAAACAAAGTGAATCCTTTACAATATGTTTTTATCTATATATACTTTTCACATGCATGTATTATCACAAATATCAAATCCAGGATCATAATTCTTATTTACTATATTATTAACATCATCCAATACTAGTAAATTTTTATATGCATTAATTTCATGTCTAAATAGTGTATATTCCAGTGATGAACTGGGGCTATATGACACTTGAGTCATATAAACATTATTAATATGCACCTTTACCAGATTTTGAACTCTAGCCATCCGATAGTTATGTAGCACTTCTTTGGTTAAGATGTCCACAAACTCCTTATAATATCTTGCAACTTGGTGGCAATACATCTTCTTGATGGTCAAGGCTCCAGTCACTGCAGGCTGTACGTTAAAGAGGTTTCGACATGTCGATTCTCTGAAGAATACTTAGCTGGCAGGATAGGAATTGCGATAAACACACGCAGTTTTTACCCCAGCCACCATCTAGCAGGAGACGAAGTGTTCGCCGAGCGGAACGTCGGTCTGGTCGCTGGCTGTGTTGAATAAATCGGATACTACGTCCAATACTTGGATCAGCATGTTCCATTGTTCATAAGTTAGTGTAACTTTGGCGCAGTGCCCAACTTTTTCTAGCACCACTACCGGTTCAAAATCGTGCTTGGATCATCAAACGTTTTGAATCACCAGCGTTGCGCTGATACACCGATGAGGACAACAGTACTTGGCGGTTTATGTCTGAATACTGGCGCTAGCAGGCCGGTTGGGCGTTAAAAAAGGTTTAGTGGTGGTGGGGGTAAACTTGTTCAGTCCTGTCTATGGAAGGATACGTGCTGTGGGGAAGTGGTGGTGGTGGGGGTAAACCTGTTGTATGTGGGGGAACACCTGCTCCCCAAACCATCAATCTGTCAACGACATGTACTGAGGAGGAAGTGGTGGTGGGTGTAAACCTGTGAAATCCTGTTTGTGGATGGCCACTTGTCCCACAATTCATCAATCTCACATCGCGTTGTTCACTATGTGCCCTTTGGGGATTGTACACGAGATCGTTTTAGACTTCGGAACAGACTCGTACTTTCATGCGTTTGACAGCCTGCTAATTGGAGAGTGAACGTCATCTCACCTATTTACAACCACGAAATACTTAAGGGCCGCTCTGCCCATTCCGAAACGCAATACTGTAGGCTTACATAGATGGAGCGCGCGACAAATCGAAACTGGTACTCTTGAATATTAATAACGATTCGGGGACTCTTGGCCAAAAATAAATAAAAATTATATCAAATGGCTATGAATAAAAACTTATCCCATCCGACCGGCACAAACACCACTAAATGTGATTTTCGCTGTCGAAAACGGCTGAGCATGACAATGCCAATCGTTAAAAACTCAGCCACCAGGCTCGATATTTAGATTGGCATATAAAAAACAATAACCCTGGAAGGCTGAAACTATCTACGTGGTATATGACTGGAAATATAGCGTTACATTTTGCTACCAGTACAAGATTCCAACTGAAATTGGTGTGTGGATATGTATGTGTAATCGAGCATACTATGATTCATACTTTTAATATTATGATTTCATACTTTTCATACTATAATTCATATGTTTCATACTATGATTTCATACCATGATTTCATACTTTTCATACCAGAACAATTAATGACTTATGCATCGGTTCATAGGTAGATGCTAGCTATATAAAAAATATAAGATAAAGGTGAAAAGTGGAAACTACATACATAAGTAAGCAAGAATAAATCACCACAAACTGTCCACGTCGCGTTGTTCACTATGTACCCTTCGGGGTTTGTGCACGAGATCCTTTTAGACTTTTGGAACATACTCATACACTAGCACTGATAAAAAATTTCAGGAATGATCTAACCTCATGTGCAACTTAGTTGAATTGCTGTACTGCGACCGTGGGGATTTTGAAATCATTGTAAAATGAGATAATTTTTACACGTTTGGCTGAAAAGTGAACAACAAATCACCTATCTACAAAAACGAAAGTGTTTAACGGCTTCTCTACCCATGCCGAAACGCAATACTGTAGGCTTGTTAGCCACGAAATAGACGGAGCGCGTGGCAAATCGAAACTCTGTTACTTTTGAATATGAATAACTATTCGAGGACTCCCGGCTAAAATTACAAGAAACAAATTGTCTCAAATGGCTAACGAACACTAATAAACGTGTTTTTCGTTGTTGAAGTGTTCGCAGTGACTATAGGCGATAAGCGATGAAAAGTTTCACGAATGATATAACATCATCAAGAACTTAGTGGACGCTATCTTCGTTGAATTCCTGCATTGCGATCATAGGGATTTTGAAATCAGTTAAAAGTGAGATAATTTGTGTTCATTCTGACTATTTCTGTGGAATATTGGCAAGAGAAGACTTGGGAATATAATTTGATTGGAACGCTACACTCTTTCAGTTAGAAGAAATTCAGGAAAACACTCCAAGTATATAAAAATTATCCATTATCCGCCGCCAATGTTACTGTATTCGTTTGTTTATCGAATCAAACTGGCATCTGTACGACATATGTGAGTAACGAAATGAATTTGTGAGTAACAATTTGGTACTTCGAATCATACGATGTACTCGTTACGTCCAAATGAAATTGGTGTGAGGTAAGTATGTGTAATCGAGCATACTATGATTCATACTTTTCATACTACACCGAGCGTGGTGGGTGAACGGTTGACGTACTAGCCTTGTATTCGGGAGGACGCGGATTCGAATCTCAATCCGAGTATCCAGATTTGGGTTTTCCATGGTTTCCCCAAATCACTCCAGATGAATACCAGGATGCTTCATTCAAAAGGCCATGGCCGAATTTCTTCCCGTTCCTTGTCTCCAGTCCCATCCCGCCTCTAATGACCTCGACAGTTCTGTGTTTTCAAACAAACAGGAAATGTAACATGGAAAATTGTGCATCCTAGTTTGATCACTGCCACCTAGTTTGACGTTAGAAATCTACTTTTTACACTTACAACTGGTCACCGCATTCCGTTAGCCGAAATGAGCTACCATTCGAGGACTGATTAATAAGTTCGACTAGATCTCAGTACTCCAGAGTATTAATCTAATATTTCATTTAATTTTTTTTATGATACCTGGTTTGGATTCAGCCTCTCTACAGAGTGTATGGAGTGAAGGCATATTACACTATTGATAGTGATTCTACCACTGCATGGGTACGTTAAGCCTGACGGCATCTATCGGAAGAGTAGGCCTGAATGGGCTGGCAACAGGTTTCACCCTCTCCCTTCTTCATCTTGCAGAATTTTTTCTCTTTATTAAACCGACAGGGTTTTGAACCATTTCTCACACTATACGAAAATATGCCAATTATTTCCATAGTTACGATGAATTTGTGAATAATTACTATACACAAAAAAACGGAGGAAAGGAACACGCGAATTTTAAACTGCATTTCAGTATAAAACAGTGATTAATCAAACTTTTGACGAAATTGATTAAATTGTGAATAATTACGATTTTAAGACCACTGTACAGAAAAATGGACAAGGAATTGGGCAATTTTTATCCAGCTCATACAGTGTCGATTTCTCTGCAAACTGAAGCCGATTTGGTGGCTTACCGCCCACGCGACAGGCAGGCAGCTTAGCGGACATCTACTAATTAGCATAACCGGTTCCCAGGGCGGCAGACATTGGCCTGCACCTGGTTCCGGTGGAGGGTGATGGTCCGGGTGACCTTGAAGGAGCTCTGGTCCGGAACGGCAACCATTAAATACACAGGTAGGTTATAGCCTCGTTTATTATCCGGTCCACAGAAATTTTTATTAAAAGGCAGCGGGCGGCCCGCTAGGGGAAAAATCAATCTTCGCAGCTGGGTAAAAGGCCGTTCATTGTCGGGCTGTCAAACATTTTAATTAAAAGACAGCGGACAGCCGACAGGGGAGGGGGGTTAAGCAATCTACGCAGGTAGGTAAAAAGCCGTTTATTGTCTCTCTGACAGAAATTTTAATTATAAAGCAGCCATTCATTCCCGCAGTTAATAGGCCGGCTGACAGGTAAAAGTCCGTTTATTATCCCTCTGACAGAAATTTTAATTAAGTTTTAAGGCACTGGGCCATTAGAGCGGCGGCGCCTTTGTTGGCAGGTGGCCGCAAGAGGTGGAGAATGACCTTGAAACTGCAGCATAAACGGCATACACACAAGTCATATCGAAGAGCGTTCTGGATATGGGAATGGAGGCGGCGGGTGCGGGTGCAGGAGGTGGGGGAGGGGGCGGGGTGGGTGGTGCGGCATCCTTTGATCTGGGACTGTAACCCCGAGTCTATACTACTGCTGTGTGATATACACCACAGAAGGGGATTCCAACGTTAGGCGTTTCACTGAGCCCCTTATGGAAATGGCGAATAGGTCGGGGATGAGGTCCAATGTCTATTCATTGTGCATTCCGGGAGGTCTGATCCAAGATGTGGAACAGGTCATCCAGGATGCCATTGAACGGACGAGGTGTAGTCAGCTGCAGATTGTAGCTCATGTCGGAACAAATGATGCTTGCCGCCTTGGGTTGGAGAGTATCCTCTCTTCCTTCCAGCGGCTTGCTCATAGGGTGAACTCTGTGGTTGAGGTCCGCAAGATTTCGGCTGAGTTAACAATCTGCAGCATTGTCGATAGAACCTACTGTGAACCTCTGGCTCAGAGCCGAGTCGAGGGTTAGAACCAGAGATTGTGGCGTTTCTGCGATAATTATTACTACAGATTCCTATATCTTCGCCCTGGGGTCTACATCTCTACATCTACATCTATACTCTGCAATTCACAATTACTGTAGGTGGTAGAGGGTGCTAAGCACCAATCCTAATTTAGTGCATTCCAATCCCGAACAGAACGAGGAAAGAAAGAATACATAAATTTATCAGTACGGCATCTTATTTCTCGAATCTTATCCCTCCTGTTATTGCGACCTAAATAGGTTGGCGGAAGAAGTATTTCGTTGTACTCGTAAATTAAAGATTTTCGCATATTCTCCAACAAATTCAAACGAAAAAGACGTCGTCTGTCCGCCAAACAATCCCAGCCCAACCCACGCATCAGCTCTGTGACATTTACATAAGGACTGTAACTAGCGGTCACGAATCGAGCGGCTCTCCTCATTACTTTCTCTAACATATCAATCAATCCCTTGCGATACGGATCCCAAATTGCACAACAGTAATCCAAATGCGGACGAACTAGTGTTTTGTACGCTATTTCCTTTGTATGATCATCACAACTTCTCAAAATACGATCTATTAAACGTAGTTTAGAATTAGCTTTGCCTACGACGGAAGTTATGTGCAAGTCGCATTTCATGTTGCTTTGTACTGTTACGCCTAGATACCTCAGGAAATCCACCGTGTCAACAACTGAATTATTAACTTTGTACTCGTGAGAAAACTGGGTCTTTTTATTACTTATTTGCTTTGCCTTGCACTTTTTGCAGTTAAGTGTAAGCTGCCATTTATGGCACCATTCCGAAATAACATCCAGATAGCGCTGAATTTCTAAGCAATCGTCAGAGCACATCACTTCCCTATAAATAAGTGCATCATCAGCAAAAAATCGCATCCTGCAATTAACGTTGTCACCGACATCGTTTATAAATTTAAGAAAAGAAGTGGCCCTATTACACTTCCTTGAGGAGTCGTGTAGGGTTCCCTTGGATAGATCAGGTGTGCACTACACACGTGAATCGGCTACACGGGTGGCAGGGGCCGTGTGGAGTGCATTTGGGGATTTTTTAGGCTGAGTGAGGAAGACCCGAAACTGGGATTATAGTTACGGGAAGCGCAATTAAATTCGGCACCATATATTAGGAGTAGCGTAAATCAATCTCGACCGTTAAAAGTACTCGTTATTAACTGTAGAAGTGTCTGTAATAAGAAGCCTGAGCTTCAAAGCATTATTAGTGGCACAGAATCAGATATTGTAATACATACTGAAAGCTGGTTAAAACCGGATATAAGTTCAGCATAAATTTTTAACAATAGCATGAATGTTTTCCGTAAGGATAGGTTACATTCAAATGGAGGTGGTGTATTTATAGCTGTTGATAAACACCTGTCGTGTAATGAAATAAATATCGATACGGTCTGTGAAATCCTATGGAATAGACTAAAAGTAGCTAGGGCAAAACTTGTAATAGGGCCTTTCTATCGTCCACCAGATGCAGATGTAGCTGTTGCTGAGTCCTTAAGAAATAATGTAAGTAATGTAGCTCGTCAATTTCCGGATCATGGAATAATATTAGGAGGTTATTCAACTTTCCGTATATCAATTGGACTAATTACGCCTACGTTTCTGGTGGCAGGGATAAAATATCCTGTGAGATTATTCTTGACCTTTTGTCAGATCTTAATCTTGAGCAGCTCGTCACATAACCAACGCGATGCCACAACGATAACGAAAACATTTTAGATATTCTCGTTACAAATGGGCCTGAATTATTCACGGAAATTTCTACCACCACGGGAATAAGTGATCATAAAGCTGTAATTGCTACAGTAAAAGTAACAGCCGGGTGCAAAAAGAAAAAAGAAAGGGTTGTTTACAGGTTCGAAAAGGCCCCAAAAGAGAGTTTATGAAAGTTTTTGAGGGATAATTACATTACTTTTATAGAAGGAAGAGGCACGGTTAAAGAGATGTGGCTTCGATTCTTGAATATAGTAGGTGAAGGTATGGACTTACATATACCGAAAAGGACAATCAGGGATGGGAACGATCCCCCGTGGTATACACGTAAAGTTAAAAGATTACTTAAAAAGGAAAGGAAGATACATGCACGCTCAAGAAGGACGATTTATAGGAGTGATTTAGAAAAGTTAGCTGTTACAAGAAGGCCATGTAAAGAATGCAATACGCGAGACTTTTAATGACTTTCGTTGGAACTCACTTTCCAAGAGCCTCATCGAAAATCCAAAGAAATTTTGGTCGTTTCTAAAAAAAAGTAAGTGGTTGTGACAACAATATGCCAGTTCTACTACAAGACTGTCGGGAAGGTGATGACAGACGCGACAAGGCTACTGTATTAAACAACGAATTTAAAGATTCTTTCACCGACGAAAACATGGAAAACATTCCCGTTTTTCCCCGGTGTGTAGAATTTGAGATGGATTCAGTACAAATTGATTGTGTAGGTATAATAAAGCAATTAAAGCTCCTGAAGTGGGGGAAAGCGTCGGGTCCCGATGGTATACCAATACGAGTATTTTCGGAATACGCGGAAAAAATAGGACTATTTCTGTCACATATATTTCGTAAATCTTTAGAAGAAAGATAGTACCTTCCGACTGGAAAATAGCGCAGGTGATTCCTGTTTTCAAGAAAGGAGATCGGAGAGATCCTAGGAATTATCGACCCATATCTCTAACATCTGTTTGCAGTAGAATTCTGGAGCATGTCATATTCTCTAACGTTATGAAGTTTCTAGATAAATACGACTTAATTACAGTAAACCAACACGGTTTTCGGAAGAACCGTTCATGTGAAACGCAACTGGCTCTTATTTCGCATGACATAATGAAAGTTACTGATGCAGGATCACAAGCTGATGCTATTTTCTTGGATTTTCAGAAAGCTTTTTACTCTGTATCACACAACCGACTTTTAGCGAAGATTCGAGCGTACGGTATATCTGATCATATTTGCGAATAGGATAAGGGATTTTCTAACTGGTCGGTCACAGTATGTCGTTCGTTGTTGACAGGGTAGCCTCTTCTAAGCTAGATGTTACTTCGGGCGTTCCTCAAGGAAGTGTAGTAGGACCACTTCTTTTCTTAATTTTTATAAACGATTTCGGTGACAACGTTAATAGCAGGATGCGATTTTTTACTGATGATGCACTTATTTATTGGGAAGTGAGGTGCTCTGACGATTACTTAGAAATTCAGCGCGATCTGGATGTTATTTCTGAATGGTGCCGTAAATGGTAGCTTACACTTAACTGCAAAAAGTGCAAGGCAATGCAAATTAATAATAAAAAGACCCCGTTTGCTCACAAGTACAAAGTTAACCATTCAGTTGTTGACACTGTTGATTCCCTGAAGTATCTAGGCGTAACAGTACAAAGCAACATGAAATGGGACTTAAAAATAACTTCCGTCGTAGGCAAAGCTAATTCTAAACTTCGATTCATAGGTCGTATTTTGAGAAGTTGTAATGCTCATAGAAAGGAAATAGCGTACAAAACACTAGTGCGTCCGCATTTGGAAAACTGTTGTGGAATTTGGGATCCTTATCGCAAGGGATTGATTGACACGTTACAGAAAGTACAGAGGATAGCCGCTCGATTCGTGACTGCTAGTTACAGTCTTTACGTAAGTGTCACAGAGCTGATACGTGGGTTGGGCTGGGATTGTTTGGAGGACAGACGACGTCGTTTTCGTTTGAATTTGTTGGAGAATATGCGAAAATCCTCCGCCAACCTATTTAGGTCGCAATAACAGGAGGGATAAGATTCGAGAAATAAGATGTTGTACTGATACATTTATGTATTCATTCTTTCCTCGTTCTGTTCGGGATTGGAATGCACTTAATTAGGATTGATGCTTATCACCCTCTGCCACCCACAGTATTTGTGATTTGCAGAGTATAGATTTAGATGTAGATGTAGATATGGAATTCCGTCCTTTGCCATGTCAACAGGGTCAGTAAAGCAATTCAGCAAGAGGGTATGCAGTTAGACACTACAATAATATTAATAAAATAAACACTCAGCATCATTGAAGAATATAGGACCAACGGTTTTGAAAAGGCTAAGAAAGAAGCAGAGGTCATGGTAGCAGCTTTAGTAAATGTTGCTGAATTAACACAATCCAGATTTGCAACTGTTAAAACGCAGTTTTGTTACGAAAGTGAGGATGAACCAATTCAAGGTGAAGAGAACCGAGTAAACTTCTTCTGTGTCGTCGTAGACACCGCTATTATGTCTTTGAAGGAAAGATTTCAGCAGCTCAGTAACTGCTGCGACGTATTCGGTGTTATTTTAGACTTGGCAACAAATAAATACAATCTCAACACAGGATGTAGAAAACTTGCAGATTCTTTGAGAGACGCTAAAAAGCAGTCAGAATATCTAAATTCGGAGGCTCGTGAAAATGAATTCGAACTGTTGTCCTCTATGCTTCCACAAGAAACCAACACATGTTTAGAAGTACTTCAGTACTTCTTCGAAAACAACTTGCAAGAAATTTTTCCAAATGTATCAATTGCGTTAAGAATTTTTTGTGCGTGCCAGTGTCTGTTGCCTCTTCAGAACGTAGCTTCTCCAAGTTAAAGATAATTATAAACTATCTCAGATCTTCAATGAGCAACGAGCGGCTAAAAGGTCTTGCCATAATAGCAGTGGAAAGGCAAATTGCGCGTTCCCTCAAGGTGGAGAAGTTGGTGCAGGTCTTAGCTGCTCAGAAAGCAAGAAAAGTAATGATTTAGGCAAGTAATTTTTAATGTAATGTTTTTTTTACATTTCGGTAAGATTTTCTCAGTTTCGTTTAGCGTTAGACATAATCAGCTATTATACTATATGCATGATTTTCCATGGTTATAATAGTACATGTTAGCCTAGCTTTGCTCGGAAACAACGCTGAACCAAACACTTTCTGCTTCTTAAAAAAATTAAAGGTACGATGAAACGCTGAGTAGTTACAGTCGTTTCAATATCTCTATTAATTTGTGGTTCCATCAATTTATAAGAAATAATTCTAAGTAATTTTTTACTCATATCAAAATAAGTATATGTGAACTTACTCTTAAGATTGCGAATTAAAAGCATTAAGGGCTACATCAGATTTTATGATTCCGGACGTACTTTATGAGGATTACTATGCAATCGTCATTCCAACACTGAAGTTCACACTAATGAAGTTCTACTTCGTAATATACGTGAAGTAAATGGGTTTTTCCAAATGTGAAAACGAATTTTATGGGGTCCTGTACAAGATATTGAAGCGGGACATTCTCTTATGGTATAAGAAAAATATTTAGAAATGTTTTTAATACTTACATTTCTGAATACTAGTTCATTACATAAATAGTTAGTAGTAATATTTACTGCAGAAATTTTAAAAACAATAAAAGACAGAAAATAAAATTTAAATAAGCTTAATCTAACGCTTTAATTAAAGATGTTATTTATAAAATAGTCATAAATTATTTTCTCAGCTATTCAACATGCAATGGAAACTCTCGCTAGCCACGACAGACGTTTCCGAGGCATGGAGTTCCGCGAGAAGTCCTTCATCAGATTCAGTTTTGAGAAAGTCGTATCTGATGTAATTACAATAAGCCTATATATTTAAAGGCATGTATTGCTCTGAACCTGTTTCAGCAATTTATGTAATTTCGTTCAAATAAAATCATTAATCTTTTGATGTTTCATATAAAAAGTTATTGAATTAAAATGTGTATGCCTGCTCACGTGTCCCTAACCCCAATAACCCATATTGTAGCATGACGATGTCGTCAGCTCCAGTTTAATTAATATTTAACTATTAAAGGAAGTAATTAATCTGTTATATTTAATTATTCAAGGTAGTTATTCCGTAGAATTATTTAAGGAAGGGCTGCCAAAGACTTTTATACTGTTTTGTATGTGAAATATTATACTCAGACATTGTGATGGGTGGCCAAGGAGACAGTGCCTGGCGCCAGTCAGTCGGATGACGGCGGTCAGGTGATGGGAAAGTTTCCCGTTAAGCCGCTGCTGTGGCGGGTGAGCGCCAACCGTTCCAAAAATCCCCAGCGGTGCCACGATTCTGTGCGTCACCTCGTGACCTGTCTAGGTTTAAATCGTAGCCAATGTGGACTCTCTTTTTGTAACAAGAGGGCTGATTGGGTGAATTTCTGTTCCATGTACGACGAGAGAGAGGAGGAGGGAGAATCCGACGCCACTGGCGAAGGTTGAAGAAAAATGACTCTGGAACAAGCCGCCAAGGTGGACGGTTGCTCTCGCCCAGTGCGGTGGAGAGATCAGGTCTGGAAGCAGGGCCCGCTCTAGGGGGGGGGGGCAAACCGGGCAATTGCCCGGGGCGCTAAAATTTAGGGGCGCCATTTCGGCTGTAAGTGTGAGAAAAATATTAATAATATTAATGGGTTAAATACCCAATTAATAAAAAAAATCCACATACCGATTTTTCGTTTGTTAAAAACTTACAGTTCTTAGCTATTTGGGAGCGCCCCTAGAGACTTCGAAGAGACGGGGCGCTTACCTCAAAGGGGCGCGTCGTTGCCTCGCCACCTCTGTGTGAATTCCGCCATAGGAGCAACTTCAAAATGCACCGCGTCAGCGCCATGTCTCAGCTCGAAGTCCGCGCCACATCTCTTCTGTGTGAATTGGGCCTTAGCACGCGAGTAGAACGCGTTGTTGTCTCAATTTGCTTATTATTGCTAATTACAAAAGTGGTTTCATTACACAACAGCATTAGTCTTACTATTACGTTATTAGTGATAAGTTTCGTTCATAAAATTTACTTCAGGATTTCATAATTTCTGAAGGTAAGTACATCTATGATTAAACTGTTATTTAGTTGGATATACGACATAGGCGCACAACGACAAAAGCACACAACAGAATCCCAGTAGGTGGGGGCTGTCACACCTGCCCTCGGCTACCTGCACTGATTCCGACGTTATACTGCCCACAAGTTACTAGACGCGGTGAAAAGGAGTGTTTTTCGCAATTGCAGCTAGGCTCTAATACATGGAATCGATAGTGCTTGGCGGGAGATGCTGAGTATTTATTTTATTGAATTGATGACCCAAATCAATATGGATCTTAATTATTGGAAATCGAAGTGGAATAATTTGCATAATAATTTCTTCTCGTAATCCGAGCCTCACAGATTTGTTGTACAAATTAGATACAGGCATTGTAAGTGTTTTGGTTGGGTTAAATTACATACGCTATCTTTGATCGCTTGTGAAAATACTGTAGTTTAGTGGGTACTTACAATCATTAATAAATAAATAATATTACCAGCTGCTGATTACCGATTAGTAACTTCACATACCATTAGTATATTTAATTTCGAATGCTAACTGCTAATATATAATAATCCATGATGTTTATTATATATACAAATGCGGTTTACAGATACTCTAATTGCTGCATTTGTAAATCGTCACAACAAAAAGAAATTCATTAACTATTTTAGTGAATGTGAATAACTTTGTCAGTTGGTTTAATAAGTGCATTGCGTGACAATCACTCCACAACATCATTTTTTTGTTTGTGAACTTGGAACTAGGGATTGCAATCCAGCAAAGCGGGATCCCGCAATCCCGCGGGATCCCGCATCATTAGACAGTCTGGCGGATCCCACACAAAATTAAGCGGATCCGCAATCCGCAAAATCCGGCGGAAACGCGTGTCAGTCTGCGTGACTCGCTGCCCCACTTGGTCTCTGTCGGATATTTTGCACTGTTTGCCTGTACGGCTGTACCCTTCCAGTTGGCATTTGACTCATGTGAACAAGCGTTTGTTTTTGTCAACCTTCGTCATTCGTAAGTAAATAAATACACTTTTAAGTATTCATCAAAACTTACGTTTGTTTAGAGTACACATTTCTGTAATTTGAGTTATGGTGCGTATTTAGTACGATTTTCTAACTATATAATTATTTTTTAAGTGTCGCACCCGTTATCTGAACTACACGGTTACAGCTTTTTATTCACGGTTTCATTATTCGCATTTTCTGTGTTTGCAGATAAAGTAATTCTGACACTTTCCTCCTTTGCGGCTGAAAATTTGATTATTCGTTGATATGAAACTAATGTTATCGTAATTTTAACGATCGCGTACCTATTTATTCAACAGCTATCAAAAGGAAATTGTATATCCTTTGACTTATTGTTGTTTTGGCCGCTGCCTCAATGCGTTTCTTTGACGAAAGCCACCTGGCTATATGTGCCGCTCAGGCTTTCGATTAATCCCTCTTCTTCTTGTTATTATTTCGACTAAAGGTAAAAAAAGTTATAATGATGTTTTCACGGATGTATCGACGGCTGCCTCCACCGTCTTCCTCACGTGTGTAATTTCGTGTGTTTGCAATGAAATCCGATGATACAACCTATGAGGTCTTCACTGCAATCATTCGCCGAGAAAGTCTCCTTTCTTACTAAAAAATAATTTCCATCCTAAAAACGTCGTTACGCCACATAAGTAAATCTGAAATACTTGACAGTTTACGTGTTGGTGAGTAGTTTCTTTCAATAACATTGAATCAACTGTAATATCAATCAAGAAATCAGGAGATATAATAATGAATCACACAAAAAAGGCCAAATCTACACTTTACAGAGTATATTCACTTCACTTTGTGAAATGGAATGCTTTTCTCGGTGTTAGGGAAGGTTTATACAGAATTAAAAAAAAAACTCTGGTAACTTGGCCACTAAGCAAACATATTTTTAAACTTATGAGATGTATTTTAGAGCATATTATATCATGACCAATACTTGTAACCACATCTTTCACTTGATGAAAGTTCTCCTGGTAGAACAGCACTGCAGACAACCAAGTTCCCCATCTAGTGAGAACAGGTTCCGGTGGAAGAGGAACCTCAGGCAGACGATCCTTATAAAACTGTACACGCGCTGGTGCTTTTAGGAACACTTTTTTTCCACTTGAAATTACTTTGTTAACTGAAGGAAATAGAGAACGTATCTCTTCTGCAATGCGATGTAATCCATGCGCCAAACATGTAACATGGATCAGATTGGGGAAAAACACTCGAAGCGACTGACCAGCTTTTAACATATATGAAGCTGCGTCTGTGATTAAAACACGCACCTTGTAACAATCACTCTCCGATTCAGTAGGCCACAGAAGTCGCAGGGAATCGTTTATAAATCTTGCAATTGTACTGTGGTTGGTTTTCTCTAACACTTTGGTTGAAAGTAAATGTGGTTTTCCGGGTTCTTCTTGACATAGTTTGCCCACTATAAAGTTCGCTACGTATCGGCCACATGAATCGGTTGTTTCATCTACCGATATCCAGACACAGTTCCCTCCTATGTCAGACCGAATTGAATCCAGGACAGAATCGTGTAGAGAGAGCAAATAATTTTTCCTGAGGGTGGATTCATCCGGTATCCTTTGATTAACACAATACTTTTGAAGAAATGCTCGTAGATCTGGATTATTCAATTTATGCAGCGGGATATTGCTGCATACAAAAGCCTTACACAGGTCAGCAGAGAATGTATTAACAGACCGTGATACCTGAGTTAAAAGTAGCTGTTGCGTGTTCCTATTCTTTTCTTTTGACCTGAGATGTACAGCTGTTTTAGAATGCTGTTCAAGTTGAAATTTTTTCTCACATTTTATATTCTTCTCACATACTTGACAGTACACAACTTCACCGTCACTAGAATAGTCACTGTTGCCTGAAATCCACTGCTTAATTAAAACTGATCTTGTGCATTTTTCTTTAGGCATTTTTGGAGTCAGATTAAAGAAACTTAATCTTAGCACACGATCACTCCTGTCAACACAAACTTTGAGAGGCTACTGTTTTTGGAAAGGAATGTACACGTCCCTTTAAAAGTACGAATCCCTCAGGTCTGGAAGCCAGGAATCTGTTCTCAGGAAAACTGGCTCGTACCGCAATTAGGGGAATATTCCCGAAAAGATTAAAGAAAACCGCTGGCCTTCCCGGTAGTTGTCGCACGAATAAACACACTGGTAGATAACGAATATTCCAAGTGGGGGTAAATACTTGTGACTGTCGTCTCCTCAAACAAGAATTTGCCGCCTGAGGGAGAATAGAGCTATTCTTTGATTTTGCCGACCCCACCCGCCCTTCCCGTGAATGTTACCGCTCAGGGCAGTAGAGAAGGTCGCCGCCACACAAATTTTCCATTTGCAGCACCTCCAAACATGTCACTGTGTGAGTTTGGATAAGGTAGAAAATTCTCTACATGTGAATGCCATTACAAAAAAATCCTGTTTACTCCAAGAATTTAACTTACTTGTTGCGGTTGCCAAGGATGTTCAACATACAGGTACATTAGGCTTTACAGTTTCTTCAGAAGTATCGGATATTCAGTTATGAGATGAAATAAAAGCTAAAATATGCACATATACATAAAATATGCACTAACCCTCAAAATATGCATTTGCATATGCGCATATGCTTTTTTGAAAAATCCGGGCCCTATATATGACCTAAGACTCAATATTTTCCATTTTTATTATTTATTTAAAAATTGGTTTAGATTAAAAAACAAAAATGTAAAACCTCGAAATACACTTAAGACACGCTAAAAAGTTTTAATGTCATTTTGCCAATAATTTTTATCATTTAACATTAAAAATATTTATTAATTTAATTATTATTTAATTTATTAACGTTTTAAGTAACTATGTTTTAAATATATGCGTTAAAAAACTGTTTGTTCCAATCCCGCACGGATCCCGCGGGATCCCGCGGGATTGGCGCAAATCCCGTGCGGATCCGCGGGATTGAAACCACTGCGGGATTGCAATCCTTACTTGGAACATATTCCGTTTAAGCCTATAGAAATTGCCATTCTTTATACACGGTTTCTGTATTTGCAGCAAATTTACGGATGGTATCATCCACGAATGAGCTTTGACTGTGTAGTAGACTTTCTTTATGTTCACAGGGTATGGAAAATATTTTGTGTTGTGCATAAATATTTTTTTATATCGACTGAGAATAATTTATCTTAGTTATGGTTTTAGCTTATTAAGAGCAAGGATAAATATTTACTTTTTATATTATTTTATAGTGTACATTGTTTGAGTTATGTGCATGCCTCTGCCAAAATGTCTGACGGTCAAAGAAAACTATCTGGTAACCAGTACAAAAAAAAGAAGGTTGGGAAAGGAAGCGTAAAGGCAGAATCAATCTGGCGCGTTAAAAAAATACACTGTATTCAGGGTTTACCAAAACAAATCTTAGAATCCAATATCAGGTCGGGATACAAAAGAAGTATAGAATCGTCAGAGAATTATAGCGAACAAATGAACGAAGTTTGTAAACCAACTGGAACTGACACCAACGTGAGACTCACAGAAGGCGTTCTAATACTTTGTGGCCAAGAATTTTATGAGACGCCGTAAAAAGCTTTTTAGTAAGGCAAGGTCCACCTAAACTATTGTGTAATTACAAATTTCCTTCCAATGACACAGATCGACGTTTTAGCGCAAAATATTATGCACGAATTTTCAGCAACGGAGAGCAAATATTGCGAGATTAGCTACTGCGTTTACTGTTTCTGTTGCAAAATTTTCAGTTGTTTAGTTAGTTCTCTCTCAAAGGAGGGTTTTAAAAATTGGAAGCACCTCGACGAAACTTTAAAAGAGCATGAAATTTCGAAAAATCATATTCAGGCAAAAAAGATTAAATTGCTGTAAAACTGTAGATGCTGCCACTCAAAGAGTTATTAATGCCGAAATAAAGGTACAAGCGACAAGTTGTTTGAGCATAATGCCGGTAATTTCTTATAAATAGTTGAGTTACTGTCTCTAAAAAGTAGAGACTAAAGCTCAATATCTTGGGAAAAATATACAAACCTGGATAGTAGATCTGCTGCATCAAAGTGTAAAGTCTCATGTTATTAATGAAATAAAAAAATACAAATATTTTTCCATAATTTCAAACTGTACTCCTGACTTTTGTAAGATACAGCAAATTACTCTTGTAATCAGATATGTTTCAACCAATAAATTTAATCCTGATATTGAAATTAAAATCAATGAAAGCTTTTAAGGCTTCTTACCAGTCGAAAGATCCACAGGAAAACAAATGTCTGACATTATAGTTGGAGAACTTAATGACTTATGTTTAAATTTGCAGGATATCAGAGGATAGGGACTGACAACGGGTCCAATATGAAGGGAAATAAAGCAGGGGTGCAATTTAGAATTAAACAATATAATTCGCGAGCATTCAATGTTCCGTGTAGTAGCCATTCTCTCAATCTTGTTATTAATGGCAAAAGCATCCTTGGAAGCCGCTAATTTCTTCAACATGGTCCAAAAAATATAATTTTTTTTTGGCATCTACTTTTCGATGGGCAATATTCTTAAAGCATGTTCAGGGTTCAACTTTAAAAACATGGAGTGACACGAGATGGGAGAGTAGGATAGAGAGGATAGAGGCATTAAAACCTTTAAAATTTCATTTTGGAGATGTATACGGTGCCTTGCTAAGCATTTACGAAAACCAGAAATTGATAATTTAATGATTTAGCCATTTTGGCAATTGCGTATGAAATTGCTGATGAAGTAAATTTTAAGATGTAATAAAAAATTCGCAACCTGAAAGTAAGAAAAAAAAGTTTTTTTTTGAGATTTTAGCGTATTTGATGTAATCTCGTTTTATTTTCAAAATAAAGGCATTTAGATTGTTTGTGTGATAATATCCATCTGTAATAGCATTTAAAAACGTAAAAATATGGTTAATTTGTGGCTATGTACAGATATTTCATAATTAATTCATCTATTTTGAGCCGCTAGATCAAAATTCAATAAGTTTATTTATGAATATATGATTTTATTAAAATTTAAAATTAAATATTTTATTCGATTAAAAATTAATTTTTTTTTTAAATATATAATTCTACACAATCTTAAGGGGCGGCAATTTGTCTATTTGTCCGGGGCGGCAAAACCGCTAGAGCGGGCCCTGCTGGAAGTCAGGGCAGATATCACGCACACTGCATAGCGCAGTGGTGCATCACTTCTGGCAAAGTCTGAGCGGTTGCTTGGAGCTGAACCGGTGGAGATCGCAGATCGCGCGACAATCAACTCACATTTGGGTAAAGTGTTGATTTCAGCCGCCAAAGATGAGTTCATGGTTTTTTATCTGAGGTTGAACCCTTAAGCGTTCCTCTGTGAGAGAATCTCAGCTCAGAATTCTATTTTTACTACTGTGCTAGCTGGCAAAAACTTATTCCAACGTGTGAATAGTGCAATCACCTAGCCTGAGGGTATTAGGACTAATTTTTTCATTCATTTAGATTGGGATTGGCGCCCTTGTTCTTTAAGTATTGGCATGTACAGGCATTTATTTGTTCTTGTGCTTGTTTTGCAAATTAATGATTAAAGTTCAGTTGATACTTTCATTTTGCTTTTCATGTCGGCAACTTGTAATGTTGAGCTTGATTGCCTCCTTTTAAGAACATATATTTCATGTTAACGTTAAATATGCTCAACCTGTATTTAGCCATTGCTTTAAATTCATTAAAGGTTGGTCATTTGTGTGCCTTGTAACTGCAGCACCAACGTTCTTTGTAGATGTAGAATTCCCAGTCATACATTTGCATAGTATCAATAATTCAATATTTCATGTTTTTAATAATTTATAATAAAAAAAACTCCCTCCCCCATATGCCACCCGGGAAATACTACAATATGTACTAGCAAAGAATGGCAAGAAAAGAAATGTCATATAAAAAAGTGTTATTACAAATATAATTACCATACCATTGAATACAAAACAATTTCATTTGACACAATTGGCAGCAGGGCTTAAGCGGAAATGAAAGTGCAGCAGTTGGGAGATCCATATGGGATGCATTGATAAAACACCAAAGACTCGGCGAAGTTGGTCCCGTTCAGCTAATACTCAAACTGCTGGCCTGTTTGTACATAGATTTAGAGAAACCTCAGTCCGTCTCTTTAATCGTTGTTTGAGCTCTACACACATATACTAGCTGACCCGGTCACGCGTTGCTGTGACTTACTGATTATTGTACGTTGGATTAATGTTATTCTAAACTTCCTCAAGTAGTCAAATTAATATTCACTAATAAAGACAAAAACATTGTTGTCGATTTTAAAATTCAAATGTAATTGGTAAAGAGTTACGGAGAGTTGAAATTAAGGACAAACGATCATAAAAAAAAATTAATTTACATTTTATTACAAATTACATAATTGAAATTATATAAAAATTGATATTTATAAAATAAATAAATAATTTTTTTATATTTATATTAACTGAAATTTCAGTTATATCTTCAGTCATACTGTTTTTATATTTTCCCCACAAACTCGAAGATTGTGTTGGATAACATGTTGTCAAAATAATTGCAAACAGTTTGACGAATACTATTCGGCGTGGCTGTCAACGCTGCATCAGCAAGTGTCAGGTCCCAATAATTGTCGTCTACCAGCAGCTGCAACTCGCGACATGCATCTTGAAATGTATTGCCACTCGACATGTATTGAACACTCGACCATTAACTGTTTCGTAAACATTCGAAAGAAGCTGGTCCGGGAACATTCGCCAGTAACAAACGCTGAAAGAAACATTCACCTTGTCTTGGATGCACTGTATAAAGTCTTTGCTTTGAATATGCCTGCGATCGAAGGATGTGGTTCTCCTTGTTTACGTGGCTACCATTTTTTACCTAATTTGTTCCATGAAAAATAGCTTGGAACATCGGTATATAATAATGTTTTTGCGAATTGGCGGAACACATCAGATTTTTGACACAATGTGAAAAATTCAGTTTGTGGTTTGTCGTTTTTGGTGGCTCAAGTATTCTTTGGAAAATATTTTGTTCGGTGAAATATACACGTTGACCGTTATCAAGATGTATTGCAAGATACTGGATGGAAGGGTCTCTTTCATGGATGGGAAAACTAAAAATATACCAGATAGCTTCGTTGCTGCTGATGTATCTACCTATCTGGTATAGTAGTATTTCGTCATTTTTATTTACATTTTGAACTTCCAATACGGCCAAATCACTGCCTTTATTAACATATTTGCAAACGTACTTAATGGATTTTACAGAACTGCAACACTCGACATTAATATGAGCCTTATACGTTTTTGAAAGTAATGGTGAGTATGGTACTACCCACTGATTCTCAAATTCAACTTGGTTTCTAGAATTTGACATTCGCATTGTAAATGTTTGCACACCATTCTCAGCGTTTCTGCGGCGATACAACGGATAACCATCGATATCCGTAATAGTATCTATCATTCGTATATTCCTTTGGAAAACGTTTCTTATATTTTCCACCTTCCATGCATGGCGATGTCATGTTAAAAGCACCGCACGGTCCAATGATCGAGTGACTGGTAACAATATCAAACAATTCTTGATCAATTAATGGGTCCGGAATTACGGTTGAAATTATTTGATCAATTTCTTCTGGACGGATTTTAACTTTAAGCCAAATCAAAATGTGAGAATGAGGCAAACCTCACTATTGCCACTCAATCAAATACAGATAGCAACGTGTGTTACCGAAAACTGAATGTTTTACGATTAAATCAATCAATGATTTTAATTTTTGTTTGAACACACGTGCCGTGACATCATGACGTGCTGGGATACCTTGACAATGGATTGATTGTTGTCCTGGTAATAGCAAAGTTTGTATTTCCTCCCAATTCGGATTACATGTAAATGTAATAAACAAATCTGGACGACCATAGTGACGTACCTAAGTCATCGCATTCTGTATATATTCCTGCATGTTCCGTGAACTGCCGATGTAGCTTGAAGGTAAAATAAATGCATTACCGATATCATTGGCGTTTAAATTTTCATAAATATTGCCGATAACAGTATCTCGTAAGAGGATGTATTCCTCCGATCGTAATTTAGCCTGGTTGTATCGAATAAATCGCAACTGCTTGTTTTCAACCTTGGCGTACATATCCACCACGTATTGAAGGCACAGTTGACGATATCGAAGGATATAGTTATCCTAATTACGTCTAATCATCAATCGAGGGCGTAGTAATTCATTGAAGTAACTTTTATATTTGTTTATTACCTGAAAAAATAATAAATTAAATAGTAAAAAAAAGAATAAGAAATCAATATAGTGGGCCCGCTATAATCCGGCCCCTGGTCGGAATACCGCGGGTCTACTGTACTAATAAAAATCGAATTAAATAGTTGAATATTAAATTTACCAGCAACTGGATCACGCTGTTGATGTGATATTCATTCTGCCCTTGCCAGAATATCAGTGGATACTGGAGTGCATCATGCGAACGGTGTAGATCCGAAATTATACTAACAGTTCTATCTTGACGTGTGACTATAATCAACTGAGTCACCAATCATAAAACTGCAACTTCATCTATGGTTGGTGCGTTGAATCTGCCAGCGTGTTCTCCTGATGGTAATTTGTCAGCTTTGATGACAATTTGATAGTTGTCATTTTTTAATTGTGGCGACACAATTGAATAAGTTGATTATTATTTTCCAAACAATTTTCCAACAATACCACAATTGCTCTCTGTTCTGCTTGTTCGATGAAATTATACTGGCACCTAGTTTTCAAGCGTTCCTCACAATTTCCAATAGATTTGGAGAAACTTCGGGTCATCGTTTGGCATTGGTATCAACGATCCAATCTTATGGTACACCTGCCCTTGTATTTTGAATTTAGTTTAAAAATGACGTCCATCAGATGTAAGATCGCAAATTTTTGTTGCCCCAAAAGACGTCATCTGGAAGCAAGAATTGAATTTGCGTGTCTTGCGCAGAAACAATTTCGAATCGTTTGATTCGCCAGCAAGAAGGATTGTAAATGTTCTGGCGGATTGGGTAGTGGTAATAATACATCTTTTCCTGATGCACAACACATGCCGGCTGCTACATTGCGGAATTTCAACGCCTGATAATACTGGCATATTTTGCTCATTGCACCGATTGCAGTTTTAGAATGTGCAGAGTAATAAATGGCTGGTGCATATTGGAACGCAAGACGAACAAATGATACACGTGTTAATGCACGGCTGATTTACTGTCTCTCTCGTTCTTTTTCACTAAATGTAGCTATGTGCTGTTCTCGTGCCGCTCTTGTTCTCGATATATGCTGTCACAGACGTTCATCACGCTGTTCTTGAGATTCTTGCATACGACGCTCAGCTGTCCTGATTCTTTGAACTTCCTTACTTGCCGCGATTTGTGTTGCTGATTGATGAGCCCTCTCGTCGTGCGTCTTGCCTCTCTGCTACACGCATTGTCGAGGTTAGATTCTTTGGCGACATTTCACTGAAAAATATTTGAATTACAAAAAAAAGTGTCTTTCTGAAAGCCCTAAAATAAGACACTATAATACAGTGGGTCCATTGAAAAATACAGTAAAATGGAAGTTAAGAACTAATGAGGAAATATAAAATAACATTAAAAAAAATAACAGAAAAAGAAGAATGATATTTTTTTGATACATTTATAGCATGGATGACACCAGGCTTTCAAGAGGTTTAGAAAGATTTGAAACGATATAATACCAGTGAACTGTATGGAAAGAAAATTTTTTCGATAGCAGACTTTGAATATGGCAGGATTCAAAGGTAGAGAGGAGTGCAATAATGAAGGAGTACTGGGGAGGAAGAAAGAAAAAACAACAGGAGAGGAATTGAAATTGACACGTGGAGTATAGCTGACCATAACAAAAAGAAGAAGAAAAATGATAAGTTAGCGAGAAATGCTTACACGATTCGAATTTATCGTAACGTTTTCTTCAATGTTATATTCATGTGTGTAATTACTTTGTCGTTAGGTATAAAGACACACAAACGATGAACAACAATACAGTATAATTATAACACAATACACAGCACAATTAAAATGAAGAAACTCACACATATGGCGTGGAATAGACCGTAGCAATAAATAAATCGAAATACAACGCCATCTACTGGATGGTTCGATAAATTAACACATCGCCATCTGTTAGGAATAAACTGTAGCATAAATAAATTGAAACAGAACGTGATCTACTGGATGATTACCCAACCTAGCTAACCAAGTGTTGTATAGATAAGTTAACACATCGCCATCTGTTAGAAACTTATGGAACTATAATAATAATTACGTGTGGTCGTAATGACCTGTTGACATGGTTGCTACTGGCTGGGCATTCTGCCCCTGTCGTAGCCGCCTTTACCTAGCCCGCCCAAGTTGCCTGCTACAGGGGACCTACAATTTTAACGTCGAATCCGAACCACAGTACCGTCCTGGCGTATTCAACCTCATACAGCATGCTGCGCCGGGGGTTAATGCCGGGTTAAGTGTCTATAAAAATCTTCGCCGAGACAGGGACTCGAACCGGGGACCTTTCCATCTCCAGTCAGACGCCCCTAACCACTTAGCCAGCAGACCGCTTAGCCTTGGTCGCTTACAAATGTTTACAAACCATTGTCCTATGAAAAACAGTTAATGCACATTTATTTAGCAAATAATAAATATTGAGGTCTATAATCTAGATAAAAAACTATCCTATCTTTTAAGTTGGACTAAATTACACACAATAAGCCAAATTTCTTCTAAATCGGTTATGTAGTTTCGGAGTTCATTCCGGACGAACATCGTGACACGAGATTTTATATACTAAAGATATGCGCGCGCGGGTGTGTGTGTGTGTGTGTGTGTGTGTGTGAAGTCACGAAAATTATCGAAACTGTAGGCAAAAAGTACATCTAGAAAAGAAGTAGGGGACCCCGAAATCAACATCGCAGGGGGCCCCGAAATTCCTAAGCGGGCTCTGTCAGTATGCAACCAGCCGTGTAGCTTGTGTATCGTGCCTATCGAACTTTGTATACAGTGGAGTGTTAAAATGAGCGCTGCAATTGAAAATCCCGCCAGTTGTGAAGTGCGAGCCGTGATAAGGCTTTTGTGTGGCGAAAAATCACAGACCAATTGAAATTTATCGCCAGATTTCTGATGTGTACGGCCAGGAATAATGAGTGAAAGCAGAGCAAGGCAATGGTTCATTGATTTTAAAAATGGCAGAACCAATGTTCACGATGAGGATTGCAGTAGTAGGCCTAATCTTGTGAGTGATGAATTGGTGTCGAAAATCAACGAAAAAATCGGTGAAAATCGTCGTTTCACGATTACGGATCTCTCAGAACACATTTTACCCAAATTTCACGGAGTTTATTCATGAAATTGTGGTGTTGGTAAACATGGTTACCACAAATTTTGTGACAGGTGGGTTCCCAAAATCCTAACGGAAGACCACAAAAAAAGAGACTTGCTGCAGCACTGACATTTCTAGAAGACTACGACAAAAGTGGAAACCAAGTTATAGATCGTACCGTAACTGGTGAGAGCTTGGGTAGAGCACGTCATGTGTGAAACAAAAACGGCAGTCGATGGAATGGGGACACACGAATTCATCCAATAAACCGAGAAAGTGTCTCAAAACGCTGTCAGCAGGAAAATTCACGGCTACTGTGTTTTGGACGCTCAGAGAGTGATTCTCGTTGATTTTCTTGAACTTGGCCAAACAATCAACTCAGAGAGGTATTGCGAACGCCTCAGAAAATTAAGACGCGCGATACGAAACAAGCGTCTAGGAAAACTCAGCGAGAAAGTTTTGTTTCTCCACGACAACGCTCGCCCACACACGGCCAATCGTATCCGAAAGCCCTTGGATGGTTTGGATGGGAAGATTTCAATCATCCGCCGTACAGCCCGGATCATCTGTTCCCAACGATGAAGACGCAACGTTTTGACACTGACGCTGATCTGCATGCCGGTGTAAACCAGTTGTTGAACTCGCTGGCGGCAGATTTCTACAGAAAGGGTATTGAATAGCTTGTACTAAATTATGTTTTTTTTTTTTTTATCTGCTTAACGTCTCTCTAACAGCGAGGTCTTTTGAAGGAAGCATTCCGGCATTTGCCTGGAGTGATTTGGGAAACTATGGAAAACCCAAATCTGGATGCCAGGACAGGGATTCGGGCCGCCGACCTCCGAATGCGAGGCCAGAACGCTAGCAGTTACACCACCACGCTCGGTACTAAGTTATGATAAATGCCTTAATTTAAATGGCGTTTATTTAGAAACATAGCATATGAGTTTACCTCCAAAATGTATATAATAAATATTGTTTTTTTCACTTTGTTTATTTTTTATTTCAAAACGTCTGTTATTTTCTGGACAGCCCTCGTACAATCACAATTCAAAAGACGACTGACCGCTTTCGACTACAACTCACAGATCCACCTAATCTGACTAAAAATAATAAATCTGGATTTGCTTCAGTTGGTAACGTGGTTGAGCACCATACAATGCTGTAACATTTTCGTATCGAAAACATTAGGCCCATTAATTTTCAACGGTAACTTCTGAAAACGTTCCAACATTGATTTGCTGCAGGGTTGTTTAGAAGAGACTAGTTTTGGCGAATCGCTCCCGCCACTGTCAAGCATTTAAGCAAGGTCCCAAAAATTAACGTGCCAGTGTTTGCACAGTCTTCCGGGACAAGTATTAATCGTATCTGGTTTTCATCACCTAATAAGTGTGTAGTGTACCCGGAGTAAGGATTGCCACCAGTTGCTATTACTCTCTATCATTAAGTTTTATTTTATATATATAATATCTTGTTCAGTTTTGCCTGGGCGCCATGGAAGGAGTCCTTCCAGAATTTTCAATAAATATTTAGAAATGCAATTACTTGTTTTACTATAAGGAAAATTATTTTAATTTATCTACTGACCACTTACATTTATTGTTATCAATATATGAAAAGGTGATTGCATTGACTAACAAATGTAACAAGAATTAAATCTATATAGTAAAAATTGATTAAATGAACAATTAAATGATAGAACATGAACAAACTCCGACTAACTCAAAATCAGAGAGCACAAGTTTCTACAAGTTTTCGTTTTCGGGTACATGCGCCACACTTTGCCTCGGTTTGTTCTGGCGGAATAAAAATTGTGTATTTACCATCCAGCTGACGTTTATGTTGAAGTCAGCGTTGTCCGAATCTTCTCGAATTTCTGCGCGCAACACACACAGAACAAAATTTTATCGTTGCACTTGTTTAACACTGGACGAGCACTTGCTTAGGAGCACATTCGATTATTATCCTTTCGATCAGCGGTTCCCTCTCTCACTGGCCAGCTGCAATCTTCTCCTCAAAACGAGGGTGTTAGCGTGAAACGCGAGAAACAAAACTTGCTGAGCTTATTATCAAATAATAGTGTCGCCTTCCAGGCATACACCACACACACGCTCTATCTTGCCGCACCGCTTGCACGGGGCGGACCAGAGACAATACTACGGGGCGGACTGTCCCCACTGAAGGAATGTGGTCCGCTTATCTCCCTTCCCATCTCCAAACACCTGCACTACACTACAAAGGGTGCCGCGGTGGTTGCACTGCGATATAGTCTCCACTGCTCGCACCGACCAATGCTTGCTAGTAAAATATGAAGCTTCCGTGAGCGGACCGCTTCAAGTGTTGGAGCTATTTGAAGGAATCTACGCACACTCACCCGAAATTCATTTATTTGAGGATTTTTTTTTTTATGGTAACTGATGTTTTGCATAATATTTTCACGAATAATGTGAAATAGTTTGTAATAATTAAGAATCGATAACATACGTCTTTTCGTTCTCTATTACGAAGGAATGTGAACACATTAATGTAAGACTGGCACCAGGCACGAGTGACATAAAACCTTTAAGGATATTAAGATAAAGAAATGAGGAAGTAGGCGTTCTTTTTGGTGAAGAGGGAGGCAGGTATGTTTAATTACATCTAAAATGTATTGGACATGGTCTCTTAAGATTATGCTTGGTTATTAACCAAGAAGAAATCTCTGGGTCACTCAAGGAAACAGACAAACATGTAGCTCAGATGCAACGCGGATCAGGAAGCAACCGACCTAACAAACCCTACGGGGAAATGTTTACGGTGGCTACGCGGAAGCGAAGAACACTTGTTCAGTGGAATGAACTATCATAAGATGAGTGAATATTACTTGTATATTCACTCATCTTATGATATATGCATCTTATGATATATGCCTCTTTTCGAATGACTGGCACCAATAGATAAATTGACAAGCATTATACCGAAAAGATCACATACGACTTCATATTAAATATTTTTACATTTTAGCGGCAATTGTTAGCGGAACAGTGAAACTTTTGTAATAGAAAAGCTAATTAATACGTATCAGTCATTAAATATTTCTTAAAATTACACCTAGTTGATTTCGACATCAGAGTTATCTCATATCTTGTAAATGTTCTAACTCTTTCTATCTGCATAACAAAATGAATTAACTAATATTCTGTAATAATGATACAATATTTTCAAATTGGAAAATCTTCATTTTAAAAAAAAAAAAAAGCCTTCTGTCTCTGTCTTCAATTTGTATTTCACTAACTACTGTACCAGGCTCTGCTGAAGTAATGTGGTACACAATAGTGAAACCAACACAAGTCGAACACCACACTTAATTAAAGCCACCCAAGCCCGAGACGGTCCTTACAATGAGAGGACATCGTGCTAGCTCCTAAACTTCCAGCGCCGGCTTGAACAATTTGGTAATGTATCCTTTGTACTCAAATATCTTACTATCGAGTATTTGACGCTTTTACGAAAGGTCACTGTTTAATTTATCGCTCATTAAACCACAGTTCATACCTTTCTTTTTACAACTATATATGAAGTAATTTTCTGTGTAGCATTTTATCAATTCACCACTCCGTTGGTATTTCCATTATGCTATCATATATCGACGGTTAAAGCTTCCTGCATGGATATAGATTTATAGGCTGTCCAGAAAAGTTTGAGAGTCGGTGCAAAGGATGTTTAGAAACGGGTTAAGTTGTAAGTAGGTAGTAGACGTCTTAGCTGGCACCTTTTTTGACCTAGATAGTAGTTGTCTTAGCTGGCACCTTTTTTGACCTTGACGTCATAGAGGTGGGGTGGGGACCTCCCTCCAGACCCCGCCGCGCCGCCACCAGATGGCAGCACAAACCTCAATCTGTGCATAACATCATAGCTCGCCCATCTCACCAGTCAGTTCCCGGCCGACACTCGTCAAGTGCAGTTCACTATGCCTAGTATGGTGCTCCTGTTTTCTGCAAGCTACAAGTTAAACAGCAGTGACACCAAGCGGCTCACTAACATATTGTTGCCTTTTGCAAACAGTATTATTGGTTCAAATAACAAGTCCTGTTCGTTGTACATTATGTAAGGTCATTTATTGTAGCTGCCATTTTTTTATACAACTTATTACCTCAACACGCCTTTTGTGATATGTCAGTTTTAAACGCTGTTCTCTTTATTTCTAGTATTTCATATCGTAATAAAATACTATACTAATCCAAGGAATATAAAAAAATTGGTAGGGGATTCGTTAAATAAAAAAACATAATTTCTTGATAAATGTTACAGATTTATTGAAATTTTAAAATACATTTTATTGCAATATAATACATCATTCAATACTTATAATTCCAGGTGTGTCATAGGCCTCTCTTGCATTCACATCCTGCCCCCCCATTTTTATCTGAGTTTTCACTTAATATCCATTTATTGCCTTACACGTTATAAATCCATGCCAAAAAGCATGTATACCTTTAAAACGTTGCTAATGTTTATGAGATGAAAAATGTATTTATGTGGGTGACACATACTCTCTGTCACACATTGCTGTGAATAACATAGACAGCAACTTACGGGTGTATCTCAAACTCGAATGTCACGAGGGAAGAAAGAATTCGTATAAACATCAAATCTCGACAGTGCCTCAGTGGTTAAGGCGTCTGACCGGAGATAGAAAGGTCTTCGGTTCGAATCCCTGTCTGGCGGTGATTTTCATAAGCCCTAACCCACCTTCACCTCTGGTACAGAACGCTTCTGTGGCTCTGATTCCACGTTAAACTGATAACATCTATATGGTTGTGTACACTTTCAAAAGCAAAGATTCAAACAGACGAAGGCCTAACGTGACCTAAACTAGCATTCATACTGCATTGAGGGGGAGGAGCAAACAGTCAGCCAGTCGGTTGAACAATTTTAATATCACAATCGTCTCTTGTCTCTGTTGCTCTATACATAAAAAACACACCCGCACTCATTAAGGATAAGTTTTAGGAAGGATTTGGGTATGTATAAGGCAAATGGATGTAGCTATGGGCACTGTAGGTGAAACACGAGTGGTAATTGGAAATAATATACAGCAAACAGTGAGAATACTTGATGAGGATATATACGCACTTTTTCTATAGTATCATTATCCCTGGAACCAGAAAAAATCCATCAGTAATAGCTACCAGGTACCACACTGTTCACATTAGTATCGCCTCGCCTCTCACACACATGAGCCATCTTCGCCATCTAGTAGCATGTTCACAAGCATGAAACTGTGCACATCAGCATCATCTCATATCACCCACATAACAACAAGCCATCTAGTAACATGTGCACCTAGTACCACAAAGGCATGAGTAGATTCAAGAGCATTTCTTAACACAGGCTGCAATGTCGTACTGTGGATGCTCACTCACAGCTACATACGTCATAAAACACACACACTGACACACACATTAGTGGAGGAGATGAACCGCACATCCTACATCCAGACAAACGAGTTAAAGGAAGGTCTGACCATATTTACGCATACATACGCAGAAAGACGCACACACACAGACACACACATTAGTGGAGGAGATGAACCGCACATCCTACATCCAGACAAACGAGTTAAAGGAAGGTCTGACCATATTTACGCAGAGAGAGACATACACTGAAAGACGCACCCACCACACACACACACACACACACACACACACACACACACACACAGACACACACATTAGTGGAGGAGATGAACCGCACATCCTACATCCAGACAAACGAGTTAAAGGAAGGTCTGACCATATTTACGCAGAGAGAGACATACATTGAAAGACGCGCGCGCGCGCACACACACACACACACACACACACATTAGTGGTGGAAATTAACTACACACACTACGCAGACAGACGAGTGAAAGAAAGATATCACCATATTTACACTCTAGCTGCCTTCCCTCGCAAACAGCATTTCAATTCCAAAAACTGTGGACTTCACATTAACAATGGAACCAGAAAAAGCCATCGTTAACAGCTACCCCGCAGGTACCAAACTGATTACATTAGCATCGCCTCGCCTCTCACTCAACTCAGCCAACTTAACCATCTAGTAGCAAGTGCATAAGTACGAAACTGTTCACATCAGCATCATCTCATATCACCCACATAGCCACAACCATCCAGTAACATGTGACCCTAGTACCATAAAGGCATGAGTAGATTCAAGAGCCTCTCTTAACACAGGCGGCAATGTCGTACTTTTGATGCTCACTCACAGCTGCATACGTCACAAAACACACATTAGTGGTGGAAATGAACTACACACACTACACTCAGACTGGCGAGTGAAAGAAAGGAATCATCATATTTACACTCTAGCTGCCTTCCCGTGCACACCGCATTTCAAGTCCAAAAACTGTGGATCCCACATTACACCACTACATACAAGCAAGGTCTGACTGTGGTTTTGTAACACAAGTTCTTCCTTCTCTGGTACATCCAATCATCACGATTTTTGCCCCGAAAGACATATAGTGAACAACCTGATAAAAACAGTTCGTACCCCAAAAATAACGGCAGCAAACTATAAACAGAACAGTGAAATGGAAGAGTGCTTGGATTCCTGAAATCACTCCAGACGAATGCAGGGAAAGAGACCTTCAAAAGTCCATGGCCGAATTCCTCACCGTTCCTTGCCATACATCCTTTCTCACCTCTAATGAAAATGACATCGACGAGCCCGAAAAAAAAGCCTGATACGCTGGAAATACTAGAATTTTGGATGGTTCGGTTTAAAATGTTCCCATCTAACGCCAACCTTCGGATTCAGGGCCAAGTGTGACATTTGTTTGTAATTGCATGCTTTGTTCAAGTAACCACGATAGAGTTACCATAATGCTCTTAGCTAACTTGGTCATCAAACAGACATCATAACCCACATTTTCATAGAAGATCCCCACACATCGACAAGTATCCATAGGTGCAGACGCTAGTTCTATTACGCCTAAGATAGTGCTCACACTTGAACTGTCGTAAATTGTTAGGTCAAAGTGGGTGTTTAGATATTTTATCCACTCAGGCCTCATCACCTAAAGTCTAGTGCGAGATTGTGGTCATGGTCAACTTAGGCTCCATACACCACTCAGAATTATTCCACCAATATCCATTCTAACAGCATTATACGCCACCTACAGCCCCTCAACACTCTTCCTATCTTCCAATGACATCCATACTACACCACACAAGCAATGGTCTGACTGTGGGTTTGTACCCAAGTCCTTCGCTTCTCTGGTACATCACCCCTCTCTGTTAAATGATTTTTATGTAGTGAGAATCAAAATTCACATGCCAACACAAACGGCAGTAAACTGTAAAGAGCACATCGAAATGGGAGATTGTCTAAGCCCTGAAACAATGGTTAGAAGCACACGTTGATAATTCTATAACCATATATTTTAGACTCAAATCCACAGAGGAATGACACACGCACACACTTGTACATGCATACAGCGAGGTTGACAGAACTAACAGCAAGCATCACGGAAACGATGAAGTGGGGGGGGGGGCAGAATTGTCGTTACAACTGATTAACTGGACAGAACTATCGTTACAAAAATCATCAGACAGACGAGTTACTTACGCTTACATGCCCAAAGAGAGACGCAGATACACATGTCCAAGACTACACAACTACCGGTACCAATCATGGAAACAAAAAAGTGGTGTAGTACTCTCTTGCCTCATGACTGGCTGAAAAACAGAAGTCTCCTTACATATCATCAGCCTGGCGAGATAGAGGGTGTGCAAAAGATGGCATGTTTATACCATAAATAGTGTTCATCGCGCCCCAGTTGATTATATTTACCATCAACACGTCTCTCCCACACCGCAACCCTTTCTACCATTCAGTAAAAAAGTGACGCAGGTACCATGAGTTGCAATAGACACTTGACTATCAGATCTCACCCACAAATCCATACATCTCAATACACTAGCACAAACAAACATAAGTGGAGGGACAGCAAAATCATTCGTCCAGACAGACGTGTTTATAGAAGGTATTACCATATTTACACATACAGACACAGAGAGAGACGCACAAACACTCACATTTCCATGCCTTCAGCGAGCTAGACACAACAACCAGCCCCAATCATGGCGACGAAAAAGTGGGGTAGAACCCCCATGGCTCATAACTGACCAAAAAATCATCAGTAACATATGTTCCAGGCACCATACTCTTCACATCAACATCATCTCATTTATTTCACACTACAGATCTCACTACCATCCAGTATCATGTGTGCTAGGTACAAAACTGTTCACATCAGCACCAACACGTCTATCCCACACCTAAGCTTTTTCTGCCATTCAGTAACATGTGCCCCCATGTACCACGAGTAGCAGTAGACACTTGGTCATCAGACAGATATCATAACTCCCATATTCATACTAGGTCTCACCCACAAATCCATATGTCACCTCACACAAGCATAAGTGCAGGAACAGCACATCATACATCCAGACAAACGAGATAAAGGAAGGTATCTCCACATTTACGCAAAAAAACACACAGAGATAGAGACGCATACACACGTACATTTCCATGTCTATAGCGATCTCGACTCAACAACTAGCCCAATCATGGCAACGAAAAAGTGGAACAGAACACCCATGACTGGCCAAAAATCATAGAAAGACACACATAAACACATACATACACACTCACATGTCAATGCATTCACACAGTTCCATTCATCACCACACATATGCACATAACTGGAGGAAAGAGACTGAACATGCTAGATCCAACTAAAAAGAGTTACAGGATGTGTGAAGTTTGAAATCACAGCCACGTCTGGCCCACACCGCAACCCTTTCTGTCATTTAGTAACATGTGACCCAGGTACCATGATTTACAATGGACACTTGTCTATCAGACGGATATCATACCTCCATATTCATACTAGGTCTCACCCACAAACCCATACGTCTCGACACAAGCACAAACATATGGGAGGAACAGCAATTCATACATCCAGATAAATGAGTTTAAGGAAGGTATCACCATACTTACGCATACAGACACAGAGAAAGACGCACACAGACACATATATCCATGCCTACAGCGAGCTCAACACAACAACCAGCCCAATCATGGCAAAGAAAAAGTGGGACAGAACCCCATGGCTCAAGACTGACAAAAAAAATCATCATTAACATGTGTTCCAAGTAACAAACTCCTCACATCAAAATCATATCATTTAACTCACACTACAGACCTCTCTGCCATTCAGTATCGTTGGTAATATGTACAGAGCTGTTCACATGATCAGCACCACCTCTATCCCACGCCACAAGCCTTTTCTGCTATTCAGTAATATTTGCCCCACGTACCACGAGTATCAGTAGGCACATGGTCATCAGACAAATATCATAACTCCCATACTCATACTAGGTCTCACACACTAATCCATACGTCACCACACACAAGCACACACAAACAACCATTAGACAGACGTTAGAGTGTGTGCAAAGGATGACATGTTTTTGCCGTACACCTCAGTACTTATCACATTATCAATTAATTACATCAACACATAGGTAGCCAGTCATTGTGAAATCTCAAAGTCGAGTAGAATCCTATCGTGATAGACACACAACCACATAGAAAGACACACACTCACATGTCCATGCATACACACAGTTACCATACATCACCACACACACACATACATGTAACTGGAGGAAAAGGACTGAACACCCTAGGTCCAGACTGAATAGCTACAGGATGTGCGAAATATTTCATTTCTTTGCCACAAACCTCGGTGCTCATCATACCCAAATGATTACATCTACATAGGTGTCCACTGATGGAAAAATCTCAAGTAGACTCCTACCACCATAATTACACACATAACCACACAGGAACACGTACACACACATATGTCCATGCATATACCACAATTTCATAAGTTACCACATACATACAAGTAACTGCAGGAAAGGGACCCGACACACGACGTCCACACTAAGGTGTTACATGATAGGCAGATGATAGCATGTCTTTACAATACACCTCAGTGCTCACCACACATACTTGATTTCTAATGTGCCATCAGTATAGCTGGTGGCTGGAACTAAGCTCTTGGCAATGTTTGGCCAAAAGTCATTTGTTAATAGCAGCTCATCAAAGACAAATTTTGGATGAACCTGCCCAGGCGGGCGCGGCGAGAGGTGGCCACCCTTCCTCACCCTGTGTGTGGGTGGGTGCGTCTTTCAGTGTATGTCTCTCTCTGCGTAAATATGATCAGACCTTCCTTTAACTCGTTTGTCTGGATGTAGGATGTGCGGTTCATCTCCTCCACTAATGTGTGTGTCTGTGTGTGTGCGTCTTTCTGCGTATGTATGCGTAAATATGGTCAGACCTTCCTTTAACTCGTTTGTCTGGATGTAGGATGTGCGGTTCATCTCCTCCACTAATGTGTGTGTCAGTGTGTGTGTTTTATGACGTATGTAGCTGTGAGTGAGCATCCACAGTACGACATTGCAGCCTGTGTTAAGAAATGCTCTTGAATCTACTCATGCCTTTGTGGTACTAGGTGCACATGTTACTAGATGGCTTGTTGTTATGTGGGTGATATGAGATGATGCTGATGTGCACAGTTTCATGCTTGTGAACATGCTACTAGATGGCGAAGATGGCTCATGTGTGTGAGAGGCGAGGCGATACTAATGTGAACAGTGTGGTACCTGGTAGCTATTACTGATGGATTTTTTCTGGTTCCAGGGATAATGATACTATAGAAAAAGTGTGTATATATCCTCATCAAGTATTCTCACTGTTTGCTGTATATTATTTCCAATTACCACTCGTGTTTCACCTACAGTGCCCATAGCTACATCCATTTGCCTTATACCTACCCAAATCCTTCCTAAAACTTATCCTTTAATGAGTGCGGGTGTGTTTTTTGTATAGAGCAACAGAGACAAGAGACGATTGTGATATTAAAATTGTTCAACCGACTGGCTGACTGTTTGCTCCTCCCCCTCAATGCAGTATGAATGCTAGTTTAGGTCACGTTAGGCCTTCGTCTGATTTGAATCTTTGCTTTTGAAAGTGTACACAACCATAGAGATGTTATCAGTTTAACGTGGAATCAGAGCCACAGAAGCGTTCTGTACCAGAGGTGAAGGTGGGTTCAGGGCTTATGAAAATCACCGTCCAGACAGGGATTCGAACCGAAGACCTTTCTATCTCCGGTCAGACGCCTTAACCACTGAGCCACTGTCGAGATTTGATGTTTATACGAATTCTTTCTGCCCTCGTGACATTCGAGTTTGAGATACACCCGTAAGTTGCATGTCTATGTTATTCACAGCAATGTGTGACAGAGAGTATGTGTCACCCACATAAATACATTTTTCATCTCATAAACATTAGCAACGTTTTTAAAAGGTATACATGCTTTTTGGCATGGATTTCATAACGTGTAAGGCAATAAATGGATATTAAGTGAAAACTCAGATAAAAAATTGGGGGGGGGGCAGGATGTGAATGCAAGAGAGGCCTATGACACACATGGAATCATAAGTATTGAATGATGTATTATATTGCAATAAAATGTATTTTAAAATTTCAATAAATCTGTAACATTTATCAAGAAATTATGTTTTTTATTTAACGAATCCCCTACCCAATTTTTTTTTATATTCCTTGGATTAGTATAGTATTTTTATTACGAGTATGAAATACTAGAAATAAAAAGAGAACAGCGTTTAAAACTGACATATCACAAAAGGCGTGTTGAGGTAATAAGTGTGTATAAAAAAATGGCAGCTACAAATAAATGACCTTACATAATGTACAACGAACAGGACTTGTTATTTGAACCAATAATACTGTTTGCAAAGGCAACAATATGTTAGTGAGCCGCTTGGTGTCACTGCTGTTTAACTTGTAGCTTGCAGAAAACAGGAGCACCATACTAGGCATAGTGAACTGCACTTGACGAGTGTCGGCCGGGAACTGACTGGTGAGATGGGCGAGCTATGATGTTATGCACAGATTGAGGTTTGTGCTGCCATCTGGTGGCGGCGCGGCGGGGTCTGGAGGGAGGTCCCCACCCCACCTCTATGACGTCAAGGTCAAAAAAGGTGCCAGCTAAGACAACTACTATCTAGGTCAAAAAAGGTGCCAGCTAAGACGTCTACTACCTACTGTTGTAAACACAGGAATACGGAGGTAGAATTGTGGGAAAGAGATGTGACAGAACCGTCAAGGAGACGCAAAAGAATAAATTCTGATAATGTCCTCCGCAAAAACGCAATCGACTGTCCATGGATACAATGAGGCATGAAATGTAAAATTTAAATTGCATCTGACAGTTGACATCGGGTCGTCGGCACATACTCTTTTTTCTTATAATTTTTACCACATCTGCCCATACTTTTTCTATTGGGTTCAAGTACGCGTCCTTGACTGGCTAATCCGTTTGCAGCGCTTCCAGAAACCACGTGTGGATTAGATGGAATTAATTCGACCAACTAGCTCTTTTGGTATACAGATGACTGACATCCACTCCATAACTTTTAGGGATGACAATACGTGAGCTTGTCATTAACTATTCGTGACTACACATATGACTAATAAAGTGCTTATAACACGCTTTAAGGTATTTCCAAACTCCAAAGCACTATACTAAAGAAAGTGTACGATTTTCTGATCGTGACCTGCTGTTGTTTTGCATGGTGCGCCTGTGTGGGACCTTGTGGGACATTTTCCTTGTCTTGATATCCAGACCGAGCATGGTGGTGTAACGGCTACCGTTTCTGGCCTCGCATTCGGGAGGACGGCGGTTCAAATCCCCGTCCGGGCATCCAGATTTGGGTTTTCCATGGTTTCCCAAATCACTCCAGGCAAATGCCGGAATGCTTCCTTCAAAAGGCCATGGCCGAATTCCTTCCCATTCCTTGCCCCCCATCCTTTCCCGTCTCTAAATACCTCGCTGTTAGGGAGACGTTAAGCAGATTTAAAAAAAATTGATATCCAGTATCCGACATACCACGGTTGATTTGTGACTCTCCATGATTCTAGTAATAAAATCGTTTGACTGTCGCTCTTCATGCAAAGTAATAATTGACGCATTCTTAAGTCACTTTAGTGGCTCATTCTGGCTAATGAAACGATTCGCACTGAAGCAGCCTGAACTTGAATACAAGTTGCGACGTCGATGAGGAAGTCTTCTGGCAGATAATGATGTGTATTTCCTTGTATTCGGAATTTTCTTTCATAGGAACCAAGATAGAATTACATCTTCCTTTATTAGCTTTGTTACTATTACATTTTTGAAAGGAATTCTGCTAGATTTGAATCGAATGTGCAATGATGATTGCACATTAATTATCTAGGTTTGGTATGTGACTGTATGTTAAATACTAGGTACTCTGAAGCGCTACAAATAAAACAAGAATTGACTATGACCGCTGAACCAACCTAATAATTGATAATTTTTTAAGCTGTCCAAAATTAAATCCTTCAGAAATCAATGAAAAAAGAACGGACTGATATGTGGTTTTATGAACGACGAATGAAACACCTTCCTTCCTTATAGACGTCAAATACTTGTGATACGACATTTTTAGTACAAAGGATCACATTTTCTCCACGTTTCAAATTAAAATTTCGCAATTATGATGGTGTAGACTGGTAATATTTTGGAATTATAATTTCGCCTCTAAAATCAACACATACGCTCTTTTGCTTTCTACTTTACCCATTTATTATGCTTAGACCTTTATGCCTCGTTACGTCAAGGTAATTAGATGCGTGAGAAGACTGGGGGTATTGAACCGGAAGCAATCTGATCATTTCCTTTTGGAAAAAAAAACCATCTTGGTATTAGCATAAAAAGATTATGGGGAAACCGTGAAAACCGATATCTGATAGCCGAGCCGGAATTTGAACTCGCGTCCTAATTATTCTCACCATGAGGGCTACCATGACAATTTATACTACAAAGGGTGGTTGTGAGAAAAGATTGTTCTGCCAGTAACGTAGGTAAATTTCATACGCAGCTGAGCTTGTCTGTAGCTTGAAGGAAGTGGATGATCGCTTTAGACTAGAAAATTCTGGTTTGGTGAAAAGGTTTTTATAGGAATAATGAGATTTTTCCTAAGTACCTGTAAAAATAAGTGCATTGTGATTGATACCGGGAACATGCAACACGATCTGATTAAGAACTGAAACCTCTGGTGGATCGAACATTTGTCTAATACCAGGTTTAGAGTAGATGTTTTAAATAGCGTCCGTTGCCAGGTCCGTTTCTAACTATTGGTGTTTTATGTCTTCTTGTTACATTTCTGTTATATTAAGTTCATGAAACCATGATTTCTCACGAATATATGGTTCTATTCCTGCGCAATATTTTTCTCTGTTGAACTGTCTCTGACAGAACCTTCAGGTTGCAATATATACGGCATAGCTGAAGCAGAATTAGGAAAATTGCTGCCTGAAATGTCTGGGACGTTGGAATTGTAATTCCTGTTAAGTGACCGTGACCGAAGACACTGTGACACAACAGTTTTTTTCTGATAATTGATCAAGTTTATTTGAAGCCAGATCGATTATCACAGCATATTAACTAGGGAGTGTAACATAACATACGTCAGAGCCATGCAAGAGTATCTGTGGCCGGCGTAGTAAGCCAGTGTGGGGCATGGAGGAAGGAACATATGGACACGACGCAAGGGACCTTCGCCACATACTGGAGTGAAACCGGACAAGTGGGGAGGGGAGGCCGCCATATTGCTTGACCAGAGAAACACGGAAATATGCACAAAAACCTCAAGGGAATAATAAGACAACCGTGGCACCGCAATTTGATGATGGATTATTATGTAACTCAACGAGACACATCAAAAATGAAGAATAAAATCTTTTGATATCGTGCTTAGTTCTCGAGATATACTGTCTCAAAAGAGTGGAGTTTCTGGTTGAAATTCAGAAGAAACGTGTCCCCAAAGTCAAATTTGGTGATAGATTCTTATGTAACACGACGATACAAATCGAAAATAAAGAATAAAATTTTTCGATATCTCGCTTAGTTCGCGAGATATACTGTCTCAAATGTGAAGTTGTTAGGTTATGAGGGGATTCAACGATAACCGTGGCGCCGCAATTTGATGACGAATTCTTATGTAACTCGATGAGGGAAATTGGAAGTAAAGAATAAAATGTTTTGATATCTCGCTTAGTTCTCGAGATATTGTACCTTAAAATTGACGTGGTTAGGTTGAAATGCGGCCTGAACCAGAAAAAAACTATCGCCATATCCATATTTGACGATGAATTCGGACGTAACTTAATGAGCAGGTAATTCTTTTTAACTTGAATAACAAACTGTTTATTTCTACAGTCCTTAAATTTTAGTTCATGTTCAAATAGGTTATATTTTCACATTCTATTTCAGTAATTGACAAGGAAGATTTCAAAATCTAGAAATATACTTGTAGACATATTTACAAACAGAAACAAGTCATATCTGAAATTTTAAAAATAGCGTAAGTCAATGTTTAGAATTTTTAAAAATTATCACTTCAAAATACCTCATAGTTTCTGAGCTTGCTTAGAAGATATTGTACTGTTAGTGGCCTATAATAATTTGCTAGCAAAATCAGTGCATTCATAAGTCAGAAGCTAACAACTAATAATAAATAAATTATTTGTTTGTTCTCTTCTGGCACACACCGCATTTCAACCTGCCAACATTTCCATTAGTATTGCCGCTACAAAATCAAACTATGTACACATCTAAACACAAGAAATGTATCGCGAACTACATTTCGGACAACAAAGTTTATTTCGTCACGTTTAGTAGTTCGCACAGCACAAATTATCACGATTAATTACATCGTGCAATTTCAGTGTAAGCTTAAACGTAAGTAATGCATGCAGAATACCATATTCACTGTGTCGCGATGTAAACATGACCCGTTTAAATTAACTTTCCAACATTTGTCTACAATAAGGCTAGCTTTTCAGGTGCAAAATAGTAAAATATGCTAATTATCTACATTACACCAACAAAAATTTGAGAATAATATGATCCTATTGAGAGCAATGAATAAATTTATAGCGAATGGCACTAATGTTGCGGTTGCTTGTCAGATACTCAAGAACGATAATTACAATGTGACTTACTTATGAAACGCTATTCCAGGTTTTTTCCTATCTCGTCTGTTTGTGCAACCATATGCATCACAACTTGGCATTATAGAAAACTTTAGAATATTAGAAAATGAAATATTCTCAGCAGCTGACACAGTGCAAACAGCCCAATTTTTTGGTACTCCTACGATGTCCGCCGCGCAGGCACAGTATTTTCACGAGGTTTCACGGATTTCGCGTTATCTCATCTCAATATATTCCTTCCTCCATGGTGTGGGCCTATCCTTTGGGGTGTGCATCGTTGACCACCATCAAGTTTAGTTGTCGACGCGGGAACATTTCGGTCGTAATTATAGAAATTGTGAAAAGACGAGAAGATTTGGCGGAGTGTAACGTGGAAACTAGTAATGTGTTATATTAACGGTTTTGCATGGAGTGCAGCGATCTCAAGTGACTGTGGACGTGTTATGAGTACTGTGGAGAGTGTGGGAGTTTGTGCAATTTAATTCCTCTTGTCCCACGAGTCTGCAATTCTCGGAAAAGGAGTCTGATTTCCTTATTTAAATATTTATTTGGTGGTGGTATTTTCCGTCGGTGTGAAAGCATAAGTTTATGAACTCAATAAAGTTTGGTATATCTGTCCATTCTAAAGTATGTGAGCTTATCATTTAGTAACCCGACGAACGGTAATACCTAAACCTGGCGGCCGCGGCATAAAGAACCTTTTATTTGATCAATGAATATGTGTATGTCGATCAAGGAAACTTAAATCGAAAGATCAAAGCAGAACAATTTTGCATGGCGTGCACTTTCAGTTTTAATACATTTGCAGCATCATTACGGAATATTAATTAATTCATTTTGTCATGCAAACAGTAAGAGGTAGAAAATATACAAGATATGAGAGCATTCTGATGTCGAAATCCACTTGGTGTAATTTGAGAAACTTTTAATGACTCATACATATTAATTATTACAAGAGTTTCATCATTCCGGTAACAATTACCATGTAACTGTAAAAATATTTCATATTAAGTTGTTACTGTCCTTTTCGGCACAATTCCCGTCATTCGAAAAGGGGCATATTTCGAGTATGGAGGATTATATTTCCTCAGCTTATGGGAGCTAATTACACTGATTAAGTTTTATTCTCTTCCTCAAAGCCACTGTAAAGTAAACACTTCCTGTAAGGTTTGTTAGGTCGGTTACTTTCTGATCCGCTTAGCCTCTGAGCTGCATGTTTGTCAATATACTAGAGCCCGCCAGACATTTCTTCATGGTTAATAACCAAGCATAATTTTAAGAGACCCTGGGCCTCGGTAGTGTATGGGCTAGATTAGTGATTTCGCGTGCTGAGGGTGGGCGGTTCAAGTCCGGCTGAGGGCATGGGTGTTTAAGTGTTGTGTGCGTTAATGTTGTGTCAGTCATATGGTGTCTATAATTAGTTCGAAAAAATATGTGTATTGAAGAAACTGAAAGCGCTCCACTATTTATAATCACTTTAGATAAAAGAATCTGAAAACCATTTTATGTAGAGACCCGGTCCCAAATAGGTCAGATGAAATTAAACATATATCTCTATAAACTAAGTAGTTGGTGTGAGCTTTACATTAATGTGTTTACATTCCTTCGTAATAGAGAACTCAAGATATACATTTTCCATTCTTAGTTATCTAAACAGACATAAAATTATTGGGGACAAAATTAAGCAAAATAAAAGATCCGTTATCATAATGGAAACAAAATCCTCAGCAACAAGAGTGGAGACATTTTTTCGCCCAAACGAATTTTGGAGGAGTGTGCGTAAATTCCTTCAAATAGCTCCAAGAGTTATTAGAAAACTAAATGCGATGAATCCTTTTACTAGGAGACGGTGCAAACTCTGGCATGTCAATTTTTGGGACCTTGAAATCACAGCCATCAAGTATTTTGATACAAAGATGTCACAGCATTATACTGTTTTCAGTCGTGTTACAAACTGACAAAATTTAGTTTTTTTTTATCAGATGAGGTGGATCTGTAAGATGTCCTCGAAGGCATTTATTGACCTTTTGGTTTCGGATTGTATATTGTTATGAAAGAAAAGTCTTTGGCTGAATAACATTTTGTTAATTTCTTTTTATTGGCTTCCAATGCGATTGCCATTCATCCAGCTACAGTGTTTTATGGGATCATTCTTTGTATGGACGTATTTCCAAGTGATGTTTGCTCACACACATGATATATGACACAACACTTACTTCAACACCCATGCCTTCAGCCAGACTCGAGCCGTTGATTGGGCGTGAAGGGTGAGCGGTAACGCTGAAGCACTGTATTCGGGAGGACGCTGGTTTACATCCCTGTCCTAACATTCAGATTTGAGTTTACAACGGTTAATCAAAATCACTCCACTTAAGTGCAGGGAAGTTTTCTTCAAAAGACTATGACCAAATTCCTTCCGGTTCCTTGTCCTCAGTCTATTACCACCTCTAATGACCTCGACTAACGAAAAACAAATAACGAAATGTTGACCCTCGGAACGTGCAGTTAGTCACTTTGTAGTGCCTCCACCTGGACACCGGTAAACCTGTAGGGACCTATGACGAACCTGGTAGGCTGAGCGACACTTGGCCAGATTCGTTGAGAGGACGGAGCGAGTGGCTAAGGATCGAACATAAAAGTCGATCTGGGATCGGATTGAGACTTTCGTGGTAGGATCATCAGGGTGAATAATTTCGTAAATGTATATGACACAGCATGAATATGGTGATGTACAAAATATACAAGCGGTATACATTAGGAGTACTGTCGAAGATTACAATGAAAGGTGCTATTGTGCTACCCCCCAACAATACTGTTATGACTTATACAGGCAAATGGTTGCTGATATTATAACTGCGTGAGTACGACGTTTACTTTGAGAACGGCAAGCGCGTCTGTGACTGTGGGCGATTATCTAGCCCAGTTATAGACAATGTGGAGGACCCTAGCTCCCCATCTATGATTCAACGATGGCTTTCCACGTCCAACCATACCCTACAGTAGAGCGCACCTGTTAGGCACTGTCCATCTTCTCCGTGTGTTGCGCCACTCCGCGGCACCGGGCGCAGGAGAGCGACTCCACCGTCTGCGTTCTCTCTGCTCCGACTGTTGCTGGCTCTGACTGAATG
This sequence comes from Vandiemenella viatica, assembly GCA_031002005.1. Lineage (NCBI taxonomy): Eukaryota > Metazoa > Arthropoda > Insecta > Orthoptera > Morabidae > Vandiemenella > Vandiemenella viatica. The sequence continues at coordinate 352,664,586 of CM061921.1, forward strand.
ATGAAGACAAGATAGGACGAAACAAGACCCCTCTCGATGTCCGTGCAGAGGTTTTTAACTCAACCTCCCACTACGGTTCTAAAGTCGAGGGGGAAATGGTACACTAATGATGAGGCCGATTAATGCAGTCATCTGCCCATTTTGCCCGGTCATTACGAACTTTTTACTAACTGTCGGCGCTCAAATCGCCGGTCGATGCCTCTATCTCGTTGCTTAACATGCAAACTTGCCGTCATCATTTCATTTTTAAGAAATATGTAGCTTTTATCTAAGCGAACAACTCCGTTCACTACAACTTCGCTACAAAACACGCCATAAAGAGTAATTATTTTTACATGAGAAACCTCTTGCAATTAAATCGTGTTAACAACTGGAAATAACTGCTTTAATAACGAATATTTTAATCCAGAGTACGATCGGCAAGAAATTTTTTTCCGTCTCATCGATACCTAGGTCACTTCAAATCCGGAGAGCACTGGTAACTACAATCGGAAAAGAATTCTGCCGAAGGGAAAAGATGACCATGACCACAAGCTGGCACTCGATTTCAGGCACAAGGGTGTGGGAAGAGTCTCTTTTTTAGGTAAGGGTGTCAGGGATTGGAATGAGTTACCAAGAGAAATGATAATTTACCGAAAACGTTGGGTGTGGGAAGATTCTCTTTTTTAGGTAAGGGTGTCAGGGATTGGAATGAGTTACCAAGAGAAATGATAATTTACCGAAAACGTTTTAAGAATTTAAAGATAAAATTTGTAGAGGGCAAATGTAGGTGGATGCAGGATAGGGAGAAGATGGGGGTGTAGGGAAATTGCCAACGGAGTCTGTGCTCCAATGCAGTTAAATTAAAATTCCAAATGATTGGGACGTCAGGAAATGAACGAAAATTGAAATAAGAAAGATAACCATTTCAAGGAATTTTTCCGCCGTTCAACTGGAGTATTTTCGGGAAACCTGAAATTAGATGTCCGACGGGGTTTGAATTCGCGTTTTATCGAATGCCAAGCTAGAGCGTTACCTCTCAAACATAGGGTTTGGTCGGAAAGAATTAATGCCTGACACAACTTTAAAAATGGTGGGAAATATAAAAGTTTTCCTACTTGAATTCTTTGAGCATCATAATCTGAGACCATTAAGTCACGTTGGATACGGATTTACTTCTCTTAATTATTATTATAATTATTAAAACCGCTATATCATTATCAGTATTACTATCCTGAAAGTGTGAGTTCAGTAAGGGACTGCGCGTGGTGGCCGAGCGGTTAACGCTCTGGCCTCGCATTCGGGAGGACGGCGGTTCGAATGCTCGTCTAGGCATCTAGATTTGGGTTTTCCATGGTTTCCCCAAATCACTCCAGGCGAATGCCGGGATGCTTCCTACAAAAGACCATGGCCGAATTCCTTCGCGTTCCTTGTCCAATCCCGCCTCTAATACCATCGACGTCGACAAGGCGTAAAGCAAAAAAAAAAAAAAAAAACGGAGACATAGATAACACTAGCTCCCATGAATACGAGTCATTTCCTCTTAGTCGTCTTCGCACATATAATCCGTGGTGAAGGGATTTTTTTTGTACTTTTTAAAAGAGTTTAAATACATAAAAGTAAATAATAATAAAAACCCAAAGCTCTCTACGCGGTCAAGATAATCTCACCTTTTTAATATATCACGGTGAAATAAAAAATCAAGATGTAATTTTATGCCTAATTGAAGGAGCTAGACAGAATTATATTATTTTTAACGACTTAGGACGCCATCTGCGTACTTTCGCAGCGGCCCTTTCTACTTACGCTTAAACTTCATGTTTATTTGTTAAGCACGGTTCTGTAATGCTGCATGGGTAGATAGTGTGACACAGTCCATTCAAACTCTCTTATCGGTTCTACAAATCATTTTTTCCGTGTATATCTTAGCAAATCGTTGCAGCATTCGTCATATTGTAGTGCCCCCACCTGGGCACCGGTAAACCAATGGGGATCTATGGCGAACCTGGCAGCAGGCCGAGAGGAGACTTGGCCAGATTCGATGAGAGTAATGAGCGAATGGGTAAGGATCGATCATAGAAGTCGATCTGGGATCGGAGTGAGACATTCGTGGTAGGATAATCAGGATGAATGATTTCATAAACATGTACTATGTACACTATTTACTATCATGACTGTACAAAATATACAAATGGTATGCTGAATACTGGCTACAAGTGCTATAAGTGCTGTAAAGTGCTATTGCGCTACCTTCCGACATCCTGCTATGACATATACTGGAAAATGGTTGCTGATGATATTACTGTGTTAGTGTGACATTTACTTTGAAGACAGCAAGAGCTTCTTCGACTGCGGGCGATTATCTAGACCAGTAACCCCAGCTCTAGACATTGTGGAGGACCCTAGCTCCCTATCTATGATTCAACGATGGCTTTTCACGTCCAACCATACCCTACAGCAGAGCCAACCTGTTATGCGCTGTTCATCTTCTTCGTGTGAGGCGCCACCCCGCGGCCACGGCCGCCGGAGGGCGACTCGACGTCTGCGTTCTCTCTGCTCCGGCTGTTTTTGGCTGCGACTGATTGATGAAGACAAGACAACACACTCTCCGATGCCCGTGCAGAGGTTTTTAAACCACCTCCCACTATGGTCCTAAAGTGGAGGGGAAAATGGTAGACCAATGATGAGGCCGAACCATGCCGTTATCTGTCCTCCTTAGCTCCACCGTTGCGCACTTTTTCCCTGCTGTCAGTGCCCTAAATCCCCGGTCGATGCCTCTGTCTGGTTTCTTAACATGTAACTTGGCGTCCTCATATTTTCATAATTGAAAAATATGTAACTTGTGAGCCAAGCGAACAACTGAGTTCGCTACAGTATAACTGCATTTGCTATTGAAGTGACCGCCGTTTATTAAAAAGGCTGCGACGGTTATCGAAGTAGTAAGTAAAGCGGTATCGTTCCTCGAAAGTCAATTGATTTAATTATTTCAGTAATTATTACAACTGAGAGGGGGATATTAGTAATTATCTTAACCGTATAACTCTGAACTTCTCTTCTTTGCGTCTGCGATTTTCTTGCGCTTGAGCACTCTTATTTTTAGTATCGGATAAATTATTTGGAATTATATCTTGAATATAATGTACCTCCTGCCAGTTATGCTGTACCAAGTGGAGGTCATGTCTAGAGCGAAGCATAATCTAAAGGCGAGGAATCTCGCGAATGCTGACTGTGCATACTGGTGCCCGAACTCTCTTGATTATTCCTGTGACCGGTCCTCTCTACCCGGGTGAGCTGTGCCCGCTGGAACTTCCCCAGGTTCGATGGACAAACGAAAGCTCGATGAACGTACGAAGGCTCGGCAATGCAGGAACAGCGCATAGTATCTTTCTCGCCCGAACTGTGTAACAAGGATGGTACATCATAGAAAACTGGATAAGATTGAACATCAGGGGAATTCTCGAATCTACAGTATATCAGTGACTAATACCAACATTCTGTGTAAGTTCTATAAATTTAATCATCGTAAACATGAAGTGTACCGTGTATGCGTTTGATAAACATATGTAACGAAAGTATTACAAACCATGAGACCATAACACAGGGCAACAAAAACTATGACATGAATAAGTTATCTACAGTTACTGACATACATAAAGTATTCCCTGAATCCACATTTACGCTTAGTGCATTATGACTTTTACGGAAGCTTTAAATATATGTGACATCTTGTAAGGATTTGTACCTATTAATGCACAACATTGAACTCACTTTAATGACATAACTGATATCATTCTCATACATGATTGTGAATAACCAAAAGAGCATTCATATGTTCAGGAGAAAAATTGTTCCACTTTTATGAAATCCCGGAACATCGCCACACAAATGTGGTGCAAAATGCAGATCAGTGCTCGAAATTGACCGGGCGTTAGGCGTAATTACGCCTGAATATTTTCATTTTACGCCTGCAATCTGCGTCAAAGGCGTAAAAAATACGCCTAAGCACCAAAACTTAAAAAAATTACATTTCGGAACTTGTTTTCAGTTTTGCGCGTTCAAGGTTAAATTCTAATAATTAATTTCAATTCTTGTCGTTTTGATCTATTTCAATGTTTCCAATAATACGTTTCCGAAGTTCAGAAGTGACAACATTGTAGGGGGAAGTACCGCGAAGTAAAAAAAAAAAAAAAAAAAAAAAAAAAAAAAAAAAAAAAAAAAATCTACCGGATGCGTTATTCTTCTGTTATTCGCTCAACAAAGGATCTAAAGATGTCTCGTAAAATTACTGACTTTATGCCATTTGTAAAGAAAGGTATTGGTGATAGAAGTGTTACAAGTACCAATAAACGAGGACTGCCAGAAAATGAAGAAACATCAGCTCCTGACAAATCATCAGGCCCTTCAGCTACTACCAGTAGGCCTGCTCCAACTTCACGCAATGATTTTTTCTGGACCTATTTACAGTTTTAAACTGTGCTGGAGTAGGTTGTAAGCTATAATATCTGTATTTTCATAATTATAATATAATTACGCCTAACATTTTCATTTTACGCCTGAGTCTGAAAGTTAGGCGTAACAAATACACCTGGATTTATAAACGAATTTCTAGCACTGCTGCAGATGTTTACTTTTTCAGTAACACAGAGTTGTGCCTGGGCTGCAAGTATCCGAATGCAAGCGTTTACATTCTAATGGAATGATACAACAGCACATAGAAAATAACAACAAGAAGACATATATTCTCCACTCTTTAATTTTTCAGTTACTTCTTCCTTCGATTTAGCGATGTCACGGGATGTCATTTAGTATAATATTTTAGTATCGATATCATGTAAGTTTTCTAAGTTTCACTCCAGCCAGACGTCGAGTAAGCACGTCCTGTTGTTCGACTTTCTGCCGATCGACAGTTCAGGTTACAAGCTAAACGTGCAGAGTTGAGCACGCAAGCCAATACTTTTCCAGCATGCGAGAATACATTGATCAGTCTCACTTATTCACTGACGAGCAACCAGTTAACATCTAGGCCTCGGAATAGATAGTCGCTGCACCAACCTTACCAGTCTCTGTTAGTTGTGAACTGTAGGGCTAAGATTCATCCCTAGGATCAGTATCATGGGTTACGGAATACCTCCCTATCTTGTATAACATCGACTGTAGAAGATTTACGGTTCAGTACAGATTAAATGAGGTTTCCAGAAACATTGTTTCATTTCAAGTAACTCATAGCTGTCCGCAGCCTCTCCTAGATACAAGTTACCCTCAATGCTCATGTTTATTTGGCATTACAAGAGAATAAGAGGATAGGTCCGAAGAGCAAGAATCCAAGAGCCAAAGATACATGAAGAAATTCATCGCAAGTCATAGGACATCGCAGGGATATCCCCATAGAACCCACGTGTCAGTCATCCTGGCATACCCAATCACTAACGCGATCCTACAGCTAGGGTCAGCGACAGCGACTTTAAGACTGCGATGCAGTTCCCGAATGTTCCGATTGTACGAGTGAGAACCAGCGTGGCTTCGTCGCCACGAAGCACGCGAAAAGCAGACCGAGCCCACTGTCAGGCTCGGTCCTCTGCACTGTATTTCTGACATAGGTCGCGCTGGCAGCGACAAACCGAGCGAACCTAGACAGGATTTGCACGACTCTATGACATACCTTATTCTCCTTTATTTCACAAATTTACTGAAATGATAAAGTAACGTTGTGTTATCTTGGTTTTCCGGGTTGAAACGCGTCAATTTATCAAAACCTAACGTTTCAGCCATCATTTTGTGACCTTCTTCAGAAGACTGTCATGGCTGGAATCGCTGCCGCCTATATACAGCTCCCGACGAGCGCGCTAACCGTTCGTAGTGAATTCACTCAAGCTGCCGCCACCAGAGAGGCCGGACGATGGGGGCCTTGCGTCCCGCGTTTTCCTTATCAAGATTGACCAAATTTGGTCAAGTTGCAGCCCGCATTCATATTATCTGGTCTCTTTTTTAATTTCCAACGCTTCTCTGATACGCCTGGCAGGGCCGCATTTAGGCATAGGCTGTAGCTTAGGGGCCCGCACCCAGGGGCGTAGCTACCATAGGGCTAGGCGGTGCAGTGCACCGGGGCCCTCATGCTCAGGGGGCGTACCTCAGGGAGGGCCCCAAGCGCACCTCAGCCACTGTCTTCCTGTTGACATCCGTGTGTTAATACTCAATATTGTATTTTTAATATTTCTTTATTTTTTGCTTTGGTGATCTTAATCACCTTTTATCGTTTGTTTTATTTTAATATGTAAGCCTACTGTTTCATCTCGTTATTAAAACTTTTGAGTTTGTAGGCTTTTTGTGAGGGTGTTTGGTTGAAACAACACAATAGGCAGCACTTTATTTATCGATCATCAGGCAAAAAATTGAACGTGCGAACATCACTTGCTAATCTTGTTCACTTCAATCTCAGAAACGATGCAGAAAGAACTTTCAGTTCTTCAATAAGTTATCCTCGCATATTTTTACCATCATTAAATCACTCAATATTTTGCACTAAAAGGTTTATTAAGTTAATAATAACTATATATATATAACGGCCCGCACCACAGGTATAGCCCAGGGGCCTATAGAACTTGGGCCACCTTCTGCTTTCCTGAACCAGTACACTAGTGTCACTAAATAAAATAGCGTGCCCACTGTCAGCAGAATGTTGTGCTACAGCTGATTTGCTGAATTTTTAAGATGTCTTGTGTATTCACACAGAATTTCCTTGACCTTCCGTCCAGTCCCGCCGAAATAGACTTGGCCACAGCTACACGGTATTTGGTATACGCCCGCTGTCTGCGATTTCTCCCTCCTATCTTTAACTTTCACGAGCACATCAGAAATCTTCCTAGGAGCTCTGTATATCGGACGGATATTTTTCTTCTTTAAAAGACGGCCAATTTTATCCGTCACCCCCTGAACGTAGGGTAATACTGCCATGGGTCCGTCTGTCTTCTGGCTTCAACTTCCGGTGCTGGAGCACAGGGTAGTGCTTGAGGTTCAAGCCTTGCGGTGGCCTTATTGATGACGTCAAGGCTGTAGCCGTTGGCCAGAAACTTCTCCTTCAAAATTTCTCTTTCAGTGGTTATGTTCGCTTTGTCACTGACTATGAAAGCACGGACGGTTAAAGTTTTGAAATTCCGCGTTTCACTCCTGGATAGTGGTGAGAGGATGTATGCATATACAAATCGCCTGCATGAATTCATCTAAATCAGCTATTCCAAAAATAGTTAAATTCCTTCCTATTCCTTGCCCCCAGATCTTTTCTGCCTCTAATGACCTTGATGCATAAAGCCATAAGCAGGAAAAGAAATAATAAATGAGTCTTTAGGTTAGGAATAAAATAAGTTATGAATGAACTTCTTTCATGAAATTAAATTAAAGGATTAGTAAATTAGCGAACTAAAATATGATCTCATAAAAAAAGCTATCACTTGGTCAGTTAGCTAAACAGCAAATAAATAAGAAACTTCCATCTAAGAAAAAGAAAGTTACAGCCAAAGTATTTAGTTCAAAAATTATTTAGTAATGGAGATACAATAATCCAATAGATATAGACTGTAGGTGACAAATTATATTTAATAAGTAATAATTTAGCTGCTTTATCTGCTTCTAGGTGATTCCTAAGTGGATCAACTTCTATTCGACACTTAATGACTCCTCATTTTGACCTCAGCCAATGATCTGAAGACATTCTATACTTGCTTATCCCTGATTGGATGTTGTACTCTTCTGAGTAGAGCCACAAGTGCAGATGAATTCGTACAAATACAGGAGAAATTGACTGAATTACCCACAAATGAGGAGCTGAAACAAGGTTTTAAAAAGGATACCACAAACTCTGGTTACGAAAACAGATACCAGCATTATATCATGAACTAGGATTTGCCCCCTAAATTGCACACGTGCACTTTTATGTATGTAGAAATGCTTTTGCCATTCTTTTCTCCAATAGCAAATATTATCATGGAGAGGTAAAAAATGTAAATTGCCCTCTTTTAGATATTACTTTAGGTTTTGGTTTTCTCACTGATGTTCAAAAGCTTTGTTTTATGTTTTAATGTAATCTAAATTATGAAATAAGATTATTAATTGCTCATGAAGGTGAATGAACTATTGTCCATATTAATATGTAATTATTGTACAGCAATTAATGCTAATACATTTTAAGTTACAACTGTAAGATCTGAAACCATGAAAACCCCATTCAAATCAGTTGGGTTGTTTTGTGTGTTGTGTGCATTGATGTATGTAACAGTTAACGAAAGTAAAAAAATCACATTCTAGAAATTCGGAAAACACAATAATGAAAGAAATTACCGGAGCAGATTTTAAGTTGTAGGGGTAGCTTTTGAAATAGTACGTTTTCTGGTAAATTTTAAGTAAATAATTAAGTCACGTCCGAGGCGCGTGGCCGCCCGGCGATCGGAATGGAGGCGGCTTGGGTCGTTACCACGGAGTCAGCTATTTTGTGACATACTTCGCGCCGGCCAGACAATGCCGCCGTCAACGTTCTGGAAAAATTGCGTGTGACGAACCTGGTCACATGCGCCGCAAACGTGACTGGGGACCTATATAAACCCCAAATTCCGAGGTCTCTCTCTCGGAAGTCAACTGCATAGCGCGCTGCCCGACGTCTCAACCCGCCGCCTCCATCAGCCAGCCAGCCGTCACAATTTGTCGAAGTTAACTTCTAATTGTTTGGGTAAATACTGCGTGGACTCTGCTCAAGGCAACCCGGAGGCTGTAACTTGGCTCAACTCAAGATGCAATAAACGGATTGACTGTTCATCTGAATCTTTGTAATAACCAACCCGCCTGGTCTAACGGCTAGAGTAAATCAGAGCTGAGATACAAACATTACAGCAACCGGCTGTGGACACGGAGCTGCAGTACGGCTACTGTATTCCAACAAGCAAGTCTAGCATTTACCTCCGGCCTACCACTCATTCAACTTGGCAAGCGTCCGTGAATGTGGCAATCAGAACAATAATTAGTCTAGAACTCCTGACTTAACCCTTGGCCACATCGCAGTCGCTACAAGGTCAACTGCAAACAAAACTTTTAAACAGTGGAAATCATAAAGAAATGTTTCAACCACCAAATATCAACACAATCTGCGGCCAAGAACGTAATAAGAATCTTTGGCACCCATTTCTTCAAGTTACATAACATTTACGGTGAAGTAAGTACCACAGTTCCGTGTGACTGAACGCTACACATAAGATCTATTTAAAGATGGCAAATAGAAATGTTATCTTATTATAACAAAGGTTGAAACTACAGATCATGTTAATTCTTTTGTGCCAAACAATAAATTAGTCCAACTTATCAGCTTCAATGCACTACAACCATCTGTCAGGTTTAGAGATACTTTTAAAATGAGCAGATAGATAGCATTAAGATAGTGTCACATTTTTTTTTCATTAGTGTTTAGGTAAGATACTAATTTTCTGTTTTGCCCCTGTTAAGTTAATGTAATGTGATGAAATGCATCTCAAATTTCTGCCACACTTTAAGATTTCAAACTGCGAAAACCTCACCAAAATCGTGTTTCAAGTTAGACCAAATTAAAGGTAAACACTTTTTTTATTTTATTTCTTATAGCTTTAGCCAAAGGCTAATCCAACCAATAGCACCATAGTACGTGTGTTTAAACATAAAATAATAGCCTTACTTCGTATAACATATGAGGATAATATTTTGACCACTTTGTAATAATTAGACCATCTTCTAGCAATTGTTTCTTTGTTAAGAGATGTTTCTCGCAGGTCAGTATAAGATAATAACCATCCTTCACAGAATCGCTGGTGGGGCATATCGAAAAATCCACCAACCATATGATGTATTTTTTTTGTCACTTATTCTAGTGTGCCCTATAGTAAGTTTCATTTATCGACGTAATTTCTTTCCCGTTCAGCTCTAGTTGGGCATACCATGGCTTACCATTGATTTTGTTGATAATGATTCGATACCAAAGACCCTTTCCCTGGCAATCAACAAGCCATCTCTTCTCCCAGTCTGTATTAATAATTTTGGTGACAATGGCCTGAAGTCTGTGCAGAGTGCAAAAACTTTTCAGTTTCTACAGCAGTAAGATGATAACTTTCTGTTCTGTCTGCTTCATTTTGCATCTCTCCAACATCGTCTAGTACCCATTGGAACCAAATTTGTATAACTTTGACCGTCGTTTTTTGAAATTCCCTGGCTTTGTCCTTCATTTTGACAAGCCAAGATGACTGTAAGGTGCTTCTGGAATCTGTACAAATCACTATATTTGATTGATCCATCCCATTTACGTATTGCAGCACTTTTAGAATAGCATAAAGCTCTGTGGAGAATGTTGAAAATTGTGACAGAAACTGCAACCTTCGTAAACACAACTACCAAGATCCACAAATGCAGCGGCGAAAGTGGTTCCTTTAATATATCAATAAAAATTTTGCACTACCCGTTCTATCTCGAATTCAGCATTTCTAATGAGAAGCGCTTTAGTTCCTCCTAACCGTGAACCTTTTGTGTTCCCAGAATATTATAATTTCCTGGTCAGATGCCAGGTGGTATAAAGTGATTATACATATTTCAGCTTATGTCAGATGCCAAAACCCCATCAAATCTTGTTCTGCATTTTTACACGATTTCTCATTTCAACAATGGAGGTGAAATTTAAAACAAAAGTGTTTATTTTAAATTGAATATACAATTTTGATATACTTATTGTTGGGTTAATTTATAATTTGTTTGATTAAAGTATTTAAAAAACTCAAGAAATAAAGAACCAAAGTAAAAAAACTACATCTACAGAATCCAAAGACTAGTATGGTAGTGTGAACTTTGGTGCCTCTTAAAGTATAAAGATGTTTGTGTAAAGTTAATACTATTTACACAATTAAATTTAATTAACATAATCCATTTATTTCAATGTTATATATATTTGAGAAAACTGAAGAAATAAATAAACAAAGTAAAAAAAAAAAAAGAATACAAAGAGCAGTAGGGTAATCAGGGTAATCCTTTGGGAGTATTTTTTAGAAGGGATTGACAATCTAAAATACAGAATGTTGCCTGTCTCTTCCATCTCGAAATTATCATCTTTGCTCTGTTGACTGATTACTTAGTCAAAATATCTACTGCATAATTTAAGCTAGAAAATAAGACTTTTAACTGTGACAACACCATCCAAATTGATTTCGTAGTTGTGTGATGGCCTAGCAAACCCTCAGACACATGCAGCTCACTTACAAACTTATAATAGTATACATTATGGATCACTGTACAGACGCTGTTGATTGCTTTTCCATCTTTCTATTTAGTAAAATGTGGATTTAATAAAGTTACAAACCTCATCACAAAAAAAAAAAAAAAAAAAAAAAAAAAAAAAAAAAAAAAAAAAAAAAACGCTGGAAATTAGTTCTCATGGAGACTTACGAATGTTACTCACAAACACAGAGCTGAACATAAATAATCTCATATCATTCTGTTGAAATCAAATAAGGCAATTGAAATTGATGAGATTCCTGCAGAACTTCTGAAATCCCTAGAAGAAGGAAACCAAAGATATTCAAACTTCTATCAAAAAGTTATGAAACGAGAGATTCAAACTGACTTTAATAAAAGTGTCATCTTCACACTTCCAAAGAAAGCACAAGCTGACAGATGTCAGAATTATCACACTATAAGTCAATCATCACATGCTTCAATATACAGAAGAGTGGAAACTTTAGAAGGAATAGTAGACGAAGAGCAGTTTGGGTTTAAAAAAACTGCAATACAAGCGAAGCGATTCTGGCATTAAGATTAATACTTAAAGGGCGGATCAAGAAAAACAAAGATACTTTCATGGAATTTGTTGATAAAGAAAAAGCTTTTGATAATGCCAGGTGGGTCAAGAAGTTTAAAATTTTAAAGAAGTCAGGTTAAAAATACTGAGATAGAAGAATACTTTATAAACTTTACAAGAATCAAGTAGCTATAATAAAAGAGTAGAATCATGAGAGACATGCATCAGTTAAAAATGGGGTGACACCAGGTCCCCATTAATATTAAACTTGTATGTAGAAGAAGCAATAAAGGAAGTGAAAGAAAGATTTGAAAGTGGCAAAAATGTTCAAGGAGAAAAAAATCAGTATGTTATGATTTGCTGATGACTGTCTTGTTAGCAGAACAGGCTGAGGATATTGAGAAGTTATTGGATATCATGAACAAAATACTGAAGGAAAATTTTGGACTAAATATAAACTAAAGCAAGACAAAAGTGATGAAATGTAGCAGAAAAGATACCAATACTAGTTGATTAAATATAAAAACAGGGTCGGATGCAATAGCAGGAGTTAGTGAATTTTGCTACTTAGGAAATAAATTACAACCAATGGTTAAAGCAGGAGTGATGTTAAAACCAGAATAGCAGTAACAAAAGAGCCTTCGAGATAAAGAGAAATCTTTTAGTTTCAAATATTGATCCAGGACTGGGAAAGAACTATTTAAAACTCTATGTGTGGAGCACAGCACTTTATGGCAGAAAACATGGGCTGTAGGAATACCAGAAAGAAAGAAAATTGAAGCATTTGAAATGTCGTGCTATAGAAGGAAGCTGAAAATTAAGTGGATGGATAAAGTACGAAACGAACAAGTTTTGGAAATGATGGGTGAAGAAAGAAGTTTGTGGAAGAGTCTTATAGAAGAGACATGCAGGATTGGTTAATATGTTAGTGGGGGGAGCAGTCGACAGTAAGAACTGCAGAGGAAGACAGAGATTATAATATATGATGCAGATAATTGAGGACATGGGTTGTAAGGGGATACATTGAGATGAAAAGGTTAGCGCAAGATAGGAAGGGATGGAGGATTGCATCAAACCAGTCGAGAGACTGATGACAGCAAAAAAAAAAAAAGTTTCACCAATATCACTGGAGGAGTGGGGAGAAAAGTGTTTTTGTATTTTAAAAGAAAAGTTAGAATTTCAATATATCCTACTACTTTAAATATCAAAATAGTTTACTAATATTTTATTTTTACATTGCCATTTATCATTCCATTCGCATAGTAAGTTTGGGAACCATGGATCTAAAATGACCCAATTCTCTTTTACAATTAAACAATAACTCAGAAGTTCCATGCCAACACAGAAAGAAGGCATTATGGTTTCTGTTAAACTGCAACTAAAAATTGCAGAGAATGGTTTTGGAATTCCACACTGTTCACACATTTCCGTCACCAAATGTCTTTCCAACTAAGAGAGTTCACTAGTTCTCTTGTGGTTACCTCCCAGCCAGTTCAGTATATGTTGTTAAGAATGTTTCACAGATTTATAAAGCAAGAGTTTTGGTCAGTGTGAACCTATAAAGAATGTAAGGGTGTTATGAATGAAAAATAAAATTGTAATTTAGTCCACAACTCAAACGATAGTTGGATCCTCCTGATGGAGGCATATGAAGCTAGGGTGTAAAAGGTAGGATGATAAGTTCCTTTCTTATGGAACCTACAGTTTAATATGGAATCTCAACAACAGAATGTCCTGGTGTAGCTCATATGAACAAAAGTAAAAGTGCCCACACTGGGATTTGAATCAAGGACCTTCAATTTTGAAGGCAAGCACCTTGTCCACTGAACTATCAGACCTCTTATGTGAAGAATAGGGAATAGATAAACATGGTGTCCATTGCGACTCAATCCTTACCCTCATTTACTCCTGTTCATATATAATGTCACACATAGCTTAAATGGCAGCAGAAATTAAATCCCTTTTCCAATAACACTTGCATTCCAATAAAAAAAACCTTAGCACAAAATTTCACATGATAGCAAATGCTAGGTCAAGTAAAGCAACAAATAATTTGCTTTTGTTTCAATAGACTACTCTCTGATATCTGTAACTTACTCGCACTAAAATTTAAAAGGCGAATTGTAGGCTGGTTTCTGAATAGCCCTCTTTATCCGCATACATGAATTTGTAATTCATGAACCTAATACAATATAACTATCTGACAGTTGACTCTAATATTAAATCATCAAAAATACATATTTGGCATTAAGAAAATATGTACTTCAAATTTCCCACACTATTATATGGTTTCAGGTACAAGGAAGTAATTGAGATAATGTATTCAACCTTATTTTGAATTTTGTTCATGAAATTAATCAAGGAGTTATAAGTGTTATTCATTATGTGGCAGTGGTAAAATAAGAATGTGGTAAGAATGGATTTTGCTCTTCATTTGAAATTTGTCACACATGTTCCTGAGGAAATACCGTTTGAGAAAAAGTGTACATAAAAGCAAAATGAAATGTACCTTACAGGTGATGCCACATGAAAGTTACAATATAGCGCAACATCAACAGTACATAGCCACCATTTCAAATCAAATTGTGCCAAAGATAGTATCTACACTCTATAGCAACAAATTTAAAATTACTAGCAAGTTTACATGACAGCAGACCAGCTGGACCAGGATGAAAAAAATACATACTTCATTACAGCACAAGACGCAAGGAATCTAGTTTTCATTCATAATTTAAACTCGCCTACTTTTTTTAATGAAGTTTTCACGGGTGTACCACCAGATTGCATTGTGAAAACATGATATTTTGACGATTAGCTACGCCATCTTTCTCAGGTGCAAAATCATTTGTAGTGGTCCATAACAAATCACGAGAACCACAAAAAGTCATTTCAAACTAAGTAGAATCAGATAAGTGATAAGGGAATCTTCTGGCTCACAAACAACGAAATTGGTTATACCCATACAACTGAAAGCCTCATAGCTATCTCATTATCTGTTGCTCAGCAAACCATTACAAATGTTTCTGCACCTGAGGAAGACAGCACAGCTAGTCGTCGAAATGTCATTTTTTCTCAACGCAATCTGGCGGTACATCTGTGAAGACTTTGCAATCATACATCGGGAAAGTCTTCGTTCTTGTGACAATATACTGGCATGGTTGTTACGTTGTAATGCAACTTGGACTTTGTTACAGCAAAAGACATGAGGAATTTTAAATTTTAGACTCGTCATTATAGAGTGCAGATACTATCTTTGGCGTGAACAGTATGATTATAAATGGCAGTTGGGGTTTGTAGACACTGCACCTTATCATAACTTTTGTGTGGCATCACATCAAAGGGACATTTCATTTTCCTTTAACGTACACTTTTTCTCAAAAGCTATGACCTGAGGAACGCGTATGACCATTTTACAAATGAATTGCATAATTCCTTCTTACCACATTCTTACTTTACCATCACCCATTATACAACTGAAATTATTTTGTTAATCCTTTGATAACGTCTGATTTAACTATAACTGAAATGAAAATCTAACTAAAATTTTATATGTAAAGCCTAAAAATTTTGTATATTCCAAAATATTATGGATTTTACATATGTGTACAGTTTATAAATTTTGTTAAATATTTTGCATATAATCTTAAAATAACTAAACATGTAATACAATATTGTGTACTTTTTTTATTTGACATAGTCTATTACTTATTGTAATGCTCAATGGATGAATCAATATGATATGATGCTATGAACCAAACAAATAATTGTTTGAGACAATGTACAGAAGTTAGTGTCTATAGATGGGCAGATAAGCATAGAATGAATATAAATGCCAAGAAGAGTCAAGTTATTAGATATACAGATGAGAAAATAAAGATTTTGCATGATTGTTCAGTAAAATAGGAATTGCTGGTTTAAGATATAAAATGAAAATTTCTAGAAATATAAATTGATAGTAAGCTAAACTGATCAGGGCATACTGGAGTGGTTATAGAGCAAGGATTCAGTGTATTGCATCTGTTGGAGAGGATAATGAAAGGATGCACCATACCAGGGAAGTAAGAGAGATGAGGGTTACAAAATTTTTGTCAGGCTATTGCTTTAGTACTGTGGAATGATATGGAAACAACATTGTGGGTAACAAGTTCTGGAATTGGAGCAGGTGCAAAGGAGAATAGCTAGATTTATCTGTGGTAAGTGCTATAGGATGCACTCAATAAATGAAATTATCAGACATTTGTGTCGGGATTCATCACAGGGGTTAGGAGGTGAGTGAAGGGAACTGCAAACATGTCCTAGGCATTTACTAGTGATGAGACCTGGATTAATGGAATTTAGAAGCAGCATGTGGGTAGAAAGACATGGCCACTATAAGAAATCAGCATCCAATTTCAGGTACAACAGGAAAGGTTTCATTTGTAAGTAGGTGAATGAGTGAATGGAATAAATGTGGACATTTACAGGAACATATTAGTGAGGAGTTCTGGATTTCAGACATAATTGAGAAGGCAAGTTTTCATTTATAGGCAGTGGAATAAAGAACTCTGTGATAGCGCAATTACTGGTACTCGTCAAGGAATTATTGTTTTGGTCTGAAAACTGTTGCACAATAGAGACGTGCAATGATAACGCTATCGTTCCTTCAATTATATTATTTAGCAATATGTTTCTATTACACCCATCAAGATAGTGTATATTGCACCAACTTCACACAAAATAATAATGGTAAAAACACTGCTGTAACAATACACACTAAGTGATGAGAGGATGCCACTTGTTGCCATACGCGACTTCCAGCGATGCTAATATTACATGCATTAGGTTTTTTATTTAGGTTCTAGGGCAATATTACATGCAAAAAAATGCATCAATGACCAACAACAATGAAAACCAAACCAACTTTATTATAAAAACAAAATTTCAAGTCCATTTAGATACAAAAGGAAGCGTCTATGTCCATTTTGGTCCAGGCTACATTCCAACCTATCCACAAATGCCACTAATGATTCTGCTTGAAAATCATGATAACTTAAATGGTTAATAAATCCAAATTTCTAGCGAATTATGCTTTAACAACAAGAACCAAACACCATTTTCGTACAGGCTGCATGTCAACTATAAATTCCTTTGACCTAATACTGAAACAAGAATATTGCCGTACTTTCCACCTAAACATAAGCTACGTTAACATTGCCGCAATCTACTTTGATAAATGCCGTAGAATATTAACACGTCCGACATAACAACATGCTGGATTCGCATGTGTGTACGTAAATGAGGCAACTAACGTTCGCTTATTGTTCAAAGTTTTTTTTTTTCAGTGTGTAATTTTTTCCATATTTATTATTTTGAAAGCAACATATTCCCAAATAATACCTTTCAAATAACATGTGCATGATCATTATACTTCGCCATAACGCTACTCAGTCGCTCGCTGTATAACATTACGGCACTTTTTGAGTGAAGTATTTGAGGTATCTATATATTTTACAGCTCTAAGAGCAACATATATTAAATAGTATCACCAAACAAACATGTGCAACAGTTTTCAGACCAGAATGACAATTCCTTGATGGGTCCCAGTGATTGCACTAGAGCCAAGGACTCTAGCAGGTTACCCAGTGAGTTGATGCGTCAGTCTGTAAAAGGTTAAAATTACAAAACGGTACAAGTTGGTATGCAGAGAAATAATAAAGCATTATCTAATTAATCCCTTACTGCAAAACTCCAAAATTCTAAAGATGATCCTTAATATCAACCAGTTATTAACAAAACCAATATTGGTAATATTACCAGAGACTGATCACACAGGTTTCTATGATAAAATAACTATACAATACAAGACATTCATTCACAGGTAAATCCAGGATTTTGGTTTGGGACGAGCTAGGATTTTGATTGGGGGGGCGCTTGACTCCGGCGAGGTTGCCGCCCTTACGATACGCCACTGCATTCATTTTCCATACATTCAAATACAAAAGATTGGCTCTGTAGAGTTGTAAACTTACAGATTTAACATTGTGTAACAAAATATATACATACCACAGAATAAAGTGTACATTAATAGTATTAACTACATTTACACCAACTGCTGGTTATTATTTTGATGCTACAGGTACCATACAAATAAATTATCTGATAGAGTGGTAGGAATTTTCAATTAAAAATTCTTATAATTTTTTCCTGAATTTAATCTTATCTCCTGCCAGATACTTAAGATGTGTTGAAAATTAACTGGAGATATGTATCCCTGAATACTGGACCCCTTTTTAAACAAATGATAACTTGTAATCCTTGTGAAAAAACATTTTTTACATCTGATTCCATAATTGTGGATTTTACTATTTGTTTCAGAGTAAATGTGCATATATATTCTGCCACAAATTTTAAAATACTTCTTGAACACCTCTCTGAATGAAGTTCCACTGCTAACCCCACACATAAAAGAACTACGCCATTTATTAAACAGGACATCAATACGAATATACTTCTTTTGAATCAGAATTTTATGCTCAACACAGTCAACAGTCATAAAAAAAATTTCCACTGGCAGTAGTAATTAATCACCTACACCTTATGAAATATATCTAATCTTATTGTGCAATTCGTTGTAAAATGACCTAGTGCTGACGAAATTGCAATTTTATTCATCCTATACGAATGATTTTATTACAATACATTCATTTTCCATTGATCCCAATATAAGAGACTGGCTCCGTGGGATGTGGAAAGTTGTCAATTTACAGATAAACAGTTGCATAACAAAATAATAAGTACACCACTAGATGTACAGTCATAGTATACATGGTACATTAAACACTTCCATTACAAAATAATACATACACCAGAAGATGTACAGTCATAGCATATACGGTACATAAAAAAAAAATCCGTAACAAAATAATACATACACCACAAAATGTACAGTCATAACATATATGGTACCGTAAACAATTATGTAAGAAACTAAATACATACACCAGGAGATGTACAGTCATACCATACATGGTAAATTAATTATGTGAACTATATTTACACAAGATACTGGCAGTTATTTTAAGATACCTTAGAAATAAATTCTTCGACAGAGTAGAAGGAGTTGTCAATTAAAAATTCTTTCAATGTTTTCCTGAATTTATTCTTATCATCTACTAGACATTTAATATGTGTTGGGAGCATGTTGAAGATATGTATCCCTGAATATCGGACCCCTTTTTGAACAAATGAACTGTAGCTTCCCTTGACGCGAACAGGATTTTCGTCATTCCAGTACTTCTTTATAGTGTTAAATAAAATACAAACCCACAATACAAGGCACCCCACAACAGCATTATCAAGAGGTATTATTATTTTGGCTAATGCATTTTGTATCCAAAGAATGCAAAGTGGTAACAATTAAACAGTATTGCCCTTACTCTGCAAATAACACTGATAATTATCTTTCCGAATTTTAACAATATGTTCTCGTAATATTCATAGTATAGGGTTAAAACACTGTCTTTGGTTAAACCTACAGGGTGATAGTATTTAGGTACTATTCCATATAGTGCATTCGCAGTTCGCAACTTCGCACCTGTCACATTCTTATCGAAACATATTCGCCACCAGAGACAATACAAGTTCCCCACCTCCATTGTTCTTCTTATTCCTGCTTACATTTTAACGCAACCAAGGATCTTTGTAAACAGGAGGTTATCACCATGGAGGAAGGACGTTAAATTGGTGAAGCAGGCTCGCGCATGCGCAGTGGCGGCAGCGGCGATATTGCGCTTCCAAACAATTGCGATGTTCCCAGTATATCCCGAAAACTAAGCAAGATATTGAAAAATTTTATTCTTTATTTTCGATTTGACTCGTCGTGTTACATAAGAATCGATCATTAAATTTGACTTTTGCGAAATTTTTCTTCTCCATTTCAACTCAAGACACCTCACTTTTGATACAGTATATCTCTAGAACTAGGTGAGATATCGAAAAATTTTATTCTATATTTTTCATTTGTCTCGTCTTTTTAATAAGAATCCATCATCAAATTTGACTTTGACCAATGTTTTCTTCTGAATTTCAACCAAAACCATTTCACATTTGGGACAGAATATCTCGAAAACTAAGCAGGATATCAAAAAATTTCTTCATTTTTTATTTGTCATATCGAGTTACATAATAATCTATCACCAGATTGCGGCGTCACCTTTATCCTAGAGTCCCCTTGAGGTTTTTGTACATATTCCCCGTGTCTGTATGGAAGCGGCCATGCCCCCTCCACTCCGGCCATGCCCCCCCACTCCTCCTCCGCCCTGCTTCACTTCAATGCGTGGTGAAGGTCTCTTGCGTCGTCTCCATATATTTCCTTCCTCCATGGTTATCACCATGGAGGTCTTTGCTCCATGGTTATCACCAGAGACATTATAGATCATCACGGCATATCTGATCCATGATCTCATCACAAAAATGCTTGGCTTTAGGGCGCGTCGACAGCGAGGTCATTAGCACCCTAGAAAATGCTTGGAGCACTGAAATCTAACTTTTGTAGTCATCCACTTAGCCGCTGCGCGGCAGTCTGTGTTTCTACCTGTCTACGTCCGGATGTAAATTTGGAACACGTTTGAAACTTACATCGAAATTCACAGTATCAGTACTCGTATTTGTCCCTGTCATTCAGCTTGGCAGAGGTTGTAAAGCAATTTAATGGAAGTAGGATTTGACCAGATATTAAGGTGAATACAGTTAGTAGAAGTTTCTGTAATAGCAGTAGTAATACTTGTAAGTTTATAATAATATTCATAATCATTTTATTCATTAGTCAGTACAGTATTGAAACAGGCTTCGTCATATACACATTATAATTATATGTACATTTTAATACAATCTATTTATTTATTTTCGTATGGCCTAGCAACTAACGTAATACATATAAATATGTTCTATATATACAACGACAAGAACGTTGGTAGCATTCACAAACTGATGACCAGTTGTTGCAATCATTTTATGAAGGACGTTGTAGTACTTAGAACGTCTTGAGATGGTCCATCATACTTCCTTAGAGGGCATTCCTTGATGATACGCTCCACACTCTGGAAAGGAGTTCCGTAGTCACAGGCAGGAGAATCCTGTAGACCCCACTTATACAGCATGGCGTTGCATTTGACGTGGGCTGTTCTTAGGTGATTTAGTTTGACCCACTGGTCTCTCTTCAAGTGGAATCCGGAAGTCTTACTGTGAGATCTTTAATATTTGGATGCTTCGCAGATGCAGAATTCCAGCTTTGTCACCATTTCTCTTTGACATCAAAGTCAAACACGCCTTGCCATACTGGGTTTCTGGATTTAAGACGAGTGGGGGGTAGGTCATTTAGAACCTCGTGGATTGGGAGATCCTGTGGATGGTCGGGATGGTGCAGTTTTATCCACTCACGTGCCGTTGCTTCTTGCCTCTGGAGGTGGTATGTGGCTGATCAGATGTAACCAGGGGACTGGGCTAGATTTTAACTTTCCGGTTATTACTCTCCTACACTCGTTCAGATGGATGTCGATTTTTCCTGTGAGCACTACGTTGCCACACTGGAGCACAGTACTCAGCAACAGGGTAAACCATGGTGATAGCGGTTGTTCGTAGTGAGTCCTCATCAGCTCCCCACGAAGTACCAGCTAGTTTCTTCATGACGTTGTTCCGTGTTTTAAGTTTCTTACTTGTGTTTTCCAGGTGTTTTTTGAATGTTAAGGATCGGTCTAAGGTGATGCCAAGATATTTAGGATAGAAATTATGTTTCATTCTCTGGTGGCAGTAGTTCACTTTGAACAGCTGATATGATATTCTATTGCTCAAGTGGAATGTGCATACTTCTGTTTTCATCGGGTTCGGACAAAGACTCCATATAATACGCATTCAAGGTTTCTAAGTCGTTTGAGAGAGTGCTTTCACCTTCCTCTAATGTGGCAGTTTGGAAAGCGATAACTAAGTCATCAGCGTAGCAGAATTAATTGCCAGTTGTTTCGGGCATGTCACTGGTGTAGAAGTTGAAAAACAATGGAGCTAGTACTGACCCACGAGGTAATCTATTTTTTATTGTAAATGACTTACTTGTCTTTTGCCCAACAGTGACTTTGAAATATCGGTTGGCAGCATGTTTATCAGGAGTGATGTTAGTTTCCTACAGGGTACATTTTTTTAAAGTTTAAGTAGAGGTCCATCCAGCCAGACCGTATCATATGCCGCTGTTAGATCTACAAAAGGTACTGATGTCCTTATATTCTGAAATCCAGCCTCAGTATATGATATCAGTGCTAATACTTCTTCACAACCTGCCTGGTATGTTGGTGTTTTGTTATTTATTATTCCTTGAATACGGTTAAGAATGGGCGTTCTAGAAGTTAATACAATTAGTGATATAAGATTAATCATTTAACATCAAATAATTCCCCTGTTCTATACTGCTATATTCCAGTGATAAATTCCTTAGTGCTAATTTTGAATTTATTTAGGGGAATTATTCCCAGATTCTTAGGTAGATGTTTGACGAATCTGATTCACATTGACTTAGAACTATTTTAAGTTTCACTAAGTGAGCAATATTCATTCTTATATTGTGTTTATCTCTAGTGGTATAATAATGTACATCAATATGGATTTTAAAGATGTGTGGATTTTCCATATATAAATTCTTTCAAATTTCAGTTTAGTTTTCTGCATTCTTTAACTATTCTGGTAACGGGAAAAAATTGCACTGTAGGTGGTTTTATGTTACTAATGCTGATTACTTAGTTTTATCCGTAAGTTATTCTGTTGTAAACATGTGAAATGAATTGTTTGTTGATTTTTATTGTCCTTGTTGTCTTTCACTTACTATCAGTTTCATACATTAGATGCCTGTAGTCTAATTACAGCATTTAAATCTACCTGTTTTCTTACTCATCGTTTGTTGCTTTGTGTGTTATGTCGTTCCACATTGACTTTCCTTCAATTTTTTTAAAATTAATTCTGTCATCTTATATTTCTTAAAACATTTATTATGGAATGAGTGTTCTGTAGATCTTGTGCCATTCTTTTCATTATTTTTGTTTCTTAAGATTTGAATTGACATTCATTACCAATTATCCAAAAAATCTTGCACATAGTATACAAACTGAGATTAGCATGTATATCCTTGCCTAAAGCCATGTTCTCTATTTGAAAACCACTTACGTTCCTCACAGACTTTTCTGTGGTTGCATATCAATTTCCCCACTAATTTACTTACTTCTGATGTTAAAGTAATTTGACTAATTTTTTACTGTATTGTCATCCTTACTTTATGAACCGGTACTAATATCGCACGTTTCCAGTCATATGGTAAGCAGCAAGTATCCAGACTCAATTTAAATAATGTTTCAAGATCAGGTACAACGTCACATCCTGCTATCTGTAAGACATCCATAGTAATATTATCTACACCAGCCCCTTTATGCTTTTTAGCTTTCATATTTCCTTCATAATATCCTCAGGGAGAATTTCAAATTGTTTAGTCTGTCCATTTCTAATTGTGTGTTTCAGCTCATTCTCCGATTGACACCCTCCCTCTGAATTATAGTTCCTAATGGTCTCACCAAACCAGCAACTTAAAATCTCCATCTTTTCCATCTTTTTCAAATCATCACTAACGTCTTCTACCCCTTATTCTTAACTGCTTAACATCCTGCCTTAGTTTTCTAACATAGCCATAGAAATTTCTAGATACATCCATCAGTGGTCCCCCTGCATCAATAATATTCTTTAGCCGCTTTCTTTACTATGATTAATTTCTTGTTTAGTCGTTTCAAGTATTCCCTTCTGCTTTGATGTCTCTTAACTCTGTTATAGTCTCTTCTCATCAACCTCTTTAATCGTCTTACCGCCTGTTATAGTATGTAGGTTCTGTAATTCCTTTTATTTGCTGTTTTGGAATAAATACTTCTTTTCCCCTTTTTAATATCTCCTTGAACTCTTCCCACTTCACCTCCCCTGTACTTGTACCAGCCTTCCATTTGCTGAAACTTTGCACGAAATATTCCATCAAGTTTGAAATCCGTGGCTTTTTATAATTGTACCTATTTTCTTCTTCGATTTTGGCCAAGTGTTTACTGAATCCTCTAATATCCATCAAAACTGCTTCATAATCGTTTATTCCTTCAGTTACTTGACACCCCACAAGGTTAGTATCGGTTTTTATTAGGAAGATATCCAGTATGTTTCATCCCCTTGTGTTACGCTCTAACACTTGTGTACCCTTATTAAGGTATTTGCAAATTTCTATTTCATTCCTTCCCTGTTTACACCAGGTAAATTTAAATCCTGACAAATAATTACCATTCTCAGCCACTTATGAACTTTGAGTATGAATTTAGTTTCGCCCCAAAAGTCTCATCTTCATCATTCATTCTTACACTACGGTAAACAGTCAACAACGGGATTTTTTCTGTTTTATTACTCCAGAAACCTATCACAGGTAACTCATGGTCGAGATCTATAAACACCAGTGAACTGTAGTAGTATTTGTTAACCAGTTTTAAAACTCCTACAACAATTGCTCCTCTATCTCTGTGGTACAATCTGTAACCATCAGGAAAAACTTCACTCATTTGCGATTTTGGATCACTGAGGGACGCTCTGGCGGCTGTCTCTAACAAAGTAATTCTATGTCGCGCAGATGTCCTCACTGCCTCGATACTCCCCGAGTAAATAGTAAAATAATATAGCTTATAACAAAATAACGTTATCTATAGTAGGAGGAAAAGTGTCCGAATAAGTAAGGTCATTGTTCACTTATATGGTGTACAATAAAAAGTTATGAAAATTATACGAACTTAAGTGTAAAAATTAAAAAAAAAAATATATTAAATTAGAAGACGTACACTATAAAAAGTAAAAATCGTTTTGAATTTCCTGAGCCACTCACGTTTTAAATTTGCCGGACTGTTCGCTACAACATACATGTTTCAAATTTCCTGTGAATTAAGGCAATTAAACATGTCCAATTTCTTGAAGTGCTCGCGTGTACTACACTGAAGTTTATATCAGCCGTGAACAGTTGTAGATGCGTTTAACCATAGTGGATCTAAACCACGTTTATTCTCCAGCTGCGAGAACAGAGGTATCAGCGGTTACATGCAAACTATGCGCAAGAAATGCAGGGAGCTTATGTACGGTTTAAACTGTGGCGTAGCTAGGTCAACAAGGGCCCTGGTGCAAAATAAAATTATTTTGGGCCCTCAGGCCAGAAGGGCGACTTTTCTTTTTTAGCTCTGCCAAGTTGCTGGTAGGGGGCCTCCTGGGATGCGCTTGGTGATCCCTCAGCTCCGCTTGGGGCCCCTCTGGGCGTGTGGGCCCCGGTGCACTGCACCGCCTAGTCCTATGGTAGCTACGCCCCTGGGTTTAAACACTGGTTTATTCAGTAGCGTTTTTTACTGGAAATTGTTATTTAATTTGTGTTTTTTTTTAATAGAAAAATTAGGTCTAGAGATTTAATTATTAAATGATTCACAACATCTCATTATAGAATAATTTGTCAATAATTTAAGATCAAGGTAATAGTTTTAATAATGTACATTAAATTTTGTACAAATGAAAACACACATGTGCAGGCACTATCGAATATTGAGTATATTAACATTTGAATCTACTACTATGAATAAGGTGCTATAAACATTTCCGATACATGATCACTTTTTATAAGAATGGTTGCTCTCCTAACATTTGGTTCCAATGAAATATCCATATGTGTAAGACCAGATAGTGTCGTAAAAACATGATAGTTATGCTACGAAATCTATCTTGGTAATGAGCGCCTGTCAATTAAGTCGTTTAAAATACTGTATTAATCATACCGATGTTATAATTGTATTTAGTTTCAATAGGTTTATTTTTTTTACTAATTGCTAGTTTTGATAGTTATGAATTTATTTTATATTCTGTACTTTTTCAAATATTTTCAGGGCGTGGCGTGAATGGTGGAGGTCTAGATCAAACAGCAAGAATTATATTATATTCACTGCGAACCTAAATACTAGAATTGGGCTATAACTGACTGAGAAAGTAATAGGTATCTTTAAAGTAATCCTCCTGAATTGAAACAAAATTAAATTAAGGGAATCTGTGAAATTTAGTGGAAGTGTAAACATACAGCGAGTGTAATATGCCATCAGTCTCTCTTGGATTAGTTAATTGTAAGCAAGAAACTTACTTCAAGGGGATCGAGACGAACATGTTCTGGATAAGAAACATAAGAACAGATCACTGTGTAATAAAATAAAAAAAATCAGGCATGGGAAAATTGAGAAAACTATAATAGAAATAACGAGAGAAGAAACAAAATTTAATAAGTATATTTATTACAGGAAGAAAATATTCGACAGTCTTATCAGGACGAGCTACCACAGCAGATTGCTCAAATAAGCACCGAAAACAAATAAAATAAAGACTGGAATAATACTATAGCGGCAATCAGGCCACGAAGTTCTAAGTATGAGAATTATACTTAAACGAATAGACCTTTAAGTATATGGAATGAAGAGAGAAAAAAGTCAATAACGAGAAGGAGTAAACATTTAAAAATTATTTGCACAATTGAAGATACAAACCAGCGATACCATGGAGC
>CM061921.1:352691966-353140904 GCA_031002005.1 Vandiemenella viatica
GATTCCTGGTATAAAGGTGGCCATACACGATCGCTCCATTTGGATGTCATCCTTATGGATGACATCCATGCGGATGACGTCCAAAAGCGTAGCACATACACGATCATTCCATCACTCCACCAGTCAAAGGTGCAACGGCGCTAGTGTTCCTTCGCAAATTGAACGACGCGCCTGCCGCCATTTTGGTGGCAACTGGTAGCTTTCAGTGTTTACGTTTGTACAGTTGTCCCGATCGAGTATTCGTATTTTTTGGCTTACCAAGTGTTTTGTACCATGGTTAAGTCTTGCGCTGCATATAATTGCACCAACCATGCTACAAGAGGCACAAATTTATCATTTCACAAGTAAGTATGCATTTAAATAAGTTCGGAATCTTCTACTATCTTATTGCCTGGATGTGGTTTGACCGTGTTTAATATTTTCTTTCGATACAGATTTCCGCTCCGAGATTTAAATCAATTGAGGGAGTGGTTAGCTAAAATACGCCAGGACAGTTTTACTCCCTCAGAACATAGTGTAATATGTTCACAACACTTTGAAAAAGAATGTTTTTGGGAAAACGGAAATAAAAAGATCCTGAAACCTTCTGCAGTGCCAACAATTTTCCGCTTTCCAGACAATATATCGAAGGTAAGGACTACAAGCTTGGCAATAATGTATAAGCAAAGTGCTGTAATTTTCTTAGTATCAAAGCTTTGTTATTTTAGCTGCACCATATGTAGAAGTAATACACTATCTGTGAATAAATATTTGGGTAAATTATTACTACCATGCTATGTGAAATGTATACTATCAACAGTGTATAATATTTTTCAGAAGACTTGTCAGACCACCTCCAAAGGAAAGAAATATCCCAGTTCTTTCTGAAAATGTTTGTCATGAAGTCAGGAATCAAGAGTACTATGTGCAGCATTACCGTATATATGACATAGCAAAATCTGTAAAATGTGTGAAAATGAAGCAGTAATAGAGAGGAAAAAATACAGCATTGTTAAGTACAAGAACAAATATGAAAAGGAAGATGCCAAGAACATAACAATAGTGCAAGAAAATTGATTCTGTGTTGCAGTTGGTGCAAGAGTTAAAAGAAAAGTGCCAAATTACTGGAGATGTGAGCCATATTTTAGAGGATTCTTTTTTTTAGTGTTTTTACAGAGTTAGTTGCTCTGTCAAAATCTGGCAGAAATGCTGGTTACAGTAACAAATTAAAAACATTTGCCTTGACTTTGTATTTTCATTCACCTGCAATGTACAAATTTGTCAGAGAATCATTTGACAATTGTTTACCTCATCCATCTACACTTCCTAGATGGTACAATGTGATTGATGGCAATCCAGGCTTTGCTGCAGAGTCATTAGCTTATATTGAACAGTTTACCTCTGTTTGTAAATATGAAATATATGGATGTTTAATACTGAATGAGATGGCCATCAGAAAAGGCATTCTGTGGAATGGTGAAGAATTTGTGGGTTATGTGAACATGGGTCATATACATTGTGCTGCAAGTGAAGAAGAAAGGGAAACAAAGGAAGCTTTTGTGGTGATGTATGTTGCTATTAATGCTTCTTGGAAAATCCATATAGGTTACTTTTTAGGGGATGGCATAAGTAGTAGTGATAAATGCAACATTATACTGCAAAGACTAAAATTTTTAAATGATGTTAGAGTTCATATTGTATGTGTGACATGTGATGAACTTTCCACAAACTTGAGTATGGCAAGACAGTTAGGGTGTAATTTTAATGCAGATGAGTTCAGATCATCTTTTAAACATCCTGTTTATGTTTTGTTGGATCTGTGCCATATGATGAAATTGGCAAGGATTGTCTTGGGGGACATGAAAGTGTTGAAAGACCAGCAAGGTAGATTAATAAAATGGCAGTATATTGTAGATTATACCCTTTCAGAAAATCTTTCCAATTATATTGAAAATGTAATTGTTTATATTTCAGGATTTGTTGCCATGAAAGTTTTAAAGACTTTCTCTTGCAATATTTGTACATCTGCTCTGTTTGCAGAAAGAATGTTTCCTCTACTGCTTTGTGTATTGCTGCTAAGGATAATGGGGGATTGCATTATCCCTTAGCAAGTGTTGTACATATATACAAAATTGCTGAAAGATGTATAAGGAATGAATTCATTCAATGGTGATATGAAAGTAATGAAAGGTGATTTAAAAGAAAAATTAAAAATAGTTATTTTGCAGGGATGTAACTTTAATAATTTGTTTACTGATCTTAGTGATCACATGTTTGAAAATGTCTATCCTGAAAATCATATTATCCTGCTTACAAAGAAAATGATTGATACCGTATGTTTGTCAGACTGAGAATGTATCATGCTGCAAAAATACACAATGAAAAACAGAAAATGTAAATCAGACAGAAATTAAACAAAACTGTGTTATTTTATAATCAATAAAAGAAGTAATAAAGTTATTTTCTTATTTTTACATCCCTTATTTTCTCATATGAATGATATGATTGTTATTTATACATTTTATTCTATAGATTAATGATTGTATAAAATTAATGCAGACATTGGCACCTGCCCAAATAAACTGGTCTCTGTGAACAAAAAATAATGGAAACTGGCTTTAACATACAAGGTTATAATTTCAAAACAGTGGGTGCACTTGCATTCAAGTAGTATGCAATATGAAAAAATACATATTTTGTTGGCCTTGGTAAAATTTGATTAACAAGGAGTATCATGCTTAGATTTGCTTGTGCCATGTGCTGAGAAGTCTTCAGAAGGGAAAGAGCTTAGTATACCAATGAACAAAAAAAGATAAAAATATTCACACTAGAAAACCCAAACCTTTCCTTTTTTGGTAGCCTTTATACTGAGAGAACTGCTCGATCACATTCTTCATTTCAATGTTATGAATGTCAGATTGCGTCATTGAATTGAAAGGAATATGTTTGCTCAACTTCTGAAGAAACCTTAGTTTGGGATCAGACCTCTTAAATTTGTAAACCTGTATTTCGTCAGTTTACCTTCATTATATTTATAAATGGGTTTCTATTATTGTAATGTTAATATCTTTCCAGATCAGTTGCATCAGCCTGCTGGAAGAAGAAAAATCTTAACAATGCTCAGGGTGAAAAAAAACAACTCCGAAAGTTAATATACTTGGTGGAAATTCTGTAATTATCTTGTGGTTAACGTCATTCGATCTTCTTTGAGCACGTGAAGACTCTTAACAGTATAAAATTTTTCATTCTACAGTGGTTTCTTATATAACTGTACGAGGGTTACAAATTTCCCGCAAACAGTTGCCACTATATAGAATACTGAATAAAAATCCTGAAAATTAAATAAACGTCCAAAAAAAGTGCGGAATTATGCAAAATAAGTTCTGTGATATTACGAAAACTTTTAAAAATACTACAAAATGATTATAAAACAGATTTATTAAATTTAAGTACTTTACCAGGCAGAAAATAGTGAGAGGTACGTCACATGTTGTAAAACAACATATTTAAACAAGTAGTCTCATATAAAATTAATCTTATCATACTATGATCTTTTTAAAAAGAAGACCGCAAAGAATTTTTTTATCCAACACGGTTTCTCTGTTGGCGTTTATGTCTTTATTTCTAAATAATATTAGCAACTGATCTATTGCCACATTTATTTATATTTTGCCATAGTAGTCAGGATTAGAGATCCTACAAGCATGGTAAGTCCTTATCCTTCTCAATAATCTCCAGCACAAAGTATTATTGAGACGATATTATTATTTTAAAAAAAAATAATCGTTCTAATTGTAACTTAATAATATTTAAAACTGTATAATTTTCAATTCTACACTCAAAATAATATTTAACTTGTAGCAAAACAAATATTTCTATAGCAGATTCAAAACAAAAAAGAAGTGGTACAATGTTGCATAGTCCACTCAAGGCACTGATGTTGCCTCCTCGGTGGTCAGTGACAGAATGAGAAGAGTTTGGACCGCGGTTTCGCCATACACGAGCCGACTGGAGCGATGGATGGCTTGGTGTCGCTCCACGTGGTTTTCCCCACACACCGTCAGTCGGCTTGATGGCATGATGGACGAAACTGATGGATATTGGACTGACCGGATATCCAAATAATCCTGTCACTCCACGTCATCCACATGAGTTTCCCCACACACGACGCGATAATGGAGTGACATCGCTCCATTTGGACGGATGGAGCGATCGTGTATGGCCACCTTTAGGAGTCACCACTGTTTCCCAACGGCCTCCGAAAGGAGGACAGAAGAGCGGGGTGTGGTTCATGGCACCCTCTTGCCCTTAGGGTTGGAAACGGCCCCTATAGGCGGATGAATCAGAAATGATCAGCGGCATGGGGAGGCAGAAGGCAACAGGAAACCAATGGATTAAAGACCCAAAGGGTATCCCGAGGACATGTAATCCTCTCAAATTACATATATCATGATGGCTTCTCCTGGGTAAAATATTCTGGAGGTAAAATAGTCCCCCCATTGGATCTCTAGGTGGGGACTGCTCAGGGAGGAGTCATCAGAATGAATAGAAACATTCTACGAGTCAGAGTGTGGAATGTTAGAAGTCTGAATAGGGCAGGTTGGTTAGAAAACTTAAAAAGGGAGATGGAACAACTTAAGTTAGACGTTGTTGGGATTAGTGAGATTAAATGGAAGGACGCACAGGATTTCTGGTATGGGGAACACAGGATAATTAGCACACAAGCAGTCAACAGGGTCACTGGTGTAGGATTTGTAATGAATAAGAAAGTAGGGAAGCGGGTGAGTTATTATGAACAATTTAGTGACAGGATTATTTTGATGGGGGTTATAAACTAAGCCTGCCCCACCCACGTTAGTACAAGTGCATATGCCAACGTCGCAGGAATATGACGAAGAAATAGAGAAAATGTATGCCGAAATAGAAGAATTAATCAAATATGTGAAGGGGGAGGAAAATCTAATAATCATGGGTGATAGGAAAAGAGGGGCATACTGTAGGAAGTTTTGGTCTAGAAGAAAGAAATGAGCGAGGAAGTAGGTTATTAGAATTTTGTGAAAGATATAAGCTAGTTGTGGCAAACACACTGTTTAAGAACCATGCAAAAAGGATATACACCTGGAAATGTCCTGGGGATACAGGCAGATATCAGCTAGAATATATCATGGTCAAACAGAGATTCAGGAATCAACTTCTAGACTGTAAAGCATATCCAGGAGCAGACATAGACTCTGACCATAATTTGATAGTAATGAAGTGCACGCTGAAATTCAAGTGAATAAGGAAGCAGTATAAGCAGAACAGACTGGAAGTGAATAAACAGAAACTATCTAGCACGAGAGAAAAATTTGCAGAAATGGTAGACTGGTCTAACTTGGAGACCATCAGACATCTTAAGAACAGATTTTGATCTCCTTCATATATGTTGAAGGGTACACAGCAAATATGTCTGTGGTATAACCGTTTCTCAAAATGTGCCCTAATGTTTGAGATATTCGCATGCAAATAAACAAAAAATTCTAAATGTCAGGCATGTAATAAATTATTGCCTCTTATTGTCAAATGGCAGCGTGGTCTATGCACTACGATGTTGGTTTCATAATATTCTGACCAGAGTTCAAATCCCCACTGAATCAAATATTTTTATTCATTTTTATCTTCAAAAATGGTCAAGCTTGACTTATTTATTTTGTTAAAACTTCATTTACATACTTTTATGATGCAAATAAAATTTAAAACAAAGCACATTGCTTATAACAAATACACCAAACATAATTTTGGTCCATATATCAACAATGGCTTCCTAATATGACTCGCCCATACCCAATGAAGTTAAGTCAGGAGGCGAATCTGCTAGTAAAATGGAATCTGATACAAGAATTTTGCAATGTTTATAAGCATTTGTCACTTGTTATTCCATTTCCTTGTTGAGCTCCATTTTTCGTCACTGATAGATCTAATATTTTATTTTCAACCATTTACACGCAACCGTTCTTGGAAGAAATCGAGTGTAGAAGAAAGAAAGAAAAAACTATCTTCCCAATGCTACGTATTTCATTTAAAATACCTCTTGATGATATACAAGTAAAGAAACGACGAAGATGAAATAAATAACATGATAGTAACTATTCCAATTGAAAACACACCGAAACAACTTATTAACAAAAAGTGAAAAAATAATGTAAGTATGGAGACTTTCCTGGCGCATGATTGCAATGAAGTTTTCAGGAGTGTGCGGCCGATTTGTGTTGTGAAAAGACAATCCGTCGGTAGAGCTGTGAATTCATTACGAAAAAAAGAATTTCAGGAAAAAAAAAATGACAATGAATTGTAGGTTAAACGATTTGTTTTAAATATTATTTCACTCAATAAAGTACGTAAATGAAGTTTTAACAAAATAAAAAGGTCAAGCTTGACAATTCCTGAAGATAAAAATAAATAAAAATATTTGATTCAGCGGGGATTTGAACTCTTGTAAGAAAATTATGGAGCTAACACACTACCGCATAGACAACGCTGCCATTTGAAAAAATAAGGCAATAATTTACTATATACTCAACATTTAGAATTTTTTGTTTGTTTGCATGTGAATATCTCAAAAACTAGGGCACATTTTGAGAAACGACTATACCACAGACATATATGCTGTGCATCCTTCAACATATATGAAGGAGATCGAAATCCGTTCTACTATTACTATTACTCCATGATTCACTAAAAGTGTGTGGCAGAGGGTGCATTGCACCTATTCAAAAGGGTAATAGTTTGGAAGGGATATACGGGATATGGCAGGACGCACCCATGGGCTATTGTGAAGAACCATCCCAGCATTCGCGTGGAGTGATCTGGGAAAACCATGGAAAACCCAGATCAGGATGGCTGGAGAGCTTTATCGAAAGATACTCCTGTTGGATTTTAAGTTTACTCTCCCGGTAATCCTTTCTATTCCATTCCCTAATTGCTCGTGGAAAAAATGAATACAGAAAAGAATCGGTTCTAGCCCTGATTTCTCTTATCTTATTTTCACGGTCATTCCGAGATACGAATGTTGCTGGTAGCAATATTTGTTTGCTGTCATTCTGAAATATGTCAGTCGTGAATTTTTCAATTAGCTTCGGTGTTCCAGGTCTTCCCAACCTAACTCTTTCAACATCACACTTACGCTTTCCCTCCAACTATATATACCTGTCACGAATCGGGTGGCTCTTCTTTGGACCTTTGTTAATGCCTCCATTAACCCCTTTTGATGGGGACCCCATACAGAATAACAATATTCTAAGTAAGGACGCACTAGTGAGTTGTATGCAACCGATTTAACTTCCGGAGTTTATTGTTTTAAATTACGACCTAGAAATCGGAGCATATGATTTGCTTTACCAATTAAATTATCGATATGTTCATTCCATGACAAATTATTACGAATTGTTACCCCTCAGTATTCAGCGGAATCTACCGCTCTAAGGACAGTACCATTTATTGTATATTCAGAGCTAGATGGTGTCACCTTTTTACTCATGCGCATTACTTGGCACTTTTTAGCGTTTAACTCCAACTGCCAGTGTTCACACCATACAATTATTTTCATAATATCGTCTTGTAACAAAGCGCAGTCTTCCTGGGTTTTGATTTCATAATAAATAATAGCATCATCGGCAAATAATCTTTTCATCCCCCTTATTATGTCACATAAATCATTAATGTATATGAGAAACAAGTCTGATGTTTCCCAAGTAAGAAGTAACTCTGAAAGGAGCTCAGCCAAGGATGAATAGAATGCTTTAAAGACTGAAATAATGAAACCTGGTAAAGAAACATTAGGCCTTAGGGAACAAGCCGCCCGAAAACCATGGGTCACAGAAGAAATTTTGGAACTGATGGATCAGAGGAGAAGGTACAAAAATGCTCAGGATGAAGCAGGAAGAGAGCAATACAGGCAATTTAGAAATCAAATAAACAGGAAACGCAAAAAAGCAAAAGAAAAATGGCTGCCAGAAAAGTGTAAAGAAGCATAAAAGGAAATGGTCGTAGGTAAAGTAGATGTTGCATATAGGAAGATCAAACAGAATTTTGGAGAAATGAAGAAAAGAGGTGTGAACATTAAAGCTGCCAGTGGGAAACCTCTTTTAAGCTCAGACGATAGAGCTCTTTTGACGGGAAAGGATGGGGGGCAAGGAATGGGAAGGAATTTGGCCATGGCCTTTTGAAGGAAGCATCCCGGCATATGCCTGGAGTGATTTGGGAAACCATGGAAAACCCAAATCTGGATGCCCGGACGGGACGATAGAGCTAACGGATGGAAGGAATACATTGAGAAACTGTATGACGGGGACGACTTGAACAGTAGCCTAATGGAAAAGGAAAGCAATGTTGACATTGATGACTTAGGAGATCCTGTTTTGAGGACAGAATTTAATACAGCTCTGAATGATTTAAAAGCAAATAAGGCAGTTGGAATCGATGAGATCCCTGCAGAACTTCTTAAATCCCTAGGAGAAGAAGGAATCAAGAGATTATTCAAGCTGATATCAAAAAAGTTATGAAACAGGAGATATTCCAACTGATTTTAATAAAAATATCATCTTCACACTTCCGAAGAAAGCAAAAGCCAAAAAATGTGAGAATTATCACACCATTAGTCTAACATCGCATGCTTCAAAATTACTGACCAGAATAATATACAAAAGGATGGAAAGGGTAGTAAAAGAGATAGTAGGCGAAGATCAGTTTGGGTTTAGGAAAAATCGTGTTACAAGGGAAGCAATTCTGGCTTTAAGATTAATACTTGAAGGTTGGATCAAATAAAACAAAGATAATTTTATGGCGTTTGTTGATTTAGAGAAAGCTTTTGATAATGTTAGGTGGGACAAGATGTTCAAAATATTAAAGAAGTCAGGTCTATAGTACCGAGATAGAAGAATACTTTATAAACTATATAAGAATCAAGTGGCTATAATAAAAGTAGAGAATCATGAGAGACAAGCATCAGTTAAAATGAGTGTGAGACAAGGTTGTAGTCTATCACCGTTATCCAATTTGTATGTAGATGAAGCAATAAAGTAAGTAAAAGAAAAATTCCCATCTGGAATAAGTATTCAGGGAGAAAAAAATCAGTATGCTACGATGTGCTGATGACATTGTCTTGTTAGCAGAAAGGGCTGAGGATATTGAGAAGTTACTGAATGGCATGAACAAAATACTGATGGAAGATTTTGGACTGAGTATAAATAAAAGCAAGAAAAAAGTGATGAAATGTAGCAGAAATGATACCAATCACAGTAGATTAAATATCAAAATAGGATCAGGTGTAATAGGAGAAGTAAGTGAATTCTGCTACTTGAAAAGCAAAATTACAACTGATGGCTGAAGCAAGAATGATGTTAAAAGCAGAATAGCACTAGCAAAAAGAACCTTCATGAAAAAGAGAAATCTTTTAGTTTCAAATATTGATCTAGGTATTAGAAAGAAGTTTTTAAAACTCTATGAATGGAGCACAGCACTTTATGGCAGCAAAGCATGGATTTTACGAATATCTGAAAGAAAGAAAATTGAAGCATTTGAAATGTGGCGCTACAGAAGAAAGTTGAAAATTAAATGGACAGACAAAGTAAGAAATGAACGAGTTTTGGAAATGATGGGTGAGGAAAGAAGTTTGTGGAAGAAGCTTACAGAAAGAAGAGACAGGCTGGTAGGTCAGATTTTGAGATATGCTGGACTGGTTAATTTGCTGGTGTAGGGAACAGTTGAAGGTAAGAACTGTAGAGGAAGACAGAGATTAGAATATAAGAAGCAGATAATTGAGGACAAGGGTTTAAGGGGTATGTAGAGACTAAGAGGTTAGCACAAGATAAGAAAGGCTGGAGGATTGCATCAAACCAGTTGAAATACTGACAACCCCTAAAAAGAGAAAGTAGCTTACAAAGATTCACATGACTATCTTCTTCTGAAGCCCACATTACAAATTTAAAAAGCAGTTCTCTCTCTCATAGTTATTTCTGATCTGGTTTCACACCAAGTTCTCCATCCTAATCTTCTTCACATTTTTCCACCGGGATAAGCAGCCGGAGAGGAAATTTTTCACAACATTAAACAACGATTTGCAATAACATGATCCAAATTTTTTTCCCCCCTTTATGTTCATACCAAACAATTGCTGACAGTTTTCATTGACAATAATTTCTAGTCCTCCCTAATTTCTGTCATTCATGAATATGGATATGTGAAAGGATAAATTCAAACTTGGATCAGAGTCTCGTCAAAATGAAGACTGGTTTTACCTCTGCTATCATGATGATAGACTGCACCTTTCACTTAGTTGAAAAATACTGCCAGTTGAGAAGGCTGATAAGGGCTCTGGTTTTGAGACATTGTTCTCATCACTTTGTTGCGATAGGGAAGTACCACATTTTCCCTGGCTACACAAAAGAATTTGTTATGTTTGATTAAAACAACTTGTAATGTCCTACAGAGCACGTCGGCTCGCTGGCGCGGAGGTGTGCTGCCCAACACTGTGTGTATCTGAGGGCCAGTCGATGATAGAAGGCAGACGCCTGTCCCCAGAGACATGTTTGGTTTGGCGAAGGGGCGCGGGACACAGACCGCCCTCTCTTCTCGCGATATTTTTGTTTTTTCTGGAGGGCTTGCCGTATGTGGTGCAGTGTGTGGGACAGCCAGAGGATGGAGGGGATGGCATCTACTCCTCCAAGGTTTTTTCTTTTGCTATGTTCTATGTCGTCGGGAGATGAGAGAACGTTGCTGGACGCCCGAGAGCAAGGTTGTGTGCAGTGGCTGCTGCTACAAGTGATAAACGGAGGCAGCTGTGTGTGTCAGCCAGTCGCGCTGGTCAAACCCTGGCCCGCCGACGCCGACACCGCCGCCGACCGGTGTCCCTGCCGGGTAATGTGTACCGCCTGCTGATATAGAGACTTACTGCAACATGTCAAAACCCTGGAAACTGCCCTGAGTGACTCATGCCAGAATTAAAGAGCTATTAGCCTGGGTGCCTATCATATGTTCGCCATACATTTGTGATCTTGAAATGACAACAATTTTGTCTTAATGAATAAAATTCATTTTCTTTTAATGTGAACCCATTTCTTTTGTGTGATCCCCTGAGAATTGTCATGTGAAGAGCCCATTATAAATATTATTGAATTAAAATAAATTAACTTTGCTACCTTTGCAAGATGGCACCATACAAGGTGTTTTTCAAATCAAAACTAACACCGCGGTCAACGAGATATTATAAACTTTAATGCTTTGATGACCTCTTAACTGACATCATAATTCATCAGAATATGGTGCAACTAAATGTGAAGGTTTTAATTCCCGAACCCTCATAATAAGTTTTGTTCTTGTTAGGACTGTAGGACAATACTTTCTGGAAGATAATACAACAAACACACTTCACATTTTAAAAGTGAAACAATGCAAGATAACATAAAGGAACTGAAATCAGTCATGGATGCTGTGGGCAAAAGGCAATCATACTGCAGAACAAAGAACTATTCTGCCTTACACTGGGAAAATAAGAGAATTAAGTCATTTTTCACTGCAAATCTGATAATTAGAGCCATGGAATATAGTGTTCATTAGAAGAAGCAGTTTCACTATTAACCAACTAGACATCAATTGTCTTGGCAATAAAAATCAAGGAGTGTAGAAACTCAAAATTGTCCCTTGCAATATAGTCATCAATTAAAGACCAGAACACTAATGTAGAAAAGGAGGAATTTTAGAATTTTCTAAACAATAAATGTCCAGGGTCATCAACATTATCTTTGTTTCAACTTAAATTCAATGCAATTATGGTTGAAGTTATTAAGATAAAAGTAAAATGGACGCAATGCTTTGAAATACACCCCTCACCAATGTTAACAGAATGACCTTAGTTGAGTTAGCATTTTATACAGCCAAGATATGAAATGTAAACAAACCTAAGATTTTCCTATTATTCTGTGTTGCATAATATTGCTAGAACAACTTCCTTACATGCCAGTTGACTGATATATAGATTGTACTGTAATAGCACATGGTAGACAACCCATTAGATCAAAAGACATTAAAAATATAGCACTTTTAATATACTTATTATATGAATATTACTGTTCCAGAGATCATATTAATTATATGTTTGGAGCTCTACCTCCTGAAGATATCCCTGAACAAAACAAAAATAATGAATTCCTGTGGATAAGATCCTGTTAGAGCAAAAATAGTCATTACTGATGAAAAGGCTTAACACTCGAACTACGTTGAATGTGATATCACAAACAAAAATAAAGTGAACAAATATCAGACGATGTGTGGGATAGTAACCAAAACTTTGGGAGACAGGACATGCGGAGATAAAACTTTAAAATTTTATAAAGTGATGAAAGGTCCTATGCCTCTCCATGGAAGTGAGTGATGGCTGATTGAGAGAAAAGCTAAAAGCTGCACACAAGCAGTGGAGATGAAGTTTGTAAGATTTGTGAAAAGATGTACACAACTGGACTTAATAAGAAATGAGAGATGAGTTGAAAATATGTGGTACAAATGACAATAGAGGAACATAGGAACAAATGGAGAGACTACCGGTAAAGAATGAGTGTATATCAAAAGACAGGCGAAATATAGGTAGACCAAATAAGAGAATAGTCCCTGAAGCTGGAACAGGGATACAGGCCTAGTCTTTGTGTGAGAAGAAGAAGATGAAAGAATGAAGAGAACACCGAGGAATAGAATCAAGAATATAAAGCATTAATGATCAATCAGTGCAGAATCAAAACAAGAACAGTTTCATAAAAATTATAGATATTTTGTAACTCTTTGCTTCAGATTTGATGAAGCAATAGTGTTTCAGCAAATTTTCCCCAGAAGATTAAATTTCTTTAATTATAGGAAGCTACATTTCAGTGTACTATTACATTTTATTTTTAATAAAACTGTTCCTGTACCAAGGTCTTAGCACATTTAAGACACTGGAATGCTCTTCCAGCAATTGATGTAAATGGAGGCATTAAATAATATCTGAATGGAAAATTAAGATCAAATTCAGCTTCTGTTAAATATCTTTTTCGATTTCAAATGCTAAATAACATCATCAATAAGTACTTGAATTGAGGATCATTTTAAACAAAGAAGTGTACAGACATGTATATGTATAGATTTTATCTCCCCCCCCCCCCCAAAAAAAAACAGTTCTTGTAAAAATATGCCAATTCTCTTGATTGTGCAGTGAAAAAAAAAAAAAAAAGTTATGGGATCTTGTTTTGATCCAAGTCTACATTTTACATTGTGTGTTCACTTTCTGAAATAGAATAGTTTCTCTCGGTATAACAGTAAAAAAAAAAAAAATTCTGGTTGTTTGGTCATTATGCATGCCTTTGTTTTAGTAAGTCTATATAAATACCTTAAATGTGTTGCTTTATCAATCTTTCAAATACAAAAAATACTGCCCTCACACGTCTTTTGGGTTTGACAAGTCTTAGAATAAATCATATAGATTACACCTTAATTTTCAGTAAAAATTATGACATGCATAGTGGCCAAATCACCAAAAATTTTTTTACTGTGATTAAATGATCTGAGAGAAACCATTTTGTTTCAGAAAGTGAAATGAATACACACTGCCAAGTACATACTTGGCTCAGAACAAGATCTAATAACTTTTTTTTTTTTCACAAGACAAGCATATTTTTGCAAGAATTGTTTTTGTGGGGTCTCATTTCTTTGTAAGTCTATCACTTATTGTGAATCATCATTCAAAACCAACAGTTCCTAATGAAAATCGATAAGGCCAACAATGCCCACACTCTCTTCAAACAATGGGTGTGTGCCCTGGCTGAGACATGTTAAGGAGATTAACTGCCACCTTAAGTAACTTCCAAACTAAGCATAGGGACAAAGTAAAATTTAAGTTGTTAAGTTTGCTGACCTCTATGCACAAAATAAATTTGAGGCATTTAGCCTCATCCAGAGAAAAGCAAATATGAAACAAAATTTTTCACGTTTAGGATTGCCATTGAATAAATATGAGGACAATCATCAATATTGGACTTTTCTAATGATTTGGGGATGAAACCATATATGTGTACCAAATTACCTATTTCTAGGACCAGGGGAAATATAATGGAATGTTGGGATACCATACTAAAAAATAAATTTCACTAAAGTACAAAGTAAAGAAAAGAAGGAAACAAAATTTAAAATGTTACGTAAACTTAATAAGCTCACTCTCTAATTAAACTCTGTGGGATAGAAAGTTATTAAGGTAGTAATCAATTTCATGTTTGGGGTAGATGTATGGAAATTTACGAGTTTTAGACTTTTCTGGAGGTAAAACTTTATCTGTGTACCAAATTTCAGCTGTCTATGTCTACGGGAAGTACCACAGAATTTTGATGTATAGCAAAATTGGTGAAATTTGCATATGAATTAGGGCTATAACAGAAGTCATGTTTGCAGATGTGGATGTTCAGCACTTGACATCCATGAATGAGAAGCGGAGGTGGAAGTTCAATGTATAATTAAATTTAAAATCAAAATAAGTTTATTATTTTATGCCAAATTTTATCTTTTTCATAAGTATATTTCCTTATAATACTGGCATAATGATTTATTTTTTGCCTCGTGTTATAACATCAAAAAAAGGTGGGATGATTTCACAAGTTAATTAAATTAATTTATATAACTGTGCATGCGTCTAAAAACAATCTTTGTCACATGAACTTTGCGGAGTTTGTGACACGACTAGTTCAAGTGTCAAGCAGAAGGCCATGCTACTGCACATCTCCGTGCTCTTTTTCTTCTCTCTCTCTCTTTTTTTTGTTGTTGATTATGGCTATATGCCTTGTCAACGTCGAGGTCATTAGAGGCGGGAAAGGATGGGGGCTAGGGACAGGAAGGAACTCAACCATGGATGGCCTCTTAAAGAAAGCATTCACCTGGAGTGATTTGGGGAAACCATGGAAAACTCAAATCTGGATGCCCGGACGGGGATTCGAACCAGCGTAATGCGAGGCCAGAGTGTTACTGCCCACCCTCCATGCTTGGTTCCATGCTCGCCAACTGCCTTCTCACCGCTCTAGTGGCGCATTCACAGTAGGGTAACCTGACCAGTGAGTAAATAGACCCCAATGAATGAACAGTATTGGAAAATTGTTTAAAAATAAGGAAATTGCTTTAGTTTGGTATCATTGGCTTCCGATTGTTTGTTTGAGTCAAATGACCTTCTGATAGAAAAAATTGCAAATTGCCATTCTTCCGGCGCTAAAATAGTAAGGTAAGCAGAGTGCGTCTAATAATTTAAAACGAATTTCGTATTGTTTGGTGTTCATATAGTACATCTAATGTGTGTTACTACAATTAAGGTTGCGTTTCCACTAAGCGGCTAGTCGCGGGCGACTGCAGTCGCTAGCGACCGTATTCCACAAATCAGCTCATTTTCAATACGGATGTCAAAGAAATAAATGATGTTAACAAAAAGAAAACAAAAACATAGATTTTGATATATACTTTGTTATTTGCATTGACGTTGGAGCTTACGGAAAATGCAGTGTCGCATCTATATTTAGAGATAATACATTCCATAAAAATAAGACCAAGAATGAACTAAATATTCCAGAAGGTGCGCCATATATATATATTGTAGAGCAAGGCAATACATAGTGTAGGTACATTTGGCATAGTTAATTAATTAATTTGATTGCAATAGAGCGCACACTC
Organism: Vandiemenella viatica; assembly: GCA_031002005.1. NCBI lineage: Eukaryota > Metazoa > Arthropoda > Insecta > Orthoptera > Morabidae > Vandiemenella > Vandiemenella viatica. The sequence goes on from CM061921.1 coordinate 352,707,651, forward strand.
TGGTGGCAATTTCCCTACACACCCATCTTCCTCCCTTCCTGCATCCACCTACATTTGCCCTCTACAAATTTTAACTTTAAATTCTTTCAACGTTTTTGGTCAATTATTCATCATTTCTCTTGGTAACTTATTCCATCCCTAACACCCTTACCTAAAAAAGAGAATCTTCCTTCATCCTTGTGCCTGAAATCGAGTGCCAACTTGTGGTCATGGTCATCTTTTCCCTTCCATGCATTACTTTTCATTCATACACCAATATCTTCCCACGCCGCATCGCCAATATACGACTTGTACACTCCCATGATCCTCCTCACCCTCATCCTGTCTTGCAATTAACCCCATTCCAGCTCTTTTTAAATGGCATACATTTCACAGACCTTTAAACGCAAACATAGATTTTTCTATAGATAGCATAACCTACATGTATTTTCCATAATTTTGTGTGCGAAAGGCGGTCAGTCGTGCACGGCTAGTTGCACAGTGTGTATTGTGCATTAATTTTACGTAGATATTGAGTCGCGCGCGGCTACTCCAGTCACATGTTCTTTTACAGTCGTGACGACTTTCAAGTCGCAGTTGCGTCAGTGGGTATGGCTAATGACATAACTGAATAAATAGAAATCGAGTGCGGCCACCAGCCCACGACAAGCTACACTTCCTTCACTTGGATTTTTTATTTAAGTGAAATTTTTAAAAGTGAGTGAGTTTTTTCTTACAACTAAATCTAGCTGATCATGTACAATCAACTGAATGAACAAAATGTAGACTGTAACCAGTTAGTGAACAGCAATAAAGGTCAGTGTTCCTTCACAGGTAAGCAAATTACCAGTGAATGAACACACATTTCCTTCTTTTTATTTGAATAATGTCCAGTGTTTTAATTTGAAAGAAATTTAGAGAGGCGAATGGGAATAGATCAAATTAAATTGAAATGAATGACACTGCAAATAACCCTACTGCTAGCCCCAAGTTTTTGAAATTGATATTGAACCAGCCAACAGCGATGACGACTTAACTCCTTCCATTCAATCCAATTTTAATGATCAAACTATAAACTTGCGTCATAATAATTAACTCCAGCCTAATACTGAACCTATTTTATTATCAACAACACTAGTTACTTCTAATAGGCCTACTTCACTGTCATCAACCAGTTCCAGACTACTTAAAAAAATTACTCAACTTCAACGGCCTTAACAAAATCCAACATTTCACAAAAAGCTCAAAACCCAGAGGATTTTTGGAAAGAACACCTTTCTTGTCATGAATTTACCAAAGGAAGCCATCTAAGAAAAACAGTAAAAAGCAAAATATCTTTTGCAATGACATCAAAGAAATGGGAAATTCATGAAGCAGAAAGAGTTAAAACAGAAATCAAAGAAAAGAAGGAAGAGAAGCCAAGAAAAAGGAGGATACCAATTTGAAGAAAAAGAAAGAAATCATCAACAAGTGGGGAAGAAAACTAGCAGAAGAAGAAGAGACATCGACGGAAGATGGAGATGACATGTCATTGCATGACTCTGATGATAGTATTAATAATCCAGAGGATCTCATATCACAAAAATCAGACTTGGAAAATGAAGGAAGTGTTTTGAATGTAGACAACATACAAGTTAACCAAAAATATGTGATTGTTGAATATGAAAAACAATTTTTTCCTGGTATCGTAACACAAAAGAAAAGCAAAAAATCTATAAATTAATACGTTAGACTAAAACTTCGGATCCATTTTTAAGAATATTGTGCAAATGGAGGAGTATAAGATTTGGACTAGTTAAAGTTTATGTGGAGAAGACGTGCAGAAAGCTCTTATCTTCTATACATTAATACGCTAAGCGAAAAATTCGGATCCGTTTTTAAGAATATTGCGCAAACGGAGGAGTGTGAGATTTGGCATAGTTAAAGTTTATATTGAGAAGACGTGGAGAAAGCTAAAGTCTATATATAATATGTGTTACAAATACATTAAATTAAATCAAACATTTGTTGTTTACATTTAATTGTTTTTTTTAGCGATTCTGCCAATGTGTGTGATCTTGGTCAACAATAAAGAAAAAATAATAATAAGCAAGGTTAAGACATGTTACAAATAGATTATTTAAATAAAAAATTATTTTGCGAACGCGGGAAATAGGGTTGGAGCCAACGTTCTGACGTGTATTTCCAGCATTGAGACACTCTGTGGTCTTTGGCAAGACGAAATACTCGCATAAAGTAGAGATTAATCTTTGAAGTTATAAAAGGAACACTTCGAAGAGCAATGTAGCGATTCTGTCAGATACTGGTCTTTTTAATATTTAAAAGGTTAAACTTTGGTTAAGGGTCTTTTGATTTTTGAATTTCAGTAATTTCATTATGGATTTTTTGTTCCATTCAGATATTTGCACCTACTTCCAATATGCCTCGATATAGAACACTGACAGGTCAGAGAGATAGAGACAAAAAAGAAAAAATACTTATTTGCGCGAAATTCAAAATGATAATAGACTAAATTTAAATATATAAACACTCAAAATAATATTTTTTTTTTTTGTTGATGGATACATTTAAATGCACACTAAATGCCATTACATGAAATTTTTGTAGTTTTGAATTTACAATGCAGGTTTCGCAAAGCAAAACATATTGAATCAGAAGCCACTTCAGGTGAAAGGACTGCATTTAACTCATGTTGTCATAAAGCTAAAGCAGTTTTCCGGCCTTATGTCAAAATGAATATTTTAAATCATTGTATGATGAACCATTGATAAATACATTTCATCATTTGCTATGGTTAGTTCAAAAGCTAAAATTTAGGATACAGTTACATGTGGAGTGTACCGTTTTAATTTGAAAGGTATTGCAGGGAATTAATCCAAACAACACAAGCTAATAACGTATTGGTACACACTCGCAGCCAATGACATCAATTTATACAGTATATAATATATCTAAACTCACAGCAAATGCAATAGAACAAATTCAAATAATTATTATTACTCTTTCATGAAAGAAACTAAATAACTTAATGAATTACGGTCAAATTTCGTCCGAGAGCAATCACTAGTCTGAATAAATGTCTTAAGTTTGTGTGATGTTCAAGGGCTTAATTGGAAATGACCTGTCCCTGAAGACAAAATCTGGTATCTTCAAGAAGATCCCAAAAAAATAATACAACGTCCAAAGCTTGTATCTGCAACATCTTCCTGATCAGTTTAGAAGATCTGATATGTAATTTGTAAAATAGCTGATCTTAGCCTAAGTAGTTAGCCAAAACTTGCATTTTGTTACTGTATACATGGGCCTAATCTTTCAAAAAATTTTTAGTGTTTTTTAGTTTCTTTTAAATATTGTTCATTTACTGGAATAATTGTGTTCATTGATTAGTTACAACTGTTCATTCACTTGGAAATTGGTAGATATTTCAAATTTATATTAAAATTTTTAAGAATTAATATGTTTTATATTTTTACCCAAATTGTTCACACCCAAATGGTTACAACCAAATACAGTATGTTGAATATTGTCAACTTATAAAGGTTTGTCAATTTTTTAAACAATTTTAAACCCTTAACTGTTCAGTCATTGGTCTGTATACCCTACAACTTGTAGGACCTACGATGATCAATTTGCTGATAAAGTACTCTTGATGTGCTGTGAAAGGGGTTACAGGACTACATGTAGGACGTGTTGGACTCCAAGAGAACCAAAACTGGTCCTTGCTGTCCAACAAGCTATGGATAATTGGACGAAGCTTTTGGAGGAAACATCCTACGAGTGTGCCGTGAGAAAGTATGAGTGGAAAGGATTGTTTGGAATATTTTGTTGGATCACATTTTTTAGTGTGGGTGAGCGCATTCTACGGTAGTTCTTACATGGATGTCCTATAAGTTGAAACGTGAATAGGCCACTTTACTTTGCATGCAAGTTCAAACTTATAAACTTAGGTAATAACACCATTCGGATCATTGTTACTTTTATTGCAAGATCGTCAGAAGAAAAAAAGGGGGGGGGGGAACCAACTACTTTGTTGTTAGCTAAGCGATGATCTCGAAAAGAAAGAAAATATTAATATATATTGCAATGTAAACAAAACATCCACCATACATCCGCATTAAAAATTGTGAATGCGAAAGCGGATGAAGGATTTTACGAGTAAGTTCTACAGTTGCAGATATCCGTTATATCCTGATATGATTAACATCCAAATTAAGAACAGGAACTAAACAAAATTTAATGTGTTTGCTAAGATTGCTGATATTGGTGTGTAAGAGAAATTTGAGGCATGTAGCGTCACTAAGAATGAAGAAATTGAGATACAAAAAAAAGTCCCAAACTGAAGGGTAGGCAGTGCCATTGTTGACTCAACTTCACAGGTGCATTGTAGCAGGATTTTGACAGTGGCAATTACACAAATTTTTTTATTGTATGTAAGCAACACAAAATTTATGTAATCACTGTGTAAATGAAGTTAGAAGTTTAGAAAGCAGTGACACAAATTTTAGGAATTCAAAATTGGTTGCTTTTAGTTCATTTACCCACAAAAATTTTCTTCATGACTGTTGTCAATACAATAAAAGAACTACATTGTTGTTGATGTATTATTTGAAACAATGCTAAGATTATATTTTCCAAACTAATGAAACCAAAGTTCAGATGCACCAGATCTCTTCTTGTGGTTGAACTGCAAAACAAGAGTGTTACAAAGTGAAATTATAATAAAGTTTGTCATAGTTCTGCATCTTTGACCACTAAAAAGCACTGACTGCAGTGTGCTAGTTGTGATGAGTTTGAATAATATTCTTTTTCAGCTTTCAGCATTTCATTACTGATTTAACATGAACATGTAAATTTTATTATTGTGATTGATATTTTGTGTCAAAAAAGTTAAGATTCTGATCTTGAAGTAAAAATAATCGTTTTATCAAGAAATCCTTATGCTTGCCTAAAGAATCTCCCACGATCCTGTCTCGCAATTGATTAATGAAGTATGTAGTGAGATTCGGTGAAGTGTTGGGTCGTGGACTGATTGACATCAGCTGCCTAATCCAGGGCAATTGCTTTCTTTGGTCTTGCAGACTGTTGACAGCAGTAGGATTATTGTGAATGAACAGGAAAAAACAATAGACACTTGTCACACAGTAAGAAACCATTACAGTATTCCCACTCAGAGAATTATTGTCAATAGGACATCAGCAGCAAAACGTAGCATAATGATTCTTTCTACTTCAACAATTAGACCTATGCTATGTTAAATTTTATTTTTTACTTCCTTGATTGCATCTTATAGATAGTGATAACTATCAGTAGCGATAGGCCACAGTCATCCCTCCCTGTTAGAGGATGTTTTTTTCTCTTGAATCTCCAATTTTTTTCTGATTCTTCTACTATCTTACTGATGAAACTTCCTTAAAATTTTAAAAATATATGATTAAATATAGTCAAAAGCTTTTTCTACTGGATAAGTACCATATAGGTAATCTTATTTTTCTTGATCTGCCTGCTTAATATTTGTTACACCAGCAAAAAATTATCTTGTAACAAAAAAGTTATAACATGTTATTAATCTTCTGCTTTCCATTCCATTCTTCTGCATTGCAGCACTACATAAAACAGTTTTCACATTTGTGAAGAGAACTTATTTACAAAAATCTGTTGACTCTTTACTTCCCTGTAACTTATTGCTATCAGTTTAAGTAATTTGTCAGTTACCCCTTCTCTTCAAGTTGCCAGCAGTTTTGAAGTAATCTCAATGCAAATATAAATTAATGTGGTTAATGTAAAAAAATAAAACCTATGGTGACTCAAAGTGTTACCTACTCTTATAAAAAATCTATATATTTGAAGTCAAAGACTCAAAGTAGAAAATACAATATCAGGGAAAGCACGGCTGAAATCAAGAGTGTCGTGTATTAGGAAGACTGATAATGATTATTCAAATTCTACCATAGTGTTAAAAGTGGCAATTATATGACATAAAACACTGCAATAGCTTTACTTTTAGAAAAGAGTGTGAACACCTACTGTGAGATATGAAAGGGATATCTATCTGGATACGGTGAGATGTAGCTAATGAGGCATACTGATAAGATTCAATTGTGGCGAAGAGTCTGTTGATGAATGGCATAAAGGTAAATATCTTGTTCCCCCCGATGCTTTACAGCTTGTCAAGGTCATTAGAAGTGGGAGAGGATTGGGGACAAGGAGTGAGAAAGAATTCAGTCTCGACTTTTAAAAGGAATAATCCTGTCATTCACCTGACGTGATCTTAGAAAACTAAAGGCCTGACCACAGATCAAACCCTTATACTCCTGAATGGTAGGACAAAGTGTTTACCCTCCCCCCGCACACACACACAAGGCTAGGATTGGGCATATCATTCAATAAGTTAGGAAGGACATGTTTGGGAGGTATGTATCAATGCCCTACATTAGTGTTTCTCAACCTGTTTCAACCAGACAACCAGTAAATTGTCAAAAATAATGCTGTGTAACACTAACCTAAATGGGCATAATTTTTACTTATGTGCATATTATTAATATCTGGGACATATTTTACTGTACCATTATACTATATTAAATCTAAAGCATATTTTAAAACAATTCAAAAAACAGTTATGAGACTGGATGTGAAATATTAAAAGTCAATTACAGTAGAACTCCAATTATCTGAACTCCGACTATCCAAATCGCTTTTTTAATCAAGACAGAAACGTACTATAATTGCCAAAATAACGATTCTGCCTACAAGCTTTTGTCCTTCCCAGTGGCCGATCCAGGAATTTTCCAAGCCGGGGCTTGAGGAATTCAGAAACATTCTTTCGAAAATTCATAGATGTTCAGAAGTTAGTGTTGAAGATATAGGGGAGTGGATGGTGTGTGATTCGTCAGACCCTGGGTATGAAATTCTAAATGATAATGAACTTATTGAAAGTGTTGAAGTTAAAACAGACAGCTAGTCAAGCATTTGCTGGCCTTAAAACTGCGTTGAAGTGGATGGAGCATCAGCCTGAGTGTGACCACATGGAACTTCTCACTGTCAAGTGGATGCGTGACTTGTCTGCCCAAAAACGGATGAATACAGTCAAACAGCTTACTTTGACCGAGATGTTCAGCAAGCAATGACTTTTATTTACAGTATGGTACATACATACTGTACTAATGTACAGCACTTTTAAGTACACTTAACATTGAATTAATTAAAATAACTTTTTCTTTACAAATAGTTTTTTCTCCCATTTTCAACATACATACAATAATTAATTAAAATAGACCCCTTTTCTGAATTTTTGATTATTCGAATTTGATTTCGATAACTGGAGTTCTACTGCACATATTGAACAAACTCTTAATATTTAGTTTAGCAAATTAATAATAATGTTACTGTAAGCTGGATTCTACTGTACATCATCGACCTACATGCACAAAATAAAAGAAACAGTACCCCACACCTTTGATTTTTGTTTATTTCACCACTCTTATCTTCTCAACCCTACCAATTACTGCAGTCCCCCACACCTACAACCAGACCCTCAGAAAGTGGTCATTAACTTAACCCTTAGACGAACGGCATTCTTACTGATGCCAACTGGAAATCAACAGACTATTGTAGGAACAATGCTATCTTCATCCTGAAAATGCCATATTTCTTTATACAGTACGAATATGACATATTAATTCATAATATTCTGCCTGCGGACAACTTTGCAGACCAGTAGTGCACAGTTTAATACTAAAACATGGTGGGATGATGCGATACACATTGTGGATAGGCCAACCTACTACACAGGCTGGAAAGAATACAAAGGTCAGCTAGACATTGAAAAAATTTAGTAATAAATACAGTAAAGAAAATTTGTATGGTCTTGTCAACCGTGTATCAATTTTGATTTGCTGCACATTCTGCCTCTGTTGCTCCTGGACCCAACTTTCAACTTGACATCCAAACTGCGGAGTGTTCATATCATAGTTCACATACACAAGGCAAGACTTGATGGATGTGAATATTGCACAAAAACCACAGAATAGAGCATGATTTGAACCAAGAACCTTCTATTTTCAAGGCAGACACTAACATTGATCTACAAGACTGCTCACAAACATGTTGAAGTCAACCTCTGAGGAGTTGTAAAATGAAAGGGAAGCCAATCAATTCATAGTTATATGTTAGAAGTCCTGGCTAGATATCAGAAGAAGACTTTGGAGCAATATTTAGAAAGAAAGAGAGGTCCATCAACATAAATTAGGACTTCATTTAATGCATAATGAGGTTGAAAGGCTTGACTTTGTAGATTAAGGAGTGTGTAATGTGAAATATGCCAAAATGCTTCTTACATAGTTCAGATTCCACATTAAACTGTAGATCCCGTATATCCTGCATGATGGCTATGATAGGAGTGGATTGCGCAGGCAATAAGAAATCCTGTCACCAGATCATTACAACCACACAAATTTATTTTACTTATACTAATTATTATTATTATTTTACAGCTAAACAAAATTCTCAAAACTGAACCTCTTACCCAGAAGCATCTTCCTTTTTTTCCTCTGGAATCCACGTTGTAAAAATTACTCAAATATCCCATCCATCTTATTATTCTATATTCTAAGGTTAAAAGAGGTTTCCCATTAGTACGCATTAACATTAAAATATCTTTTTTTTATTCCTCCAAAATTCTGTTTGATGTATCTATATTCCATATCCACTTTACCTACAATAAGTTCTTTTAAGACTTTCTCTACTACTTCAAATTTTCTTCAGATATTTTGCAACCTCTAATAATTTCATTTTTAAATACTATTGCTGCCTTCCACAATGAGCATTAGAGTGGATTCTGTTCTTACATGGCATTTTCTTTGCAAGCCAAGGTTTCCAAATTGCTTCTTCACTTAATGCCCATATTTCTCAGCTCCCTTTTTCAATTTATTCTATTCTTCAGTGGATTCCCTTTCAATTTTTATTCTTGATCTTGCATTTACAGTTACTACAAACTTTTTTTTTCTTCCCCCCCCACAGAAGACTCTTCTAGTTTACCCACATCCATTCTGTTCGGTACGCCTTCCTTCCGTTTCATAATTATCTAATTCGATATTCACTTTAAGATATGATTTGCAGACCAAAATTCATTTTATGAATTCTTGTTTATATATGGTAACACCTATTTCATATTTTGCTGCATCCTCTGGGTATATCCACATATATTTCCTTCTTGGAATATTTTGTTTGCTTGGACTATGTTATTCAAAAAATTATTGGTATAGTTTAGACCCATAACTCTATATTTTTTGAATTTCACTATCAGTATGGAATGTATACTTGTACTATTACGAATGTTCTAGCCCTACTTTAAATACTCAAACATAAATTTGCTACCCAAGTCATTACGGTAACTCACCCATTTTCCTTTATTTTTTTTTACTTCTGCCTCATTGACGTCGAGGTCATCAGAGGTGGGATGGGAGTGGGAACAAGGAACGGGAAGGAATTCAGCCATGGCCTTTTTGAAGGCAGCATCCCAGCAATCGCCTAGAGTGATTTGGGGGAAACCATGGAAAACCCAAATGTGGATGCACGGATGGGAATTTGAACTGGCGACCTCCCGAATACGAGGCCAGAGTGTTAACCACTCACCCACCATGCTCGGTCCATTTTCCTTTTTTTGGTATTCATTATAAATCTCATTTCAATAATGCCTATTAAGCAGTAGCATTTGGACTAAATTTAGCTTGGACACAAAATTGTCTTGTGAACAGTTGTGATTTTATTGATATTGAGGTTAAATTTGTAAGGAAGCCTAACTGAATTTTATCACAATTACCAGTGTCAGTGGGCCTCTTACACAAGAAATTTAAAAAAATATAATAAACAACTCTATTATTCAAAAGTATCATCAATTACAGTTTTTTTAATGCCTTTACATCTATCTATAAAATTGAATTTTTATTAAATTGCTGCCAATGCAAGCTGATGGTTTATTGAATATGCAAGCCTCTTTGCAAGGTATCATCAGAGCATCAACTGTGTTGAAATGTACATCCAGTTTTACAACTTTGAATAAATTATAACAACATAATTTTAAATTTGTACAATTAGCTCATAATTTCTACTTACTATTTACATTACAGTTATTAGGTTTCATACCTGTATATTTTTTATTTTCTCACAAAGCATGTTTTTAGACACAGCTGTCAAATTAGTATGTTTTATGTAGTACAGAGGGTCTCCTCGTCATTATGTCTCCCATTGCCACAATGTCTTGTTTTAATTTTTGTCATTGTTGTTGCGGCAAGACGAGTTTAAAGTGTGGTGATTGGAGATTGCAATACAACTAGAACTATTTTTCCCCCCTTTGAGGTAATGCTGCCATAATGGTGTTACAGTCCACCACAAAATGTATCATTTATAAGCAGTAATTACATAGTAGTACATCCTACATCAGCATGATGCCACTAGAACTACGTTCAAATTAGTAAGATAAAGCTAGGAATTCCTCAAAGTAGCTCTAGCAATGTCATACCTGTCCAGGGTACATTAAAACCTAACTGCTTGAAAATAATACGACTTGTGATTGACTACTACAGTATTATGATCTCATTTCCTTCCTTTGCAGAAAGTAATTCTAGCAGTACTGCAAACTCCAGTAAACCAGGAGTACATCAATGGGGTATTTTTATTTTTTTTTAATCGGCTTTATGTCTCTCAACAGCGAGGTCTTTAGAGACGGGAAAGGATGGGGGCAAGGAATGGGAAGGAATTCGGCCATGGCCTTTTTAAGGAAGCATCCCGGCATTTGCCTGGAGTGATTTGGGAAACCATGGAAAACCCAAATCTGGATGCCCGGACAGGGATTCGAACCGCCGTCCTCCCGAATGCGAGGCCAGAACGCTATCCGTTACACCACCACGCTCGGTATGGGGTAAGTTCACTTAATCTAATTTATGTCTACAGTGTGTGTAGAGAGAGAGAGAGAGAAGGGGAGAGGCAATTTTCCAAAATCAAAAGATTAAATGATTTTGGTAGTATTTAATGTTATAATATAATGAGATAATTTTAATGTTATAATTTAAATCTTTTTTACAGTATGGTACTTTGGAATCAATTCTTAAAATAAGTTTGTAAATATGAATATGCAAGTTTAGTTTAAATAATAGCCATGAGAAAGTATTTTTAGAAAAAGAGGGGGGGGGGAATGATGTTTAAACCGTAAACCACAATATTAGACTAAAAGTGGAATAGGTAATGCAATCTTTGATACTAATCGAAGCTAACACAGGAAGAATAAAACGTTAGAGAATGGCTAGTCACTGAACTTTGCAGTTAATATAGCTGCTTTAATTTTTTTTCTTGAGGCATAATAAAAAAGAAGAGGGGTTCTAAAACCTAAAGTAGCAACACGAAAATTACAAAACATGCGTTTGCAACCAACCTCTGCATTAAAAGCTCTCACTGAATCCATGGTTCTTCTTAGCTGATTCTTCTAATTCCACTGGGAAAACTTTTCACTGATAGAACAAACTTTTTAAAATATACATTGGTCAAACTATCTCTATCATGCCTATCAATAAACACAAATTCCTTAAGGATAAACTAAGCTTGCAAATTCCGAAATCCACAGAACCCAACGCTTGCAGCATGACGTCATATACAATGGCGTGCAGTCGGCAGATCACTAAAATTATCACAATTCCTAAAGGATTCTAAGTCCTTACGGTTTCGCCATTAAATAGTAATGATACTGGAATGTAGGACTCTAATCTTTAAACAGAAAAACATTGAACTAGAAACGACTAGGATAGCGTATAATACACGAACAACGTCCACTTCGACGCAGATCACAAAATTCCAGAGGGGACTAATATAATATTATAATTATTGAAAACAGTAGTCAAAGTAAAGGTATATCTAAAAATATTTCAGGATTTGCTTAGCTATATAAATGATAGATTCTGGGCGATCCAGTTTATTACTAACATTTAATTTACAACAAAATATTTAGGAAAGTTACTGAAAATATAAATAAGGAAATTCGTCAATGCGCTTTCTTTCTATAGTTGGCAATATAAGAGGGGATGTAGAAAATTGTCAATTTTCGGATAAACGATTACGTAATAAAATTAATGTATACACAAAAAGATGTACTTTTACAGAATACCACTTACAATAATTACATCAACTACATTTACACAAACTAATGGCTATTATTTTGCAGACACCTTAGAAATAAATTCTTTGATGGAGTATGAGTTTTCAATTGAAAATTATCTAAATTTTTTCCTTAATTTAATCTTATCACCTGCCAGACATTTAGTATGTGATAGGAGTTTATTGAAAATAGAGTAGAATCTGCGTCTACAAAGGACTTTAATATGTATATAAATTCGGCCACCAATGTTAAAATTCCTAAATTCTTGATCAGCTATTTACATTTATTTATTCCAACGGAAAAACCATTTTACATTAATATATCTTATGATAGCTACTTAGTAAACACAATTATCACTATTTGTGAACAATTAGTTACAGTGAAAACAAGACGATGACAAAAATTAGCTAGTATAGTACAATATTACTAAGACTAGAAAAATAATTACACGAGAGAAAATTATTAAATATTCAAAAACTAATAATAAGACTCAACATGCAACTACAGAAAAATAAAAATTATTACAGGGAATAAGAGACAGTGACTGTACTAAGTCCATCATTGCTGACTCCACTCACGTATGAGTACTCGCTTGAAAACAGCAACACTGTCAATGAAAAAATCAAGTTCAGGAGGTATTCTGTTACATAGTCTCTGTATCCGTTCTAAGGCACTACTAGCCTCATAGTTTGTGCGCAGATGTCTACGATCAAATAGCTCTCTTAACCGTGTACCAGGCGGACAACGAAAATACACATGTCTGAGAATTTCAGGGCAGTCTATAACACCTGAGATTACTTTATGCAGAAATAGGACACCATGAACATTCCGTCTCAACTCCAAAGGTTGGAGGCCAAGGTAGGTTCCAACCATGGAGGAAAGAATATATGGAGACGAGATAACGCGAAATCCGTGAAACCTCGTGAAAAAACTGTGCCTGCGCGGCGGACATCGTAGGAGTACCAAAACATTGGTCTGTTTGCACTGTGTCAGCTGCTGAGAATATTTCATTTTCTAATATTCTAAAGTTTTCTATAATGCCAAGTTGTGATGCATATGGTTGCACAAACAGACGAGATAGGAAAAAACCTGGAATAGCGTTTCATAAGTAAGTCACATTGTAACTATCGTTCTTGAAGTATCTGACAGGCAACCGCAACATTAGTGCCATTCGCTATAAATTTATTCATTGCTCTCAATAGGATCATATTATTCTCAAATTTTTGTTGGTGTAGTGTAGACAATTAGCATATGTTACTATTTTGCACCTGAAAAGCTAGCCTTATTGTAGACAAATGTTGGAAATTTAATTTAAACGGGTCATGTTTACATCGCGACACAGTGAATATGGTATTCTGCATGCATTACTCACGTTTAAGTTTACACTGAAATTGCACGATGAAATTAATCGTGATAATTTGTGCTGTGCGAACTACTAAACGTGATGAAATAAACTTTGTTGACGGAAATGTAGTTCGCGATGCATTTCTTGTGTTTAGATGTGTCTACATAGTTTGATTTTGTAGGGGTAATATTAATGGAAATGTTGGCAGGTTGAAATGCGGTGTATACCTGAAGAGAACAAACAATTTATTTATTATTAGCTGTTAGCTTCTGATTTTTGAATGTACTGATTTTTCTAGCAAAATTATATAGGCCACTACCAGTACAATATCTTCTAAGTAAGCTCAGAAACTATGAGGTTTATGAAGTATTAATTTTTTTTAAAGCTCTAAATATTGACTTATGCTTTTTTTTTAAATTTCAGATATGACTTGTTTCTGTTTGCAAATATGTCTACAAGTATATTTCTAGATTTTGAAATCTTCCTTGTCAATTACTGAAATAGAATGTGAAAATATAACCTATTTGAACATCAACTAAAATTTAAGGACTGTAGAAATAAACAGTTTGTTATTCAAGTTAAAAAGAATTACCTGCTCATTAAGTTACGTCCGAATTCATCATCAAATATGGATATGGCGATAGTTTTTTTCTGGTCCAGGCCGCATTTCAACCTAACCACGTCAATTTTAAGGTACAATATCTCGAGAACTAAGCGAGATATCAAAAAAATTTATTCTTTACTTTCAGTTTCCCTCATCGAGTTACATAAGAATTAGTCATCAAATTGCGGCGCCCGCTTATCGTTGAATCCCATCATAACCTAACAACCTCACTTTTGAGACAGTATATCTCACGAACTAAGCGAGATATCGAAAAATTTTATTCTTTATTTTCGATTTGTATCGTCGTGTTACATAAGAATCTTTCACCAAATTTGACTTTGGGGACACGTTTCTTCTGAATTTCAACCAGAAATTCCACTCTTCTGAGACAGTATATCTCGAGAACTAAGCACGATATCAAAAAAATTTATTCTTCATTTTGGATGTGTCTCGTCGAGTTACATAATAATCCATCATCAAATTGCGGTGCCACGGTTGTCTTATGATTCCCTTGAGGTTTTTGTGCATATTTTCGTGTTTCTCTGGTCAAGCAATATGGCGGCCTCCCCTCCCCACTTGTGTCCACCCGGTTTCACTCCAGTATGTGGCGAAGGTCCCTTGCGTCGTCTCCATATATTCCTTCCTCCATGGTTCCAACAGCAACCAATGGAACGTCTTTGTAATGAAAGCCCATGCGACAACCTTTAAGCCTTATGAACTTATTTGGAAGATTCTGAATCTGTTGAATTAGTGTGATCTGATGAGGCGACCATACAACGCTGCAATACTCAAGTATATGTTTGACATGGGCACAGTACAAGAGCCTGAGTGTGTAGATATTATTAATAAATCTGGAAGTGCGTGCAAGTAAGCCCAGGCACTTGGAGGCCTTGGTACATATGTTGTGGACATGTTCTTCAGGACTGAGATTGTACGTCAGAAGAACTCCTAGGTTTCTTACAGTTGTGCAGCGACTCAGTAGCTGATTTTCCATTTCATATTCAAAAGCCTTTACAATCAACCTTCTGTTGCTGAGGTAGCTACAAAACACTCCAATAATTCACCAACTATGTCATATTCCTTTAACTTAGTAAGAAGGTGGGGATGGCTAACTTTATCAAATGCCTTTGAAAAGTCAAGATATATGACATCAAGTTGTTTTCGCTCACTAAATGCTCTAATTATTTCATTTTGAAGACTCAGAAGGTTAGTTGCTGTTGATTTTCCAGGAGAGAAACCATGTTGCTTTGGAGTAATTATGTTACGAAACATGGGATAGATTTTGTTTAGCACCAAGATTTTTACTAACACCAATTGTATAATAATAGGTCTGTAGTTCTTAACATCTTCGTTCGATGCGCATTTATGTACAGGCACAACATGACCGAGCTTAAATACATCTGGAAAAATTCCTGTCTCTAGAGACCTGTTAAACAAGCATTTTAAAGGATGGCAAAGCAAGACTCTATAGTATTTCAAAACGTTAGGTGGTATTTGGTCAGGGCCAAAACTCTTCGAAAAGTCTAGCTCGCCCAATGCTTTATAAACATCTTCATCAGTGACTGAAAGTGTACTCAGACTATTACTTGTACTGAAATGGATATTGGAAGTGGGTGAAGATGGAGGTGTAAATACTGAAGAGAAGTATTGTGCAAACAGATCACACATTTGCTGTGGGTGGGAAGTGATTATTAAATATTAACGTGTTTGGTGCTCCTTTAGCCTTGCTAATGTTATGGATGAAATTCCAGAATAATTTGGGATTGTCAGGTATAGTACATTGCACATGTTCAAAATAGTCATTGAAGCATATTTTAGATAAGAGACGAGATTAGTCTCTTAATTTTGAGAACAGGACATAGTACTCATAATAAAAGATATGCTTATAAGCTTTGTGGAGTCTTTTGTTTTCTATGACCAATTGTATAAGCTCTGTAGAGAACCAACATGGGAATTTTGTCATTCCAGTTTATTTTCAGTGGCGTATACTTGAGTACAATTGACTTCAATATATCAGTGAATTTTATGAACTGAGTGTCAGTATCGGTGGATAAGTCAAGGGATTCAAAAGCGTTTAAGTCCATAGAAAGGAGTTCAACAAAAACGTCTCCTAGATTACACCTTGCAAAATCGGAACAAAGTGCACTGGTGATCACGCAAGGTAGATTCTAAGGGTGGATAATATTCAATGCTGGATATCAATAGGCATTAAAGGGCAGGTGTCTTCCCTGACAATGACATTGGAAGAGGCAAATATTAAGTCCAATAACACACACCTAGAGTTCAGGACATGGTTACACTGTTCAACATCCAATAAACAAGCTAGCTCACAAAGCATTCGAGGAGAGGCAGAGGGGAAATGTGGTTCTTTTTTATCCAGTCAACATGTGGGATGTTAAAATCACCAACCAGAATCACATGCGATGGTTCTACCTGTTGGTCGGCTATCACTTCTTCCACCACCTGACAGTAGTTGGCATGTACGTCGAGAGGCTTACTGTGCGGGATATATACACAGCTCAGCAAAATGTGTGTAACATACAACAGATTAATTGATAAAAATATAAACTCCACTGATAATGGGGACAATGTTTCAATACTTCTAGAGGGCATTCTGTTGTCCACTGCCACAAGTACACCACCACCACTCTCTTTAGAACTAGTCTGGGAAGACCTATCACTCCTGTACACAGAGTGATTTGTGAATCCAAGTTCAGCATTTAGGAGTTCTGTCACTTCCAAGTGAGATTTCAGAAAGAGATGGGTCCTTGCATACAATTTAATTTCGCTTAAAACCCTTCAGAAATGTTACAGCAACGTCCTTGGAACTTAGTAATAATTTGAGTGGTCTTGGGCCAGAGGTAGACTTCTTCCCCAACCGAAAGAATGTGACAAGATCACTTATATTGTCACCAGAAGTTGTCATGATGCACTCGATCTTGGACTTGTCGAATGCTTTTCTTGTGGTGTTGTCATTGCTTCTAGCTTCTGGAACCTTGAAGATAATTACATTTTTGGTCCTGTTTGACCTGTCATTGAACTCGGCTATTATATCTTTAGAATCACTAGTTGTTCTTGACAGATGTCCACTAAGAAGTTCAACACTTTCTTCCAAAGTTGAAACCTTTGCTTCGACACTGCTAAGACGTGGTTCTAGGTCAGCAAGCTGATTAGAGAGTTTTTCCTGACACTGTCCATTTCCTCCTTGAATTCATTTTTGGTAGTAACAGTCGATACTTTCTGCAGCAGCAGAGCGATATTCTCCGACATTGAGGCCGACGTGCCTTGATTTGTTGATAAACAATCATCTCTGTCGCAAGTTCAATTATTATTTTCGCCTTTTGCAAAAGAAGAATATTCTTTTTTGCTCATTCTGACGCATTCAGGATGGAGCCTTCGCGAACAGTTACTCTGCATTGTATCCCTTTACGCAAAACTGGTTTGAGGCAACACGGACAAATATCTTGCTTGTTAACGGGTGCATTGCATTCAAACCAGGAGTTGAAATTACACAAAATAAGAATAATGATCAGAAGTGTATTTTACAATCAAATTAATATGAAGATATAAAAAAAGAAATATAATAATAATTATAATACTGAAAAGACTGAAGTTTCTAATACAGAGTGCGGAAAATTTTGAATATTTATAAACCGAAGTTATTGCACTGTTATTGCTTCTCTTTCGGAAGTGAAAATCACCCGTCATAAAGTAAATGAGTACAACTTTTCACATCAGGTAAGGTTTTCTGTTACCAATGTCAACAAACGTCGTCACTTAAATTTCACAACTTGGAGGTTATGTATAGGAGCATAACCATGGAGCAAAGAAAAGAGAGGAGACCTTCTCCATACAACGAAGTGACTCCGAGAGGAGAGCGGTGGGGTGGGAAGGTCGCCATATTGGTTTGGTCAAGAAACACAGGGAATGTATGTGGAACGGAAGAATTTCTTCGTTTTTAACTTTCGCATTACTAATAATGAAGTCTTATGGGATACACATTTATAAATGCCCTAATTGATATAACCTATAAACATTAGAATTTAAGGAAAACAAGCTGCTAAATAATTTTTGATAGGAATTTTGTATGCCGAAACAGATTTTTTTTTTCTCCCTACAGTCGCAAAAAAATACAAAAAGACCTAAGCGTAATATTGCTTGCAAATAGATTGGATAGCTGTTCAAATAGATTATATTACCACATCCCGATTCTGTAATTTTAATCCTTTCAAAATCTTTGATGAGAAAGATTACAAAATCAAGGAAAATAGGTCTAGACCTATTTACAAGCAGAAGCAAGTCCTATATGAATTTTTTAAAATAGCCTAGATGAATGGGTAGGACTTTAAAATAACTGAAACCTTCAAAAGAATTCACGGCTTACTCAGAAGATATTGCACTGGTATTCGGTAGGCCTATTTAAATTCGTCAGCAGCATCAGTGCAAGGGGAGTCTATCATTACCTTGGGTCCACAATCTGATGATGAATTCTTATATATATATTTATTTATTTCGCTTAGTTCTCGAGATATACTATCTCAAAAGTGAGGTGGTTAGGTCGAAATAAGGCCTGGACCAAAAGAAAGGAGAACTAAGCGAGATATCAAAAAATTGTGTTCTTTACTTTCAATTAGTTTCGTTAAGTTACGTAAGTATTCATCATCAGATTTTAGCGCCACGGTAATGGTAGAACTGGCCAGTGTAATTATCTTGCTACCATATATCAAAAGTCGTAAGCTTGTGTCACTAACAAGAGGCTGAATAAGTTACTAATAACAAATAATTTGTTCCTTATACTATAAAAAGAATATTCTGCAACAGTCTGCATTTCAACCTAATCACAATTTCACTTAATGTTGCAGCAAAAAAGTCGAACGACACAAATACAACTAAACACTTGAAACGTATTGCGACTTACATTACGATTTCTAGATCGCATATTACAAATTATCACAATTCATTTCATCATACACTTTCAATACAAATTAGGTACAACTGGACTAAAGCACGTAGAATAATGTATTCGCTTCATTGCGATGTAAACTTGATCCAGACGTGAAAAATAGTAAGATAAAATAATTCTCTGCATGAACAAATATTTGATAACACCGTCGTCCTATTGAGAGCTGTGAATAAACTTTGTTAACAGGCACTGTAAATCTGATGACATCTATTATGTCTTGCAGACACCGCATTACAAACACTTGAAGAACAATAATTACTTACCTATGGAATGTTATTCCAGGTTGTCTTTTACTTGTTCTGTTTGTACAACCATAGACAACACAATTTGGCATTATGAAATACCTTGAAATATCTGAACATGAAATGTTCACAGCAGGAAGGTAATGAAAACAGACAAATGTTGTGAACTGACGAAGATCCATGGCTGCGCATGCGCAGTCGGCTTCGGAGTTTACAGACTGCTTTACAGTTTAAGCGACACCTTGTCTCCTCTCTTTTCCTACCTCCACGAGCATAATACGTTTGGTTCTTCAAACAGCTAAACTTCATTTACGAAGGGATAACAGATAAGTCAGTTTATGCAGTACTAACAGCTGATTAATCATCTATCTTAAAGAAACTTCATCACTGCACATATACTAATTAAAACTGTAAAATACTCGGCGCAGTATATATTCACAACTAAGATAAACAAACCAAAGATAAAATGAAGTTCTCCTGCTAACCCCCTATGTAATTCGGGATTACTGGAGATCGCGGTACCACCAGGAGTTGTCATCATAATACTGCAGTGGTCAAATGCAAGACTCCACCAGCAATTCTTTCCGAAGTATATTTAACGGTTCGTGCAGGTTCAGGCTGTATTACAACCTAATTTCTACTTGAAAATAATGGTCCAGGCTGTATTAAAACGGAATTACTGCTTTAAAAATAATATGTTTCGCGACTGACTACCCCGTATTCCAACGATATTACTGAATGATTTTGTAGCGGAATCGCGATCTCCAGTAGACCCCGTAATTTTTATTACTCGCTTTTGGGCTCTAAATACTTTATCTCCACGAGTTGAATTGCTCCAAAATATTATTTCATTTGATGTTAACGAGTGAAAACAAGCAAAATAAAGTAGTTTCTTCATACATGGATCACCTGCTGCTGATATTGTGCCCATTGCAAATCTGGCTGAACCAAGCCACTTTAGTAAACAGAGACATGCGCACTCCAATTTAAATTATGATCAATATACCAACCTAGAAATTTCACACCCTCTACCTGGCCTGCAACTTATGTGTTTATGTCTTGTGTTAATCTGTGTGACGTGCCGGTACTGAATCGCACATTTTGAGCTTTATCAAAGTTAAAGACAAGAGATTAGCTGTGAAACAATTATTCACTAGAGAAACCTGGAGTACTTTAATTAATATGCTTGTTTCATTTTCAAACAGCAAAAAAAAAAAAAAAAAAAAAAAAAACCCAAAAAAAAAAACATGTTTTCAAATTAACACGGGTAGATAATTTATTTATTTAAAAACGACAGAGGCTCCCATTTAAAACCAGGAGGTATTACACACCTGACACACCCCCACTCAGAAAACAGTGAACTATTTGATGCAGCATTAAATTGTTCCAGTGTCACTTTCTGTTTTAAACCTCCTTTCAACTTACTTTGCTGGAGTGACGAGACGCTCAAAATAATAATATTTTCCGTCGCATACAATTGCATGACTTTTTATGTTAACTCAAACCGAAGCGCGTAACGTGAAAATCAATTGTCAGTGGCTTGATAAATTTCGGTTACAATTAAAAAACAACACATGTAACAGAACATAATACACAGGATTTTTTAAAACAAAATGTTTCATCATCATCTGAAAAACAATACTACACTCCTGGAAATTGAAATAAGAACACCGTGAATTCATTGTCCCAGGAATGGGAAACTTTATATACACATTCCTGGGGTCAGATACAACACATGATCACACAGACAGAACCATAGGCACATAGACACAGGCAACAGAGCATGCACAATGTCGGCACTAGTACCGTGTATATCCTACTTTCGCAGCAATGCAGGCTGCAATTCTCCCATGGAGACGATCGTAGAGGTTCTGGATGTAGTCCTTTGGAACGGCATGCCAAGCCATTTCCACCTGGCGCCTCAGCTGGACCAGCGTTCGTGCTGGACGTGCAGACCGCGTGAGACGACGTTTCATCCAGTCCCAAACATGCTCAATGGGGGACAGATCCGGAGATCTCGCTGGCCAGGGTAGTTGACTTACACCTTCTAGAGCACGTTGGGTGGCACGGGATACATGTGGACGTGCATTGTCCTGTTGGAACAGCATGTTCCCTTGCCCGTCTAGGAATGGTAGAACGATGGGTTCGATGACGGTTTGAATGTACCGTGCACTGTTCAGTGTCCCCTCGACGATCACCAGTGTAGGAGATCGCTCCCCACACCATGATGCCGGGTGTTGGCCCTGTGTGCCTCGGTCGTATGCAGTCCTGATTGTGGCGCTCACCTGCACGGCGCCAAACACGCATACGACCATCATTGGCACCAAGGCAGAAGTGACTCTCATCACTGAAGACGACACGTCTCCATTCGTCCCTCCATACACGCCTGTCGCGACACCACTGGAGGCGGGCTGCACGTTGTTGGGGCGTGAGCGGAAGACGACCTAACGGTGCGCGGGGCCGTAGCCCAGCTTCATGGAGACGGTTGCGAATGGTCCTCTCTGATACCCCTGGAGCAACAGTGTCCCTAATTTGCCGGGAAGTGGCGGTGCGGTCCCCTACGGCACTGCGTAGGATGCGACGGTCTTGGCGTGCGTCCGTGCGTCGCTGCTGTCCGGACCCAGGTCGACGGGCACGTGCACCTTCCGCCGACCACTGGCGACAACATCGATGTACTGTGGAGACCTCGCGCCCCACATGTTGAGCAATTCGGCGGTACATCCACCCGGCCTCCCGCATGCCCACTATACGCCCTCGCTCAAAGTCCGTCAACTGCACATACGGTTCACGTACACGCTGTCGTGGCATGCTACCAGTGATAAAGACTGAGATGGAGCTCCGTATGCCACGGCAAACTGGCTGACACTGACTGCGGCGGTGCCCAACCGCTGCGCAGCAAGCGCCCTTCGACGGCCAACACTGCTGTTCCTGGTGTGTCCGCTGTGCCGTGTGTTTGATCATTGCTTGTACAGCCCTCTCGTAGTGTCCGGAGCAAGTATGGTGGGTCTTACACACCGGCGTCAATGTGTTCTTATTTCAATTTCCAGGAGTGTATTAAATGTCATTCATTAAATGTTAGTAACTACGCAGTCCAACATAAAAATTAAGCTGATATTTATAACAAATAGATTTCCTCTGCTGGTGATAATCTAAACAAAAGTAAAAATTTGTGTGACATATCAAGATGACTGGGTGATTATACAAACAGAAGAAAACGAAGAGTGATTCACTGTGTTTACAACACGAAAAATGAATTGCAAATACGGTGCAAGTGTAAGGAAATTAGAACTGGTTTTTTTTTTCAAAAGTTTTATATGATTGTATTTAACTAGTGACGAAATTTTAAGTTGGCATGTGCTACGCTTTTGTTGTGGCTTGATATTCCCTTGTAATCTTACCAGTAAATGTGAATCTGTGTGACTGGGGAACGAGGCATTTCAAAATCTAATGCCAGCCGTCTTGAATGAAGATAAAAAACCAGCGAAAACTGTACTTTTATAATCAGCTGTGGAAGTCACACTGAAAAATTCTCAGAATGCTGTATCATTGATTCAAGCTATTAAAGACAAATTGATAACTACAGAAATTGTATTCAGAGTCCTGTACAATGTTTTGCCTAGTTTTTCGAGCATAATGAGTAACTCAAACTAGTCAAGAAAAAATTTAAACTCTATCCGTTTTAAACGTGTGACACTACGGGGCTTAACAGGTTACTTTGGAAATCTATCTTTTGTAAGAATCACTACTCAGTGGCCACGTTGTCACTTTGGTTAAGTCGTTCTTGCGTCACTGAAACTCGATACCAATATATGCGCGGGTTTAACCTCGAAAAGTTTCTAATGCTAATAGCATTATTTCGATTCACAGTCACAGGAATCCCAGAAAGACTCATAGTTGCCTGCTTACAGTGTCGGATGGTTTACACGTGCCTGATCTGCTCTAATTCCAACACTAGAATTAAAAATAATTGTTGGTGCAGCTGAAATATTAATAAACTTATTTGGTAATTAATATAGCTTATCAGCCCTCCAAAATATCCATTCTCTTATGATATAACTGAAATAAAGTCAAAGGAACTATTGAAATTACAATTGCTGCTTATAAAGATTTTAGGTCTGATGATTTTTTTTGATTTTTTGCTGTCGTCAGTCTTTCGACTGGTTTGATGCAATCCTCCATCCCTTCCTATCCTGTGCTAACCTCTTCATTTCTACATACCCCTTACAACCCACGTCCTCAATTATCTGCTTCATATATTCTAAACTCTGTCTTCCTCTACAGTTCTTACCTTCGACTGTTCCCTCCACTAACAAATTAACCAATCCAGCATGTCTCAAAATATGACCTACCAGCCTGTCTCTTCTTTCTGTAAGCGTCTTCCACAAACTTCTTTTCTCACCCATCATTTCCAAAACTCGTTCATTTCTTACTTTGTCTGTCCACTTAATTTTCAGCATTCTTCTGCAGCACCACATTTCAAATGCTTCAATTCTCTTTATTTCCGGTATTCCTAAAGTCCATGTTTCGTTACCATAAAGTGCTGTGCTCCACACAAAGAGTTTTAAAAAGTTCTTTCTAATTCCTAGATCAATATTTGAAACTAAAAGGCTCTTTTTGCTAGTCCTATTCTGCTTTTAACATCATTCCTGCTTTGGCCATCCGTTGTATATTTGCTTCCCAAGTAACAGAATTTGATACAGTTCGGTTTATTGCTTTTAGTGAATAGTCAAATCCTGAATCTCAGCAAAATGCGGGCGCCATCTGACGCTTAGAACCTATGCCAACAAGAAAGCTTGTTAAACATTCACTCCCAGAGAAAAAAACTATATAATACGTTCAGAGTCCTTTAGGTGGCAGTACTTCCACTCAACCACTCAAGCATTAGGTTGGTACCCTCTGACAGGGGAAACATAACAATACTCAGAAGCTTCATACAAGGAAAGTCGAAAGGGTTTCGGCAATGTTAACCCAAGCGAAACAAGAGTAAATGATCAGGAATTAAAGAAAAACTGAAAGTTGTCTCTTGGAATGTGACAGGCCTAAACACCAAAGAGAAGGATATAAATGATGAATTTATAGAAAGTAAGGTAAGTATGGAAGTGATTATGTCTATTAAATGTTGTAGTTATCGTATTTTTCTGAAAGTTGAAATAATGTTATTCCGTGGATATATATATAAATAATCACCGTGTGATTGCGTGCGATTATTACAAGAAGAAGGAGGAAAGGAGGATACCACAACATTTAATAAAAACTTTCATATAGCAAGTCTTCAGTACCAACAGGTGATATTTCATAATAATAAGTGGTGATTTAAACTTAATAGTGGGAAACATAACTACTACAAAGATTGTAGTAGCTTTAGGAAAACGTTAACTAACTAAAAATTACTTGGATCTGAGACAGTATGCTACCTATAAATAGTTAAAAATGACTTATACGTTTTTTTACACCCAATGAAATTCACAAATACATCTGGAGAGCCTGGTAAATACTATAATACATAGGTTATGTAATGGATAATCAAAAATTATCATGCCTAGTTCAAATTTCATGTGTCAGTAGTAGAAAGGACCTATGTTTTGATGTCTACTCAATGGGAGCGACTGTTAATTTGTTTGTACGATGGAAGAAATTACATCAAAATAAAACAGTTAACATGTAAGGAGAGTATGCGCTCAAAATGGAAGTAGCCCCTAGGAGATGTGATTAATGACCCACTGGGAGAGTTTTTGACATCTGATTGTCGGGCCCCAAGCCCGCCAAAGCTGTCAAACTTGCTATGGCTCATATGAGTAACCTGTCTTAAAATGGGACATAAGTGAGGTGATGTCAGGCCTATTGATATCCTCTCATCTTTGTTAATCTGATTTCAAAGCAGCTATTGTGCCGCACATGGTCGGTGGTGAGGTGATTATGTTCTACCAATTTCTTTTAAAACCTCTTTTCAATTGATGCTGCCGACCCAAAACAGCCATAAGCGGAGGAAGACGGAAAACACTCAGAATGCCACATAGGACATTTATTATTATTATTTGCGGATAAGCCCATTAGGACTATGCAAAGTACTCATAAGCGTTTGTTCGCTTTCCTTTGTACCCACATTTCCTTCATACGCTTGCTGTGGGCTTCTTTTCTCTCATCTTACCATGCTGTTCTAGGTCTTTTGTTTAGTCTTTCCTCCCAGTCAACTTGCCACTTGTGAATTTTGGATTTAGATGTATCTCGGTTTTCGATATCTTTTGGAGCGATTCCTGCTAATTTGAGGTCTTTCTTGATGTCGCCAATCCATTTGATTGTAACTAATATTGGTTTAGTTCGGTTTTTCATAGAATTCAACTATTTGTCTTGTAAGTCTGTTAGGGTTCATTTTTTTTGCTGTGTTCGTAAATTTTCAGTCTGCGTTTTCTATCATTGTGACTTTCAGCATATTGTAAGATTTCCTGATTACTTTTGAGTGTATATTGATCTCCTATGAGTTTTGGAACCAAAATTTTCCTTACAATTTTGCGTTCCTTTTTCTTAATGTTTTCTATATCTTTTTTCCTGTTCAAAATAATGTTTCTGAGCCATAGAGACATTCTGGTTTAATAACTGTATTGTAATTGTCTCTGTTTTGTGTGCTTGAAGATGCTTTTTATGCTGGAGATGTCTTATGACATCCAGTTTCTTTAGGTTTTGTTTCGGTTCTATTCTCTTGAATTGTTTCACCGAGATACTTGAAGTATGGGACTCGTTTGATATTTCCATATTTTGTCTCAATTTATTTTGGTGTTTTTGTTATTGTAGATCATACATTCTATTTTCTCAAATAAAACCTGTGGACCCACTTTCTCAACTATTTTTTTTTTTTCAAGAGTTCGATCTGTTTTTGACTACTGCGATGTCACAGGTTAAGATTGCTTTGTCGTCTGCAAATGCTAGACAACCTATCTTTAATTTTCCTCTGCCTAATACAACTGGATTATCAGTTCCAAGAGTTGATTTTTGTTTCTGCCATTTTTGTAACACTTTTTCGAGGACGCAGTTGAATAGTAATGGAGAGAGTCGATTTCCTTGTCTTACTCCTGTTTTAATAATATAGGGTTCTGATGTTTACCACCAGAATTTTATTTTGGACTTGGTATCTGTTAGTGTTTGTTTTATTAAAGCAACAGTATTGGGGTCTAAGCCTTCTCCTTTCAGTATCCGGAATAATGACTCACGATCAACTGACTCGTATGCTCTTTTTAAATCGACAAATGTGCAGACTAAACGGTTGCTATCATTTTTTTTATGCATAGACTTTGTGGTTGATATTCTGGGAGTTTTTTTTTATTGAAGATTTTGTAGAAATTGGGTGTGTTGTTTTTTCTGAAAGTCTTTCTCAATTTCAAGCAGTAGCTCATTTTCATATTTCCTTCTGGTTTGTGTGATTAATTTTGCTCTATCTTTCCTATTCGACAGGTATTTTTTGTAGTTGTCATCTATTTTTCTGCTGTTCCAGTTGATGTACATTTGATGTCATCTTTTGATTGCTTGATCACATTGCTCATTCTACCGAGGGTGTTTTCTGCGTTTTTGCTGTGGGATTAGTTTTTGTGCTGTGTCGGTCAATTTGGTTTTGAGTCGTTCCCAATTTTTTGGTTTCTTACTTTCCAGTTCTTCTGCAAATAAGAGTTGAATTTTACCTGCATCGAATTTTGAAATTTGTGGTTTCTTTATAATGATCCTTTGAGGTCTTAACTTTAACTTAATTCTTGTCAAGTAATGGTCTGAAATTGTGTTTACATCCCTTCTAACTTGAACATTCGAAATTTCTCTGTGGTTTGGATATGAGATGGCTACATGATCGATTTGGAACTCACCTAAGAGTGAGTATGGCGTTAGCAATGCCATATGCTTTGATGGTTTCTTTTTAAAATTTGTTGACATAATTTTGAGATTGAATCTACTACAGAATTCAACTAATCTCTGCCCGCTTTGGTTGATTCATTTATGAGCCGGGGATTTTTCAATTGTTTTGCTGTATATTCTTTCTCTTCCTAGTTGTGGGTTAATGTCCCCTACTAAGATTTTGATGTTGTTTTGTGGAATGTTGTATATAGTTTCTTCTAGTATTTCCCTTTACACGTTCTGTTTTACTGTTCTTGTTGATTGACATGTGCATATTGTTTACACATTTGAAGGAGATTGTCATTAGTCTGTTATTTATGGATTTTACATTTGATACCGAGTTCAATAAGTGTGGGGTATTTTTCAGGATTAATTTGTTAGTCTTATTTTTAAAGAGTCTATAATTCCCAAAGTCCATTGCATTTTCTTCTGTAATTGTTTCTTGTAGTGTTAGTATCAGAATTATTTTGTTTGGCTAGGGTTTCCTGCAATTCATGTAATTTTCGTGCTTGCAAGAGTGTGTTTATGGTCAGAGGTTTCCGATACCCTCTGTTCGCGTGTCATACCAGACGCCCGAGAATCCGAAAGTGTGATTGTACTGTCCCTGACAAAAGTGGATTGGTTACCACCTGGGACAATATGTTGATTTCTGTCACACTTGATAGTACTTGAAAACCAAAAGGCTTGGACCGTATTCCAGTTTTTTTTTTTTTTTTTTAGGACTGGAGGGGCTAGTTCCGGATCATGTGGTTCTTACACCATCTCTGCCGTTGGAACAATCCGATTCTTCTTTCGCCATTGAGGCCATTGACCATGGTATGTTTGGTCCGCGAGAGCTATTTTATTTCGTACAAGTCCGCCGGTAAAACGGTGAGGACCACCCTATCCGCCACCTGAGACGCGCCACGTGGTAGTATAACCTTTCCTCCTGTTACGATACGGTAGTAGGTTCGTGGCATAGGACATCTAATTAATACAGTAATCTTTGGATAATCTGTGTTTGAATTTGGAGCATGTGATTGAGTAACCGTTGCGATCATTTGATTTATATTTATTTTATTTTAAAATTGCTATGGAGCACACATGCTCCAGTGACCCGACACACACACCTTTCCATGTCATGACTTTTCACCACCTATCTACCCTAGCCCGTTACTAAGCACGACTTCAAACTCCTTCAGTGATTTTGGTAAACTGTCCACTTTTTCCCTTGGTAATTTATTTCAGTCCCTGACTACCTTACACGCATTAGACACTAGTTGCTTCCTCATGAGGTATCTATTGTGATACGCCCAATTTCATGTCTGTCACAATCCACAAATGACTAGATCAATGATTCATATAGGACTATTTGGTTGGGGTTCATTAGATTTATCGGCTACAGATCGTTGTTACAAGGGACGTGTAGTCCAATACATTCAGTTCACGCCCTTTGGCTAAAAAAAGACTCCCTGCTGGCACACGATATTTATTATTGTGAATTAAATGTTTTCGTAGGACAATGGTTTGTAATTATTTTTAAGTTCCGTAGGTTTGAGAGGTCTGGTGGCTCAGTGGTTAAGGCGTCTGATTGGAGATTGAAAGGTCCCCGTTTCGAATCCCTGTCTCAGTGGGGATTTTCATAGGCACTTAACCCGGATTTTACCTCTGGCGTAGCTTGCTGTGTAATGTGAAGTACACCAGGACGGTACGTGGTTCGGATTCCACATTAAACTGTAGGTTCCCTGTACCCAGCAGGATTGGCGGGATGGGTTAAGGCGGCTACAGTAGGGCTGGAGTGCGCAGCCAATAGAAACCCTGTCACCAGGTGATTACGAATATACGAAATTATTATTATAGTTCCGTAAGTTTCTAAAAGATGGCGATGTGTTAATTTATCGAAACAACGCTTGGTTATCTAGGTTGGGTAACCATCCAGTAGATGGCGTTGTGATTCGGTTTCTTTATGCTACAGTCTATTGCACACCATATGTGTTTATGTTTACGACATAACCGAGTTTCTTAAACTTTTCGTATATTATCATTTTTATAACCGTGCTGTGTATCTATAATAATTTTATAAATGCGAAAGTAACTCTATCTATCTGTTTGTTACGTTTCTTGGGCTAAACGGATAATCCGATCGTTATAAATTTTGACGAGCAGATGCTATTTGGCAATAGGATGTACATAACATACTTTTTACTGTATAAATAACACATGTTGTCATATAATTTTGAAAAATTACTGAACGACGATAGACAGACACATATGATGTATAAGTCTCTGTATTAGCTGTGCACACAGCGGTCTGGTAGCTCAGTGGTTAAAGCTCTTGCTTACTGATGTTTAGAGCTTGGTCTCTGGTTCAAATACCGGTGGATGCAAAGGTTTTTAAAAAATTGTTTGTGATTGTATGAGTCACGCCTGGACCGTCGGTTGTTTGGATTGCATGTTAAACTATAAATATCACAAATTTAGTGGTGCAATGCGAGGCAAATCGTAGGTAGTCTAGCAATGCTGTAGGTGTACAATTTTTTCCGTTATATTGATCTCTCAGGGATTGTTACTCTCGCAGTCAGTGTATGTGTGTGTGTGTGATTTGCACTAATAATAATATAAATGCGGAAGTAAGTCTCTGTCTTTTTGCTACGTTATGACGATTAAATGGCTATCCGATATTGATGGAATTTGACAAGGAAATGCTTTGTATCTGCAGGAAGGGCACGGGATTTTTTTTTCCGGTATGAATAACAGTTGTAGTTACGAAATTTTGAGAACTTATTGAATGGTGACAGAGGACGGATGAGTGTGTTAGTCTGTAATGTTACGTCGGTTGCTCAGGCTGTGCTTCTCACGCATTATGATAGTGTATGATTTGTTAATAAATTTCGTTTAGAGACAAAACGTATTATTTAGTATAGATATCGATTTTCTCTGTACTATTACTTTGTGTCTGCTTAAATGTTTCCGGCACCAGTTTGTTTTGCAATGCGAGGCAAATCGTAGGTAGTCTAGCAATGCTGTAGGTGTACAATTTTTTCCGTTATATCGATCCCTCAGCGGTTGTTACTTTCGCAGTCAATGTGTGTGTGTGTGTCTGTGTGTGTGTGTGTGTGTGTGTGCATTGCGAGTGTAAGCTGGCCTAAGGTGTATCTCCAGCAGAGGACGAGCAGCTAAAGTAATTAGAACCCAAGAATCGGATGCTCATACTGAAGAAAGAAGAAAAGACCAAGCTGAAAAAAAGCTGCCCTTAGTTAACTCCTCCCCCCCACCCACATCTCCGCACCTTCGTTTGTTTTCTTGTTTTTAAATAAGCTGGAAATTGATTCTCTTCATGAGTCAGGTGCGACTGTAGAGTGATATAGTGATGGCTTTCCTGTCATATAATGCCAACTCGGTGTTGTTTGGGACCAATCCTACGTTACCAACAGCTTTTTATATTCAATTCTGGCAACGAAATTCTTAATCCACGCGTAAAAAATCGCGGGAATCAGCTAGTGTCGTATAAATTCCCAAAACTTTGTGGACAAGTCATTGTTTCCACAAGCGCTCCGTGCCTATCGCAACTCCTAACCCATAATATGACGAAAGCTTACTAAGTCGCTGCCAGTTTGACATGTAAGAGGGTAGTTCAATAAGTAATGCAACATTTTTTTTTCTGAAACAGGTGTTGTTTTATTCAGCATTCAAATACACCATGTTATTTCTCAATCTTTTAGTTACACAACACTATTTTTCAACATAATCTCCATTCAATGCGACGGCTTTACGCCACCTTGAAATGAGCGCCTGTATGCCTGCACGGTACCATTCCACTGGTCGATGCCGGAGCCAATGTCGTACTGCATCAATAACTTCTTCATCATCCGCGTAGTGCGTCCCACGCATTGCGTCCTTCATTGGGCCAAACATATGGAAATCCGACGGTGCGAGATCGGGGCTGTAGGTTGGATGAGGAAGAACAGTCCACTGAAGTTTTGTGAGCTCCTCTGGGGTGCGAAGACTTGTGTGAGGTCTTGCGTTGTCATGAAGAAGGAGAAGTTTGTTCTGATATCTGTGCCTACGAACACGCTGAAGCCGTTTCTTCAATTTTCGAAGAGTAGCACAATACACCTCAGAGTTGATCGTTTGACCATGGGGAAGGACATCGACTAGGATAACCCCTTCAGCGTCCCAGAAGACTATAGCCATGACTTTACCGGCTGAGGGTATAGGTTTAAACCTTTTCTTGGTAGGGAAGTGGGTCTGGCACCACTCCATTGATTGTCGTTTTGTTTCGGATGCGAAGTGATGAACCCATTGTTCATCGCCTGTTACAATGTTTGACAAGAAATTGTCACTCTCAGCCTCATGACGAGCAAGCAGCTCCGCATAGATGGTTCTCCTTTGCTCTTTATGTTCTTCGGTTAGACATCGAGGGACCCAGCGGGAACAAACCTTTGAATATCCCAACTGGTGAACAATTGTGACAGCGCTACCAACAGAGATGTCAAGTTGAGCACTGAGTTGTTTGATGGTGATCCGTAGATCGTCTCAAATGAGAGTCTTCGCACGCTCCGAAATTGCAGGAGTCACAGTTGTGCACGGCCGGCCAGCACGCGGGAGATCAGACAGTACTGCTAAACCTTGCGGCGATGATGACACACCCATTGCCCAATGACTCACCGTTCTTATGTGCACTGCCACATCACCGTAGACATTCTGCAAGCGCCTATGAATATCTGAGATGCGCTGGTTTTCCGCCAAAAGAAACTCAATCACTGCCCATTGTTTGGAAAACACATCCGTTACAGACGCCATTTTAACAGCTCCGTATACCGCTGTCACCTGACGGAAGTCAGTGAAACTATAAGAGACGAAGCGGGAATGTTTGAAAATGTTCCACAAAAAATGTCCAGTTTTTTCAACCAAAATTGGCCGAGAAAAAAAAATGTGTTGCATAACTGATTGAACGACCCTCGTACATCCAACACACATACATAGGTTTTTAAAAGTGTTTCAAGGCATCATCACTGTTCAGGGGAGGGACAAGGTATTAAAGAAAACAAAAGGTCACTTGGGTGAAACCAGTTACCATCATCCGGCACAACGCAATTTTGTATTTGCCACGGTTAGAACCGTCTCCGATCCTGAGAGCATGGCAAAAGAAATTAAACATCTTACCGTCGCCTTTAGACAGAACAGCTACACGCGATGGCTGATATTGCGTGCTTTTATTCCAAAACCATCAAGACCAGCAACTGGGCAAGATGAACCACCAAAAACTCTTGCTTTACACCCATATAATGCGAGCACGCGGAGAAAAGCAGTAAGACTCCCAGCACGGAGTGTGATAAAAAGAATAACCAGGATACGTGATATGCTGCGACCGGTAAAAGATAGCATAGACTGGAGAATACCCGCGATTTATCCTATACAGTTTGAATGTGGCAAAGTCTACATTGGTCAGATCATCACAACAATCGATGAACGCCTAGCAGAGCATAAACGACACCCAAGGCTGATGCAACTGGAAACGTCTGCCCTAACCAGGCATGCCTTCGACGAAGAATGTAGGATAGAGTTCAATAAAAGGGCGGTGCTGTTCAGTCCCTTTTAGTTCTGGGGCTTGGTCATAAGCGCGTCGTTGGAAATCCAGTTGAATTGAAACAAACAACATCAATAGGGACGGGGGGCTTACCTGATTGAAGTCTGAATGCCAGTGATTACGGATCTCCAACAAGCTCGTGACAGATCTTCACGACAGAGCGAAAACGTATCAAATGACGTAACCTGCGCGCCGCAGTGAGTTGTATATTAAGCCAGCGCTTCTTCCTGCTATCAGTATCTCGACTGGGTTGATGCAATCCTCCATACCCTTCCTATCTTATGCTAACCTCTTCATCTCAACATACCTCTTAAAACACACATCCTCAATTATCTGCTTTATATATTCTAATCCCTGTCTTCCTGACAATTCTTACCTTCGAATGTTCCCTGTACTCACAACTTAACCAATCCTGCATGTCTCAAAATATGACCCACCATCCTGTCTCTTCCTTCTGTAAGACACTTCAACAAACTTCTTTCCTCGCCGATTATTTTCAGAACACCTTCATTTCGTACTTCATCCGTCCACTTAATTTTCAGCATTCGTCCCTAACGAAACACCACATTACAAGCTGGTATGATTTCCCCAAATCACTCCAGGTGAATGCCAGGATACTTCCTTCAAGAGGTCATGGCCGAATTCCTTCCGGTTCCTTCCCCCCAGTACTTTCCCGTCTCTAATGACCTCGACGTCGATGAGTCGTAAAGCCATAAGCAGCAGCAGAACAAGCTGGTGGCAGAAGTTGGATCAATGGGGCATCTAGCGAATGAGGTATTGGAGGCAGTCGAGTTAAACGAGAAAATAGAACGTTTGTTTTCGAAACCAGAACATACTATTTTCAAGTATCGAGAACCAAAGGAGGAAAAGTGTTCTGGAGCCACAATTATTCGGCGGCAGAGCAGTTATAAGCTGTGAAGTAAAGCTGTTGGATGCCAGGCAGTCAGTCATCTGAGTGGCCAGCCAACAAACAGTACTGACGCAGAACATCAGTGCAGCCAGGCAGTGCGACTACTCAACCAGGTGGAGCACTTAGAATTTCTTAAGCACTATGGCACTCAACCTCGACGGGAATGAAATGATGTTACAAGATGTAATAAATACTGTAAGTAAAAAATTAGTGCACGTTATGTCATATACTTAGGCTGAATCTAGTAATTTCAATCTTCTGGACATGGAGTTCATAAAGCAATGGAGGCAAATGATATTTCGTTTGGTGAAATAACTGAAGGATTAGTTCAGGAGTCTTATTTTATGAAATTTGAAGACATTCTGTCGTTTGGTGATTTTTTTCAATATGAATACATTAAACATTTTCAGAACTAAATTGATAGATGAAGCTTTTCATTGATGATGTCTAGGATCTTCTTCTTCCAGGCATTAATGCCGCATTGCAGGGTCTGCTTTACTGGACTTCTTCTTCCTCAGGTGAGGCATTGATTAGTCCCCAGTCTTTCCGCTAGGTATCCAGCCAGCGCTTCCTGTGTCTCTGGCCCTTCGGATTTACATCCAGTTCTCGAAACTGATGTGTTGTTGCTACGCAGTACATGGCAGTACAATCGCAGACAGCCCTCCGGCATTTTATTTTAGCAGGGATTGGAGCCACACCGTTGTCTAAGATGATAAATGTAAAAGGTGTGAAATATACGAAGGGTTCAAGAGCGATTTTTTTTGAAAACAATAGATATCTTAATTTTATCGTGAAGAATTACGGAAATTGTGAAGACAGCCGGGAGTTGACATCGAACAATTTGTAGCTAGAACTGAGATAGTGGACAATAACACGTATTTATTGGGTAGTGACAAACACCAGAACCCTGTTGTACTGTGTGAAGTAGAGCAAAGTGCTTTTGACGCATTCCTAAGGGCCAAATGGAACTGTTTCGAATTCCGAATAAAAAGACAAAAAATATGATATCAAGTCGACCTGACATGTATTATGAGAGCAGAACAGACACGTGTGCGATTTTAGATTATTACTCACTTCAAAGTAAACTCAAGTTTGAGCAACATATCCTTCTGCCCTTCTCAAGAGACTCACACATTTTTTCAAGCATGATGATTATTTTCTGATGTTCTTAATATCTCTCTATTTTGTGAGCTATTTCCTAGAGTTCTTTTCACATCAAAGTTTTTACCATACTGCGCTAGTACAAATTTCATAGATCTTTTGATCTAATCAAGTGTCCATTTAGCAGCTTGTTGCAACAACTAATAAATATGGATGAAATCCTACCTGTTAAATAAACATTCATGGCAATGATTAGAGTGGAGACATTTACTTCAGTATTTTCTGAGACTTGTTGAGTTAAATGGTCCTATTTATTTTTCCCCAGCTTGGTATGTATTCATAAAGAGCAAACCATTTCAATTAAAAAATCCTTCTGTGCTGTTCATACTTAATGATAATCTAAATTTATTAAAATATAAGCCATCCTTTCTCTAAGCAAAAATATATTCTAAGACTAACTATACACAAAGTTTTATAAACTTTCTTGTAAACAAACCACGTACATTTTACGTACTCCGCAATAATGTCTGTTGATTCATAACCACTTAGAAGGCGAAACTCGTCATTCCTCAGATACGAGTGTGGATTGAATCCACTCTTTACGCTTACAATCATAATTCAAAGCGATTGCTGTGTCGATTATTGTCTTGTAAGCAAGCCAATCAGATTTCGTTGTTGTCAAACCCTATCTGTAAAAACTGTTGGACTCATCCTTGTATGGAACGCTTTCAAACATGCTGGTTGCCAGTAATGCGATGTTGATATTTGCCTAGCTGATAAACTACTGCTCGTCCTGGTTGTCAGAATTTCTTCGCCTTAGGATAGCCTGAGACAGACTACAGGTATTCCACCCAAATGTGTCATCGTGACAAAATTTCGGTACACAATATCTTTAAAATCATCGTCAAAATTAAATAGTTTGCACGGTTTTCAATTTCTTTTCTCAGGTACAGCTTTAACACTTGTCATTTCCTGGCAAATTTCTGTGATTTGAAACGTGAGAACTTGTTCCTGCCTCATTGTTATGTGAAGTCGTAAATTTACTAAGATATTATGTTCCTCTGCAACAACATCAGTTTTCACTGTCGGGCCCTTCTCATTTCGCACACTATCATGACTAGTTCGACAGTTTGAACCTTCACATAAACAGAATTTCTACGCCATTACTTCAAGCTGGTCAACTTAGGTTTTAGAAAGTTTTAAACTTGCCTTTCATTAACATCGTGCCAGAAGTTTTAAACTCACTTTACAATCCATCTATTTCCAAACTTAATCTTCGGTTGCCTTCTTCCCCTCGTCAGTTCTTGTTGACGATTGCTCTGTACTTTCTATGACTTTCTATATGGTCGGTTGTACTCTCTCTCAAATGATTTACATGTGAAATTGTTGGATTATGTCTCCATGGATTTCTCCCTTAGGGGGCGTCCATTAATTACGTGAGGTGAAATAGGGGGAGGAGGGGTCCGGTGAAATCTCACGAGAGGTTTTGAAATTCTTGCAAAATGGTAGAGCTAAAAAATGGCTTACAAATGACGCGAAAGTCGAATTTAGGGGGGGGATTTTGGTCCAAAAACCGACTTAAGGTCGATTGGAAGGGGGGGAGGGGTCTCCGTAAAAATCTCACTTCATTTTAGAGGTGAGGGGGTCCAACCAAATTTCACGAAGTCTCACCAGAGGGGGAGGGGCGGAATTCCGGAAAACCACCTCACGTTATCAATGGACGGCCTCTTAATGGTGTAACACAATTTTTCTTGCTCCCTTTTCTGTTCGACAAATATTTCATCTTGTTTCTGGAGAGCTTAGAGAATCAACAGCATGTGTGGTGCTTCGATTTGCTTGGACTGTGGTGTTATTGTCATGTTGATCTCCAGCATCCATCAAGTGCCGCCATTTCTGTATATTTTATCTAAAGTGTTATAGTTAGATTTTATCTTTGAATATCTTCTGTCGTCTCAGAGCAACAGCTAGGTGGTCTCCAGCAACCGTCGTGACGAGTGCCGCCATCTTTTTACTTAATTCAAAATGGTGATAGCTTTTGCTTTATTTGCGTTAATTGAATTGCCGCAGCGTGCTGTAATCGTGATCGCCTTTAATTAGTTTCTTTTTCTATAGGAAAGTATATAGAGCTTATTCGTCTTTTATTTAGTACAGTGGTTGGTTAACACTGTTTATCAGTACGTCCTATTAACTACTTAGTGCAGCATCCGTCGTCTGGTCTAAATTTAGCTCCTCAGTTAGGTTTTATTTACGTCGTCGTGCCTAGCGGTTGTTAGTAAGTTGTGAACAGTTTATTTGGATCACTCGGTTAGTTCATGTTTCATCCTCTATATAGTTTTTGTTTTAAAAGTAATATGTGTAGGGACTGTGATTGCTGTGTGGAGACGCGGACTTAGGTGGCTGATCTTCGCGCTCAGCTTGCAGCTTTGCTAACGAAAGTTACAAGGCTGAAAGCTGCCGTAGGTGACTGCAGCAGATGTGGAAGGGGTGACCCTGATGAAGCTAGTGTTCTCACAGGTTCTCCCCTACCAAATATCGTACCTGCAGTCCAGGCTGAGACTTCGGAGTCTGTGCGGCAGTTACCTGACGGTGTCTGGCGCGTGGTTTCCGGACGTCGACGCCGCATGCGGGGGCAGTCATACTAGTCTGAATCCCAGGAGGGCAAGCTTGTACCACTGTCCAATAGGTTTGATGTGTTGTCTGGGTCTAATTCATTTCCACAATCATCATTCTGCGAGTTGCCAGCCCCCCCCCCCCGCCCGATAGGTCTGAATGACTATATAAGGGGATTCTGGTGATAGGTAGCTCCAACTTTAGGCGTTTCATTGAGCCCCTTAGGGACATGGCGAATATGTCGGGGATGAAGTCCAATATCCATTCATTGTGCATTCCGGGAGATCTGATCCGAGATGTGGAACAGGCCATCCCGGATGCCATTGAGCGGACGAGGTATAGCCAGTTGCAGATTGTAGGTCATGTCGGCACCAATGATGCTTGGCGCATTGGGTCGGAGGGTATCCTCTCTTCCTTCTGGCGGCTTGCTTATAGGGTGAGCTCTGTGGTTGATGACCGCAAGATTTCGGCTGAGTTAACTATCTGCAGCAATGTCGATAGAACCGACTGTGGACCTCTGGTTTAGAGCCGAGTAGTGGGTCTGAACCAGATACTGCGGCGTTTCTGTGATAATCATGGCTACAGATTCCTAGATCTTCGCCCTGGGGTCGAGTCGTGTAGGGTTCCCTTGGATAGATCAGGTGTGCACTACACACGTGAATCGGCTACACGGGTGGCAGGGGCCGTGTGGAGTGCATTGGGGGATTTTTCAGGCTGAGGGAGGAAGACCCGAAACTGGGATTACAGTCACGGGCCGCCCAATTAAATTCGGCACTATATGTTACGAGTAGCATAAATCAATCTCGACTGTTAAAAGTACACATTATTAACTGTAGAAGTGTTTGTAATAAGCAGCCTGATCTTGAAAGCATTATTAGTAGCACAGAAGCAGAAATTGTATTAGGTACTGAAAGCTGGTTAAAACGGGATGTAAACTCAGCAGAAATTTTTAACAATAGCATGAATGTTATATGTAAGGATAGGTTATATTAAAATGGAGGTGGTGTATTTATAACTTTTAGTAAACACCTGTCGTGTAACGAAATTAATATCGATATGGTCTGTGAAATCCTATGGATGAGACTAAAAGTTGCTAGGATAAAACTAGTAATAGGGTCTTTCTATCGTCCACCAGATACAGATGTAGCCGTTGTTGAGGCCTTAAGAAATAATGTAAGTAATATAGCACGAAATTTCCTGATCATGGAATAATACTAGGAGGTGACTTCAATTTTCCGAATATCGACTGGACTAATTACGCCTTTGTTTATGGTGGCAGGGATAAAATATCCTGTGAGATTATTCTTGACCTTTTCTTAGATCTTAATCTTGAGCAGCTCGTCACTGAACCAACGCGGTGCTACAACGATAACGAAAACATTTTAGATATTCTCGTTACGAATAGGCCTGAATTATTCACGGTCATTTCTACCACCACGGGAAAAAGTGATCATAAAGCTGTAATTGCTACAGTAAAATTAACAGCCGCGCGCAAAAAGAAAAAAGAAAGGGTCGTTTACAGGTTCGAAAAGGCCACAAAGTAGAGTTTAAGAACGTTTTTGAGGGATAATTACATTACCTTTATAGAAGGAAGAGGCTCGGTTGAAGAGATGTGGCTTCGATTCATAAATATAGTCAGGGAAGGTATGGACTTACATATACCGAAAAAGACAATCAGGGATGGGAACGATCCACCGTGGTATACACGTTGGAACGAGACTGGTGTGTCAGACTCGTACAACTTTATAAATAGCAACAATAATTAATATTGATAGGAGGGCTGGAATATTTTGCTCGAAAGTATTTTCGCTTTAAGTCTGGGAGGTAGCCACCTGTAACGGTGAATCGAGACCCTTTCACACCTGAGCTGGGGTAGCAACATATTTCTCAACAGTGAGGGAAAGCCCGTTTATCTGCAGCAGGTATCGCCTTACTGACCCTTCTCCGGTCAAGTGGATAATTCGGCTGGACCATCTATTGTGCCTTACGCTAGTGGAAAAATTTGGTGGCCGAAGCAAAACTTGGAGAAGGTCGGATATTTACGGGGTGAGGCAGTTATGGTAGATCCAAGTGTGAATCACGTGGCTGTGAACTCCCAATGAATGGGCATGTTACAAAATAATAACGAGCTGTTTGGTGTGTTCTGGGTCCACATCTCCTACGGGCCGAGGGATTGGTTTTCGACGGGGTTGGAAGAGGATTCCGATCCAACATCGGGAGAGAAGAAGGTCTTCCGGTGGTGTCTGGCGGACAGACAGGTCACGCCATCGCCGAGTCTGCGATTACGATGAGACTTAGAGCTGGACGGCTAAGCCACTTCTGGCTTGCGGTACCTGTGGCGGTTATCTGAAGGAAGTGTGCGTGTTACCACCATTGGTGCCACAGCTGCTGCATAAACGGTAACGACCTTCAGCCACTAAAAAGAACGCATTCCTCGACCCGTGAACGCCCTTGAGCATCACTCTCCGACAATTTGTCTGAGCGTATCATTAGCCGTGAGCAATCTGATTTGATACGGGAAGACTGTTATAAATTCCTATCAATCAGGAAATATTATTTTATTTAAGTCCAAGACTTAATGGCATCCTCTTTGAATTCATTTATTTGTATAAGCCTGTATTTGTGAACAGCTTTATAAATAAGCATCTTGATATAGTGCGTAAATATCATATATATATGTTACTGTTGTTTACTTAGAATTAACGCCTTATGCCACATATTGTAAGACTCGGTTTTCATTTTTGTTTGAACATTGGATTTTCATGGTTTAAAGTAATTGTAAAGTTCACCGACGTCTGATGGCATTCAATGTTTGATTGAATAAATCTGTCAAGTTATGACTTTACATTAGTAATGCAAGACAGAATATCACTTTGTACCCTCTTCCTATTGGATAAAATCAAATAATTAAACGAATTACGAAATTGTTGAGATCAACAGAAATCAGTATTATCAAAATTAATAAAATGGTAAATGGAATGCTATAAAGTTCAGGCCCACATAAACCCCTTACACTACCACAACGAGAAGTTAAAAGGATACTTAAAAAGCAAAGGAAGATACATGTACGCTCAAGAAGGACGATGTATAGGAGTGATTTAGAAAAGTTAGCTGTTACAACAAGACATATCAAGAATGCGATGCGCGAGGCCTTTAATGACTTTCGTTGCAACTCACTTTCCAAGAGCCTCATCGAAAATCCTAAGAAATTTTGATCGTATGTAAAAAACGTATGTGGTTGTGACAACAATATGCCAGTTCTATTACAAGACGGTCGGGAAGTTGATGACAGTCGTGACATGGCTACCGTATTTAACAGTGAATTTAAAAATTCTTTCACTGACGAAAACATGGAAAACATTTCCGTTTTTCCCCGGCGTGTAGAATTTGAGATGGATCCAGAACAAATTGATAGTGTAGGTATCATAAAGCAATTAAAGCTCCTGAAGTGGGGGAAAGCGTGTGAAAGAGTCTTTTCGGAATACGCGGGATTCCGCGGGATTAGTGCTAATGATTTTTCGACCCATATTTTAAAACCTGGTTATTTAAAGTGTTAATAAACGTCTGTTAATTAAATTAATAAATCAATTTTTATATTAAATGATAAAAATTAACAGTTAACAATATTTTAATTGGAAAAATGACAATAAAATGTTTCAGCTTGTCTTATTAATATTTAGAGATTTAAATTTAAAAAAATTTTACCATTTTTTAAATAAATAATCAAAAATGCAAAATAGTCTTAGGTAATATTATGTACCTTTCAATAAGCCATATCAGTTTGAAAACATGGTATACATAGTGGCCAAGTCACGGGTTTATTATTATTATTTTAAACACCGAGAGAAAGCATTCTATTTCACAAAGTGAAGTGAATATGCTCTGTAAAGTGTAGACTTGGCTCAGAACCAAATTTCATAACTTTTTGTCACTGCACAAGAATTGTTTTTGTGGGATTCATTACTATGTCTCCTGATTTCTTGATTGATCTTATAGTTGATTCATTGTTATTAAAAGAAACTACTCACTAAGACATAAACAGTCAAGTATTTCAGTTTTAATTAAGTGGTATAACGACTTTTTTTAGAGTGGAAATTAATTTTTTTTATGTAAGAAAGGAGACTTTTAGGCGTATAATTGCAATGAAGTCCTTACGTATGTATCGCTGGATTGCGTTGTAAAGACACGAAATTTCACACGTGAGGAAGACGGCGTAGGCATGGTGTTTTTACAACACAATTCGGTGATACACCCGTGGATACTTCATTATAACTTTCGTTGCCTTTAGTCGAAATAATAAGGAGTTGAAAGGACGCATACTATTCACTCAAAAATAATGTACTGTCGCAGTTTACCAAATCATTCCAAAAGTGATTAATTTAAAGCCAGAGTGGCATATGTAAGTAGGCAGCTTTCTTCAAACAACATATTTTTCAAACACATTGAGGTGGTGGTGTAGTATATTGAGAGAATTTAGTTATAATATATTCTAATTTTCGCTCGGGATAATTTTTCTCAAGCTGCAGCTATGTAATGTAATTCCAACCAACGAAGCAGAACTCAAGGTTGGGCAAAGTCACTTCCCGTGGGAAGCAGTCCCCCCTACCACGGTAACCCAGAAAGCCCTTAGCAAGGGATTTTAGACGAATAGGACTATGTCACATGACTTCCCCCCACCACGTTTCTACTCTGGAGAGCGCAGTCTGGAACAGCCTCCGGAGCAGTCGATTCGCCGATTCTCAGGATGGACCACGTTGCCATACGGCATACAGATTTTATTAGGTAATGGCTAATGCAAGTTATACCCTCTGGCTGGCTTAGAAAGAATATTCCGAGTGACAGGATTTTATTAGTAAGAGATGCCTTTTATGAGAGCTAGTTTATGCAGTATTTTTCAGTTTTTCAAGTGTATTTTTATGTGCATATTTTTATTGAAGCCATTAAAGTCACTCCATTCTTTCAACTACATGTTTTCATTTGTATCGCTGATTCCTGCTCATTACTAGCTTTAAGTGTGGGCAGAACGTAGTCACTCTGATCCTAGGGCCACATATCTTCAGAAACTAATTGGAGAGTGGTCGATCAGAGACGAATCAAAACTTTGGCCGTGGTGACTTGCCGCTCAGTTACTACAGCCGCATAGAATGGTGTCAGATTCTGGGGTTGATTACGTAAAATCAGTGATCGATGATAGCAGAAATATTGGGAAAGTATTTTCCTATTAGTACGGCAAAGGGACAAATATTCTCTTTCGCTGTAAAAACCATTTCTTATGTGTAGCAGCCGCAGAGGGTAAATGCAAAGCCAGAAACAGTACGAAGAAGTCAGTATAGTAAAGTAATTTTCGACGCTACAAGGAGCGCGAGTTGGAACCGAAACCGGATACTGCAAGCCAGTATCTTATGACGGTAATTATGAGTGGTCTACATGGTGATCGATGTTTTGTATATCTAGATGACGTAATCTGTTTTGGTCCAAAATTGGAATCACACAATGAGAGGTTAAGAGACATTTTTGACAGATTAAGGACACACACACTTCGCCTTCAGCCAAACAAGTGTAACTTCTTACAGAAAGAGGTCACCTATCTGGGACACAAGTTGACAGAACATGGAGTTTACCCAGACCCACAGAAAATTGAAAAAGTTAAAAATTACCCAACTCCTCAGACAAAAAATCAATTGAAAACATTCCATGGGTTTGCAGGTTATTATCGTCGTTTCATAGAGAACTTTGGTAAGATAGCTAAACCATTATATGAATTATTGAAGAAAAATGGTCCATTTGATTGGAGTCCAAAAACTGAGAATGTTTACAAACTCTCAAGGAAAAATTGATCTCAGCACCTGTTCTATTGTACCCAGACGAAAATCTTCCATACATTATTAGCACCGACGCGTCTCAGTATGTCATTTCTGGAGTACTTTCGCAGGGGCAATTAGGCTCAGATAGACCTGTCGAATATATTTCCAGAACTTTAAATAAAGCAGAAACTCATTATTCCACATCTGTAAAAGAAGCGCTCGCGGTTACGTGGGCGGTAAAGCAATTCAGACCTTACGTCTTTGGCAGACATTTCACGGTCTATACCGACCACCTCCCACTTACTTGGATTTTTAGTGTTAAAGACCCATCTTCTAGATTACTAAGATTTCGCCTAAAACTTGAAGAATACAATTACACAATTGTTTATCGTAAGGGAAAATCAAATACAGTTGCAGATTCACTTAGTAGAATTAGGGAAGTAAGGGAAGTACAAGAATCCACCCAACCAGACCCTGTCACAGATGAAACAATGCAAACAGAAGAAGAAACACTCACATCCACAGTAGATGCACAAATCGAGACAAATGAGGAGGAATTTCCAACACTAAATGAGGAAGAAAAACTAGCCATACTTAAGGAATACCATGACAGCCCCATCTCTGGACATCTAGGTGTAAATAAGACATATGAGCGAATTAAGAGATACGTTCAGTGGCCAGGGATGAAGTCTTATATAGAAAATTATGTCAAACAGTGTGATAGTTGCCAGAGGAACAAACACTTAGTACCACATATCCGTATGCCATTGGAGGTTACAA
Source organism: Vandiemenella viatica (assembly GCA_031002005.1). Taxonomy (NCBI): domain Eukaryota; kingdom Metazoa; phylum Arthropoda; class Insecta; order Orthoptera; family Morabidae; genus Vandiemenella; species Vandiemenella viatica. The sequence continues at coordinate 352,751,575 of CM061921.1, forward strand.
AAATACCTGAGCATGTATTCGAACGTTGTGCAACGGATATTGTTGTGCCAATGCCGTTGAGCAACAATGGGAACAAATATGTGTTGACATTCCAGGACGAATTGACCAAATTTATAACTGCAATTCCGATAGCCAGACAAGATTCTGATACAGTGGCTCGAGCATTAGTCTTAGAAGTAATTCTACGCTTTGGATCGCCAAACCTTCTTCTTTCGGATAATGGATCCTACTTTATCAGTGAAACAATGCAGAAAGTATGTAAATTATTAAAGATAAACAAAATTCAGACATTGGCATATAGACCACAATCAAATTTCGTTGATAGAGCACACCGTAGTCTTTCAGAGTACTTGAGGCATTATATTGACAAGAATCAAAGCACATGGGATGATTGGTTACCTTATTTTGTATTTGTATATAACACTATACTATATTCACTCTCAAGTGGCGCGTCAAGGTCATATTCCCCTCGTCCCGCGCCTCACCTCACCACCCCCTCCAGAAGCCTTCCCCTCCGAGCAGACCGCTGCCTACAGGCATTGTCGTTTGTCGCAGTATTGTCGTGTTTATTACGATACACCGTTGTAAAAATGAAATAGCGTCAGATAGTTGTTACATTAGACGACATTATTTTTTATGTGTATAGTTTTTTAAGACGTTAGAAAACTCTGAAGAGAAAGTTAATATACTTTTTAGGGAACCGCTAAAAATGACGGCGTATCGTTACGAACCGTGCAGCGTGTACGTAGCGAAGCCCAGCTGAGCCAAAGAAAAACATTCACCGAGAAAAACTGGTCACGGAGATGGATGACTTTCAGAAAGATGTCATTCGACGCTCCGTTCTAGAATTTTATGACAGTGGTCAATACCCTACCTTACGAAAATTGAGGGAGGTACTAAAAGAGAAAATGATATGATATGATAAAGGAGCTGGAATGGGATTCATTGCAAGACAGGAGGAGAATGAGGAGGGTCATGGGAGTGTACAGGGCATATACTGGCGATGAGGCATGGAAAGATATTGCAATAGGTATGAAAAGTAGTGCAAAAGTAGCACTCGACTTCATATACAGAAAATGTAATGACGGTAGACGTTTTCTGATGGAAAGGACAGACATTATTGCAGCAAGGGCCTCATTTTTTTAAAAAATGCACGATTTAGGGCAGGAACATCCTCTTCGACCTGTCATCTACCTTGACGAGACGTGGGTAAATCAAAATCACGCAAGGAAGTTTATTTGGCAACACACTAAACGCAGTGGTGGTCTCATCAACGATTTCTGTAAACAGAAACTATTGCTTCGAGTAAATATCACTTTCATTTCAACATTTAAACGACGTGTTTAGAGAATTAACTTCCACTGGGAAAGACATCTAAAAATTGGATTTGATCGTCGAAATGTCTTGCGCAACTTTTAAAACTAAAAATAATGATTGGAAGCGGTAAGTTTTATTCATTGATATGTAAATAATTTTTATATTTATGAATATATGAAATTGTAATTGGTAAACACGAAATTTCTATGACATACGATTCACTCATTTTCGTCACGACAAATAGTTAAAATGTTGGATTTTCTGAAGAAATCGTCAAATTAGATGCAACATATTGTACCACATACGTCGTTATGACGTTTGCGCATGCGCGGCAGCTGTTTCCCCTTCGCCTGTAGGGGCTGGTGTACCGGGGTGGGGATAGAGCGGAGTGACCTTGACCCGCCCTTCCTGTTTGAACATAGTATAGTATTCACAGTGCAACAGGGTACACGCCACATGAGCTAATGTTCGGTAGAATACCAAATATACCAGGGGTATTACAAAGTGATCCAAAACAAGTTCATTATTCATATGATGAGTACGCAGATGAGCTAAAAGCCATCCTACAAACATTACACAAACAGGCTAGAGAGATCAATCAAGGACTGAAGGAGAAAAACAAAGAATATTACGATAAGACACAAAATCCACGAGAATTTGAAATTGGAAGCAAAGTTTTGCTAAAAGATGAATCTGTTCGCAGAGGTAGGTCTCAGAAGCTTGACAGTGGTTATAGAGGACCTTTTGTTGTGATTGGAAAACGAGGCGTAAGTGTAACTATCCAACTGGGCAAATATAAACGACTCACAGTTCATGGCAATAGATTAAAGCCATATCATTGAATAAATTACGAAATAATTCAGTCAGTAGTGGGAACACAACTTAGAAAATGCAGTAAAGTAAGTTACAGTACATTTAAAATGGATATGAAACGGAGAAAACCTCATTAGAAACATGTAAACACAACGCACATGGTCGTATGTTTTGTAAACACAGAGCCGCATGGGATAGCACGTCTAGTGACCGCGTGGTCTCCCACGCACTCCTGATAAGCCACTGTTCCAAAATGGCCGGCCACCAGTTATCTGGCTAAGCCGCCGGCAAGGCCACTCGCCCATACGTTGATAGCGCGGCGAGGCGAGCTCAGCTGATAGCACGTCCCTTTAAACTCGCCCACATGTGTAAGGCATTTAACTCGCAGCGAAGAACAGTCGATTGTGATATTACGATGTACACTTTTGCATTTATAATTCAAGTTACGCACTTTTTTTTACAGATAGCAACAGTACACTTAACTAAACTTTTATTTTGCTTTCAGATGGAACTGCTGTACGGTCTTCTGTTATTAATTCACGTCAGCGTAGCAACACAAGATTTCATGGTCGAAAAGTTCAGTTCCAGTCCAGGCTTATATTTTGACCACATAACCGGCGCACAAATTTATTCTTTGACCTGGAGAGTGGCTACATATGTGAATCTGAAGGAATTAGATGACACTTCTGAAAACTTAGAAAATTATGCATTTCGATCAATCGCTTTTTGTAAAAACAAATTAATTGAGTTGAATGTAACAACCCATGAATGCGATATGATGTCCCAAGAAATATTCTGGCATATTAACAAATTAAAGCAGTCACAAAATTTAATTGGACAAATTACGAAACATGACTCACCTCGAAGGAAGCGTGCTGTTTTTGGGTTCGTAGGCCAAATATCCAAATTGTTATTTGGCACCCTAAATATGGAGGATGCAGCTTATCTGAGATCTAAGATAGATATCCTTGACAAAGAGCAACGTAGTCTGTTGAAATTGTCTAAAGAACAACTAACTGTAGTAAAGAAATCTCTGACTGAAACTAACTATACATTATCCAGTGTGAACCGAAATCAAGATGTTTTGGTTTCGGGGATGAAGAAAATACAAAATTAGGTACAGGAATTTGCAAATCATACAGATCATTCCATTCGAAAATTGGCTATAATGACGGCTACCAATGAACACTTTATAAGAGCCTTGTCTATTATATTTGAATTACAAAGACAGTATGATTTAGTTGTATCAACTATTGTAAACGCTCAGTATGGAATTCTACAACCACTTATCATTAATCCATCCCAAGTTGTCAGTTATCTAACGTTAATAGAGATGATATTAAAGACAAACGATTCCTAGTTCCGCTTTCCGAGGAAAACGGTTATCTTCTATTAAAAATGATCAGTTTGGACGTCTTCTTATCCAAATATTTTGACGTATGTTCTCAACATTCCTCTTTCGAACAACAATCAATTTAATATTTACAGAATTCTTCCATTGCCTATAGCCATTGGTAATAATTATAATTATTTGTTCATCTTGCCAGAAAAAGATACTTTAATTATTGATGAGTCTCGCAGATTGTATGCTAAAGTAAATCATGACGAACTCGAATGTAAACAGTTAACATCTGATCTTAGTATTTGTAAACAAAACTTTGTATTGTCTGCTTCCTATGACGATGCTCCGTGTGAGGTAAAATTGTTACAGCCAGTAAGATCAATTCCGAGTGATTGTACCAGAAAAATAGTCTCTTTAAATGAAAGTTTGTTTACTAAATTAAACAACAACGAATGGTTGTTTGTTGCACCTAAAGACGAAGGTATGACTATATTATGTGGTGAGAATCAGCCCACGGATACCATTTTCAAAGGAACAGGCAAATTGAAAATTCTTTCAAAAATGTCGTGGTTATGGAGCGAATATTTAGATTGAATCACAGCAAACGATAAGAATGAATGTTACCAGTCCAGATATTATACCTGATTTGAATCTAGAAGTCGATTGTTGCATCATAAACAAAGAGAAACGTAATATTTCAGAATTAAAATTGAATTTACCTATGGAAAACATTGTTAAGAATCTTGATGATTTGAAAATCGCAGGAGTAAAAATTGACCAGCTCCAAGATGAAATTGAAGAACAAGAGAAAAACGCTTTTACAAATTATTCATTGTCTCAGTATTCGATCTTATCGTATGTCTGTGTAGTTCTTATTTTTTGCATCATCATATTTTGCCTATGTAAACATTGTAGCTGTCTAAGGAATTGTTTTAAGTATTTTTGGCGTAATACTGCAGGTGAATGTTGTAATCAGATTTGTGTGAAGACCACTATTGTAAACCACTCTACTGGTACTGAATTATCTCGTATAAGAGGAAGAAGACCTATTCACGTTAACCGAGACATTAACAATGAACTCAATGATGAGGATATTGTAGTATTTGAGAGACCTCATTCTGCTATTGGACACAGACGATCTTTCGATCCAGATCAGGATCAAGTATCTGTTATCTCTCGCCATGATCGGAGATAAAAGAAATTTTGATAAGTTTATATATGTATTATTTCAATTATGTTTTATTTTGGAAAAAAAAAAAGATTTATATGTGTAATGTGCTTAAGTAGAATTAAGGTTGAATGCAATGTAGTAGTTAGAAAATGATAAAGATTACAGCAAGTAGAATTAGAAATGTGCAAACAATTGATCAAATCCATTAGTGTAGTCAATTCAAGACAAATTATATAATCAACAATTCCAATTCATGTAGCAGTTTTTAGAAAATGTTATCCTAGAAGCTGAATATAATAACAAATAGAAGTAGAAAGATGCAAGAAAGAGTCACGTCAAATATCTAATCATTTTAAGCAACTTTTATTTAATCGAAATTTATTGTGTATTTTTGTTTAAGCATTTGAGTCCAGATTTTGCAGACTACCAGGTAAGAGTCTCACCTGGGCTAAAGCGCTGGGTTCGACTCTTCCCCAAGGGGAAAGGTGTAGTATATTGAGAGAATTTAGTTATAATATATTCTAATTTTCGCTCGGGATAATTTTTCTCAAGCTGCAGCTATGTAATGTAATTCCAACCAACGAAGCAGAGCTCAAGGTTGGGCAAAGTCACTTCCCGTGGGAAGCAGTCCCCCTACCACGGTAACCCAGAAAGCCCTTAGCAAGGGATTTTAGACGAATAGGACTATGTCACATGACTTCCCCCACCACGTTTCTACTCTGGAGAGCGCAGTCTGGAACAGCCTCCGGAGCAGTCGATTCGCCGATTCTCAGGATGGACCACGTTGCCATACGGCATGCAGATTTTATTAGGTAATGGCTAATGCAAGTTATACCCTCTGGCTGTCTTAGAAAGAATATTCCGAGTGACAGGATTTTATTAGTAAGAGATGCCTTTTATGAGAGCTAGTTTATGCAGTATTTTTCAGTTTTTCAAGTGTATTTTTATGTGCCTATTTTTATTGAAGCTATTAAAGTCACTCCATTCTTTCAACTACATGTTTTCATTTGTATCGCTGATTCCAGCTCATTACTAGCGTTAAGTGTGGGCAGAACGTAGTCACTCTGATCCTAGGGCCACATATCTTCGGAAACTAATCGGAGAGTGGTCGATCAAAGACGAATCCAAACTTTGGCCGTGGTGACTTGCCGCTCAGTTACTACAGTGGTAGAGACAACTATAAGTCAAAGAATAAACAATTTACTTTCGATAACTGCTAAATAAATAGGTAGGCAATCGTTAAAATTACAATAACATTAGTTTCGTATCAACGAATAATTAAATTTTGTAACAAGATGACTAGATGGGTCATCTCGTACAATTTAAATTAATTATTGATTGATATAAGAAACATCGGAAATAAATAGATATTCTTTTCTTGAGTTGGAGACAGAAATCCGCGCCGAGCTAAGGGTTGTGTTAGCGTGGGCGACAGTCTGACTGAGCTGGAAGTGTCCCGTAGTTCGAGACAATGAGGGGATTATCTCTGGCACTGATACCTGTGAGAAAGTCTGGACGCTGGGAATTTTGCGGATGGAATCCTTCAATGGGCGTTCTCTTGGTGTCGTGAGAAAATTGATTTCTGCATAGCCTCCCGAACAATCCCGACAAAACCCGAAGACTCTTAGCAAATAAGAGGCAATGTATTAGCGAGCATAGAGGGGAGACTTTTGCGAAGCCAATCCGATGTTTCCTCACGTGGTTGGAAATATTACAAATTTTGTGTTTTTCATGATATTCGCCGAGGAGAAGAGAGAGACGTGCTCTGAGGGGCGAGAAGAGGTCATTCCGTCCAGAACGATCGCGCTGGCAACTGCCTGCCAGAGTACTGCGCATGATTTCGTTCTGGAGGCTTCGATGACTGAGCGCCTAGTCCGATCGATGTTGTCACTTGTGTTGGTTGACGTGACAAGTGCCTAGCATTACCTGGATGGTGCGCCGTTGAGAGACGACAGCACTCTTGTTGCGACGCTTGGTGCAGCCAGACAGACACGGTAATTAAACGTCCAGAAACAGTGTGTACTTAGACGAATCATTGAGATAGCCCTTTAGCGGTCTTATGAGTAAGAGTTCTTATGCCGCCGGACATTACTTCCTGAGCTAGTTGTGTCTAAAAGACAAGTGCTTTTTGGTTTTCGTTATCCAGTTTGGATTGAAAGACTGATTTCCATGTTTGGAAACTTTCGATAAATATTATTTGTGGGAACAAATTAACTCCCTGGCGCCCTATGTAATCCAGTTAAATCTGATTTTTTTCTTGTTATCATTGTCATACAAGAATCGCACTCGTTATGTATGAGAGAGTTTTTGCTTCAATTGCATATGGAATTTGTAACTCTTTGTAATGTACATGTATTGCAATTTCTTAGCTTCAATTAACGATAATTGTTTGTTTGCTATGTTGCACCTGTAAGGCAAGGTATTGCGTTGAACTTTATTTTGCATAGACAGATGTTTAAGATTAATGGTAAATATACCTCTGTCTGTAAGCAGTAATGAGTACCAAATAAACCAATATTTTAGGATCTTTTTTAAATATTAATAACAGAAGTAATGGTTTCACCTCTATTTCCTGAAATTCATATATGTGCTTTGCATAAGGTAGTGGAAGTTGGCGATTGTAAATCATGCAAGGTAAGCAATTAATCTGCCCAACTACCAATCCGCTACAATTTTCAGCCGCAAATGCAGGAAATTTTCACAATTACTTTCTACAGATGACGTTTGTGACACATAAAAATTACTAATCGTACAAAATACGCAACATAACTCAAATTATAGAAATGTATGCTCAAAACAAGTTTTAATGAATGCGTAAAAGTGAATCTGTTTACTTACGAATGGCGAAGGTTGACAAAAACAAATGTTTGTTCACACGAGTCGAATGCCAACTGCAAGGGTACAGGCAAACAGTGCAATAAAGACCGTGTGTCACGCAGACTGACACACGTTTTCGCCGCCTTTTGCGGATCCGCTAAATTTTGTGCGGGATCCGCCAGACTGTCTAATGATGCGGGATCCCGCTGGATTGCGGGATCCCGCTTTGCTGGATTGCAATCCCTAGTCAATGCACCACCACCTTGGACACTAAGAAAACAAAATGGCCACCGTAAACAAGCGAGTTGTAATATACGCAATGTTTACATCCAATATGCAGCAGCCAAGACAAATGGCTTTAATGGAAACATGCTTTGGAGAAAAATCAGATGTGTAGTTACGAACCTGGAAACCATTAATGTAAATAGTAAGTTGTAAATAATCAAAAAATGTTTCAGTTTAGAATTAGGTTAAACATCATAGAATAAGTTTGTAATACTCAATGTAAAACTGTAAAATAGATTCGCGGCTGATGATGCCTCGATGAGAGGCGAAATGCGTACGGCATTAAAGCTACAGAAACAGTTGCATTAGCGTTATTTTATCAATTAACTTTTCCTTCCAATAATATGCTGGAAAGATAAAACTGAATTCCAGACAAATGATGATCACTTTTCGCGTATTTCACAACCAACGACTTTTTAGACAACATAAGATTTTCTTGATAAGAGATCAAGAGTAAAAAATGGAAAAACGAGTTAGAAAAGTAATGAAATTTTGCAAAATTCATAAAAATTAATACAACCTCCAAAATATTTACTTACCTAATGGTTTCAATAACATTTTTTTTAACCAACTCTCATAATGTCGTAGTCTACTGGATAACCTACAATTCACCCTCATATTTTATTGGAGACAATAATTTAATTCAATTGCTATTAAGGTCACGCTCTGGTTGCAATTTCCATACACATCCATTTTCCCCCCTTCCTCTACCCACCTATTTAGCCTTCTACAAATTTCAACTTTAAATTCTTTCAATATATCTGGTAAATTATTCATTAATTCTCTTGGAAATTTATTCCAATCTCTTACCCTTTACGAACGAAAGAAAATCTTCACATACCCTTACGCCTTGAATCGACTGCCAGCGGGGGGTTATGGTCATCTTTTCCCTTCCATGCACTACTTCTAATTCTTACGCCACTATTTTTCCACTTCTCATCACCAATGTACGGCTTGTACACTCCCATGACCCTCTTCACCCTCCTCCTGTCTTCCAGTGAATCCCATTCCTCCTTTATCATATACTAGACGACCCGTGCGAAAATTTCGCGAATAAAAATGCGATGAATAGTGAGGTTGAATATAATGTCACCAAGTTCAGTCATTACTCTTCATACTCCTACTTCATTTATCGATTTTGGTTAGAAACCCAGGGAGATAAATGGCTCGAAACACAAAAAACGTATTTTGGAAATATTGACATTTTTGCGCTTTCTTGGTCGAATTACGAAAAATTCATTTCTTAGAATATAATGTTACCAAGGCGGAAACCTTAGTCTTTAATACGATATGTCATTTATCTATATCGATTAGATATAAAGGGAAATATAAGGTTCGTGACACAAAAATACGTTGTAGAACAATTTATACTTTTTCCCTTTAATAGTTGAATTCCAAGCACTTCTTTCTTAAAATATGATGTCAGCAAAGCTGAGACATTATTCCTCACAATCGTACTTGATTTATCGATTTTGGATAGATACCAAGGGAGATAAGTGGCTCGAGACACAAAAAACGCATTTTAGAAAAATTGACTTTTTTGCCTTTTGTGGGCCGAATTACGAAAAATTCCTTTCTTAAAATATAATGTTACCACGGCGGAGACCTTATTCTTTAATACGATACTTCATTTATCTATATCGGTTAGATATCAAGGGAGATAAATCGCTCGTGACACAAAAATCGGTTATAGAAAAATTTATACTTTTTTCCTTTAAGGGTTGAATTCCATAAAGATTCTTTCTTAAAATATGATGTCACAAAGCTGAGACATTACTCCTAATAATCGTACTTGATTTATAGATTTTGGTTAGATATCCAGGGAGATAAATGGCTCGAGATACCAAAAACGCATTTTAGAAAAAGTGACATTTTTTGCCCTATAAGGGTCGAATTACGAAAAATTCCTTTCTTAAAATATAATGTTACCATGGCGGAGACCTTATTATTTAATATGATACCTCATTTATCTATATCGGTTAGATATTAAGGGAGATAAATCGCTCGTGACACAAAAATGCGTTATAGAAAAATTTATACTTTTTCCCTTTAAGGGTTGAATTCCAAATACATTCTTTCTTAAAATATGATGTCACAAAGCTGAGACATTACTCCTCATAATCGTACTTGATTTATCGATTTTGGTTAGATATCCAGGGAGATAAATGGCTCGAGATACAAAAAAACGCATTTTAGAAAAAGTGTCATTTTTTGCCCTATAAGGGTCGAATTACGAAAAACTCCTTTCTTAAAATATAATGTTACCATGGCGGAGACCTTATTCTTTAAAATGATACCTCATCTATCTATATCGGTTAGATATTAAGGGAGATAAATCGCTCGTGACACAAAAATGCGTTATAGAAAAATTTATACTTTTTCCCTTTAAGGGTTGAATTCCAAATACATTCTTTCTTAAAATATGATGTCACAAAGCTGAGACATTACTCCTCATAATCCTACCTCATTTATCGATTTTGGTTAGATATCCAGGGAGATAAATGTCTCGAGATAAAAAACACGCTTTTTAGAAAGAGTGACATTTTTGTCCTATAAGGGTCGAATTACGAAAAATTCCTTTCTTAAAATATAATGTTACCATGGCGGAGACCTTATTCTTTAAAATGATACCTCATCTATCTATATCGGTTAGATATTAAGGGAGATAAATCGCTCGTGACACAAAAATGCGTTATAGAAAAATTATACTTTTTCCCTTTAAGGGTTGAATTCAAATACATTCTTTCTTAAAATATGATGTCACAAAGCTGAGACATTACTCCTCATAATCCTACCTCATTTATCGATTTTGGTTAGATATCCAGGGAGATAAATGTCTCGAGATAAAAAACACGCATTTTAGAAAAAGTGACATTTTTTGTCCTATAAGGGTCGAATTACGAAAAATTCCTTTCTTAAAATATAATGTTACCATGGCGGAGACCTTATTATTTAATATGATACCTCATTTATCTATATCGGTTAGATATTAAGGGAGATAAATCGCTCGTGACACAAAAATGCGTTATAGAAAAAATTTATACTTTTTCCCTTTAAGGATTGAATTCCAAATACATTCTTTCTTAAAATATGATGTCACAAATCTGAGACATTACTCCTAATAATCCTACCTCATTTATCGATTTTGGTTAGATATACAGGGAGATAAATGTCTCGAGATAAAAAACACGCATTTTAGAAAAAGTGACTTTTTTGCCCTGTAAGGGTCGAATTACGAAAAATTCCTTTCTTAAAATATAATGTTACCATGGCGGAGACCTTATTATTTAATATGATACCTCATTTATCTATATCGGTTAGATATTAAGGGAGATAAAATCGCTCGTGACACAAAAATGCGTTATAGAAAAATTTATACTTTTTCCCTTTAAGGGTTGAATTCCAAATACATTCTTTCTTAAAATATGATGTCACAAAGCTGAGACATTACTCCTCATAATCCTACCTCATTTATCAATTTTGGTTAGATATCCAGGGAGATAAATGTCTCGAGATAAAAAAAAACGCATTTTAGAAAAAGTGACATTTTTGCCCTATAAGTGTCGAATTACGAAAAGTTCCTTTCTTAAAAATATAATGTTACCATGGCGGAGACCTTATTCTTTAATATGATACCTCATTTATCTATATCGGTTAGATATTAAGGGAGATAAATCGCTCGTGACACAAAAATGCGTTATAGAAAAATTTATACTTTTTCCCTTTAAGGGTTGAATTCCAAACACATTCTTTCTTAAAATATGATGTCACAAAGCTGAGAAATTACTCCTCATAATTCCGACCTTCATTTATCGATTTTGGTTAGATATCCAGGGAGATAAATGGCTCGAGATACAAAAAAACGCATTTTAGAAAAAGTGACATTTTTGCCCTATAAGGGCCGAATTACGAAAAATTCCTTTCTTAAAATATAATGTTACCATGGCGGAGACCTTATTCTTTAATATGATACCTCATCTATCTATATCGGTTAGATATTAAGGGAGATAAATCGCTCGTGACACAAAAACGCATTGCAAAAAATATTGATACTTTTGCCCTTTAAGGGTCCAATTCCGAAAACTTTCTGGCTTAATATATGACGGCACTAAAGCGGAGATCTTAATCTTTAAAACGATACTTCATAAAACGGTTTCAGATAGGTATCCAGGGAGATAACTGACTCGTAACACAGAAAACAGCATTTTAGAAAAAATTACATTTTTGCCCTTTAAGGGTCGAATTCCGAAAACTTTCATGCTTAAAATACGATTAACCAAAGTGGAGACCATAAGCTTTAAAATGACACCTCATTCATTGATTTCGGTTAAGTATGAAGGAAGATATAGGCTTGTGACAAAAAAAATACCTTATAGAAATAATATATATGATGTTACTGCTTGTGTTCTGCGGTAATTTCCAGAGAGAAATCTATCAGCCCTTCTTTGCATCTCCTCCAACTCCTGTATTTGATACACGAACTGTGGGTCCCATACAACAACACCACATTCAAGGAATTGTGATAGCCCGGCTAATGGTAAGTAAAATTACGGATCAAGTTTCTTTGCTAGCTCCGGTCGAACATATTATGCTGACTAAAAGGGAAAACAAAAATTTTAAAATCCTAATGCAAGTGAAAGAGGCATGAAAAGGATGGGAACAGGTTAAACGAATCAAAGAGGAATCCAGAAAAAATGACGGAAGAAATGAAACAAATGAAACCAATTAATACGAGGAATGAACAGAAATGACAGCAAATATGAATAAGCTAATGCACTCTTTGAACGGAAAGCGGAATAGCTACATTAAGCTTTATAATCGGATGAATTATGTTGTTTTGCTTATGGCTTTACCCGTGTCGGCGTAGAGGTCATTAGAGCGGGAAAGGACTGGGGACAAGGACAGGAAGGAATTCGGCTATGGCCATTTGGAGGAAGCATCCCAGCATTCTTCTGGAGTGATCTGGGGAAACCATGAAAAACCCAATTCTGGATGCCCGGACGGGGATTCGAACCGCCGTCCTTCCGAATGCAAGGCCGGAGCGTTAACCGCTCACCCATCACGCTCCGTAGATGGGAAGTAAATGAACTCTACACAGATGTGGAGATGAGGATGAACCATGTTTACCAGCGTGATGATGAGAAAACTCTCGAAAGGGAATTAAGTAGTGCAAGGAATGAAGATACGTTCGCAGAACCAGATGGGGTAAAGGAAGTAGTGGAAAATACTGACAACAGACTGTCAATGAGTGGTAGCGTGAAGAAGAATGGAATGCAGTGACAAGTAGCGATGAAGGAAGTAATGAAGATGAAAACGAATCAAGGGAAGAATAAGAAGAAGATATTAGGTATATTGTTGTAAAAGAACAGCGAAAGAAAGGAAGTTTTGCCCACGGATGCAGCAGAAGAATTTTAAAAAAATTAGAAAAGCGAGAAACGTATCTATACAATGTATAGAATTAGATGTTACTGTTTACTTACCTGAAAATTAAGAGAATGAAGAAGTTTTCAAGGACGAAAGTTGTTTGCTAAATGGTGGTGAAAGTAGCAAAGTTCAGTTTGCTTTAAAAAGAGTGAGAAGATTTGAACGAGGAAAACAATGAAGATTTAACTGAATGGGCAAGAAAAAGTATAAAAATGGAATTTCTACTAGAAGAGGGACTGAAGAACTGTAAGAAAAAAAATTGATGTGTTGGTTAATAATGAAAAATGAAGAGACACAAAACTCAATAACATATGTAGTACGTTTTCGAAAGGAAAAAAGAGATCAGCTGTAGTGAACTGAAACAGAGAATAAGTACGGCCATGGAGAGAAACGCAGCGGAAAGAAACAAGAGATATAACTAGGGCGGTGGGAGGCCTATAATTTAGTATACTCTCAATCAAAGAAAAGTTTGAGGCTAATAAATGTCATCATCATCATCTAGGGCAGCCTAATAAATATAATAGATCCAAATTTCGGTATGTATAAAGTTGGGGATTAATATTATATTGCACTCTGTAGTGATATTTTGTTTCTAATTTCTTAGCATGCGATGAAGTCAAATTCAGTGAATTGTTCTGGATTGGCTATGTGCCATAATGATTGTGTTAGATTAGCAACTGTTAACTGAAAAGAAAGGAGAGAGTAAAATGTTTGAGTAGGTTATTTTAAATGGGACATTACTTCCAAATTCTACAAAATTGTTTTGATTGGAACGTAATGGGGAGATGAATATATGTAAGATCTATGTAAAACTATGTATAAATTTGTAGTTTAGGTTTCAATTGCGGAGTATTTTGTTTAGATGACTTAAGAATGGAGTTACTCGGCTATGTAGGGGGGGGGGGGGCAACAGAAAGTCACATGTAGGCTGAATTCCGGACAGCTAGGTTGGTGGCCATTCCCCAGGTCGTTGTTTTTTTTCCATCCCATCATTTCAAAAACTAAACAGTAGTGAGTGTGGTCGAGATATAGTGTATAATACTTAAAAAATTTGAGTGGTTGTCTATAATTGTGAATAAAGCGGTATATAAAGTGAAAGGTCTAATCAGTGAGAACTACCATCAGTACCATATCTTTTAAATCAGATTCACGTTGGTACTATAAAAGGAAATGTTGAAATTTATGTTCTGCACCGAATTCGCCGTCTTAACTATCATTCGGAGGACTGGGATTAAACCCGGTTCGGCCGTCCTGACTGAGGCTTTCCGTGGTTTCCTCAGTCAATTTAGGCGAGTGCTGGGATGGTTCCCTAAAAGGCCACGGCCGACTTCCATCCCCCCTCCCTCCCTTTAGGTAAGTCGGCTGTAAAGGATCCTTGAGATCCTCCGGCAGCCCGCCTCCCAGGCTTTACCTGGAAGGAATGAAATTTGTAAAAAAAATAAAATAAAAAAAATAAAAAATACATTTTCCAACCCTGTCACAGGGGAAACCTTTCCCATCACCGGACATGCCACATGCTCCACTACGCACTACGCATATCATATACCAGCTAACATGTCGCCATTGCACGAGTTCCTATATAGGCCTGACTACACAACAACTCTCGACCAGAATGAATGGCCACAGACAAACAGTTCACACCTCAATTTATATCTCCCCATACCAGAACATGCTAACTAGCACAACTCCAACAACTTCAATGAATGTTTCATAGTCAGAGCAATCAGAGTTTTCCCCGATACCACCGTCGCCTCAGAACTTCGCAGATGGGAACTTGCTTACCAAAACATCCTAGATACCAGACACCCACCCGGCGTCAACTACAGATAAAATTCCTTTCCTTGATGCATCACTCATTATTAGTAGTAGCATTACTGTCATTTAACTAATTGCGTTATTTTATTTTTCAAAATTTATTCGTCCATATTTATTTACTTAATTCCCCCCCTTTTTTTTATTAGTTTGTACCACCATCTGCGATTTATATACAATATCTCAGTCCCACCGCCATATTGATAATCCACCTAGTCATGTAGCAACCCTCGGTGTGTGCACACCTCCCGAGCCTCATGACTCATTTTCTTCATCATGAATAAGGTTTAATAACCGAAATATTGAGTTTATTTGTGTGTTCGTTATATATGTTCTTCTCTCGTCGCTGCCTTCAACTTTGGTGAGTGATGAGTCATTTACCCTTTCCTTGTAATTATATTGCCTAAAGCAGTTTCCTTTTTCCTTAGTTTAATTAATACATTTTTTTAAAATACATAAAGACATATTTCAAATTTTATTGGTCGTTGCTGATATTTATTCAAAGAACTGGAAATAGAAATGCTTTCATCTTACCGATAGTGGTGGTGTAACGGTTAGCGTTCTCCCCTCGCATTCGGGAGGACGCCAGTTTGAATCCCCGTCCGGGCATCCAGATTTGGGTTTTCCATGGTTTCCCAAATCACTCCCCCGCAGGGGCCTGGTACGGCAGTGCCAGGTACGGGTTTGGCGAACCCGCGGTGCCCGAGCTGGAAACTTGTGAGCGCCACAAGTTTCCCACACCGTAAACTCCTACCATGCTTCAACGACCACCGTAGGGCGTGGCGGTGGAACGTTGTGTGCCTAGGAGAACGGGGATCTTGGCTCATCGCCCGGATCGCGAGGACGGTACAAACCTCTATAAAAAACCCCTCAACCTCAGGTCAGCCACGTGCCGAGGAGGTGAATGGGTGAGAGGGAATTCACTCGCTAACGTGCAACCTCAGGGGCACCTGCGCACCCCTGTTGTATTAGCGCTTCTTTTTAAAATGGTTTTACTCGTGGGACCAAAACGAAGTCTACCACAAAAACCAAAAAACCCTGCGGTACGGGTGTGCCGCAGGTTAATCCCAATACACCCAGTTCTAAGAAGCGGGTGAGGGTCGATAGCCCCCCCGGTTCTGAAGTAAAAAGTAACGGAAAGGAATGTTCGATTCCGAACACCTTTGTCGTAATGCAAAGATTGGAAGGGTCATTTGAGAAAGTTTCGCCTTTCTTTATTCATAAAGGACTACAGGGTCTGGTAGGGACCCTTAACTCGGTAAAAAAGCTTAGGAACGGGACGCTGCTGCTGGAAACATGCACCAGTAGGCAAGCGACCCAACTCCTTAACTGTGTGAAACTCGGGGAGTTCGCTGTTACCTGCGAACTCCACAAATCCCTGAATAGCTCTAAAGGCGTAGTCACCTGCCGTGACATAATGGAATTAGGGACCGAGGAGCTCGTTAAGGAGTGGGAAGATGAGAAAGTGGTCGAGGTACGTCAGATAACGCGAAGGGTTTGGCAGTATTGAAAAGACTGCCACCTTCGTCCTGACGTTTGACACTCCAGTTCTACCAAAGAACATCAAAGCAGGTTACATTAACCTGAACGTCCGTCCGTATGTTCCGGACCCGATGCGCTGTTTTCAGTGTCAGCGGTTCGGACATACGACGGCGTCGTGTAAGGTAACCCCACCTGTGGTAGGATGGCGGGCAAGGGCGCACATGAGCCCCGGTGTTAGTTTGCACGCTCACCCACAGGTGTGTGTCAAACTGGCTCCGGGTCGCACCCTGCCTGTAGTAGGGAGTGTCCAAGTGGTATCTTGATAGAGCGCAAGATACAGGAGCTGAAGACGAAAACAAGAGCGATTAACAATTAAGGGTGAAGCGAAGAAATGAAGTGAAAATGCTATCCGCTCACCGTTTTCCGCAACAAGTTTTGCAAAGTATGGCTTCAGTCTCGCCGTTCAGGAACAAAGTGTTGCCTATCCAGACGGTCCGTTGCAGACATCACCGGACTAGCACCAAGAGTGCTCATGTCAGTGCGAATGCGGTGCAAAATCCGCCAAGGTCACTACATCTAGGGCCGCGGACGTCGGTAGCACATGCCTGCGGACCATCGACCACACCAGCAGCAGTAGTGAAGGTTGCCCACCAGCATTACCAGTTAAAGCCACTGCAACCTCCAATTCCACCTCGTGCAGTGAAAGTAGTAGCACACCACCAGCTTCAAATTCTAATGGAGGCGATCAGAAGGTCCGGGGCCCGAAGTTCAGGCAGACGGACCCGACTCATTTCTTGAAATCCCCCTCTTCATCCCCTCCCAGTACACCTGGTAGAGTGGATAAGAAGGGAAAGAGGGCGAGGAAGAAAAAATCCAAAGAGGGTTTGGACGTTTCTTCTGAGTCGGAGATGTCTGTCTCTTCGGAGCCAGAAGAAAGTGAAATGCTGGTGGACGAGTCCGGTCCCGTTCCTCAGCAGATATTTCCGAAGACCCACCCGATCCGGGGCGGGTGAAGCTAAACAGGTAGGATGGCTCCCATACTCCAATGGAACATTAATGGTTTTATGGCTCACAAAGAGGAGTTACAACTCTTAGCACGGTCCTGATCCATTGTGTCTCTGTCTCCAAGAGACACAACTCCAGACCAACTCGTCAACCTGTGCTAAGAGGTTTTGATCTTTACCGAAAGGACGATACCGAGGGTGATCGAGCGAAGGGGGGAGTGGGCGGTGTTTTGTACGGGAACACTGTCCACTCCGAACCTGTAGCTCTCACATCTCCTTTACAAGAAGTAGCAGTGAAACTGTATGGACCGGTGCAAATGACTGTATGCTCCATATATCTACCGCCAGGATCACCAGTTGATTGCGGTCAGCTGGCTGACATCACACGGCAACTCTCTCGGCCTTTTCTCCTATTGGGAGACTTTAACGCGCACAATACGTTGTGGGGTTCGACCACCAATTGCCCCAGAGGCCGAGAGATTTTGTAGATTATTGGAGCAGGAGGATTTGTGCATCCTTAATACAGGTCAGATGACGCACTTCACTACTGCTTCCGGTTCGTCCTCTGCCATTGATCTCTCTTTTTGCTCTCCTTCAATTGCGGACTCCGTGCATTGGGAAGTGGATCGTGACCTACATGGAAGCGACCACTATCCAATCTGGTTGCACGTTGAGATTGAACGTGGCGATAGAATGACTACAAGGAAATGGAATATCAGCAGAGCTGACTGGCAGCTTATAGCCGCTTAGTTGTCCTCGAACACCGCCTGAACACTTGAGGATAAGGTGAAACACCTTACTGATGTGATTCAGCAGGCAGCTGATATTTCCATACCTAGCAACTATGGAGTGCTGCGAAGAAAGCCTGTCCCCTGGTGGAACGAGGAATGTCGTTCCGCCATCCAGGGTCGCAGACGGGCCTTTGCGTCGGTTTAAATTACAACCGACACCCGACAACCTCGCAGCGTTCCGGGTTGCTAGAGCTAAGGCACGTCGTATAATTAAGGAGAGCAAGAGGAGGTCATGGCAGACCTTTGTGAGCAACATTAATCGTTCCACATCGTCAACAAAAGTATGGGAGTCAATCCGCCGTATATCCGGGAGGTACTCTCGACCGCCAGTATCTGGATTACTGGATCAAGGGCGGGTAGTCACCGACGAGCGAAGCATAGCGCAGGTGATGGCGGAGCATTTCGCTGCCATAACTTCGTCTGCTGGACTCGACCATCAGGCCCAGCAACGAAGAATAACTGCTGAAAGGCAAGTCTTTTGCTTCGACTCGTCTGATGTGCAGCAATACAACTGCCCATTTTCACCTTGGGAGCTGGAGTCAGCTCTCAACAGCGCCAAGGTCACAGCACCAGGGCCTGACCAGATCCAGTACCAGATGCTGAGGCATCTTAACAAAGATGCTAAAGAGTACCTCCTGGGTATTTTTAATGATGTTTGGACCGGAGGACACTTCCCCGACTCGTGGAAAGAAGCAACGTTAATCCCGATTTTAAAGCCAGGAAAGACAAGTTGTTGCCAGGCAGCTATCGCAGCATCGCCTTAACGAGCTGCGTTGGGAAGACACTAGAGCGGATGGTGAACCGCCGCCTCGTGTGGTGTCTCGAGTCCCGTAAGCTGCTGAGTCGTTTTCAGTGTGGATTCAGGAAGTTCCATTCCACCACGGATAACCTGATCCTACTGGAAGCGCCTTCATCCGCAACCAACACCTTGTGGGCGTATTTTTTGACATCGAAAAGGCATACGATACTACCTGGTGGCACGTTATTTTAAAACAGTTATATGAATGGGGATTTAGGGGAAATCTACCTCGTTTTTTAAAATCATTTTTATCTCGTCGTTGCTTCCGGTACCGAGTCGGTAGAGAAGTGTCCGACCTTTTTATTCAGGAAAACGGTGTTCCTCAAGGCTCAGTTTTAAGTGTAACCCTCTTTGCTATTGCCATTAATAGCATCTCAACTGTTATAAGGAGGCCCATCCGGTTCTCCTTATACGTTGACGACTTTTTAATTTTTATTGCATCGGCCAGCCTGAGAAGCGCTGAGCGGCAGCTGCAGCTCACGCTGAACAGGCTGGATGAATGGTCAGTACACACCGGCTTTCGTTTCTCTGCTGAGAAAACTCGGTGTGTACTTTTTAGCCGTAGTAGAAGTCTTTTAGCAGAACCTCATCTTCACCTTGAGGAACACCGTTTTAAGTTTTAGCGAAACTGTTCGGTTTCTGGGCCTCATTTTCGACAGTAGGCTTACATGGCTGCCACATCTTAAAGATGTTAAAGCCAGAGCCTTGAAAGCTCTTAATGTCTTGAAGTGTCTGTGTGGCAGGTCTTGGGGCGCTGACCGCTCCTGCCTGCTACAGTTTTACAGAGCCTTTGTACGGTCGCGGTTGGAGTACGGTTGCATTGTTTACGGTTCGGCACGGGACAGCTATCTCCGTATTCTGGATAGTGTCCACCATGCAGGAATTCGTCTCGCCACAGGTGCATACCGCACCAGTCCGATACCCAGCATTTGTGCTGAGTCTGGCGAGCCACCGCTTTCCATCCGCCGGCGACTCCTCATGGTGCGACACTATATACACATTGCCACAACTCCTGGCAGTCCCGTGTACGACGTAGTTACTCATCCTAACTTTGAACGGCTATATACCAACCGTCAAAGAGCAACAAAACCGTTCAGCTACCGTACAAAGGCTATATTGGAGGAATATGGGTTCCAGATGCCCTCTTTTTATCACCAGGGTTGGAGTAAATCACCTCCCTGGCTTTTGAAGAGGCCCAGAACAGTTTTAGAATTGTCGCGGTACAACAAGCTGTGTACCGCCGACAGCGTTTTTACCCGAACTTTTAGCGATGTTTTAAATCAGTTCCGCGACTTTACCCCGGTATACACGGATGGGTCTAAGCAGGCTAACGGAGTTGGCTGCTCCGTAGTGTTCCCTCGAGCGAATTATAACTACAAACTGAATAGCTGTTGCAGTGTATACACTGCTGAATGTTACGCCTTGTTAAAGTCGCTCCAGCATATGAAAGTATGTCGCGGCATGAAGTACATCATATGCTGTGATTCCCTCAGCTGCATCCAGGCAATGGGGAGCATGTACCCAGCAGATCGTCTTGTCCAGGATATACAGGACACCCTCCGATCCCTACAATCTTCTGGAAAGGAGGTCGTTTTCTGCTGGGTACCTGGTCATGTGGGAATCAGGGGGAACGAGGCAGCTGATGAAGCTGCCAAGTTAGCCTGCAACAAGGTCAGAGTTGACTTGGATCCGGTCCCAAAGTCTGACCTTGCCTCGGCGGGGAAGAGGTTTGTTTTTGACATCTGGCTGGAGGTTGAGCATAATAAGCTCCGGCTGGTCAAACCGACCGTTCAGCCGTGGAGCAGCTCCTTCCAGTGGTCGAGGAGGGATGAGGTTCTCCTTACTCGCCTCCGTATAGGGCACTGTCCTCTGACACACAGTTTTCTTTTCCGCCGGGAGGACCCTCCGGAATGTGATACCTGTGGCGTACCTATGACGGTGCGCCACATTTTAGTTGATTGTGTTGCGTTTTTAGACTTGAGGGCAGACGTTGGCCTTGCCAACGATCTGGTCCTTATTTTAAACAATGAGACCAGCAGTGTGGCGAGTGTTTTAAAATTTTGTGTATTGGCCGGTCTAGTGCCTAAAATTTTAGGCAGATCGGCCTAGTTTTTAGATAGACGGGTGGTCCCTATACAGCCACCCTTCCATGTGCATTGTTTTTAATTTTTATATTTTTAAATTCCTTTTCGCTGGCCACTATACAGCCAGCGAGAGATGTAGTTTTTTTTAATTATTTAGTGACCCTGTATGGCCCCTTTACAGCCATACAGGTGGTGTGCGGGTCCTGTGTTCTGGTGGCCCCTTTTCTAAGCCACGTTTTATATTTGTGAATTATTTTATTTGCTGTCTGTATGGTCGACCCCTTTACAGTCGACCATGCAGACAGTATTTTAGTACTTTTTTAAGCCACAGTTTAGGCTGGTAATTGTTAGGGCGCTAATGACCCCGCTGTCGACGCGCCCTAAAGCAACAACAACAACAACCAAATCACTCCAGGCAAATGCGGGGATGCTTTCTTGAAAAAGGCCATGGTCGAATTCCTACCCATTCCTTGCCCCCCATCCTTTCCCGTCTCTAAAGACTTCGCTGTTAAGAGACATTAGGCAGTTAAAAAAGAAAAAAATGCTTCCATCTTCTTTGTTCATATCAACGTGCTCCCATAAATTGCCTGATAAATTAATTGCTACAAACTGACGAGATGATCCAAACAAAGGCCGAAATTTGCAAATGTTAACGAAATCTGCTTTCCTACATAAACAATAAATATTGTATGTGGCTGTGGAAGGATATCGTTTATAAAATGTTCCTGGTGTGCGCGTAATTTTCATTTCAAATGTTTTTGTGGTTTACATCATACAAAGGAAAATAAATAATTTGGAGAATTTGTTTCAAAACAAATTTGTAATGCTACAAGATCGAATAGCAATAATAATTATAATGATAATGATAATAAAATACAAACAGAAAAAAATATTTTATGGGTCCTGGAACCGAACTTAGGACTCCCTGCTTAAGATCACACCGGTTTAACTCGCATGGCTGAACCAAAACAGTAACGAACCGTCTTCCGTACAGGTATGTCATTTAGACACAATTTTTACACTTTTTAATCAACGATTTCTCTTAAACAGAGGCCCACCTGGCAGAACTGCTTTAGGCCAAGAAACTAGAGGTGACGTACTATTTACTATACTTGTTCGTTCTACGATAGCGATTTCCGCACGGAAGGCCTCT
This sequence comes from Vandiemenella viatica, assembly GCA_031002005.1. NCBI lineage: Eukaryota > Metazoa > Arthropoda > Insecta > Orthoptera > Morabidae > Vandiemenella > Vandiemenella viatica. The sequence continues at coordinate 352,773,869 of CM061921.1, forward strand.
CCTAGTCACCATGAAGGAATAAAAATAATTGATTTTTTTTTTTTTTTTACAAAAATATTGGTTGATGCCACATTTAGAAATGACTTTGAATTAGTAAGCTCAGTTTCTCATCTACAGGTGCAGCAGTTTTTCAAAAGGTGTACAAATCGTCTCCTAGTGTAAGGGATCCCTTCGCTCGCCCTTAATTACATTTCCTTCGAATCCTGTTTAGATCTTTATTGCTGTGACTTCCCGTTGCATCCTGCATCCCCATGCCGTTGATAGATTCTGATTAATTTGCTTTCACGGGCCATTTCCAATACAATATAACCAATTACTTTGCGAATATTTTTTACAAGAGGGTGCCCTGGACTACTCCCCACTCCTCCGTCCTTCAGACAGGAGAGTATTGGTAAGCAGCGGGTGCTTCTTTATACCGAGAATAATTCAGCAGCCAAAGCCTCGACCGTGCAAATAGGGTGCATCATGTGATGGAGAGATTGACGGATGGAAGGAAGAGGGTAATAAGACACTCGCAAATCCATAAGGAATGTATTTACTTTTCAGATATATTCTGTTATTAGGCAGTGCTTTCGACACATCTGGATACAATATCGAAGCTCAGAGTGCAATATAACCGATTACTTTGCGAATATTTTTTACAGGAGGTCTTTTGAAAAGTTTATTTTCAAATTGTAGGCGTTGCTACTTTGTTCTCTATTTTATATCCAGGGTATTGCAAACAATTGCATTATTAATTTATCTGCAATTTTTCATTTATTGATTGAAATGTAAGCAGAAATTTGAGAAATGTATTGTAAAACAACGATATATCGCCTTGGGAATGTGCCTAAAGCGCGCTTTTATTGAACGTTAGAGACACTAAGATCTCGACTTAATCTATACATATAATAAAACTCTAATCGGGTAAAATCTGTATATTTTGAGATGTATTTAAAATGGGTATGAGGTGGCGGGGTGTTACTATCAAGAAGCTACGGAAAAGGAGTCAACTTTTTTAAATTGTTTTTCTTTTAAGTCTGCAAGGCAGGATGAACGGAATTCTCGCATAAGAGAACCGGTCGCATTCTGAAGTGGTCTCGGTCCACCGGGAAAGTAGGCCAAGTTTCATTTTGGTATGCTGTTGAAAAGATGAGAAATTAAAAAAAATGTAATAGCATATTTTTTGTTGAACGCGATTTACGAAGAAACTACTGTTCTGCTTATGATGGGGTTTCTATGTTTCATACTGGTGTGATGTCCAGAAACTCACTAAATTAGTATCCTTTTTGTTTGAACGCAATTTACTATAAAAACAAAAAAATGGTCGATTTTTTAGGTTTTTCATAAATCTATGACCCTTTGTCGCCTGGGTAAAACAGGGTTTGTTTAATTTTTATATTACGTCAAAAAATGAGAAATTAAGGATAATTTATCGTTAAATGCGACACGTCAAAACTACTAGTTGGAATTTCATGGAGTTTCGATTTATGGAAGGCCATTTAGCCCGCGGGTAAAATAGTTTTTTATTTTTATTTTGATGTGACGTCGAAAAGCTAACTAATTTAAGATATATTCCCGTTAAAGCGATCCACGTAAAAAAATACTGGTTGTGTTTGGACGGGTTTTTGATTAATGTATAGCCCATAGTTCGACCGTTGAAATAGGATATGTAAAGCAAATAATGATGTTTTATAGCTAAACGCAATTGACGTAGAAACTAGTGCTCGGATTTTGATAGAGTTTCGATTAATGTACAGCCTGTGGTCCCGCGGTTTAACCAGGGTACCTTTGATGTGGTGTCGTTAAGCTTATAAATTTTCTTTCAACGGAATTTGCGAAAAATCTACGGGTCGGATTTTGATATTGGTCTGATTAATGCCCGTGGTCCAGGGGGTAAAACTGGGTATGTTTTACATTGATGTTACGTGGAATATTTGCGGAGAAGTTCTAAATAGTTTCATTGTACGTGATTAACGTACAAATTATATATCGCATTTCGATCTGGATTTTGTTTAATGTTCAGTCTGTGGTCCCATGGGTAACTATTTTTTTACTTTGGTCTGAATTCGAAAAGATAAGTAATTAAAATAAAAGAGTCCTCAAATTAGTATCCTTTTAAAGGTAACTTTCTTCTTGTAGGCGAAATACGAGTGGGAATGAAGTTACATGCAAAAATAATTTGCTTTCAGAGAGCCAATGAGGCCACGTTGATTTAAGACGACCGAACGTGGATGGTGAGTGATAACGCTGTGGCCTCGTATTCGGGAGGATGCAGGTTCGAATCCCCGTCCGGCACTCCAATTTAAGTTTTCTACACTTTCTCCAAATCACTCCAGGTGAATGCCGGTATGGTTCCTTCAAAAAAGCCGTGGTCAAATTCCTTCCCGTTCCTAGCCTCAAGTGCCATCGACGTCGAAGAGGCGTAAAGCCTTAGTCACGTCAAGCGACATCCTATCGAGCGTGGTTAGTGAGAGACAACGGTCTGGTCTCGCATTCGGGAGGATGCGGTTTGGAATTCTCGTCCGGCCATCCAGATTTGGGTTTTCTCAAATCACTCCAGGCGAATACAAGGATGGTTCCTTTAAAAGTCTGTGTGAAAATGCCTTCCCGTTCCCTACCTTAATCCTTTCGCACCTCTAATGACCTTGTCGTCACCGAGGCATAAAAAAATAACAGACGCGAACGATGTTGTGAGAAACTACTTGTATAGAATAAGCAATAATTTGATGTAACTGTATGCGATTAAGCAAGTTGTTCCTCAGTCTACACTAATATTATAATAGCATAGCTCAGACGGTAGAGCGTCTGACTGCGACATGGACGACCCAGGTTCGATCACCGACGAAGCCGAGGATTTTTCCATATAGCTAAACGTCCGGAACGGTTCCCATGCCCCCTCATCCTGCTATCCAATGAGTACTTTGCGGGAAGGTAGCGTGGCGCACATCCATTCTTGAGCCAATGGTTGTAATGGGAATGCGGAGCTCTACCTTCGCGAAGCGGCAGGAACTGTAGGAACTCCGTGACCTTTACCTTACTCTATCTCTCTGTCTGTTTGTAATGTTTACGCGACTAAACCGATAAACAGATGAAATTCAATAGGAAAATGAAGGAAAACGGACGAATAAACGAAATTCCGCTCCCTGCATGCTTACTTACGTTTAAAGCACACTGGCGCCAAACTGGGTTATATCCATTGTTTTCGGTGCCCTGTTGAGCCTTACGTCAAGCCAGTAGTGCAGTGCTATAACTCGAATGCGACAGACCAAACAGCCCAGCATGTGTTCATTGAAATGGAGGTCACCCATCTTGCGATAGACGGTGCCTTGAATATGTCAAACGTAAGATCAAGCAGGTAACTGTCCATGAGAATGTAAGCTCTAAATAAAACCAAATCCACATCGTGCGCCAGTATTGCAGCAAGATCAGAAAAATCTGATATGCCTTTTCAAAACACGAGAGCACACCAAGCAAGTTACGAACAAAGAATCTGTAACTCAGGGCAGTACAATATTACTGATGTTTCTCCAATTATTCCAGTACAACTATTTCAACAAGTACCGAGGTCCCAGGCTACACAGATGCTGATAAATATTTCTGTACCCATGAACCAGGCACCCATACCTAACATCGAAAGGTAGGGAAAAACTCACAGAACCACGTGCAGCGGCGGGAGAAATGTCTTATAAAAACTATTGGATCCCGTACAATAGGAACATCAAACCTATCGTCTATAGCCCGTACCCGTCTACAGGACCCAACAACCAATGAATTCTTTGCGAAAAATATGTTTGAGGCTCGCTAAAGCAGCCTTTATTAAGATCACTGTCCACAAGTAGATTAGAAAATGGAGCCACCTATTAGAAGCAATGGAATTACACCGCAGTGCGACGCAATTCTATAACGGAATGCAAGATCTACTAGGGTCAATAAAGAGAGCTTGCTATAGTATTCTTTAAGGAATAAGATTGTCGTACAGGCCATAAGTGAGACATACTTGAGGCCAGGTGAATGATTTCCTTTTAACGGATACAATACCATCAGATCGGAGAGAACAGACTGTTAAAGGGATTGTGCCGTCATAATTAGAAGCTCCATATTTTATGAATAACTCCGATTCTGCACCCGTTGGAACTGCAGTTTGGCGGGAACCCGAAGCACGGGTTGTTCTGTAAAATCTAATATAAACAAAGAAAAATGCATTCAAATTCCTGGCCGACCCAGGATTTAAACTCGGGACCCTGAATATTCCTTTAACTTTCTTTTAACTGCCTTCTCCTCCCATTTTGCCTTCTTTGGCTCTAGTTTCTTCACGGGTAGTTACTTATCTTGTATTACATTGTAAAATAAGAAAAAATAGTTTATTACTTTTAAGTGTAAAATAAAAGGCAAATTAAGAAGGTTCCCTTTTTTTGTCACAGTGAAATAAGCAGAGGAAGTAATGAAACTGAAATTAAAGTTAACATTTCTTCTATTTGCCATCTTCAGATGATAATTTAGGTAGAAAATGATAATAATAATGTGTCTGATATATAGACTGATGAAATATCGATGTTGTTCCTCAGTCAAGTCGTGTTTGTTGTGAAATTACTATTTGCTTCTAATAGGGCATAATGGCAACAAGAAGTTTTCCTTATAATTTTTCCATTTAATTATCTTTTTGTGCTCATTTGTTAAGTTGTACCAGTAGTCTTCGATGAACGTACTTTCTCTATTATGTGAAGTGGTAAGATATATTTTCTTATCTGGGATTAATATACCCTCTGAAGTGAAATTATTTGGGGTGATTCTATTTATTATGGTCAGCTTGTTTTTCATCCATCTCCAAATATCAGGAGCTTCAAATGCTTTCAGTCGATGTTTTTTTTTTATTATTATTTTTTTCAGGTTACAACGTATACACATGCGAGATTGATAGAAGCGTAGTGTGAATCATTGAGCTATTCCATTTTTAACAGAGTCGCGCACGAACCGATGAGACAGACTAGTAAATCTATAGTCTGGGCTAAGTCATACCTCACGAGCTATTGCAGTATTGTGACGAAAAAATGACATGCCTTACAGTCACTTTGAAAATAAAGACAAGTATTCATTATTCTTAGTACTTAAAAGTAGATACACATATACAGTGGTGTAACAATAAAGTGGCTGGACGAGCAAAATGCCAAGTGTCCCCAGCCAGAGAAGGCCCCCGTTGACAAGCCGAAGAGGCCTTCCGGCCCCAAGATTCACCATCCGCCCATTGTCGCCGCCGAAAAAAAAAAAAAAAAAGGTTGCTCATCTGCCCTGAAGGAGGGCCCCATCTGATGAATTTGCCACTGACCCCAACTGGTATAGTTACGCCACAGAACAGATACCCTTCATATCGTTTCTTAAAAGTGATGCCCAGATGTTAAGCTATGTTAACTGCCTTTAGATACATACGATGTAATCGCAAAACACCTTTCTTAGATAGCAATAAGATCTCCTGTATGTTATCGTTTGTTGCAGTGAGATTGTCATCTGAATATGATTATTTTCTGCAGAGTATCAAAATATCTTTATAGATTGAGCTACTAGTACACAGCAAACATCCCATGAATGGAGTGCAAGTAAGCTGTTGCAATAGTTTCGTGTAAATAAATTTCACACTTCAATGTTGATAATATTTTTTTGAATGAATTCGTATTTTATTTTAGGTCTTCTTTTATGATGTTATACCCTTAACAGAATAAACGAAAGAAGACGGATGGGTTACACAGTGAATACACATGCACCAGGCATTATCACCATATAGGAGGTCCCAATTTTACTTTAACTGATATGTATTGCACGTCACGGAGAACTGTGTATTTTGCCGCGTATGGGATTTAATCATCCCTCCGTAAGCTCTATAAAAGAATCCTCATATTTGATGAGGCAAGGATACAAATGGAACTAATCAGATTGGTGAAATGTGTTAGTTTATACTACTTCTGGAGTATTTTGCGTCGGTTTACTAAAGTAAATACTGGCGGGCAACGGTTGCTGTTTATTTTTATTTTTTTAGTTATTGCTTTACTCCTCGTCAAAGTCGTGATCATTAGAGGCGGCATGGGACTGGGGACAAGGAACGGGTAGGAACTCTGCCATGGCCTTTTTTTGAATTAAGCATCCCGGCATTCGCCTGGAGTGATCTGGGGAAACCATGGAAAACCCAAATCTGGATGCCCGGACGGGGATTCGAACCACCGTCCTCCTGAATGCGAGGCCAGATCGCTAACCGCTCACCCACCACGCTCGGTCGGTTTCTGTTTATGCAGAATAATCACTAGTTGGTTCACTCAGACGCCGCCTGGTGGCTCGCATGTTGGGCTGACCAAGGATGCGTAAGAAGTTCTCAACCTCGTCCATAGATGAACGGTGAACAACTACCTTGTGACCGAGCCGCGTGAACGAACGGTAACGTTGGGACCCAGCATTCCACAAATTTGGGTGCTTTTACCGGTATGGCCATCCATGTTCTGGTTTTCCATAGCTTCCCTAAATCACTCATTGAAAATGCCGGGATGAATGCTTCATAGAGGTCTAGGTCAAGGCCTTTTTGGAAATTCCATCCAGCTACTGACTATTGCTCTGTAGACTCAGCTATAAAGTTTACGGTTACGCCAGTTATATGTGATTATGTTGCAAGTCTTTGGGAAGAGGATGATAGCCGTGGAGTATATCTTTAATAGAAGTATTGGTTTTGAAGGCAACCATTTCAATGTTACAAATTGATACAACTGTTTCGATGCTACACCGAAAATTTGTGATCATTTGACACTGTGCCATTTGAGTGTGTACAGTCCTAAAGGTGCTAATGAAACCGTCGTGCTGTTTGCAGATGACGCTAGCATATCTTTTAGAAAAACTGTCAGTAAAGAATCTCGAAATTGATATTTAAAAGAAAATAAATCGCTGGTTCAGTAAAGGCAAATTAATATATGAAAGCACAATCACTTAAATTTTTCAAGAAAAGTAAAATAAATTTCAGCTGTATTGAGATATCTGAACAGAAAGCAAGCAATGGAAACAGGTGCACAAAATTCCTATGTTTATACGTAGTGAAAAACCTAAGCAGCTTCTTAAAAAACTTAGTATCGCAACCTTTTTATTTAGAATAATATCCAAAATAGCTGATTCGGAAGGAATGAAGTTGGTATGTTTTGCATATTTTCACTCTCTACTCACTTTCGCAATCTTATTCTACGGAAATTCTACACAAGCGCAGATCGTATTTAAGTCACAAAAACGTGATGTAAGAATTATTTACAGAATATGCCAACGAACATTATGCAGACATCTATTAAAAAAATTGGGCATACCAACATTGGCAGCACAAAATACTGTCTGCAAAAATAGCCAATCGCTTTACTTTTTGACCTGATAAATGTAGCTATGATGCCACGAGTAGAGAAAGATTACAAGTCGCCTATTGCATTGTACGGCTAACTTCCTGTGATGCTTCTTTTTTCAGCGTCCTGCCACACGAAATAAAATGTTAGCTAAAAAAACTTGACAGCTTTAAATCCAAACTGAAGGAATTTTCTACGGAACATATTTTCCCTTGAGAAAGGATTTTCCATTTTGGAGTTTGACAAATATAACTTTAATATAATTCCGTGTTGTCGTAATGATCCGGTAACAGTGTTTCTATTGGCTGCGCATTCCGCCCCTGTCGTAGCCGCCTTAACCTAACCCGGTGGTCCTACCGGATATAGGTGACCTACAGTTTAACGTGGAATTCGAACCATGGAAGAATTTTGGTGTACTTCAAATTACACAGCAAGCAGTGCCAGAAAGAAGGTTGGGTTAAAGGCATTTCAAAATCTCCGACGATACTGTGATTCGACTGAGAACCTGTTGATCTCTAGACAAACGCCTTGACTACTGAGCCACTAGAAAACTCTTTTGGTAAAAGTCAAGTATCAAGTCAGTACCTCATACAGTTCAACACCAGTAATACATATAAAATTTGCAGGGCAGTCCATTAAGTGGCAGAAATTGTCAAATTTCTAGGTTTGCATATTGATCTTAATTTAAATTGAAGGGTACATCTCTCTTACTTATTAAAGCAATTGGATTCGTGCAGTTTAATCATCAGAGATCTAGTTTTAATTTCATATATAATAATCCTCAGAGGCAAATAAATTCAGTGTGATAAAGAATTTACAGCCCACAAGCAAGAAACAATATTTATGTTTGGTGTTCGCAGTAAAATTTCGTGCAGAGCTGTTTAAGAAGTTAAGAATATTGACATTGACGACATACAGTATATATGTCTGTAGCAGTCGCTAATTATACTTCATTTCAAATAAATAATAAAATACATAGTTATGGTAATACAGGTAAAAACGATCTGCGGGAGGATTATTACACTTTGCCATTTGTTAAAAAAAAGTCTCATATGTTAAGGGATACATAGCTTCAAAAAGCTCCGAACAAATCTTAAAAATATGGTAGGGGATGTGATTAAATTAAGGAAATAATTAAAAGAAGTTTTAATTGACAACTCTTTCTACTAAATAGAAAAAATTCTTTTAATAATTTCCAGTATCTTGTATATATGTTGTTGATATAATTGGCGTAACTTAAATATTTTACTTTTTACTAATAGTGCAATTTCTGCTATATACGTCTATTTTGTTAATTGACCCCTTTCCACATCCCATAGAGGCAGTCTCTTTATTTTGTGGTTTATTGAAAATGGAATACGCTGCACTGTACAACTTGGTGATAGAGTTTCAATTTGTCGTGGGCGGATCTACAGTTCAATGTGGAATCGGAGCCAGGGACCGTTCTGGCGTATCTAATATGGTCAAGCATAACTCTTGAAATGCTATTAAGAGGAGCTCTTTGCGGTAAAAATAACAAAACTAGTTTTGGATCTGTAAATCAGGTCTTTAATTTCAGAACAGTGGTAAGCATTGAAATAAAAATGATGAGCTAGTAATGTCTCTTGAAGTTGTAAATATAGAGCTATTTTGTTTCACACAGCATACGAAAACCCAAAAATTCTCCTTTTTCTCCTTAATTGGGGCATCCAATTTTTATAGATCATGGATGTGAAAGGGTGGTGGGTTAATATAAAAGAGAAAACACCAATAGAGAAACCTCTCATATGAAAAAAATTATAGTATTGTGAGCACTAACTGCTAAAACTTTTGTAATATTAAATGTTTAAAGAACCCCTTTTAGAACAAACGGTTTTGATACATCCTTCAGATATCAATAGAAAAATTATCATCTACTGAGTTCAGAAGGTGAAATTTGTACTACAATGTTACAAAAATGGACCCATGGTAATAACTGCCTCATTTAATCTTTGTCAACCTGGAAACTTCCCTGTTTAGAATGGACTTATATATTGCAATTTCATAAATTAAAAAAGTGTAGAACCATTTGAGGGGGAATTCATCTGAAGATGCTCATTTTTTTGTTCTGTTACAATGATAAGAACATAAGACGATTAAACATAATAAAATCCCATAGTAAAAACTGTATAAAAAACCCACTAAATGATGAAGTTAGAAAGAACTGGATGATTGTATATAAATTTAAGGATGTCAATGGGAAGTCCAGTTACTTAAGATATCTTGAAAGTTATGAAAAATTTATTTTCACAGGACTGATTTCCAGTGAGTTGCAGTGGTGGGTCAGCGGCAACGCTCTGGCCTCGCATTCTGTGGGACTCGGGTTCGAATCCCCGTCAGGCAGTCCAGATTTGGGTTTTCCATCTATGGTTTCCCCAAATTACCCCAGGTGTAGGCCAGAATGGTTCCTTCAAAACGCTATTGGCGAATTCCTTCCCATTCCTTGTCCTCAGTATTATCTCACCTCTAATGACCTCAACGTCCACAACGCGTAAAGCCATAAGAAAAAAAAAAAAATCAAGCACAGTGAGTCCAAAAAGAGCTAAGAAAGCTGACTGTAGATAAATACTAAAACGTCTTTCATTCCGCCAGGTAAATTATTGCAGAAGCTATAGAAGCTCAAAGCACAATAGATGGATTATTATAGTAAGGTAGCCAAAGAAACCTAAAATAGAGCTAAAATAAAATAATAAAGTAAAATCCCCTCGAAACATTATTATCAGAAACAATCAATATTCTCTTCCTGAATTAAAATTGGTTTCCTCAAATGTTAAAGATGAAATTGAACATTAAAAAAGACGCTGTACACTCTTGCAGATGCCGCAGCATTATTTAAATAATTATCACCCAAAGCTAAAAGTATATGACCAACTATAACGAAATACATAAGTGACAGTGGGATGGAATTTCAGAGATTTCTTGGAAAACTGAGACTGGATTCACGTTGAGTGACTTATGAAAACCAGGTGATACCTAAAATAGTCTGGTCGGGGATTGACAGGTTGAGCTTCTTTTGTTTGCGGTCTCTCGCTGGTAGATTCAGCTAATTTAGTCCCGAATAGATGGTCGCCCCGCTTGTTTGTACCCTCGTGTCACTCCCATGTTTAATCGCACTATCGTGTGGAAAAACAGCTAGTTACGGGTATCTGATAGGATAGGTTGATTATTAAAGTGCTTAAGGAATTGGGTATGCTGTTGTGTAAAAGTGGAAGATGATTTTTTTTCTTGATCTACTGAAGTTTCTTCACATATATTGGCATCTCTACAAGCAGTCATAGTTGTTCGAGTGGGTCAGTCTTTCTTAACATAGAGATTGTCATGGTCTTTACAGGTATTTGGCATAACCTGCTTGCTGTCCTAAGAGAAAATTCACCACTTTTAAGTAAACGCAACTTACCCACTTATGCTCATGATACAGAATCCTCTCTAAATCCAATTTCATTGCTTCATGTTTTTACACTGAAGAGCCAAAGAAACTGGTACACCTGCCTAATATCGTGCAGGGCCCCCACTAGCACGCAGAATTGCCGCAATACGTCGTGACATGGACTCGACTAATGTATGAAGTAGTGCTAGAGGGAATTGACACCATGCATCCTGCAGGGCTGTCCAAAAACCGGAAGAATACGAAGGGGTGGAGATCTCTTCTGAACGGCACGTTGCAAGGCATCCCAGATATGCTCAATAATGTTCACGTCTGGGGAGTTTGGTGGCCAGCGGAGGTGCTTAAACTCAGAAGAGTGTTCCTGGAGCCACTCTGTAGCAATTCTGGTTGTGTGGGGTGTCGCATTGTCCTACTGGAATTTCCCAAGTCCGTCGGAATGCGCAATGGACATGAATGGATGCAGGGGATCAGCCAGGATGCGTACGTACATCTCACCTGCCGGAGTCGTATCTAGGCTTATTAGGGGTCCCATGTCACTCCAACTGCACACGCCCCACACCATTACAGAGCCTCCACCAGCTTGAACAGTTCCCTGCTGACATGCAGGGTCCATGAATTCATGAGGTTGTCTCGATACCCATACACGTCCATCAGCTCGATACAACTGGAAACGACACTTGTCAGACCAGGCAACATACTTCCAGTCATCAACATTTCAATGTCGGTGTTGACGGGCCCAGGCTAGGCGTAATGTTTTGTGCGTGCACTCATAAGGGCACACGAATGGGCCTTCAGCTCCAAAAGCCTATATCGATGATGTTTCGTTAAATGATTCGCACACTGTCACTTGTTGATGGCCCAGCACTGAAATCCGCAGCTATTTGCGGAAGGGTTGCACTTGTTACGTTTAACGATTCTCTTCAGTCTTCGTTGGTCCCGTTCTTGCAGGATCTTTTCCGACGGCAGCAATGTCGGAGATTTGATGTTTTACCGGATTCCTGATATTCACGGAGCACTCGTGAAAAGGTCCCAGGGGAAAATCCCCACCTCATCGCTACCTGGGAGAGGCTGTGTCCCATCTCTGCGCCGACTATAACACCACGTTCAGACTCATTTAAATTGTGATAACCTGCCATTGCAGCTGCAGTAACCAATCTAACGCCTGCGCCAGACATCTGATGTCTTATATAGGCGTTGCCGACCGCAGCACCGTACTCTGAGTGTTTACATATATCTGTGTTTGCACATGCATGCCTATACCAGTCTCTTTGGCTCTTCAGTGTATGTGTATGTAAAAAGAACATCCAGACTGTCACTCACATGCAAATACTTAAAAACATCGTATACTTTGACTAACACCAATTATATAACAGAGAGATGTCACACAGCTTAAAACCTAGATCTGATATCTCAAAATGAAGGTCACATTTGGCGTCAGAGGACCAATTTGGTATAGAAATGGTGTTTATTTCCTAAAAATTAAAATTCTTTTGGCTCACCGTATTTGTAGAACAAACTAAGTAGCATCGTCATGAAATTAACTGTGGCAATTGAAGAGATGGAATGTAACGTCAAGAAAAGGAAATTTGCCATTTAAAAGAAGATGGAACACTATAGGAGCAGCAAAACACAGAGAGAACAGGAAGAGTGCGGAAAGATGGGTCTGCTGACGGATGACTCACTTAAGCAAATCTCCTGTACTGTATCATATCGCGATCGAAACGGAATGGTATTGAATATTCCATGAAGAATGATTACAGTCTAATTCATGTATAGCAACAAAAAATCAAAACATTATTCATGAAAAAACAAACGTTGAAACTAGTTAACTCAAGTTTGTTCCGGTGGATTCTAACCCAACATAAGCTAACATTGATTCCAACCTGCGACTTGATCAAACGCTGACATATAACAAGAGGATTACCTCCTGCTAGATAGAATGTGGCTTTCCTCGGCCTGAAGCACTTGATAGGGTGATTGAAAAAAAAAATCTTCCAACATATGATACCCAGTTTCTTACTTTGGTGGGGCAAGTCTTTGAGAGAAGGAATAAAATATTCAATCCTGATAACTTGTACAGACAGTTTGTACAGACTCATGGCAAATTTGTTATGGATACGAGATTGCTTTGGCCGAAATTTAATACCAGAAGCAGATACCCCCAAGTCACTGTTAAGCTAAGGATCACGCAGCTTAATGGCATGAGAAGCATCACTGTTTTGTATACGATTAGAAATTTGGTGGAAGAGCTAGGCTTCGATATTATATGCCTCCAGGAGAAATTCCATATATGCAGGTGACGTCGCAGATGATCGCAATTGGACCGAGACCAATGTAGGCCGTAATAGTACTCAGCAAATAGATTGTTGTAACTAAGTTCAGTTTTGAGATGTGGACACTACATATGTGGAGATTATAACACAGTCGAGCCGCATCCATGTGCTGAAAATGTATTTTCAGTATGAAGATGAAATCGATCAGTATCTACAGTAAACAAAATAAGAGGCATATATTCTTTCAAACAAACCAGCGATAGTAACAGCTGATACTATCGTGAAGTCGGCTCTATGGCACAGTCGTCAAACATATACTAGGGATGAACTGCTCGTAGAGATAATTGACAACTGCAGCTGGAGGTCCTAAATCAAAATCAAAATCTGAGCACTTCCAGCTATACAGCTGGCATCTACACCAACATCGACGTAACTGTGACTAATAACTCTACAGGGAATCTTATGCATGGCTGGCGAGTGCTGGTAAACCTGACTATTAGTGATCGAAATATTACTACAATCTGACACTGTCAGAAAACGTAAAAAACAAACCTGTGTAAAAAATATTCTAAAAGGTATAATAACATAACGCGAGCGTCGTGGCAGAGAATTTATTTGTTTGTAATATATAATACTTTTTTACCATGATTGTTATTCATCTTTATATATATACTAGCTGACCCGGTCACGCGTTGCTGTGACTTACTAATTATAGTACGTTGGATTAATGTTATTCTAAACTTCCTCAAGTAGTCAAATTAATATTCACTAATAAAGACAAAAACATTGTAGTCGATTTGGAAATTCAAATGTAATTGGTAAAGAAATACGGAGAGTTGAAATTAAGGACAAACGATCATAAAAATTTTTAATTTACATTTCATTACAAATTACTTAATTGAAATTATGTAAAAATTGATATTTATAAAAAAATATTTTTATTTATTTATATAAACTGAAATTTCAGTTATATCTTCAGTCATTCTGTTTTTATATTTTTCCCACAAACTCGAAGATTGTGTTGGATAACATGTTGTCAAAATAATTGCAAACAGTTTGACGAATACTATTCGGCGTGGCTGTCAACGCTGCATCAGCAAGTATCAGGTCCCAATAATTGCCGTCTACCAGCAGCTGCAACTCGCGACATGCATCTTGACATGTATTGAACACTCGACCATTAACTGTTCGTAAACATTCGAAAGAAGCTGGTCCAGGAACATTCACCAATAACAAACGCTGAAAGAAACATTCACGTTGTTTTGGATGCAAAGTCTTTGCTTTGAATATGCCTGCGATCGAAGGATGTGGTTCTCCTTGTTTACGTGGCTACCATTTTTTACCTAATTTGTTCCATGAAAAATAGCTTGGAACATCGGTATATAATAATGTTTTTGCGAATTGGTGGAACACATCAGATTTTTGACACATGATGTGAAAAATTCAGTTTGTGGTTTGTCGTTTTTGGTGGCTCAAGTATTCTTTGGAAAATATTTTCTTCGGTGAAATATACACGTTGATCGTATTCAAGATGTATTGCAAGATGCTGGATGGAATGGTCTCTTTCATGGATGCGAAAACTAAAAATATGCCAGATAGCTTCGTTGCATGCTGATGTATCTACCTATTTGGTATCGTGTTATTTCGTCATTTTTATTTACATTTTGAACTTCAAATACGGCCAAATCACTGCCTTTATTAACATATTTACAAACGTACTTAATGAATTTTACAGAACTGCAAAACTCGACGTTAATATGAGCCTTATACGTTTTTGAAAGCAATGGTGAGTATGGTACGACCCACTGATTGTCAATTTCAACTTGGTTTCTAGAATTTGACATTCGCATTGTAAATGTTTGGCCACCATTCTCAGCGTTTCTGCGGCGATACAACGGATAACCATCGATATCCGTAATAGTATCATTCGTATATTCCTTTGGAAAACGCTTCTTACATTTTCCACCTTCCATGCATGGCGATGTCATGTTAAAAGCACCGCACGGTCCGTGGATCGAGTGACTGGTAACAATATCAAACAATTCTTGATCAATTAATGGGTCCGGAATTTCGGCTGAAATTATTTGATCAATTTCTTCTGGACGGATTTTAACTTCAAGCCAAATCAAAATGTTGAGAATGAGGCAAACCTCGCTTTTGCCACTCAATCAAATACAGATAGCAACGTGTGTTACCGAAAACTGAATGTTTTACGATTAAATCAATCAATGATTTTAATTTTTGTTTGAACACACGTGCCGTGACATCATGACGATGCATTGATTGATGGCCTGGTAATAGCAAAGTTTGTATTTCCTCCCAATTCGGATTACATGTAAATGTAATAAACAAATCTGGACGACCATAATGACGTACGTAAGTCATCGCATCTTGTATATATTCCTGCATGTTCCGTGAACTGCCGATGTAGCTTGAAGGTAAAATAAATGCATTACCGATATCATTAGGCGTTAAAATTTTCATAAATATTGCCGATAACAGTATCTCGTAAGAGGATGTATTCCTCCGATCGTAATTTAACCTGGTTGTATCGAATAAATCGCAAATGCTTGTTTTCAACCTTGGCGTACATATCCACGACGTATTGAAGGCACAGTTGACGATATCGAAGGATATAGTTATCCTAATTACGTCTAATCATCAATCGGGGGGCGTAGTACATCATTGAAGTAACTTTTTATTTGTTTTATTACCTGAAAAAATAATAAATTAAATAGTAAAAAAAAGAATAAGAAATCAATATAGTGGGCCCGCTATAATCCGGCCCCTGGTCGGAATACTGCGGGTCTACTGTACTAATAAAATAACGAATTAAATAGTTGAATATTAAATTTACCAGCAACTGGATCACGCTGTTTGATGTTGATGTGATATTCATTCTGCCCTTGCCAGAATATCAGTGGATACTGGAGTGCGTCATACGAACGGTGTAGATCCGAAATTATACTAACAGTTCTATCTTGACGTGTGACTTTAATCAACTGAGTCACCAACCATAAAAACTGCAACTTCATCTACGGTTGGCGCGTTGAATCTGCCAGCGTATTCTCCTGATGGTAATTTGTCAGCTTTGATGACAATTTGATAGTTGTCATTTTTTAATTGTGGCGACACAATTGAATAAGTTGATTATTATTTTCCAAACAATTTTCCAACAATACCACAATTGCTCTCTCTTCTGCTTGTTCGATGAAATTATACTGGCACCTAGTTTTCAAGCGTTCCTCACAATTTCCAATAGATTTGGAGAAACTTCGGGTCATCGTTTGGCATCGGTATCAACGACCCAATCTTATGGTACACCTGGCCTTGTATTTTGAATTTAGTTTCAAAATGACGTCCATCAGATGTAAGATCGCAAATTTTTGCTTGCCCCAAAAGACGTCATCTGGAAGCAAGAATTGAATTTGCGTGTCTTGCGCAGAAACAATTTCGAATCGTTTGATTCGCCAGCAAGAAGGATTGTAAATGTTCTGGCGGATTGGGTAGTGGTAATAATACATCTTTTCCTGATGCACAACACATGCCGGCTGCTTCATTGCGGAATTTCAACGCCTGATAATACTGGCATATTTTGCTCACTGCACCGATTGCAGTTTTTGAATGTGCAGAGTAATCAATGGCTGGTGCATATTGGAACGCAAGACGAACAAATGATACACGTGTTAAAGCACGGCTGATTTACTGTCTCTCTCGTTCTCTTTCTCTAAATGTAGCTATGTGCTGTTCTCGTGCCGCTCTTGTTCTTGATATATTCTGTCACAGACGTTCATCACGCTGTTCTTGAGATTCTTGCATACGATGCTCAGCTGTCCTGATTCTTTGAACTTCCTTACTTGCCGCGATTTGTGTTGCTGATTGATGAGCTCTCTCGTCGTGCGTCTTGCCTCTCTGCTACACGCATTGTCGAGGTTAGATTCTTTGGCGACATTTCACTGAAAAATATTTGAATTACAACAAAAAGTGCCTTTCTGAAAGCCTTAAAATAAGACACTATAATACAGTGGTGAAACCGGAATTTTTGGGTCCATTGAAAAATACAGTAAAATGGAAGTTAAGAACTAATGAGGAAATATAAAATAACATTGAAAAAAATAACAGAAAAAGAAGAATGATATTTTTTGATACATTTATAGCATGGATGACACCAGGCTTTCAAGAGGTTTAGAAAGATTTGAAACGAAATAATACCAGTGAACCGTATGGAAAGAAAATTTTTTCGATAGCAGACTTTGAATATGGCAGGATTCAAAGGTAGAGAGGAGTGCAATAATGAAGGAGTACTGGGGAGGAAGAAAGAAAAAACAACAGGAGAGGAATTGAAATTGACACGTGGAGTCTAGCTGACCATAACAAAAAGAAGAAGAAAAATGATAAGCTTAGCGAGAAATGCTTACACGATTCGAATTTATCGTAACGTTTTCTTCAATGTTATATTCATGTGTGTAATTACTTTGTCGTTAGGTATAAAGACACACAAACGATGAACAACAATACAGTATAATTATAACACAATACACAGCACAATTAAAATTGAAGAAACTCACACATATGGCGTGGAATAGACCGTAGCATAAATAAATCGAAATACAACGCCATCTACTGGATGGTTCGATAAATTAACACACCGCCATCTGTTAGGAATAAACTGTAGCATAAATAAATTGAAACAGAACGTGATCTACTGGATGATTACCCAACCTAGCTAACCAAGTGTTGTATAGATAAGTTAGCACATCGCCATCTGTTAGAAACTTATGGAACTATAATAATAATTACGTGTGGTCGTAATGACCTGGTGACATGGTTTCTACTGGCTGGGCATTCTGCCCCTGTCGTAGCCGCCTTTACCTAGCCCGCCCATCCTGCCTTGTACAGGGGACCTACTATTTTAACGTCGAATCCGAACCACAGTACCGTCCTGGCGTATTTCACCTCATACAGCATGCTGCGCCGGGGGTTAATGCCGGGTTAAGTGTCTATAAAAATCCTCGCCGAGACAGGGACTCGAACCGGGGACCTTTCCATCTCCAGTCAGACGCCCTAACCACTTAGCCAGCAGACCGCTTAGCCTTGGTGGCTTACAAATAATTACAAACCATTGTCCTATGACAAACATTTAATGAACATTTATTTCGCAAATAATAAATATTGAGGTCTATAATCCAGATAAAAACTATCCTATCTTTTAAGTTGGACTAAATCACACACATTAAGCCAAATTTCATCTAAATCGGTTATGTAGTTTCGGAGTTCATCCCGGACGAACATCGTGACACGAGATTTTTATATATATAAAGATTAATCATGACATGTTCAACATACCGTAGTCCTTCCTCAGCAAAACAGCGATATATGGAACAAGGGTAAAAATAAATAAATATACATAAGAGGTTAATAATAGTAATAGTGAAAAGCTGTTATATGTTGAAAACAAAAAATATACATTAAAATTTCCAACTGAATTTTGTAAAAGTCATATTAGATGCAGTTAATTATTAAATATAGTTATTTGTATAAATGGTATTGGTAAGGATTTTATTGATATACTTGTGTGTTTTTTCTAGTTTTAATAACTTAAGATTAAATTGCATTTACTTACCAATTTCCTGTAATATTTGTTTGTGTTTTATTAATATCATTTATAATTAATGATTTCTTTTTCCTTGGAATCTGCTCTCCAAACAAAGAGGAATTAATGGCCCAATTAAGCCGCTAGATGCTGTGTTAAAATTAAAAGGAATAAGTAAATATTCCCGAATTGTGTTTTAAAAAGGCATACTAATGAAGGGGACAGAACTGATTCTAACTTCTGTAGATCTGTCGTTCCAGTCGTTTTATGGTGTTAACATTGCTGGTTGTAGATCATTTCGAATCTTCGTGGAAATAAATTCCAACGCAACTTTTTTTAACAGGGTGTATCAGTCCAGTTCCTTCTGCACTTCGGTCATGCTTTCTTCTAGAATACATTTGCAATTTCCTTATCTAATGCCTTTGTCAACAGTTTTGTTTGGTATGGGCGCCACGCGACAAAGTGATATGCCAAGTAAGGTTTCGGTACTGCCTAAAACGTTGATGATTTATCTTCCTACCAAAACGTTTTTAGGCTTAGAAGTAAGAAATGGGACAAACGAGTCGTCTCAGAAATTAGCGATCCCGGCCACAGATGGCGATCATAACTTTTTATGGGTTGGAGCATCTGTCATAGGCACAAATTTTAAACTGGAAGTCATTCTATCAAATAATTTCTTTTTGCTACATCTATACGATGCACATGTGTTATGCTTAACGCATAATACGCATAAAAATCAATAAAGTGGGTAGTAAAATTACTTTTAAAATATTTAAAGTCAAACTAAATTCGTTATAAGTTGAAAAATATTCTTAATTTTCAACTAATAAAAAGGGGTATTCCTGAGTTTAATTGCGGCGGTAACCGTCTTAGAATTTGATCGACGTGAAGGAGGTCTAAAGATCGCAATGAAAACAGAAATTATGAAATAAAAATGCGTGATGCATCATTAGATGTCATGGATGTCAAATTTCTGAGAGTTTGTTTTTAGAAACAACGTCTAGGATGTATTTTGCATCAAGAATTGCATCAAAAAAGTTTGTAAGCAGATAGGTACCGAGCTTATTAACATCAATTAATTCCCACGAAAAATTTCTGGTTATTGTTTGAAGCTTTTTAACAAGACTAAATCATATGAAAGATAAGTCTTTCCCGGCGTATTATTGATACAAATTCTTCGCGGGTTTGCCGCCGGATCACATTTTCTAACGACAAGCTTTCGGCGACTTGCACTGCCGCCATCATCAGGTCTGTTGTATCCTGGCGGCAGTGCAAGTCGCCGAAAGCTTGTCATTAGAAAATGTGATCCGGCGGCAAACCCGCGAAGAATTTGTGTCTAGACTAAATCAGTTTTTTTACGTCATTTAGTAACAGTGGATGAGACCTGCATACACCACTGCACACAAGAATCGAAATAGTAAACAGAAGGCGACCGATCAGCAAGAAATATTAAGCCGGCCTCGGCAGCGTAGAGGTTAGAGTGCCGAAGGTCGCCTGTTCGAGTCCGGCCGAGGGCATGGGTGTTTAGTGTGGAGTGTATGTGAATGTCGTGTCCGTCCTGCAGTGTTCATGTGTTCATACTTAGTATCTACATTGCAATGGAGAAATTGAAACATAATCAAGCTGAGTTGGCTGTATGGCCTATGTAGCCGAATGCCATTAAAAATAACGGAAGAATTACCAGAGCTCTTTCAATCACTCAACAGGATTGGATGAAACAAATCTTGAGAAAATGTCTTAGCACAATTTTTAATTTGGACTATATGCCTGCTCACAAAAGTGTGTTGGCGATTGGGCAATTAAGAAATTTTACCTGGAACATTTATTCTATTTCCCATATTTGATTTCTTCTAATTCTTATTTCTGATTAAAATTCAAACGCTTCCTCTCTGATCAACGACTTTAAAGCAAGATGTGACTGCAGTTGCAATTGATTCATAGATTGGCCTGGGATTCTGTGGTAAATAGAAGACGTAGGTTTCGTTTTAAACTTATTGGTAAACATGCGTGCACCCACTTTCATTTACGAGTGCAATGAAATACTTCGTCCACTAACCTACTTGGGTGGCAATGGCAGGAAAGATAAGATTAGAGAAATATGGTGCCGCACTGATGTTTATATGAATTCTTTCTTCCTTCGTGCCATTCCGTATTGGAATGCACGGAATAAGAGATTAGTCTTGGTGCGTAGCACCCTGTGCCACCCACAATTTTGTGAATTGCAGAGTATATGTATAGATGTAGACATCGAGGTCATTAAAAACAAGGGTCAGGGATTGGGAAGGAATTTAGCGATGGCCTTCTGATGAATCCATCCCGGAATTGATCTGGAGTGATTTCGGAAACTCACGGAAAACCGAAACCTGGATGGCCGGACGGGGATTTAAACCCATATCCTCCCAAGCGTTAGCACTCCCCCACCAGGGTCGGTGGCAGATATGGTTGTACTGATTTTAAGGTACATTATGAAGGATGATAGAAATAATTTTAAAATTAAATATTTTTTAATTAGATGAAATAGAGCTTTCCGGATATACCTCCGGCCTAGTCAATTTCCGGATGCAATCGGTCCATGGAAATTTATTGCCAAAGACGACCTCTGGCTACTTTACAGAATACATTGACGCTAATCTTACCTAAATCTGTAGTTTTGTTTGGATTTAAGTTGGCTTAATGACTTGGCATCAATCTCTTATAGACAGGACTTGCACCAGTATTTTGTATAAAAGATAACGATGGCTTGTAAGAATCATCGGTGAATAATGTTACTTTTCCCTCTATAAATTCATTAAGATCATATGCATACGTTGGAAAACCCGATTTCATTACCGCATTCCTTTTGTTTAATGACAATCGTCGATTGGTGAGTTGCTTTTAATTTAACTTAATTGAGATGGTCCCGGTGGCCATATCCTTATTCACCTACGTTTTTTTTTGTATTAAATTCTTTGAATGCAGCTTAGCTTCCCTACGCACCTTCTTTTCCTTTTACGATTTTTTTTTTAGTTTACACGAAAATTTTTCGGTATTTTATTTAGTAATTTGGTCAAATCTTTGACTCCTTTATCTTTTTTTCTTATGACTTTACGTCTCGTAGACGTCAGGGTCATTGGAGGCGGGAAAGAACTGGAGGCAAAGTACAGGAAGAAATTTGGCCAAGGCCTTTGAAACGAACCATCCCGGACTGATTTCGGGAAGCCATGGAAAACCGAAGTCAAGATAGCCAGACGGGGATTCGAACCCGCGTCCCCCCCCCCCCCCAATGCGAGGTCAGAGTGCAACCGTTCACCCACTACGCTCGGTTACCTTATCTCCAAAAGAAAATTTGTACACTCCGTTTACGTTTGAAACAAAGTGCTATTTTGTGCTCATAGTCATCTCATCCTTCCCACGTACTACTACTGATTCTTTCAGGCCTCGTCACCAACAGACACCCTACACAATCTTCATCCGCTTACTGTCTTCTAATCACTCCAAACACTGCTTCTTTATGATGTCAATTACTAATTGTGTTCTGTGGAAATTTCCTCAAACAACTCTTTGTATCCTCCAGTACTTGATACCTATAAATTGGGTATTGTTTATACAGCTTAATCACATCTAACGTTGTCATCATGTCACTGTTGATAAAGAAAGAAAATCCCGCCGGTATCATAGTGTTAGAAAACTCTTACAAACCCTATAATTTACCCATTTCGCTCATACCATACAGTTTGCAGATATAATATGGGCCGACGAATTTAGACGAATTCTTTTTCACTAACCTCTTCATCTCATCATACCCCTTACAACCCATTTCCTCAATTATTTGCTTCATATATTCTAATCTCTGTCTTCTTCTACAGTTGTTGTGAGTAAAGCTCTTTCCGTTAGTGCTGTTTTACTTTTAATATCATTCCTGCTTCGGCCATCAATTGTAATTTTACTTCCTATGTAATTTATTTCAGTTACTTCTCCTGTTGCATCCGATCCTATTTTTTTATTTAATCTATTACTGTTGCTATCATTTTTGTTACATTTCATCACTTATTCAGTATTTTGTTCATGCCATTCAGCAACTTTATTTCCTTTATTGCTTCCTCTACATACAAGTTAAATATTAATACGGATAAATTAGAACCTTGTCCCACACCATTTTTAAATGATCCATGTCTCTCATCATTCGCCACTTTGATTGTAGCCACTAGATTTTCATCTAAATTGTAAAGTATTCTCCTACCTAGATCAGATTTCTTTAAAATTTTGAACATTTTGTCCCACCTAATAATATCAAAAGCTTTTTATAAATCAACAAATGCCATAAAAGTATTTTTTTTATCCGCCCTTCCAGTATTAATCTTAAAACCAGGATCGCTTCTCTTGCACCGTGGCTTTTCCTAAAACCAAATTGATCTTCACCTACTATCTTTCGTACTATCGTTTCTAATCTTCTGAATATTATACTGGTTAGTAATTTTCAAGCGTATGATGTTACACTTACGAGCTAGCTGATATCTACTTGTGTCTCTTGGACGTTTCCAGGTTGTATCCCTCTTGCATGATCCTTAAATAGTGTGTTCACAAAATTATATCAACTTGCTTCCTGGCTCATTTCTATCTTCTAGACTAAAACTTCCTACATTGTTCCTTTTTTTTCCTTCCCCCACTACCCATTCCAATCTCTCCTTTCACGTATTGGATTAATTCTTCAAATTCATCGTATATTTTTCCTATTTCTTCATCATCTTACATTGACGTTGGCATATACACTTGTACTACCATCGATGGGCCCTCATCAAAACAATCCTGTCACCAAACAGTTCGTAAAAAGTTACCCCTTTCCATATTCACTTGTTCATTACATATCCCATGCCCGTAACGCCATTGAGACTCGTGTGCTAATTATTCTGTGCTCCCGAAACCAGAAATCCTGTGTGGCCTTCCACTTCATATCACTAATGCCAACGATGTCTAACTTAAGTCGTTTTATCTCCCCTTATTAAATTTTCGAATCTACAATCGCTCTTCAGACTTCTGACATTCCACGCTCCGACTCTTAGAATGATTCTATCCATTCTGATGACTCCTTCCTTAGCAGTACCCACCCGGATATCCAATGGGGGTACTATATTACCTCCGGAATGTTTTACCCAGGAAGAAGCCATAATTCTATATGTAATTTGAGAGGAATACATGTCCTCGGGATACCCTCGTGTCTTTAATGCAGTGGCTTCCCGTTGCATTCTGCTTACCCACGCCATTGACTATTTATGATTAATCCGCTTTTAGTTGCCGTTTCCAACCTCAAGGGCAAGAGGGTGCCCTGGAACACTCCCCGCTCTTTCGCCCTCCTTTCAAGAGGCCGTTGGTAAGCAGTGGGTATCATTTAGTTGCCATAGCCTCGTCCGTGCAAACAGGGTACACTAAGCGAAGAGAAGGTTGACATTTGGTTGGAAGATGCTAATATAGTATCTTCAAAAGCATTTCACCCAATTTCAATAATAGAAGAAGCAATATTCTCACCATACAATTACTTGTATGATTCAGAATAATCAGAAATTAGCTTTCACACATTAACATATCAAAGATTCAACCCTAACGCTCTGTTCCTTCCTTTAACGGTACTTAATCTTGCTGCAGGAACATCGAGTTGCTGCACAATTGGTACTTCATTCATGCAGATTTCTAATTTTTGGTTCAAGGCTTAACGCCTCGTCGTCTTCGAGTGAGAAAGGACTTGTGGCAAGGATAGGTAAGAAATTCGGCCATAGCGTTTTGCTAGAACAGTCCTGCCATTCACCCTGAGTGATTCTGGGAAACCGTTGAAAACCGAAATCTGGATAGCTGGATGGTGATATCAATTGCGTTCTCGCGAATGGCAGGCCAGACCGATATCACTTGCAGTGAAGTGCCAAATATCATGGCATACCTCATAATGTCGTGTTAAACACACTTTTGTCGGGCGTAGTGCAGCAGCCCGATGTGGCATTGACATAACAAGTTTTCAGAAATGCCAGAGGAAATATTCAGCAACGCTTCCTCTACAGTCGCCCATAATTGCGAAAGTGCTGACGGTGCATAACTTACCTTTAGATGCAAATAGCTGAACATAATCGTTCACAGTCAATAGTCAGTACAGTTTGATCAGATGTCCCAGTCTGTGCCACGTAAACACAGCCAACACCAGGATGGCGTCACCACCAGCTGGCACAGAGCCTTCCTGACAACATGGGTCCATGGCCTCGTGGCGTCTGCACCACAGTCGAAGCTTTTTACCAGGATGGCGCTACCACTAGCATGTGCAGTGCCTTCCTGACAACATGGGTCCATGGCCTCGTGGCGTCTGCACCACAGTCGAAGCTTTTTACCAGGATGGCGCCACCACTAGCATGTGCAGTGCCTTTCTGACAACAGGGGTCCATGGCCTCGTGGCGTCTGCACCACAGTCGAAGCTTTTTACCAGGATGGCGCCACCACTAGCATGCGCAGTGCCTTCCTGACAACATGGGTCCATGGCCTCGTGGCGTCTGCACCACAGTCGAAGCTTTTTACCAGGATGGCGCCACCACTAGCATGTGCAGTGCCTTCCTGACAACAGGGGTCCATGGCCTCGTGGCGTCTGCACCACAGTCGAAGCTTTTTACCAGGATGGCGCCACCACTAGCATGTGCAGTGCCTTTCTGACAACAGGGGTCCATGGCCTCGTGGCGTCTGCACCACAGTCGAAGCTTTTTACCAGGATGGCGCCACCACTAGCATGTGCAGTGCCTTCCTGACAACAGGGGTCCATGGCCTCGTGGCGTCTGCACCACAGTCGAAGCTTTTTACCAGGATGGCGCCACCACTAGCATGTGCAGTGCCTTCCTGACAACATGGGTCCATGGCCTCGTGGCGTCTGCACCACAGTCGAAGCTTTTTACCAGGATGGCGCCACCACTAGCATGTGCAGTGCCTTCCTGACAACATGGGTCCATGGCCTCGTGGCGTCTGCACCACAGTCGAAGCTTTTTACCAGGATGGCGCCACCACTAGCATGTGCAGTGCCTTCCTGACAATATGGGTCCATGGCCTCGTGGCGTCTGCACCACAGTAGAAGCTTTTTACCAGGATGGCGCCACCACTAGCTTGTGCAGTGCCTTCCTGACAACATGGGTACATGGCCTCGAGGTGTCCGCGCCACAGTTGAATCTTTTCATCAGCTATTACCGTCTGGAATCGTGACTAATGTGACCACGCAACCTTTTTCGAGTCGTCTAGGGTTGAATCGATACCTTCACAGGAGCAGAATAAGCGCTGTGTCCAATGTTAACAGAAGCACTTGCGTCTGTTGTTTGCTGCAATATTCCTTAAACGGCAAATTATGTTGCACAGTCCGCGCGGACACATCTGTCTTGCGACCAACATTGAGTGTAGCTGTTCTTTGTCGTAGTGTTGCCTGTCTGTCAACACTGACATCGCGACGAAGACGTTGGTGTCGCGGCCAGTAAATAGACGCAGTCGACCCCTGCGTTGTTCATGACGCTAAACAAATCCCGGCACTCTTTTCAGGAAACCATTGAGAATGGAAATCTGGATGGACTGTTCGGGGATATAAAATGCGTCCTCCACAAATCTGCGTATGTTTTCCGACAGTGTTAAAAAAGAATCGATAAATTCACGAATTTGAAACTTCTGGAATCATAATTTTCGCCATCGGTGAGGACCATAATCTGATGTTCTTGAAAGTTCGTGTTTCATAATGTACACACTTTGACAATAAATTTGGCCACCGCTGAAAAATTCTATTCCTCTTATTTTGCACAATTTGACATCAATGCCATCCTAAGAAACAGTAACGCAATAGTGGCTTATCAGTATGACATTGATGTGAGATTGTGCAAAAAAAGAATGATAGAATTTTTCAGTTGCGGCCAAATTTATTGTCAAAGTGTGTACATGACACAATCTATGATCAGAATTTTTCTTCTATTTGGTTTTCTATCTAATCCCATTCCACTTATCCCCATGGTTGGTTATTTCATGTCGCGTGGTGAATGTTTACTGCAGATGCATTGAGTGCTCTCGAGAAGATTGCAGACAAATATTTTTTTCACGTTACTAGTCACTCTCAAGGAATCTGAACCAGCTTTGGTAGTCATTATAGGTAAACTTACAGCCCATTACAAAGTGGATATGTAGCTAACTGTTCTACTTTTCTTGAAAACCTTCTCGTTGTTTACCAGCAGGATAACAATGGTGGATTCATCGAGAGCCCATCATGAAGGCACATCTATTATTTTACCTCTCAACCCATGTCGTAATCTATCTTCGATACGGAATGTATATGTAGGAATGGAGACTTTCCCAGCTTATGATTGCGATGAAATCTGCGCGGGTGTTCCGCCCTTGCACTGTAAAAGCGCAATATTTCGACAGCTAGCTCCGCCGTCTCCTCTAGGTGTAAAGCCATCTATTCTGGTCAGTGGGACGGAACGTGGTGGGTGAGCGGTAACGCTCTGGCTTCGAATTCGGGAGGACGCTGGTTCGAATCCAAGTCCGGCCATCCGGATCTGGGTTTTTTCGTGGTTTCCAAAATCACTCGGAGTGAATGCCGAGATGAAAATATCACTCAATTTTCACTGGAGCTTTTGCTCGTAATTAGATCTAGGAGAGGATGTTGGACAAGGAATGTGAGGGAATTGCCCGTGTTATTCACGATAGAACCATTGTTGAATGAACTGAGGAACGATCCCGCCTCTTCCAGCACGCTAGGCCGATAGTCACCGCTCACCCACCATGCATGGTTTAAACTACGATGTATGAGCAGATTTAATAGTAAATTTCTGTGTGAATCAGTGATAACAACATGAAAATGTACAAACTATATGAGTCAGGTTATTCCATCAAAACTGAGCGTGGCTGGTGAACGGTAACGCTCTGGCCTGGCGTTCCGGAGGACGCGGGATCGAATCCCCGTCCAACCATCCATGTTTGGGTTTTCCAGTTTCCCCAAATTACTCAAGGCGAATACCGAGATGGTTGCTTAATAATGGCCACGGCCGAATTGCTTCTTGTTCCTTGCATCCAATCCCGTCTCAGCTCTAATGACATCGACGTAGACGAAGCCTAAAGCCCCCCCCCCCCCCCCAAACAAAATGCTCCTCACCACTGTCTCAACTTCCGTTCTTACAGCGGGTACGTGATTCCAAGTCGATTTTATGTATATTCACATGGATTTTCGAACTATGCCAGGATCACCTATTCCTTTTACCTTGAAATCTCGCAGCCGTCACAACCCGTTAAGCCCTTGACGTCGTCCGCAGTCACGTATGCCGGCTGTTTCGGGAGCTGTGGAAACGGATGTAATTACTTCTGCTATTGGTATATATTGATGGCTCATCCTAATAGTGCACACCTCTACTATCTCTTTTAATTCGGTAACCAGTATTTCAAAAGAACGATTGAATGAAATATATTCAAACAAGAAATATATATAAAGTCATCCATAGTTCATGTCCTTAGGGTCAAAATATATAAGTTATAATACCACTGAAAGAAGAGTTTGTACTAAATATAAATCAAAGTAAGACAAAAGTGATGAAATGAAATGTAGCAGAAATGATACTAATAATAGTGGATTGAATACAAAAAAATGATCGGATGCGATTGAAGAAGTAAGTGACTTCTGTTACTTGGAAAGTAAAATTACAACTAATAGCCAGAACAGGAATGACGTTAAAAGCAGAATAGCAATAACAAAAAGAGCCTTCACGAAAAAGAGGAATCTTTTAGTTTCAAATATTGATTTAGTACTTCCAAATAACTTTTTGAAACTCTGTGTGTGGAGCGGAGCATGGACTTTAGGAATAGCAGACGGAAAATTGAAGCATTTTAAATGTGGTGCTATAGAAGGATGCTGACAATTAGCTGGAAAGATAAGGTAGGAAATGAACGAGTTTTGGAAACGATGGGTGAGAAAAGAAATTTGTGGAAGAGGCTTACGTAAAGAAGAAACTGAATGGTAGGTCATATTTTGAGACATGCTGGATTGGTTAATTTGTTGGTGGAGGGAACAGTCGAAGGTAAGAACTGCAGAGGAAGACAGACATTAGAATATATGAAGCAGATAATTGAGGACGTAGGGTGTAAGGGGAATGCTGAAACGGAGGTTAGCGCAAGATAAGAAGGGATGGAGGATTGTACCAAACCAGTTGAAAGACTGATGACAGCAAAAAAAAAAAAAATATAATCTCAGTATACTATCGCATAATGTGTTCGAACCTGGTGAAGTCCTCAAATGAGATAAAATAAAGGCTGGCAGAAAGCGAAGTTATTGTTCAGTCGCCGTTATATTCATGGGGCCCTTACAGTGGGACTAACGATGGTAGAGCATAGTACCTGTATTTGCTGTCATGAAGCTCGCGCTAATGTGGGTATGGCGTGATGAGCATTTTTTCCCTAGGATTTTCTCACTACACATCAGTTTCGAATATCCGGTCTTGAATAAAAAAGGAATTGAACAATCATTCGATCTACAGACAGCGCTACTTGGACATCCAGATCGTTATTCATAATCTATATTATCAGTTAGGCACTTACACAACTTCATGCTGTTCTGTATTATTATTTCATCTTTTCCATCGACGTCTGGGCCACTTACCTGTTACTCATAGGCATAGGTTTTCTTTGATAATTCCAGAAAATCGCCAAAAAATCAGGATGGCTAGAAGGCTCGGGTCGGGATACGAACCCACACCGGTCATTCCTCCCCGCATCTAATACAGTGACGCTGTAACACGCTTGGTCTTACGCGTGGTTTTCAGGTTTTCCCCGCGATCATTGGTGAGAATTGAGAAAAAAGTATTTCCGAGCTACTCGAGGGTCTCCTGAGGTACCGTTTACATTAGGATAGGTATTAATTGCCGCATGTGAGAAAGTGACAGCGTCTACTGTTGGTGAGAGTGGTCGAGTTGAGGAGGTATACGTATTGCTGGCGCCCGATCTATTTTGCATGTCAACCGACTATATCCCAATGCTTGTGATATCTTGCATCGCGATAGGCTTTGATCAATGGCAGGCACGCCGAGACAACAGCTGTACGTTCTCCTCCATAATTACAGACTCTCCCGTCCCCAACAAGAACGAAAAGAGAACGAGAGAACAAAATGAAGAACCGCTCCCGATGATATACTGAGTCTGTCCATTCACGCCATTTTTATACCACGGTGGGCGGGGTTTTGCTATCTGAAGTTACAAATCTTACAGTAGCTCCTTGATATCACGTAGCCGCAGGCATGGCTCAATTCATCTAAGCGTCCTTCTTGCTCATCGTAGTATCCGTAGATTAAATTATAAAAATATTAACATATCAATCGTAATTGTTCGTTTCGCTGTCTGTAATTTCTAAAGTGTAACTAGATGTCACTTGAGATTAATGACACTCTAATTCAGTAATTAAACAAGTGTTTGGTGCCTGATATGTCATCACGCTGTATATAGCTGCCACTTATGTTCACCGAGATATATCACTTCCAACTGTTATGAAACCGATATCCCATAATACCAGTTAAATATTTCATGTTATTTTTATTTTAAATTACAGGAAAAGTTTGTAATTATTGCGTAGTGAAATTTCATCTAAGAGAAGACTTCCTGGGGGAAGGGTGCTAGATCAACGTGTCTCTAGTTAAAGAAGCAAAATAATGTTAGATGAGGTAATGAATGTTAATTTCTGTTTCAGCATTTAGAAGTGATGAGAGAATGCCTTTATGTCAGATGCGCATTGATGACACTCCTTTTGAGCACCCAAGATTTAAATTTTCGTTCTTGTGTTCTGTACATGGGAAAAATTACAATGAGCAATTAAAAAAAAAACGATTTCATCGAATATCATTTTTGGCTGGGAAAAGCTTAATGCAACGCATTTGAATTTTGAACATTGTGGTTTATTGTTTTAGACGTTACAGTATAGATTATCAACAATGAAAACCCTAAATTGCTACATGAGGTCGGGTTAAAACCAGGAAAATGTTACGAAATGTGTATCAACTGACCAAGAATTTCACTGTTACAGTAACTTTAGTGTGTATGCAAATAAAAGACTATTATTAATGATGTTTTACGGCGTTATATTCCTATAGATCTCTTGGTTGCATTAATACTGAGAGATTTTACATTGACGAATATTCTCTTCGCCAAACAAATGTTCAGTCAGAGCAGAAGATGATCTTACTGAAGTTTCGCCGAGTACCAGAGCATAGTTATTAATATAGGAATCTAATGTTACGTCGGCATGCAATACGTT
Organism: Vandiemenella viatica; assembly: GCA_031002005.1. Taxonomy (NCBI): domain Eukaryota; kingdom Metazoa; phylum Arthropoda; class Insecta; order Orthoptera; family Morabidae; genus Vandiemenella; species Vandiemenella viatica. The sequence goes on from CM061921.1 coordinate 352,804,737, forward strand.
TACCTGCTCACACAGTTATACTAGATATATGAAACGAAAATTATCTCAAAAATATAAATAGCTGATAATAATGCCGATTCACACCTACAGGATTTTCTTTGAAAATAAATATATTTTTGAATTGATATGTAATTATGAAAGTTTTTTTTGCCTACTGTTAACGACTTCGTAATAGGATGCACAGTGATTTAAAGTACGATTAATCGTTATACAGGTTTTAAACTTTCTGCGCTTGAAACTAGGTAATCTTAAATATCATATCTGACACTTTTTTTAAAAATTTGTGGCTTTCGTATTTTAGTGTTATTCAGGCAGCTCCTGAATTTCTTAGTATTCATGTCCGTCAATTATGCTTTTCCTACTGTTTGTATTCAAAACAGAGCGGAGGCGAACACAACTATTAATTATAAATTAGTCCTAGGCAAGTCTCGAAATGGCGACTGAGAGAGTCGTGGGGGATTGGTAACGCTCTGGCTTTGCAGTCGGGAGGACATGGGTTCGAATCCTCGTCCGCTTATTCAGATTTCGATTTTCTATGGTTTCCCGAAATCTCTCCAGGCGAATGCAGAGATGGTCCTTCAAATGGGACATGGCTGAATTCCCTCCCGTTCCTAGACCCCAGACCTTTCCCACCTCTAATAAGCTCTACGTCGACGAGGTGTAAAACCATAAAAAAAATGAAATTCCTGCATCTCGAGACCAGTTTTGCCAGTAGTTTAACCCTATTTAAATGGAATACTTTGCACTTTTCCTGAGGTATTAGGAAATAATGAAATGTGCTATAGAGATAAAAAATAAAAAATCTTCGAAATGGTAGTTTATAAACTGTTGGACATAAAATGAAACAATAGAAGGAAATTTTGAAAATTTTCGCGTTTTGCGAGTTGATATAACATGACGATACGCACGCCTATCAAACTGAGTATCATCCTACTTCTAGCGTTCTAGGTGTAGACAACAGTCTGTTCAGTCCATCGCCGTTTTTAATCAAACTCCCAATTTGTGCGGATTATTCATACGATGTTTTGAACAGCAGACCTATAATTGACTTAGCGAATGTAATATTGTTAGCTTGGAGAAGCAAAACTAGAGTCACTAGCAGTGAAGTATTTCTGTCCAATGTAGAGCATGCGGGTAGTCGGGTAAAATACGAACTTATCTAGAAGACAGAACATAATCGACTGTCAACAGACAAATTATACGGAGATTTGTCATCTTTTAATGACACCGCCTTATGAAAGGTATAGCAGCTTTGATAAACAATAACGTAACAACAATCATGTATTGTTATTCTTGTTTTGTCACTTTCCCAAAACCGGCACACGAATACCAGTATTAGAGAGTGAAACGACACACTACTATAGTTTTGCAGTGAACAATTCACGAGAAACTGCAAGTACTGTAAATCTCCGTTAAGCGACGACTAGTGAAATACGTTACTTTTCTTGTTTTTATTTTTTATTTTCTTAGAGCTATGAGCCTCTCGACTTCGAGGTGGTTTGATTCGGGAAGGGAGTGGAGACTAGGATTGGAAAGGAATTCAGCCATGACCTTTTGAAGGAACCATCCCGGCATTCACCTGAAGTGATTTCGGCCATTCGTTGCCCCTCACCAACAAACCACGCTGAAAGTTTTTAGGAAATATTTTTCCTGTTAAACTTATTGTGCCAACATTAGGTAATATGATTCTCAGTACAAGTGAACTTTTTTTTTTTTTATCTGCTTAACGTCTCTCTAACAGCGAGGACTTTAGAGACGGGAAAGGATGGGGGCTAAGAATGGGAAGGAATTCGGCCATGGCCTTTTGAAGGAAGCGTCCCGGCATTTGCCTGAAGTGATTTGGGAAACCATGGAAAACCCAAATCTGGATGCCCGGTCGGGGATTCGAACCGCCGTCCTCCCGAATGCGAGGCCAGAACGCTAGCCGTTACACCACCACGCTCGGTAAAAGTGAACTGTGGTGCATGTATTCTAACCGCGATTATGCCAATTATGTTTTGACAGCTCCAGGCTTTCAATTTAAGTCGAATTTGATTCTAAAATTTCTTTTCTACTAAGCTCTATTTGTTGGTTACAACATTCACTGGTGGTCTGCTAATGAAACGGTGGCTGTGGTATAAACAACGTTTTAATTTAAGTACTCACAAAGTTTGAATATGAGTGAATCAAACGTAGCGCTATTTAATGGTATTTAATTCGATACTCAGAGGAATACAACAGCATGTGTAAGAAAAGAATGGACACACCACTTACTGATTAGTTCTGCACGTATTATTATGCAAAATACTACTAAAGAAAAGTTGTAGGCCTTGTCCAACTTCCCAGGTGCCCGTATTGCTTCCCCAGAAAACTTGACTGGGATGGTTTACCGATGCCTTAATGTACTCGACTATTACAAGTGTATGTTAAATATATTGTACTGTTTGGGTTCAGTATGACATAGGAAAAATTGAATGGTGAGTGTGAAATGCGATGTCGGCTTATTCCGACATACTCTTCGGAAACATACGAGGCTGCAAAGTTTTATGTCCCCTTTCGACAAACGATGAACATCAACAATACCGTATGTTGTCACTCCATACGCACTGCGGAGCGGTTTCGGAATTCAGTCCTGTCACTCTTGTACCGTCCAGTGAATGGGAACTAGCACACAGCTAGCCAAGTACCGAATAAAGAAAATTATTTCACGATCGGGGCTTGAACCACTAACCTCGTGTCGTGTCTCAGTGACATCGGATGACGTGGTGGGTATTAGTTTTATTACTGCAAAAAAACCCTATCCAATAAAAATATTACTATCGCTTATTCGCATATTTATTTACAACTATAAATGGATGTAATGCAGCAATTGTAATTAACAATTGGATTTGTATTAGTTACACTAGTGTGACCTTTATATCTATAATTACAAAATCTTAATTCATTACATTAAACAAAAAAAAATATCAGGTGCTGTTTAAAATCTAGAAGTCGACTTCAGTTTGAATGCAGCTATATGGAAACCGTCCATAAAAAATTGTTTGTTCCGAGTTGATAACACTTTTAGAAGGAACAACACTAACACCATCTTTACCTTGTATTACATTATCGTTGCTTTTTTAAAGAAATAAAATAACTATAGAAGTCTGTGTATTAAACTTTATTTTCATGTGCAGAAAATCCGGCATTTATTTACTTCTGCAAAGAAACAGACTTAATATATTATGATGATGAAGTGAAGCAAGACTAATCCGCCAGATATCCATTTTATTTTCGTGGTTACGTTGTGACTCCATTTTTTTTTCTGCAGTGCAAATTACTACTTATCAAAATGTTAGGAAGAAGATATTGCTGTGTAGGTTTCCCTAAGTCACACAAAAGTAAATTAGTGCGAATTTATTTTTTGCATTTGACTCTACAACTGGAGGTACTGAAACTACTAGAATTAAACAAATGCGACTTGAATTAAATTCTTCCTGACTGACACATACCGGAGGTTACAGAAAGAGATAAAAGTGTTTTCCGATTGGAAAATGGCGCAAGTAGCACATGTCAAAGAAAGGTACCCCGTTAACTAACGACCGATATGTCTAATATCAATCTGCAATTGATTTCTGTAGTATGTCAGATACTCGAATGTTGAGAGGATGTCAGATAAAAACAAATTAAATGTTCAGAGCGAAGCCGAATTTAGGAAAAACAGACTGTGTATATCACATTTGACTTTGTTTTCTTATGATGTAATGAAAGTTATAGATGTAATATCACAAGATGATGCTATTTACACGATGTTTAGGCAGCATTTGACCCTGCACCACAAATCTGCTTTAAATCCGCGTACGGAATACCGCCACCGATTTTTTTTTTAATGTATACGTAATTTACGAAATAGAGTGTCGTATTCTGTTGTTGTAGGGGCGAAGCTTCTCGTGATCTGGATGTAAATCCGACGACACAACTCGCGAGACCCCTCCCCTCTTGATTATCCTTCACACTAGACTTGACTGCGTTGCGGAACTTATAAGTTTTAGGCTGTACACCCAGTGGGAGATATTACAACCTTACAGTTACTTTAACCGAGGATAAAAGAAACTTGTCCTCAGCGACAGGGGTTGCAGCACTCCTAATTCAAATGCCAGCTCATGTAATCTACAGTCATATTATAAATGTTTGCTACGTTTTCACGACTAACCGCCTAAACTAGGGTTACCAGAATTTTCTCTCCGAATCCGGGGACGCTTTCGGCATTTGTCCTAATGAAGCGTTGCACTTTTATTAGTTATGTGATTAAAGGTTGGATTAACCTAAAAGAAACATATTTATCATTTAAGATCGAAGTTTTTCACAGCGATGCATATAAATAAAATCTTCTCGGGCTTCCAGCCGCGTTAAGATGTCACACTTGAGGGTAGTTTTGAAGGCGTCTATCTCAGTCTTCATTTTCAACCAAAAGTCAGTGATAAACTAAGAAATAAACTTTTCTTCCTTCCTTGAAGTAAGCTACTTCACTAAATTACTCAGTATCATGGAAGACTCAATTGCTGTGACATCAGTACCTTCTGCCTGTATTATTTCATCCTGAAAAAGGGGAGAAGTTGAGTTTGAAAAATTCATCCACAAGAAGGTGCAGCGATCATCAAACCACTTCTTGAGCATTACTGGACATTTATCTACAGACCGGAAGAACGATTTGAGAGCAGGATAGATTTCACATATTCTTCTGGTAACTGGTACAAGAGAAAGCCACATCATTTTATTGTAACCTAGTATTTCTTTATATTCTCGCCAAAAAAAATTTCTGGTGAAAACAGTAAAATTCCGGGGACAATGCGGGGACGAAATCTGTCCGGGGACAGAGAGCTAAATACGGGGACTGTCCCCTGAAAACGGGGATGTCTGGTAACCCTAGCCCAAACCGATCTTGACAAAATTTGACTGTGAAATGCTATGTAACATTAAGAGGGACGTGGGATACTTTTTTCGGGATAAATGACATATTTTGTTATGAATTTTTGAAAACTAACCGCTACAGACAGACGAATAGCTGGTGTAAGTCACTGTACCGTTATGCCGGTCACTCGGGCTTTGTTTCTCGCTCTCTGTTAGTTTATGATCTGTTGATAAATTTCATGTACAGCCACCACTTATTATATAGTATAGATCTGGATTTGCGCTGCATCGGACGACTATCAATACAGCCCAGGTCCAGACACTGAAATAGCAGGGGTATAATTAGAAAATAGGTGTTTTTTCCCATGGGCAGTTTTATGCAACTAGCTCACTGGTTTCCAAGCCCCAAGGGCCATATAGCTTAGAAAAGGACAGTAAAACGGTGTTGACATAAAATGTCCCCAGAAAGTGGCATAATTTTAAACAATAAACAAAAATCTACCGGAGGAACTGTGATAGGTAATCCTCCCCCTCTCCCCTTAGTTTGTTGCTATTTTTAAATATTTTGCAAATCGGTTCTCTTCATGAGACAAATTCAGTGGTAGGATGGTATGGTGATGGCTTCCCAGTCATATTATCCCGACTCCGTACTTTTTAGGACACCTCTAACGCAACTTACAGCATCCTACATCCAATTCTAAGTCCACGCATACGAAGTCGCGGATAGCAACTACTAAACATTTTCTGTTTATAGGAAATGTCACGTCTTTTCTCGCAACGTTCAATTCGATCGCAAAGGAACCAACACCGCCGTCACTGAGGTCACTCCCAAACACAATGAGGAATTTAGATCCGATTAGATGCTACAAAGGGCAGATGCATCAGCAGATTAGGAAAAACGCGGAAATCATTGAAATTTTTAAAAAATAATCTTAGCATCAGTAAATGACATGGCTAAATATGTAATTTTCTTTAACGCTTACCGTCTCTCCAAAAATATTTTTCTTCTTCAAGCACCTAACCCGTTCCCTCGTGTAGGAGGTTACCTTGGAGGGTGTTTACCTTCCGGGGAGATGATTATCTGGTGTGGCTTTCCATTGCTTTTCACAGTGTGACAATGTTCGTAAGTGTTATAGTAAGAGTGTAAAACTGTGATTGTGGGTGCGTTCAGTGTATAATATTGTTGGTGTTGTGAATGAGAGATGAAAGAAGGCTTTTATAAACAACTGAATGTTGTGGGCCATTATACACTACTGTTTGTGAAAATTGCAACAACCAGAAGAAATGGCGAGAATCTCTTCAAAATTTGAGGATGTATAGAAGTGATTAAGTCTGCAGAGAAATGGCGTGCACATAGCCCCAGCAGCGCCATTTTTTGTATTATCGGACATGAGTATAGAGATCCGGTTGACGTGTTGTGCGGTAGCTGAACAGAGGCCCTCTCCCGCGACCCCGACCATACTATGCTATCATACTACTTCACTACGCCCCCCCCCCCCTTGGGATTGGACTCTTCCGAATCATCCACCGTTGTGGCAGGGATTTCCACCACTCTAGTGGAGACTGTGAGGCATTACGCATTTCGCCACCCCTTGCGGGTGCCCACGGGGAACGCGCGGACGTAGCGCCGCCACGAACCAGGCCGTAGACCCTTCCAAAGCCTGGTCATATAGCGAGCCTCTCTGTTTGTCCCGCGGCAACCCGGCCCCTCCTGTGTCTCTCAGGGCACGGTGGAAGCCGCAGCGACCGGGCAGCTTATTGGACCCGCTCACCAGTATACCAGCCCCCGCACCCTATCAACGCCCTGTGGCAGGTCACTTTTATGCCACGCTCAGTCTGTGCAGGGCCGTCAAATGAAGTGAAAAAGTGCTAACAAGTGCCAGTATGCCTCGTCGACGCCAAAGAGCATAATATCAGCACGTGAGTCAGTTCGAAGGTGGAAGAGTTATTGGTCTCCGAGAAACGGGTCTGTCGTACCGTGACACTGCGTCTCGTACAGGGCACGCTGCTAAGAAGTGATACTTGTGTGAAATTAATAGATAGAAAAGGGTCGTACATAGAGATGGGCAGGTACTGGACCGCACAATGTGGCCACAGCACGGGACGACAGCCATATTATCCTCATGGCTGTAACGGACAGAACAGCATTGTTTACAATGTTGCCTCGATGTTGCAGCACTGCAATTGGTGTGGACATGTCTGCGCCGACAGTTCGACGCCACCTGCTAAGGGCTGGACTAGTGGTACGCGTGCCATTCCGTCGGCTTCCATCGATCAGAAACTATCAAAGCTTCAGGCTGCAATGGGCCCGTGAAAGCCATCTCTGACAAAAATATTTTTTTTGGACGAGTCTGGCTTCAACTTGTTCTACAGTGATGGCCGCGTACGTGTTAGACGCTGCCGTGGTGAACACAATGCGGCAAATTGAATTGTTGAACGGTATTGCGAATAAACGATATGGTTTGGGGCGCTGTTGGCTATAACATACTATCTCACCTCTTATATATTGATGGCAATCTGAACAGCAACCACTATAACAGGGAAATTTTAGAGCCCGAGACGCATTCCCTTGTACAGGCAGCACTACATGCTATATTTCAGCTGAACAATGCCCGGCCACATTGTAGTCACATATCTCCTTCTTGGTGCTTCAATTTTCACCAGGCAGTAAGTGAAGTAATTCTTCTTCTAGCACATATCCCGCTATTGTAGGGTCGGCTTTTTTTCACAGGATGCGACGTATTAGGTTTTGGCCTACTTGTTGCTGAATCTGAAGCCTTCCGGGGAGAAAAGATGTGTTTCGATCTTTATGCGAAACGTTTAACTATGTTCTTTGTGTGCTAAGTGTATTATTTTTTTGCGTGAGTAATGTGTTGCGGAGACTGGGGACCGCTCCGGCATTTGCCTAAACCGAAATCTGGAAGTTCGGTATGCGCGCACCAGGACTCGATCCTGCCCCGTTAATGCTCCCCTATGCTTTGCGTACTGAACCGCACAAACAGTATTTTAGCTGAGGCTACTAAAAGGTCAGTCCCTTAAGTCCAAGCCTTGTTCAGTTCCTGATATCTGTGAAGCCACAAATAAAGGGCAGCGATCTAACACGATATGGAAAGGAAGAATTCATCATTCCCTTCTCTGACCTCACCATTCATGTTTGCCACTTCACATCACTCTCAATATTCCAGATACTAATTTGACAACAGGCGAAGGATAGCTGGTAGACCATTCCGGACTCACTGGTTCGTAGACTTCGTTGCAAGCTCAACTGCAGTCGTCTAATTTTGAGAGAAGCCTGTTGCCTTACCAAACTTCCTGCGCAGCCAGCGCAGGAGTATACCTACACAACGGTCATTATTTCCAGCAACTTCTTGAATCAATGTTACAGAATATGTGATTGTTTTAGATTTTGAAAATTAATTTTTGAGAAAAGGTGGTAAAACGGAGGACGATACGTAAGGTTTCACCATCAATTAATCTTCAGCGTTTTATGTTTCAGTTTTCCACGATTTTCCGGAATCCCCCCCGCAAACTTCTTTCGCATTCTTTAGAAAAGAGGGAATGGAAACCAGTTTTTCATCTTAAAAGCAATGAGGCCCTGAAATAAAATATTCAAGAGAATGTAATTCTTATTAAACATCAAAATATCATTGTGTACGTTACTTACAAAAAGATTTATTCATGTGATACTTGTAACTTCCTCAGGATGTGATATTAGACCATCAGCTGCAATAATGTAAAGTCACTCTAAGCAAAAGGCATGGAACACTGAGATCTTTTGAATGTCGTGATGGTAGAGCGTGTGACTGTTTTATATATAGATTTCCTCTAAACAGAACATAGAAATCGAATTGAAATTACTGCAACGGTAATCATCGACGACGAACATACCACATTCATGACCTTCTGGGTGTATATCTGAACACCTAAATACACAGTTTAGATTCTTACTAGTTATCATGTTTCGAAGCATCTCTTACATAAATCTACAATGATAATTTTTTAATTTTTGTTTTTACTTATGGCTTTACGCTCACCGACGTCGAGGTAATTAGAGGCGGGATGGGACTGGGGACAAGGAACGGACAGGAATTCGGCCATGGCCTTTTTATGGAAGCATTCCGGCGTTCGCCTTACCATGATAAATCTGTAAACGTGAAGCATCTACTTTTTTTTTTAATGGCATTCAGCTACTTAGGCTAACAGCCAGCTCAAGCGTGATTATTATGAATATTCAAGTGTTTCAGTTTCTACAGTACACTGTTTCCACTAAGAATATAAAACACAGGTGGACACGAAAGTAACACATACAACACTTAAACATTCAGGCACTTGACCGGACTCGAATCAGCGACCCTCGGCACGTGGAATTTGAAAGCTTATGGTCTAACATTAAATCAGTAGTATATATTAAGACTGCACGTGACCAGGGAAGCAAAGATAATTCATTCTTACCGAGAACAGGTAGGCGCCACAGATCACTCTGCATCACAGATGAGCCGTCCTTTACGAGATACCCAGCAAATATCAAGCTATGAAACAGATAAACACTACAACCTTTGGATTCTGTTAATATATATATTTTTTTTTTTACTACCTAACCTGGTTACTTATTTTTTTTCATTTTTCGGAAATATAGTACGTTAGAATACATAGAAAATTTAATCCGAATACTACATCAAAGATTAGTATTCTAAAAGCGTAACGAAATTAACGAATTTAAATTATGTTGAAGGGTGCAAACCTATATGCTTTGCTGCTAGAAGAAAACAAAATGAAAACGCATTACTACGAACAACAAAGCCCTGGTGAGCGAAACAGCCAGAAAATCAAAATTTCACGTGACAATATTATTAATGAAAATAGAAACCCATCTCAGAATCGCGTAATTGTTATGATTTTACTGTTAAAGTATAACAAATTCTCAAAATATGAATTTGCAGTTTGAATTGACAACTATGTTCATTATCGACATATAAGTTCCTATAAAAACATTTACATCGTCAATTTTATTCAAGATGGCTGATTTACGACGATACATAACTACACCTTGTCATAGTCTATCACAAAATTATCACATTATCTATATCCTAGAACTTTTTTTAAAACGGAAAATTTAATATAGTGATCTTCTATTTCTTTCAGGGAATATTAAAATTTACTTATGAAGTTTATTTCATCGTAGTATAAAAGAAAACAGGTTAGTAGATCATCTGACGTTTAAGTCACAGGTTTGACTACCTGAAATTAATTAGAACATATCTCGTGCACTCTGTTTTCAGAGTTCATCTTACCTGTTATATAACTTATCTCCGAATTGGATAGGAGGCAGCAACCGTGCCGAAAATTGACTGCAAAGTTATGTACTACTGACTTCTTTCTATAACTGCCTTGCTAATTTGTTTATTTATCGTACAGTTTTCATACTTTCCTTTGGCACTAGCTTAATATTTGAAGAATGTAAGTAATGTTTACAATTTAGTTTGATACTTATGTATTATTTAAACAAAATTAAATTACTTCCTCATGACACATTACACAAATACAAATAATCAAGCAGATAATAACCCTATCAGACGTTTTTTCAGTTAGAAAAGAAACTCGAAGAGGATGGTACACTAATATTTCAATCGTTATTAACAGAATAATTAAAATTTTGCCGTGAATTTTTACCGTATATAACAGCAGGGGCGAAACATTAGCAGGGCCATCATGTCTTCCTATCTGATAATTTATTGATGTTTAGATTTATACCTATGCGATCACATTTCGAGCGAAGTGTAGAGAATTTGTTTGCATCCTACACGTCCAATTTTCACTCGATTTAACTGGCAGCAACTAATTATTCGCAGCTATTTTTTTAAAAAATGGCATTTGACGTTGTTAGCCATACAGCCAGCCCAATATGTTTATGACTTTCCAATGTGTACATATCATATCATATTAATTATTATTTTTTTATGTCTTGTAAGGACAACACACAACGGACACGACACCCATGCCCACCCATGCCCTAGGCCGGACTCGAACCGGCGACCCCTGCAACGAGAAGCCAGCACGCTGCCGGGGTCGACTCGCAGCTATTTAGCAGTCAATTGTTTATTCCATTCTGCTAGCATTTCCTGGATGAATCAGTTGGACTGGCTCATTTGATTTTCCATTCAGGTGTACACTTTATGATTCCGTCATATCAATAGCAAACTTATCAGCGGACAGGCCAGAAAGGAAATGTATGGCAAGCGGTACTGCAAATCCTCATTATTGATTTTTGTGACTCTATAGCTTTGGCATTACTTTTTTTAATAAAAAAAAATAAAAAATAAAAAAAAACATGAATCACGAAGGAGGTGAATCTGAATTTTTTTTCAAAGGAAATAGGTATAACTTACACAATATACACTTTTTCTTCCAGTATTGTTGCCAATTTCTATTTCGCCTTGGGGAAACCATTTGTTGGATATCAAAGAGCTGGTGACCTGATAGCTAAGTGGCTAACGCGTCTGACTGGGGATCGTTAGATCTCTGGTTTGAATCCCGGTCTCTGTTGGGATTGTTAATGGTCTTAAATCTGACTATATCCTGCGCCAAAGCTCCACATTCTGTCTGTAACGTATAATAGGACGCTCCGTGGTAAAGATTCCACGTTAAACTGTAGATACCTTCACGCGGTATGTTTAACGGTTATGTTAGGCGCTACGACACAGGCGGCAGTATGAAACTCTGCCACCAGATCACTAAGACCACACTAAATCACTAATTACTACTAAACGAATAGCGGGCGGACTGCTCCAGCCGCCTCGCGGTGACAGTAATTCACTTTCGTACAGGGCCCATATTTTCGTCTGTATTATGTAGTAACTACACTTTACTTTTACTGTCGAAATAAACACTCACAGAAGTGAGCGGCACTTTATCATTGCGGTGCCTTTAATACGTAGCGACTTGTGGATGGCAGAAATTTTCCGTCGTAACATCAAAAACATGTCGACTACACATACTTATTTATGCAGTTATACAAGCCTTAGCATAAATTTCTTATGGTTTATAATCTATACCTGAAACTAAAATTCGAGATCTTCTGTAAAACTGTCCGAACTTTCATTCGGAAAGATGCAGTAACTTACCTGTTGGGTAGATAAGTTTATTTTGGTAGAACTACTGACTATGAAGTGGAGTAGTAGAGGATTACAGATCTTCTTGAATGTAAAAGTAGATGAACGTTCCTCATGGATCGTCAGACTGACTCAGTCTGTTGATAATAAACTATTTGAGAGGTAAGGAGGGAGAACTGTCGTTCTGAACACATCACGTACCATTTAATACTAAGGAGCACTTTATCCACCATTCCAACCCACGGATGTCCATTAATGACGTGAGGAGAGTGTGACGGAGCTCCCCCTCCCCCCCTACTAAACGACCTCGCAACTTTTTGAGACATTTTTTTTGTTTTTGGACCATATACCCCCCTAAAGTCGACTTTCGCGTCATTTGTAGACCTATTTTTTTTTTAGCTCTACCATCCTACAAAAATTTCGAAACCTCACGCGAGATTTCTGTTGACCCCCCTCCCTTTTCACCGGACCTCCCCCCCCCCCCCCATATTTCACCTCACGTCATTAATGGACGGCGTTTACCTTTCCTGTTGCCATTACTCTAGCGGAAATCTGTGACAACAATCCCCTTGAATGTACTCGCCTTGGAACGTTTAACACTTCACTTACGAGTCCGGTCATTGCAGGAAGCAATTCATCAAGGTTTCTCTGTCAGTGGACAGTGTCTGTTTTTGTTTTGTTTATGGTTTTATGCCTCGTCGACGTCGAGGTCATTAGAAACGCTAAAGGACTGTTTAGGATTTCGGTTATGGCCTTTTGAGGAAAGGACGGGAAACCATGGAAAACAGAAACCAGGATGGTATGACGGTGATTCGAATCTACGTCCTCCCGAACGCGAGGCCAGTGATATCTCAAACGTCATCCCTTTTCACGGCAGTTCCAGCTGCGAACAAGAAACTTGGAAAACTTTGTTTGACGGCCAGAAATATAAATTCTTCTAATGACGCCATGCCTGATTCCGGGCGTAAGTGGTTACCATGGAGGGCGTACCTTTCCGTGGGAACTCTATTGGGAAGACGAACTGGAGTGGTCTCCCTTTGCCTTTCTATGTGTAATTGTAATTGTGAATGAATGTTAGAGTGGGTGTGTTAAGTATAGAATGTCGTATGAAATGAGAGCTGCAGAAGGGAGTGGTGAAACCTGGTGCTGCCACATTGAAGACACGTAGTGGGCTGCCAGACTTGCCGTATGCCCCCATTTCATACGCACGGATTTATCCCAGAGCTTTGGCATACAGTCTGGTGATTAGGAACTATACACCACCACCTTTCCTGCCCTGCGGCCAAATATTGATGATGATCACCAGGACTTGAACCAACTAACCCCGGATCAGTGATGAACTCCATCACTATGCCGCAACAAACTGAGCAATCGAGGTGATCGAAATCAAATTTCATGCGAAAAACTGGTAAATTCTATAATTTTGCAGCAAATGATATCCATCTTGTTTTCATTTCGCACAAGATTGTCACCTGCGAGTGAGTAGTTATTTGTATGCTGAATAAAACCAATGCTTACGAACGAATGCTACTCCTCCCTTCTGGAAGACATCTAACATGGTTCCTTTATTTTGGAAAATATTACTGACCAAAGTTCTTGAAGCTTGTTATGTGCATGTTAATGTAACTAGGAATAAACACAATTACTTTTCACAAATATTCATCCTTTGAATAATTCCGTTGTTATTTACGTTAAGATCACAGAAATTAACAAGCAATAACGATTCAAGAAGTGACGGACAGCACTCATCACTGGATTTAAACGTTATAAAAATTTAAATTTACTGAAAGTTGCGTTAATTGGGAACAAAGTACTTGACTCGAGAAGGAGTGGGGACTCTAAAACAAATATCCTCTTTGGATACTCAAGATCTTTGGAAAAATGGAGGCACGGAAAAGAAGTCGCTTCCGGTCATCAGAATGGTCTCCAGTTGAAATCACCGAATCTCCTCCGAACCTTTGGTGTGTATTATGGCAAATTTTTGATTTGTTATTTAATTTAGAAACACCTTACTTAGATATATTTAGAAAATAAATTTATCCAATATTTAGGCCCTGCGAAATCTTTCAAACATTAAAACAACCTCACATTTTCAGTCTGACGGTATCTAAATTCGAGAAAAACTAATAGTTAATAATGTTTAACTAAGCAATTTTTCCAACATATTCTTCATATGAAACTTCCACAACCCAGACAGAGAGAGTTAACGTGGTACGTACCAGAAGCTCTGTGTCCCTTTTACTGTGATTAGGCTTTGTTGCCTTGAGCTAAATATTAATGCACTCAATCAGAAGTTATACTGAATAATCCATACAACCTAATGGAGCAATAATCTGTTTTAAATTTTACAGATGGGCGTACGTAAATTACTTTCTGAAGTAATTAATAAAAGTATCTTTTGTCAGTAGTAACCGCTATCTCTCAAACAATCATTTGCAAGTTAAATTTACAGTATTCTGTGAAACTGTAAAATGATAAAAGAAAAAGAATTCAAAACTTCTTATGTTTCTGGCGGAACACTATATGCGTATTGACATTTAAGTTGGTACTAAAAATTAGCATGAAAATTATAGAAGCGTTGAAAAAGCACATAACTGTAGCTTGCTAGATGTCCCACTTTTCGTCTTCCTTTATTAGAGCCTAGATTTTGACATATTTACGAATGTAACAGTATTGAAGATAACAATTGTTGTCGCATATTACTATACGGTGAAAGTGTCAAAATACTTGAAGATAATTCAGAAGCCGTGGGCTTCATGATCCGGAAATGTGATTTTGGAATTATTCATAGTTTATGTGTGCAATAAAACCGCATTGATTGCTCATTATCTTTGTCTATTGTTTATGATATGGGGTGTGTTTAAAACCGAATGGACACAAATTTCGCTATTAGAAACTTGAAAGGAAATTAAAGCTTACCCGAAGTGCTAAAGGATGGTAAATGTATAATGCTCCGTATTCGATCTTGAAACGTTAATGGTAACAACTTTTCACAAATACTGCGAAAACAGTATGTTGCCACAAAAATTTATACTTCGCAACGATGTAAACTGTAGAGTAGGAAATTTCGACAGGAACTGACGTTTCACCATTTTTCTGAGCAGACATGAAAGCTGTTAAATATGCCTCACTTACAGAGCGATCGATATAGGAAAGGCCCAAAATCTAGTTTCAGCTGTATAAATGTTTCCCATTGATCTGCTATATCACTACTGACGATTTCTGTGCCCTTTCCCTAAAGTGACCTCATGGACGATTACTGCAGTGATCGTGGGTAGAGAACTTCTCCCAACATTTTGTTATGTACTGAATGTCTGTATAGTGCAAAATCTGCCGTGTCTTTAAGGGTGGAGAGTGAATTACATGCTAGTTCTATGACACGACAGTAGGATGATTTTAAATCCGAATCATGAATCACCAACTGGTTGAGCGGTCTGGTGGCTTAGTGGTTATGGCGTCTGACTGGAGATTGAAAAGTCCTCGGTTCGAATCCCTTTCTCGGCGGGGATTTTCATAGTCACTTAGCCTGGCTGTCACCTCTGGCACAGCTTGCTGTGTAATGTGAAATACTCCAGAAGACTTCCGTGGCTCGGGTTCCACGTCAAACTGTAGGGCCCCTGTACCCGAAGGGTAAGGCGGCTACGACAGGGGCGGAATGCACAACCAATCGGAAACCCTATCACCAGGTCATTACCACCACACGAAATTCTGGCACTCGATTTCAGGCACAAGGGTGTGGGAAGATCCTCTTTTTTTAGGTAAGGGTGTCAAGGATTGGAATGAGTTACCAAGAGAAATGATGAATAATTTACCGAAAACTTTGAAAGAATTTAAAGATAAAATTTGTAGAGGGCAAACGTAGGTGGGAGCAGAATAGGGGGAATATGGGTGTGTAGGGAAATTGCCACCGGAGCCTGTGCTCCATTGCAATTAAATTAAATTAAAAAAAACTATTATTATTATAAGCTGTTTGAAGGATTAATGGGCGTTTACCCACACAGATTCATCTTCTTCTAACATAGACGATAAAAATAAGATTTTTACAACAACACCATATTTTGAGAAATATTTGTCAAAAATGGAACTGACCTTCTAATTAAACGACTTCAAAAAAAGGCGGAGGTTCTCAATTCGTCTGTTTCTTTTTTTTATGTATGAACCGATTTAAACGAAATTTTTTTAGTGGATAGGGTATACCTCCAAAGTGGTCCCATATGAATTTTATCGAGAAACCACCCCTTCTACCCCTTTACTCCCCTTAATTTTTATAAAAACCTACATTTTTTTAATCCGATTTCGATGGAACTTTGGATCTGTATAGTCAAAAATAAAGAAAAAAATACTGTCAACATTTGGTTTGAAAAAACTAAACCCCTCTCCCCCTATTCACCCCCTTAAATTTTGTCAACGTTCTTTATACAAAGCTACAGTCGCCACCATTAAACTGATCTCCATTGAAGTTGGCAATTAGATGTAATTTTTCAAGGAGAAGGTTTCTGATCAAAAGAAATAAAAAACCACCACATCTTCCCAATTACACCCCTTAATTTTATACAAACCTACATTTCTAATCTGATTTTGATTGAACTTTGCATTTGTATACTTAAAAATAAAGAAAAAAATCTTGTCAACATTTGGTCTGCCTAAGCTTAACCCCTCTCCCTCCTTCCATCCTCTTAATTTTTGTCAATGTTCTTTACAAAAAGCTACAATCGACACCGTTTGACCGATTACCATGAAAGTTGGCGCTTATATGTATTTTTTCAAGAAGAAGGTTTCTGACCAAAAAATAAAAAAACCACCCCCTCCAGATTAATCCGTTTAATTTTTATACAAACCCACAGTTTTTATCCGGTTTTGATAGAACGTAGCACACTTTTACTATAAAACAAAGAGAAAAATAATGTCAACTTTTGGTTTGCAAAAACTGAACCCGTCTCCCCGTTTCTACCCACTTGATTTTTGTCAATTTTATTTTTTAAAAGCTGCAGTCGACACCATTTGACCAATCTTTATGAAAGTTGGCACATATATGTATTTTTTATCGAGAAGATTTCTGACAAAAAAATCGAAAAACTACCCTTGCTCCCGTTTTACATCCCTTAATTTTTATAGAAACCTACATTTTAATCCGATGTCTGTCGAACTTCGCATTCGTATGCTTTAAAACGCAGATAAAAAGAAAAATACTGTCCACATTACTTTCACAAAAACGCAAACCCTATCCCTCTTTCTACCCCTTACTGTCAGTGTTCTTTATATAAAGCTTCAGTTTCTGTCTGATTTTGAAAGAAGTATGCACATCTATACTTCAAAACAAACTGAAAAAATACTGTCTACATTTGATTTAGAGAAGCCAAACCCCTCTCCGCCCTTTCCATCCCCTTAATCTATACAAACGTACCGCTTCTATTCGATTCTGAAGGAAATTTTGCACACGCATACTTTAAAAGATAACTATTGTGTTTAAATTTGGTTGCAGAAGCCCAACCACTCTTCCCTTCTACTCCCACCCCTCTTAATTTCCAATTTTTTTTTTTTTTTATAGATACCCACAGTTTTTATCAGATTTCGATGGAACACTGCACATGTATACTTAAAAATAAAGAGAAACATAGTATCTACATTCATTTTACAAAACCCAACCGCTCACTCCCTTACCCCTTTTAATTTTTGTAAATGTTCTTTACATGAAGCTACAGTTTTCATCTGGTTTCGATGGAACTTTGCACGTGTACACTTTAAAACAAAGAGAAAAATACTGTCCACAATAGCTTTACAAAAACCAAACTACTCTTCGCCTCTACACCCCTTAATTTTTTTTTATACATATCTACAGTTTTTATCTGATATCGATAGAAATTTACACACGTACACTTTAAATCAATAAGAAACGGCCGTCTAGATTTGGTATACAAAAGCCCAATCTCTCTTCCCCTTTCTCCTACCCCTTTTAATTTCAAATGTTCTTTACAAAAATCCACAGTTTTAAATCCCTTCGAAATCAATTAAGCTATTTTTAAGTCATGGCTGAATATTCATAAAATAAATGTGTCCTAATGTTTTAACATGTACCTCAGATTTCAAATTGAACCCCAAGCTATCACGTTGTGAAAACCAATTAAAAATCTAAATTTTCTGTGTGATGCCGGAACAAACAGGTATATTCCAGAGACAGATTCGTGTATGTGGTATGTATTAATGCCCAGATGTTACATGTTTTGATTATCGAGCGGCAGCTTAAACTGATGTTAAATTAGGTCGAAAGACAGCCTGGACCAAAATGTAACCCGAGATTCCTTAAAACAGCATCCAATTCACTTCGTTCTGGAAGTTGTTGGGGTATACGAGAGGTTTTTTTTTTTAGTGTAAGAGCTTTTAGCACTGAGCTACCAGGAAGTTCGCAAAATGAGAACTGCTGTGGCATATTTAAATACAAAACAATCTATAATACAACTAAAAATTTAAAAATAAAATAATTAGTTAAAAAACATAAAAACCACCTAAAAAAAAAACACACTAAAAATTTTAAAATAATTTTATACCTTGCTTAGAAGAAAGTAAATCTAAATGGACAATATTTTACATTACTGTTATTGAAAATTTTACATTAAATTAGTTATTTTTGGAGTCGCTGCAAGAAAAACAAAACGATAAAAACAATAATGAATAGCAATAATACATAAAAATCATGTTACTACTTACCTACAATTAATGTTAGAAACATGTTTCAGCAAAACTGAAACATACAGATGATACGCTGATGTTATACTAACTGTAAAGCGTTTACTGCACGATGTAGCCTACCAACTGACACTGTAGCGCCAGAGACATGCCTGGACGACCAACGAGGCAAATACTGTCTAACTGGTTTCGCTAAACTGTCTCCCTCAATAACAATATCTGCCTCACTACATGCTGGAAAATATTTGGAATTTTTGTTCGTACTCCCCGTTTCGCCTCTAACACCAAATGAAGTTCAGTAATTCGATCTTGGCGATGTGACAGCTGGAACCGATTCCAAAAATAACTAATTAATGTAAAAATTTCAAAAACAGTAATGTAAAATATTGTCCATTTAGATCTACTTTCTTCTATGCAAAGTATAAAATTTTTAGTGTGCTTTTTTGATGGCGGTTTTTATGTTTTTAAAACAATCATTTTATTTTATTCAACATGTGGGTTCAGAAAATGAGTGCAGTTTGCACAGATTTTTCAGCATCGAAAATACCGAGACAATCCAATTTGTCAAACACTCTATGAGTTGAGTTGGTTAGTAGCATTACCGTTTTTGAAGTTACTTTGGATGTTAAAAGCTATACAACATACCTCTATGTGGTAACTGATATACCGTGCCAGAGGCTGGATCCGAACAACTAATTCAAAGTGAGAATGACTGGTTAAATTGGAAGGGCTATCATTGCTTATAAATTTACATATTTTGTGAAGTACCTATCGCGAAATTACTGTTGGACACTTGAGGAAAATAATATGGTTGTTTCCTGCTGCTGTATCGAAGGCTTCAATGTAGTAATATGTCTCGTCTCGTGCCTAGCACATTCTATGTGATTGGACGTCTCAGTGTGGCACGCTTCACACTGTCCAGGTCACCGCATACCGGCTATCTTGAATGTGGTTTTCACAGGCGAATGCCGGGACTGCTCCCAATCTCCACCTCATAAACTACACATTTCAGAAACAAATAATACACCTATCACACACAGAACATAGTTACACATTTTGCAGACAGCTGGCAACTCTGAAGACCTAGGCAAAAAAACAGTCACGCACACAACCTATACACCTCCGGAACGAAGTTAAGGATCTTGGAGTACGACTTGATTCGAAGCTAAAATGTAAGATCCATATACACACTACATGAATAATAAAGCAAACATTAGACTCAAACTACTATACCACATGCTTAACAGATAAAGCACGATACAGAAAGGCAATGCCGGAACAATGTATTCAGTACTCATTCGGCCTCTTAAGACGTATGCAGCTTCGGTTCGGGGGTATTCCGCCGTCTCACATTCGGAGAGTGCAATTAATTCAAAACATAACAATTCAGTACAGTATCACGGCAAATACTCCATGGGGAACACGGACAACAATCTACACCGAGATTTCCGACACGAGCCAGTACATCAAGTAATTAAGAAGCTTGCCAAAAACGTGTACGGGAAAACCCCTGATTCGCGAAACCCCTTGATACGCCATATAGACAGCTACAATCACAACCACAGATTTAAACACCCCTGCTGAAAATATTGCTCGACAGATAGATCAAAACTAAAACATAAACAAGTAAGAAACCTGTCGTCTGCATCACGGTCCACTGGGAGTAGTGCCCTGCAAGGTGATCACTGGGCTAAGGAACTCGGTCATGGTGCGATCGTAGGTGCAGAAATTCCCACGATCTGAATCTTGACCAGAATATTTCTTCTTTAAATGTAACTTTGGTATATTCAAACTGAAAATCACGGATGTTTAAACTATTTAGCAACAGAATATGATTGCGATTACTCTCTTCTCAGTTCAAGCAAAATCTGAAAATGAAAGTGACTTCTAACTTACTACTTGGCACAAGGGCGTGGGGCAGCAGGATTTATGTGGCACCCAGCCACACGTGAATCCTCGGCAGCATCAACATAAATATGTAGACGGTGGTAGCAGCGGTCGATTTTGTTTTGTGTGTCAGCAGGGCCGCCCCTCGGCTATCTGTGTCAACCTGTAATTATTAATACAGAAACGTTCCCTAGAAGTTGAAACAGATGAACATCGCGTTCGCTACCGACGCCACGCCCCCCTGTATAGTCTCGGTCTGTCACAACTGTGCTGTTCTCGTGGCTACCGTCATACTAACGTAAACACCCAGAAAACATCTCCACCAATTCTTTTCTTCAGATGATATTACATAGAAAGAAATTTTACGAAATAGATTCCAAAATTGTTACGTATCCGGGTCTGCGCAAACTATTTAAATATTTTTTTGCTTATGGCTTTACGCCTCGTCAATGGCGAGGTCATTAGAGGTGGGAAAGAATTGTGGACAACGAACGGGAAGGAATTCGGCCATCGCCTTTTAAAGGAGACATCCCGGAATTCACCTGGAGTGTTTTGGGGAAACCATGGAAAACCCAAATCGGGATGGCCGGACAGGGACTCGAACCCACGTTCTCCCGAATGCGAGTCCATAGCGATACCGCTCACCCACCACACTCGGTAGCTGTTTAAACGTTATATGTCTTAGTTTCGGTAGGTTTTCTTTTTGCATGGTAGCCATAATTTTGATGATTAGAGGAGTACTAATGTGATAAAATGTCGATAGTTGTATTCTAATTTATTTAGGCTCTTTTGCTGCAAAAATTTTATTTAATAACTGTAGAGTGCGACTAAACTATATAAAATTATACAGTCACCTATGGCTAAGACAAGATGTTTTAAATAACTGATAAATGACAGTTAATTGTAATTTTCCTTAGACACAATTAATTTTTACTATTCTCTTCCTGCGAAGGTATTATTTACTGTTTTTGATTCTGCCTACTAACCATGCTGCCCGCTCCTTTGGTTCAGTTGGCTGAGGCACCGTGGTCACGGGTTTAGCTGGTGCTGTTCTGGTGGTAGAAGACAATTTCACCATCGGGACTTACGCGGCAGGGTAGGAGAAGTGGTGGGTTCACAATTCATAGTCACCAGATTATGCACAAAAATCCTGGGTCAAATCCCAAACCTCCCTGCAGTGCGTATGGAGTGAGGACATAAGACACTGTTGATGGTGATTCGGCGATCAACTGCGGACGTTAAGCCTGGCAGCCACAAGCTGTCTTTCGGAATAGTAGGCCAGGTTTCACCCTTTTCCTGTTTCATCTCTCATTTCATAGAGCACAAACAACAGTCTATACTGAACATACACACTATCACAGACAATAACACACTGGGAAACCACCCAAATTTCTCTCTTCCCGAGAGAGAGCCCACGGAGGGGTACGGACTCAGGGATGGCATCATAAGAAGGAGACTAATCTTGCTAGTGATGTAAGCATGTATATCGAATACATGCGACTTCCCGTGCTTCTTAACAAGTTTCATCATAAAACTACAACGAAATGTTGGAAATCTCCTCAGATGTTGGATGTCCAATGCCTCTCACAGCCATCTTCGACACATTTTCAGAAAGCGAAAGCATACCAAAACTGAGAATAACGGACGAAGAATTTAAGTTGCCGCTGACTCTTAGTCAAGTTCATAGAATCGCATTTTTCTCTAGATTCTTGGCCTCCAGATGTGAGAAGGGTCGAATACCATGTATGCGTATGAGTGCCATAGATTGGAGGAATCCGTACGGTTGGTCTGATGTAAATGGTCTGAACGACAATCTGAATTGTAGCTTGACACCGTGGAGAAATAATAATTTATGAGTTTACCACGAACATCCCACTTTAGTTTAACGGCCATGTTGCACATGGGAAAGTACGACGGGACCAGGTACAAATCTCGATCTGTCTAGATGGCGGGTTTCCGAAACACCGAGACGAAAGATCAAAACGTTACACTTTATACGAACAGAACAAATAAATTTTCGCGAAGATTACACGGTTCGCTAAGTAGATAACAACAATCTCTCTGAACTGTCTTGCAACAGGTCCTCCTCCTGCCCCTTACAATCGATATGAGGTAAAAAAATAATAATAATTATTGGAAACTTTGATGTTTATTCGTGGTTAAGAACAAAGACTGTAATTGAATGGAATAATCTGGTAGCTATATATATAAGGATAGCAAAAACAACATTAGTTAAAATTATCAAATAAGTGAATCACAATTCGAATTCAGAATCGATGAAATTTCTAGGAAAACAAAGCTGAGCGTCAAGGATTGAAATGGTTCATACCGGGAGTTCTGAAAGAAAGCCAAGTATGGAGATGGCACGGAAGGGAGTAAAACTATTGCTATAACAGAGAATATGATTTCAAATTATCTAGTTATGATGTAGGGACAGTACAGAGAGGTGCTTTGTATATTGTTTTTTTTTGGGGGGGGGGAGAAGGGGTTCACGGCTCGTCAACGTCGAGCTCATTACTGCTGGAAGAAGATAGGGGTTAAGGATCGGGAAAGAATCCAGCCATGGTCTTTTGAACTAACAATAGCAGCATTCGCCTATAATAACTTTAGGAAACCATGGAAAGCAGAAGTCAGGATGGCAGGATAGGGATTTGAACTCGCGTTCTCCCGAATGCGAGACCACAAGCGTTTCGCCCGGCCACCAGGATCGGTGCTTCATGTGATGTAGTCAATGATTTGATACAGATAATAAATTGAGTCAGTTCTTCGACATTTATATCGTTAGCTTACTGAATGTAAACTCAACAGTGGTAAAATCAGAAAAATAAGACTCCCTATAGGTGTTTCTCATGCTTACGTTAATGTTACGTAATGGATTCTTTTTTTTTTTTTTTTTGCTCATGGCGTTATGCCTCGTCGACATCGAGATCATTAGAGGCAGGAGACGACTGGGGGCAAGAAACTCGAAGAAATTTGGCCATGGCCTTTTGAGGAAAGCATCCCGGCGTACGCCTGGAGTGATTTGAGGAAACTATGGAAAACCCAAATCTGGACACCCGGACGGGGATTCGAACACACGTCCTTCCGAATGCGAGAACAGAGCGTTACCGCTCAACCACCACGCTAGGTATTTGATGGAGTTCACATAGATGGTCTAGGTGCAGAACAACATCTGAAGAAAAGAAAAGCGATATCTAGCGGCAGTAGCTGCGGATGCAGGTTGTTACGTGAGTACCAGGATAATTCAATTATTGCCTCCGTCGCAGCTACGTTGACTCTTCGCATATTTTTTTGGCTGTCATCAGTCTTTTGACTGGTCTGATGCAATCCTCCATCCCTTCCTATCTTGTGCTGACCTCTTCATCTCTCGTACATACCCCTTACAACCCACGTACTCAGTTAGGGAGCGTGCATAAACGACGTAGCTCCATTTTGGCATACTGTGAACCCCCCCTTCCCGCCACGTAGCCCTACGTGGCTCTAGCTTCTACACCCCCCTCCCCCCATGTAGCTTTTTTCCATTTTGAATCCAGAAGACATTTTATACTGTTTTCTCTTGTCAGACGATTGTAAATTATGTAAGTAGATAATTAACTGAGGGAAATAAATATTCACATGCTGTTGTGAGTTCTAGTCCTCATTTTAACTGTGAAAAATGTTATGAAAGGAAAGCTAGGTGGCCTGGCTCGGAACCCTCCCCTCCCCCCACGTAGCCCAGCGTAGCCTTCCAGCAAACTCCTCCCCCCCCCCCCCCAGGACCGAGCCACGTAGTTTGTGCACGCTCCCTTATCTGCTTCGCATATTCTAATTTGTGTCTTCCTCTACAGTTCTTACCTTCGACTGTTCCCTCCACTAACAAATTAACCAATCCAGCATGTCTCAAAATATGACCTACTAGCCAGTCTCTTCTTTTTGTAAGCTTCTTCCACATATAGCTCTAATTAATTTCGGAGTACTGATTTATAATAAGCGGGGCAATCATCTAAGTATGCAAATTTGCGTTCCAAGATTGTATCATTGCCCGTTGGAATTAGTACATTACCAAAAAAGATGTTATTCAGTGTCAGGAACAGAATAGCAATATATGTTAAGGATCGCAATGTGATGTTAAACATGAAGTAATACAATTCTATTCAAAATAATGTGTGCTTATCAGTTTTTAGCAAACCTTCTGTTTTATTCCTTATTTCATCTGCTGAAAACTGATGGATTAATAAATTTATGTTTGGTAAAATAAAAAGATTTCAATGCGGTTAGGTCAACCACGAAAGAATGATATCTTCTGTGAACTATATGTTAAGAAGACCACTATAATAGCGAGAATGTAACATCGGTTATTTCCCTGATTTGCCGCTTATTTAAGATTCCGGTTTGAGGGCATTTCTTTTAGATTGTTGTGTCAGAATTTTGTGACCCTATCTACTACAGTATAACGAGTTGTATATATGCTGTCGCAGCACGTATGTCACGATTATGTTGTTGGCCATGTGGCTGGTATTTACAAATAAATTTTATTTATTTTTTGCTAATAAGCGTAATAGCATTTTGAAGTGCATTCTGCAAGGTAGCTCTCCATCAACTGGTGTATAACTGAGTTTTATGCGAGTGGCGAGAGTTCCCGTTGAATGGAGTTAGGCAGCACTGATGCGAAGGTCATTAAGCTCCCCAACGACATGCCGGAGGGGACATAGGGTAGACTCCTGTATTGGTCTGTTCTTATTATAGGTTTAGAGCAAGTCGACATGGAAATCATTAACGTCTTGGTGTTTTATAGCTCGAGCGTTTGACCCCTTTCCTTTTTCTTCGTTTTAGTTCCAACATTGCACAGCTACCAAAGGACCGGCGCAACACTTAATTAAAACTGTTCTTCCCTGAGGCACACCGCGCTACGTCAACTTAACGACTAAGAGGGCCGATGGAAGCGCCGTGTAAACTTTCCTCAGCACTGAGAACACGAATTAAGTGCCAAATCGTTACTATAGGGTTAACTTACGGTAACTTTGCTGGGATATGTTGCTGCCATATCCAGTATTCTTGCAGTTACTACGTAGGTTGTTGGCGTTCCACATCAAGTTCCCTGTGAAATATAACTGGGCTGTCTTCCCGTTGTCTTCTAGCGATGGTGTATGTATTCAGTGTACTGTAATGTTTGTATTACAGACAGGGCCGGCGTTAGGGAGGGGTAAGCAGGGCAAAAGTACCTGGGGCCCGAGTCCCCGAAGGGGGCCGCCGGCTATCTAAATATAAATGAAACGCAAGTTTTAAATTCTGTGCTTATATTTTGAACATTACGCATATATAAAAACAAAGTTCAAATAAAAAACGTTTTAGGGGTAGGGGGCAGGGGGTGGCTTAGAATACTTGCCCGGGGCCCGAGAATCCTAGCGCCGGCTCTGATTACAGATGAGAAATGAAAAAACAGAGTGAGTGGAACCGATGTCAGCCGATTCAGGTCTACCCGTCTCAAACACTTGGGATGGCTGTACCGTCTCCATCAGCATCACATTCAGCTTCACTTCACCGTACACAGTAGCCTCAAACGAATTCCACGAAACTCTTTCTTCTTTTGTATGACTATACTTCTCTCTTTCTTTTTTGGTTGGCGATTTATGTTCTGTTGAAATCTGTCTTGTTAGTTAAATAGGATCTAATCTAATGGAAGATAGTGAATGTTGCTTCGTGGCGTGTAAACTTAGTGAAAATTCAATGCAATGTTGTTGCAGGCCATGTTTCCGCAGTTGCTTACTTAATTACTAATTGAAAAATTAGATTAGCATGGCCCCTGCGCAAGGATGAGACGCAAAATCTTGAAGCGTTCCACATTTTACGGCGCAGCAATAAATAAATTAAACAGTTGCATTGGCATTATTTTTCAACTAGTAATTAGTGAAAATTGTTTGTGTGTGTTATTTGTTTGTCTAACTTTTACTTTGTGGTAGAGAATGGCCATTCGCCTATGTGAGGCGGGATGGTGTTGGGGACCAGGAACGGGAAGGAATTCGGCAATAGCCTCCAGGAGTGATTTGGGGAAACCACGGAAAACCCAAATCTGGATGCCCGGATGGGGATTCGAGCCGGAGTCCTCCCGAATGCGTTAACCACTCACCCACCAAGCTTGGTGCACACCTGTTGTTCCAGCACCGAAGCGCAGCTGCCGGGTAATTTCTTTCTTTTTTTCTGCTGACCTGACGACTCGTCGACGTCGAGGTCATTAGAGGCTGGAACGGACTGCCGGCAACGAATGGGAAGGAATTTAGCCATTGCCTTTTGGATCACGGCATTCGCCTGGAGCAATTTGGGATGTAAAACCAAAAACTGGATGTCCGGACGGGGATTCGAAGCCACATTCTCCCGAATGTGAGGCCAGCGTTTCTTTCTGCGTCCATTATTTATAAAATATATCCATTACGTACGTACTTAAGCAGTCACTTAATTTTTATCATTCTTTTCGTTTCTATATTTCAAATTATTAAATGTTTCTTCATTAAGGGATAATCAAGTCTTATAATACTTAAATTCTTATTTGCAGACAGACACTCTTAGATAGTTTTCAACCCTGTATCAATTTGTATCACAAGAAAATGTTTCTAGTATCTTAAAATTGCTTTGCTTGTCCATCCGTTTAACTTCTCACAATCCGACTATCACATTGTTCATCTATTAAACCCCATCAGCACCTTCGATGTTTGTCCTTCCTTTCATTTCGCCTGATTTCTTGTGTGCCACATCTATTCTTCCTATAACCTCTTATTACTCTACTTGTTCCGATTTCTCTTCCATTATTCTTTGACTGAATTTTAAAATATGAGTTCGTTTGTCTCCTAATTTCATACTGAACGTTTCTGTGCTTTAGCCTCCTGTTTTTCCGTGATTCAAGGTGCTCCTTAGGTTTATTTTGCTATATCCAGCTATCTTTTGTCTACTTTGATTGTTTTTCCGCTTCTTTACAGTGTTTTTTTTCTTCAGGTTAATTTCATATATGTTTTTCCTTATACCCAAGTTAACAGTCTCTGCAATGTTCAGTTTCAAACAAGATTTTTTTTAGTTTCGCCACTTCCAGTCTGTTTGGTCTGTGTTGCTTCCATATTGTATTGAATTTCAATCTGCCCGTTGCTGCTATCAGAGTCTCGTCAGAATCTGTATCTCCTACCGGAAATGCCTTACGGTTCAGAACTTGGATTTTGAGTCTCTGTATTCAACTATGCAATCTAAGTGATATATTCCTACATCTCCTTGTCGTTTCGATGTGAATATTAGCCTTACGCATTTCTTAAATAGTGTGCTTACAATCTTAATGTTTCACCTTGCCTACAGATTCATTTATCGATCAGAAACTGTAGTAAGACCAATGCATTTTTTTTTCCTTGCTTAACGTCTCTCTAACAGCGAGGTCTTTAGAGACGGGAAAGGATGGGGGGCAAGGAATGGGGAGGAATTCGGCCATGGCTTTTTTGAAGGAAGCATCCCGGCATTTGTCTGGAGTGATTTGGGAAACCATGGAAAACCCAAATCTGGATGCCAGGACGGGGATTCGAACCGCCGTCCTCCCGAATGTGAGGCCAGAACGCTAGCCGTTACACCACCACGCTCGGTAAAAGAACAATGCAGCCGTGACAAATGCCTGCTAGTGACAGTGAAGGCCTGGTCACTGGAACCATTGAATTTCTACATCTGCATCCATACTCTGCAATTCACAATTATTGTGCTTGGCAGAGGGTGCTTTGCACCAAAACTATCTCTGGGTATTGTAGTTTGAAATAGCCCGAGGAAAGAAAAAATACATGTAAGCATCAGAACGGCATCTTATTTCTCTAATCTTATCTCTCCTATCATTACGACTTAAATAAGTCGGTGTACGAAGTTTTTCATCGCACTCATAAATGAAATAAAAATTTCACATATTCTCCAACAAATTCAGACGAAACCGTCGTCGTCTTTCTGCCAGACAATTCCAGTATAATCTATGTATCAGTTCTGTGACGCTTTCGTAAGGGCAAGCAGTTACGAATAGAGTGGCCCTCCTCTGTACTTTCCCTAACGCTTCAATCAATCCCTGGCGCTAAGGCTCCAAGCACCACAACAGTAATCCAAATGTGGACACACGCAGGGGCAGTAAAAGCTTTCGAGGAGATTTAGCCCTGAGACTATACAACCTCTTTTACGGGACGGAGACCCGATGTCGTTCGTTTTGAAGGCAGCAACAAAGCGTGTCCGTTGGCAAAATTGTCGTAAAATCGTGGAGCCTGGCTTTAGCAGTTTGAGTAAGAGCTTTTAACGAGGTAAAACCTCACAAAGAGTGTCGGAGGACAGATAGCATGTGACTGTTCAGTACCTTAAAATGAGTGGTGGTATGTGAGCTTAGAAAGTGACTAGAGAACACGTTTCTTGGGAAGCACGTTGTATCCCGGACGCTGAGAAACCCGCCCAAACGGGTAGCTGTGTTCAGACAATCACAACATTATTCCTGTACTCGGTGAAAAGAAATTTTTTTTCCCTCTCTGTTACATGTGGGCCAGTTGGAGGAGCGAAATTTATCGCGTGATCGTGGGATTGATCACTTTCGACATTTCCATGAAACGCCAGACGAATCCAGGAGCTGCTGCATCAGGGAAAAGATTCAAGACCATTTGTTCTCAGTCTGTCACCCGATTAATATTTTACCGAGCGGGGCGGTGTAACGGTTAGCGTTCTCGCCTCGCATTCGGGAGGACGGCGGTTCGAATCCCCGTCCGGGCATCCAGATTTGGGTTTTCCATGGTTTCCCCAAATCACTCCAGGCAAATGCCGGGATGCTTCCTTCAAAAGGCCATGGCCGAATTCCTTCCCATTCCTTGCCCCCATCCTTGCCCCCCATCCTTTCCCGTCTCTAAAGACCTTGATGTTAAAAACAGACGTAAAGCAGTTACAAAAAAAAAAAAAAGATTAATATTTTAGCAGATTGCTGGAGGAGATGCCTTCTTCATTCTGGCATGGGACACGAAATTCTGTTACCCTCAACAGACAAGGGGAAGAATGTGCGCATGAGGTCTCCTATAGCCAAAGCCATCTGATCCGCGCCCAGTTGTCCACTTGTGCGGTTTGGTAATACGTCGATATAAGATTGCCCACAGCAATTGATCACTCTCAAGTGCCCTGTCAATGAAAATTGAACCTAAATTCTTATGTTCATAGATACAATACATGATGACTGTGTTTTGTTGAAAACTAACTTCATTCAAGTTAATAAAACCATTCTTTTTGATGTTTAAAAATCAAATAAATATGTTTTATATTAATTTAATATTCATTCATAAATAATCCCAGTCCAATATTTTTAATATATATAGTCTATCTGTCGTGAAAATAAGGGCTAACAGTCATATAAATGTTAATAATAATAAATTATGAATAGTTATTTCTGCATTTAACAAACCCCACTTTACTTTATACTTTTCACAACAAAAAACCGATTTTTCAGATAATCCTAAAAGTCTACTTCTTCCCTTCTTTCTCTCTTCTAGGTCAAAATCTCCTGCTATATCTCATTCTTTCCTTCTACAACTCCATTAAAATTGAACAGGATTGTTATATTTTCCTCATGTATTAAATTTCCGATGTTGGCATGTATTTTGGCTATTTAACTATCTTTTACTTGAAAATTTTGCACATTCACTTGCTTTAATGCGGTTGGTGCAGTCTTAGTGTCTGTCCACATCAAAATAGTTCTGTAGTTGAAATTTTCAAATAATTCAACTGTTTTAATACTTTTTTTTGTTTAGGTAGAGACACAGCTCGAATGATTACTTGCCAATGACCCTGATCTATCGGGATGATTATCTCCTGAGTCTTTCACAAAAGAAACATCCTCACAAGAAGTTTTTGGTGTCTTTGGGGCTATAATTGTCTATTTTGAACCTATTCCCATGATCAGATGATTTCTGGTATAGGTGTACAAAGTATCTCGTTCTTGCCTTACGATTGCAATTAGCCCATATCCTTTGTCTAAGACTCTGCCTATATCCGAACAAGTCTTTGATCAGGTTTCACATATATATAGTAAGATATAATGCAGTTTATTGGACATAACTAGACTTTGAATACCCATCAAACGATTCTTGATCGTACTAGCTTTCTTCCAGCAGATTTTGATTTTTAAAATGTTTTCCTGACGAAGGATTTTATTGCTTTCTAATATTTAGTTTTGCTCGTACTCTTTTTCTAGATGCAATTCTTCACTGCAATTGTTAAGACACGTGTATATACACACAGAGCGAAAATTTTTGAACAACAGTTCAGATGAACCAAACACGCTTTACGCTTTCAATTCCTTTTGTTTCAAAATCTGGCGTGCTTTCATTAATTGTACCATGTCATATGAATGGTGGACCTCTTACCATTGGCAGTGGTTGTTGCTGGATTGGCAGTTACATGTACTGTAGCTTGAATGCTGGTTGGTGCTGAAGCACTTCACCATCATTGTCACTACACAGCTCCAATCCTCTTCCGCCATACATGATGAAGGTTAGAAAGTTGATAAGTCATTTTTATTTACCTAAGAAAACGTAATTGTTATTTTCACATCTACACAATTTCGACGTAGTAACACACACGGCACTTCTATAGGAACAATGTCACTGACTTGACACAAACAGGCGCTGTCTGAAATGCGAAACAGGTGCTATGACAATCATGTTGCCGATGTCTATTTGAATCAACCCAAATAATGCTGGAAGTATACGTTTTATGCTACTGCCAAGTACTGTGTGTATTGTTTACTGCTATAGGATAACCAA
The DNA here is from genome assembly GCA_031002005.1 of Vandiemenella viatica. Classification (NCBI taxonomy): domain Eukaryota; kingdom Metazoa; phylum Arthropoda; class Insecta; order Orthoptera; family Morabidae; genus Vandiemenella; species Vandiemenella viatica. Next base: position 352,836,058 of record CM061921.1, read on the forward strand.
ACACTTCGTTTATTTGAATAAACTGTACTAATGGGCGAGCGGTGAAGCTAGGATCTGGCATTCTGGAGGAAGCAGGTTTATATCCCCGTCCAGCCATTTATATGCATTAATTAATGACGTCAACAGCTACACTAAGCTACTTATAGTTAGTACTTCCCTACCGATTAATATAAATCAAACGACTTCAACTATTACTCGAAACCAACTGTCACATGCACCAACTACAAACTCAAAGCATTCAAAGATTGACTTAAGATGCGATCGTTTCATTGAATATTACGGTATCTTGCAAAAGATAGATTTAATGTGGAGTGAGAATACAGTAAGTTTTGCTGATATACTATAGTTATTTTTAAAGTTATGTTTAGTAAAAGAGTAAAATGTTATTTAGTAACACATAAAAACATTGGGCAAATCATTGTACACAGGACTCTGAGCACAATGTTTGTAGATATCAATTTCTCTTTAATAGATTTAAATAGTTTTACAACATTCTAAGATTCTCTTTATGGCTGAAATTTCATTTTGCAATGCCCTGTTCCTCAGATCCATCATATAACAGTTATAATATAATTTGGATGGTTTCTCATTCGTTACCTTTAAACTGATCATTTACTTTGATTTTTTTTTTTACCAATTCTTCCCATTTTACTACTGATAATAGGACTACTGTGAATAGAGGAAGTATGCGGGCTATTTTTATCAACCACATCGCCGTCAGCATTTAGTAACTTAATTTTTTTTATAAACTATTGCCAACTTTTGAAAAAACCTCCAGTTTTATTCATTACTTGCTTTATAAACGTTTTTACTGTTGTGACTGATTTTTGCAATATGAAATCAAGATTCTTAAGGCAACGATCTAACAGCATCTGCGTGGAGTTTGTTGAGAACGACCATTCTTCCAAATTAAACAAATTTTACAGTAAGGATGACGATGAGAGTCCACGGCCCTAACTCAGGCAACTTAACAGGTGATAGTGAAACACAGAGAATCGCCTTAGAAACTCAGAAAACATTAAAATACAGGATAAAAAAATAAAACGTAAAGCTGAAGAAAAGAACAATGATACAAAAGAAGACGTTAATGAATGTAGTCATGAAGACAATGGCGAAGAGAGAAACGAATAGTATAAATATAATGACGACAAAAATGATAAGGCACACGAAGATATATTTGTGCCAGATGGTGATAAAGATGAAAAGCAAGAATATCAAAGCCAATGCGAGGAAGAAGTGAAAAAGAAAATAACAGCAGGTATTATTTCACAAAGAAAAAAATGGAAAGAAAAGGAAAAGCAAGAAAGATTTAAAAAATATTTAGAGAGGCGAAGGAATAATTTTTGTTTTGTATCCGTGGTAGGAATGTGAAAAATTACGAAGAGCTGTAGGAAGAGAAGAAAAGTGGATTAAATTTAAATCGTGAACGAAGAAATGTGGTGAAATATAAAAACAAATATAAACAAATTTGATCAAAATTTTAAGTAAGCAACTTAATATCTGAAAAATCATAGTAGACGTCTAAAGCCACTGATTAAAAAATAATAATAATAATAAAAATGTTGCTTTTTAAATTCGGTGAACAGTAACTGGTAAATTTCAAACTGTATCAAAATACCTGTTTTCGCAGTCTATGCGCTCCTGATCCGGTAATTCAGATACTGGCGATTGAGGGTATGTTCTAGATATATGGTAGAGACTCCTATACTTTTGATGATGCTGTGGAACGATTGATAGTGCTCGCAACGTTCTGTCATGGCATCTTTTGCTCTCGTTAATATTTCGACGCGCCATAGCTCTTACAATTCTGAACTCTGGTAAGTTATGAATTGTTTGGTGCAAATTAAAATCACGCAACTCCCTTTTGCGACCATGAATTCGTCGTTCCATCAGGGGGCGGCCATCCTCCTCAGCGTTCTTGTGCTTTTTGGTGTGGAAACATAAACCACCAGGTGAATCACTTCTGAGAAATGATTTACCTTCTCCTCGGTTTGATGACACTGACAGAGAGAGAATGAACAGCGGCCAACCGGCTTTACTGTCATTCCATTTGCGTCGTGTGTTTCTTTCTCCTTGTCCAAACGCTACATGTATCCATATTGTATTTTATTTAAAGTGTTGTAGTTAGATTTTATCTTTAAATATTTTCTGTCGTCGCAGAGTAGCTGCTAGTTGATCTCCAGCAACCGTCTAGTCAAGTGCCACCATCTGTTTAATTAATTTAAAGTGTTGTGATAGCTTTTGCTTTATTTGGGTTGATTGAATTGCAGCATCGTGCTGTCATCGTGATAGCGTTTAATTATTTCCTTTTTCTGTAGGGAAGTATATAGAGCTTATTCGTCTTTTCTTTATTACAGTGGTTGTCTAACACTGTTTACTAGTACGTCCAATTAACTACTTAGTGTAGTATCCGTCGTCTGGTCTAAATTTATCTCCACAGTTAGGTCTTATTTAAGTCGTGACTAGCTGTTGTTAGAAAGTAGTGAACAGTTTATTTGGATCACTCGGTTAGTTCATCATTCATCCTCTCCGTAGTTTGTGTCTTCAAAGTGTAGGGACTGTGTGCAGACGCGAGCTGAGGTTGCTGATCTTCGCGCTCAGCTTGCAGCTTTGCTAACGAAAGTTACAAGGGTGGAAGGTGCCGTCAGTGACTGCAGCAGATGTGATATGGGTGACCCTGACGAAGCTAGTGTTCTCACAGGTTCTCCCCTACCTAACATCGTACCTGCAGTCCAGGCTGAGACTTAGGAATCTGTGCGGCGGTCACCTGACCGTGTCTGGAGCGTGGTTTCCGGACGTTGACGCCGCATGTGGGGACAGTCGTACAAGTCTGAAGGAAAGCTTGTACTACCATGCTCATATTAATCCGAACGACCTGAATTGCACATCGCTACATTTCCTCCTGGGGCTTATTCAACCCATTATACACATCTAACAAGACAGTACTATGCCCAGTAGTTAGTACATTCACGTTAGTATCCAAAATTGAGACTCAATCACCTCACAAAAAACGTGACATATTTTAACATATTCGTTATAAAAACGAAAATATTGATTATTTTTCGTTAATAAAAGAGTTACGCAGACATTAAATGCATCTGGTTTAGGTTTTTTTTAAACATTTAGGAGAAATTGGTGCCCCTAAAGAATATAAGAAGTTGCTGTTTTTCAAACAAAATATTAAGTTTGAACAAACGCTAGGGTCAAAAGAAAGGAAGACCTGATACCGATCATATTTCACTTAAAATAATTAGATACCAATGACAAAATCAATATTTTGGATGTATAACTATTCTGGGTAAAGATAGTTTTAAGTGAGAACGTTGAAAAATAACCACAGATTTTTGAAGTTAGTTAATATTGCGGTGTGCTATTAAGACATGTTGTTCTTTCTACTACATTTAAACTTATTTTAGAAACACGCAGAAAACCTTATAACTAAATTACTGTCGTCAAATTACATGTCGTCAATGCAGTTTTAGTTGACAGTATTTTAGCGACAAAAAACTTATTTTCACCTACCATTAATATCGAAAGCTGCTTTATCAGCTCTGAAAACTCCTTTTAAAACAAAAGCAAAACACGATGATGGTTCAATTGATGAAGACACAATTTCACATAGCTTTGTCACATTTGTGCATTTAATGGTGTTTAGTAAACAGACAAAAAAGAAAAAAACTAATACGGCTTTTTCGCGATAGCTGCTGTTACATATCAAACGACAGGTGAAACATTGGTTAGGTGTTCTTTCAATAATAATAATAATAAACTACTTGTGAATATTGAAGGACGTGCACTGAAAACGTTAGGTAACTAACAAACTGCTGCGTTTGCTAGCAAACACGTACGAAATAATTGGTTCACTTCGCGATTTATATGCTTTTTGCTACTTGAAATTATTATTGTAGGCCAACTTATCACCCCATATTGATGTTAATACTACGGTGAGCTCTTCCGACAGTAGTCCGTAAAGAACTTGCACTGATTTAATGGGTAAAAGTTTACCAGCCATCTGGTAACCAAGAATACAACCAGAAATTACACAATTTTACAAATTGATACTAGTTAGCATCATAAATTCAATAACAATTGTTTTCATACTTTATAACTGTTGTTTATGAGACTATACAGGAAACTGGCAACAAGGAAACGTAATGCTGATCAACACGTTTATAAGAGCTGTTGCCCCTCTGCTGCCGTCTTGGTTGATAGCTCTCAGCCGATAACACCATAGGTGTCGCGTTTGCCACTGCCAACCCGGAAACGTGGTGGCTAGCGTTCAGTTAATTCCTGAAGTAGATGGTTCGAGTCCAGTCACATACATAAGTGATTTTAATGAAATGTTACGTTCTTCTTGTGTTGACTGTACTGTGGATCGCCAAAGTCACATCATAAATCAACTGAGAAGCTAAATTAATGGAGAGAATGCACGTATCGATAAACTAAGGCAAATACTTTCTTTGTCTATTTTTTAGCAATTTATTCTTTAAATATGCTATACATTTTGAAATATCACGTAAAATATTATTTCCCAAGGTTCGGAAAGGAATCCGGCCACGGTATGTGAATATGAACTATTCCTCTGTAAGTCTAAAAGTATTTCGTTAATCCTTTGAGAACCAAAACATTACTGACAAATATACTTGAAAGTGAACCTCCAAACTGTCAGTGCCAGAATAACTGATAATATTTTTCTACGATTTCATGAAAAAAGTACATCATCCTAGGATAATTTTTAAGTTAGAAAGCAAGCGAAAGTTTCGATATGATAAAACTAGTTTGCGTAGCAGTTACTGATTCAAAATGCTATTCAGACCTCCTATTATCAAAACATATTGTTCTACTGTCTTCGTTGTATAGGCCTACGTAAATGATGTTAAAGGCAAAATTATAGTCAGAACCGATAAACATTTTTACCACAAGAAGTCTAACAAATTCCGTCAAATCGCTGAAATCAATTACTTAATATTTGTCATATAGAACTTAACTGTCTCCTGTAGTATGCTTAGTACTGGAAGAAATTATTTATTGATATTCTCTATTGTAAACTATGTATCAACAAATTTGTTACCATCACAGCTATAACAATATGGAGTTCTAAATATTGAAGGCATATTCTATGGTCCGTCAGTTGTGATAGAAACCACACATATTTTATAGTATCGGAAAAAAATCGGAGAAGACAACTGGTGGTGACGATCGATTGGATTTCCATACTGTCTTGTGTGGGACTGATCTCACGGTCTTGCTCGATTAAATAAACTGGTAAATAAACACGTCTGAACACTGAACGAGAGGAGTGCACTTTGGAGGAATTTTTATCGTCTTCAGGCATTTCATCATCTCACAATAATCATTTTAAAAAAATGTTGCCGCCAGCGAGATTCGATCTGACTACGACTGGGTTTAAGAGGCAAAGAGCATGCTCTTTGCGCCACTATTTCCTTGACACTTTCTTAATGTAGGAAGCTTTTGAACGCAAAGGAATATTTCAATGCCGATTTTCTGGGCAAGGCGAAGAATTGCATGTTACTGCTTTGCCACATTCACCTTTGCTTATGAGCTTATATTACGCAACGTATGAATCGGATCTAAATTTTACTGCTTTGCTTCTCTGGTTTCTAAATGTGTCGAAATCACGTCGCCTGTAATTTCTCAACTGCACACATGTTTGGAAAATAATTATTTTACAACAGAACTAACATCACGTTTCAGTAACAAATAACTTATTGTGGGAATTATTTGTCTAATTCTGTAGGTGGACTATAATTATTATGCACCGTCCTCAAGGAAAACAAAAATATTATGTGAAAACATGAGAGGAAATCGCATGGAACTAAATATTAGCACTGTAAAAAATTAAACGACCACTGACATTCAAAAATTTACATCCAGATTGCCGTCGTAGACCAAACATAAATTCTTATCTAACTGATATAAATAAAGAAAGTTCATTGAGAATCTGTGCTAGAATCAAAGTGTTCTTAAATTACCGTTTTTTTTTCGTTTCGTGCAATGCTGCTAGTAGTTTTCATAAACATTATCGCATGTGCTTTACAGTATTGCGATTTGATACCTACGGGGGCTTAATGCTAATTGCTTAATAAAGCATGGATTTTTATGCCTTGTTTTTTGTTTGGAATTACTTCACTATACTAACATAAATAAATACCACCATTCACCCGTATTAACATGGAGTGATTTGGGGAAACCCCAAATCTTGATGACCGGGCGAGTATTCGACCCTGTGTCCTCCCTAATGAGAAGCCAGAGCTTCACCGCTTATCCCACCACGCCCGGTCATTCACAATCTGTCACTGCGGCTACAAAAATCCATGTTCCGAAATGGTAATGATGTAGAAAAGTAGATAATTTTTCAACCTTTAAAATGAAGAATATAGATATTAAAGAAAAAATTGATTTTGTCCCTATAAATGCTTAGGAGACCGTACTTTTGGATTGCTCCCGTACAGGGCCGGCGTTTCGTGTTAGGCCCGGGTGGGTAGTCAGACAAGAAAAAAGGGGGGGGGGGCAGTCACCTGAAATATCTTACATCTTACTTAAAACAATAATAGTGGTAACTATGGAATAAAATTCTTAAGGGAAATTTATAGGAGTAAAAACTAGAAAATGAATTTAAAAATTTATCATAAAATTTATTCACTAATATATTTATTCAGGGGCTCAGGGGACCCCCAAGCATACCTCAGGGGGCCCCCAAGCGAAGTTCAGAGGGACCACGGGCCTTCACGGTAAACTGGCGACCTTTTTTTTTTAGCTCTACCGTCATCTAAGGTCTAAGGGGGCTCCTGAGACACAGGGAGCCCCTCACACTAAGGGCTCCTCACTGCTCATGGGGCCCCCAACCACTGCTCAGGGTGCCCCAGGCACAACTCAGGGGCCCTCATCCTCAGCTTAGGGTGCCTCTAGCAGCAATACAAAGCAAAAAAATGTTGCCCATTTGGCCTGAGGCCCAAAAATAAATTTTTTGCTCCTGGGCCCTTGTTGACCTAGCTACGCCACTGTATTTATTAAATATATTTTAGCTGTGTAAAAAACATCATTATTTTTTTAATTTACTATTATTCAGTATTAATTGCGCAATGCAAAAACTGTACTGCGCTTTTGTTTGTTTGGAAATGAAACGATTCAATAATTTTTCCAAATCAAGTTCGTCAGTAAGGTTGCTATATACATGTAATATAACAATGTTATTTAATCGATCTTGCAACATTGTCGATCTTATGTAACTCTTGAGTCGGCGTAAGACCAAAAAACTTAGTTCATTTGAACGGGACGACCCAGGAATTGTGATGAGTAGTCGGAAAAACTGTACAAACTCTGGTATGAGTTTTCTAGTCCATAGGCACTTCTGTAAAAAATCTACACCCGTTCTTAAATTTTTTGGCTCCTCCTCTTGCCTTTTTAAAAGTTGCAAAAACATGAGCAATCTTTCTTGGTCAAAATCATAATTTTAGAAATTTATAATTTTTTCTACATTTATGGGCTGTCCCAGAATAATAGTTCTAACGATTTGAAGAACTGGGAGGAATCGTTGTCGAATAGACTCTTTAACGACATTAGTACTTGGTCACAAACTTCAAAATAAGATTTGCGGAGAAAATCTTGAGGTGTTTCGAATCGGAGATTTTCACTCTTACCTTGATCGAGACGCTTCGAAATTTTGCGTTGATGTGGGATTTGAGGGTCGCCGAGTTCAAAGTTAGTACCTAACTGTTCACTTTTCCACCAAATTTCTTCGAATTTTGACTCTCGAGCACAGCACAACAGCGGTGATTGCTTCTGTCTTCTCACACGATTCAATAACACATAGATTAGATTTCTGTAGATCTGCACTCAAAATTTCGACGCAATAAAAATTTTCTATCATCAGTTGTTATTTGCATTACTACAGTTTGAGGTCAAATATTGCTTTTCGAATATGGCAAGTATACCAAACATTCAAATCTGGGTGAATTTTTTGATACGCTAAGAGAACTACCCAAGTTGTGGAACGTCAAATATGAAATTTTCAAGGATCGCAAGAAAAATAGAATGCGTAAAAAAAATCATTGTTCTTTTCCATAAAAATTGGTCTAAATACGAATATTGATCGTTTTAAGAAAAGAATCAGAAATATTAGAACTGGCTACCGGAGGCAATTGAAAAACATACAACTGAGCTAAAGGTTTGGAGCAGGAGCCAAAGAGAGTACATGGCATGTTACTCCAAATCACTATTCGCTACGGTACCAGGAGGTTAAAATCCCCAAAGAAAAACTTTTTTCATGACACTACAAGTCTCTTTCTACCAAGAATTAATGGCGATATAGCGGTGAATAATTTTAAATCCTCGACGCTTTGACCACTAGCTAAAAGTATCGGGGCTGCGAACGACCATTCGTTCACAGCAATAAAATCCTCATGCTGGTTTCTTTTTAAATAAATTTTCGCAATTTGTCCTACAATTCATAGTAGGTTTTATTTCCCAGTCTTAAAAAGTTTTGAAAATAGTCAGGTTTAGTGACGTGTATCTCCCTCACTAAAAATTGAACGGAGAAATCTGTGCAGTTTTGATGCCATTTCTTTGAGACTAGCAGGATGCATCTCATCTTCACACAACTCTCTTAAAACTAAAAACTACAATTTTCACCCACTCATATTTCACAAACTACGCTCTACTATAGCCAAAATGCTTAAAACCGCCATACAAAATAATAGAAAGCAGCAAGAGAAAACATCCAGCAAATAAACCTGATGACACGTACTCGGACCGCGGACGTGATGTTTATATGTACAACTTGGTTGCCAATAAACTTCACTACAAAGTTGGCAATCAAGTTGGTCGTCTGTGGGCCTCTTATGTATGTGTTTTATCGTATGATAGTAGCGTGTCTCAAAATGAAACCAATACTAAGTCCTATTTAGATATTTGTTTACAAAAAAACTGAATCTGTGACAAAATGTGCATTAGGTAAAAAGAATATTCTCTGAAAGAACATACCACCATTGCCTAGGAAAAAAAAAGTTTTAAATCCGTCTATCCAGAATAATTTAAAACGTCTGAAAAATTAAATGATGATTTTAAGTTACATGAAAAAAAAAACGAATATCACTCTAGTCAAATAGTAAAAGCAAAAAGGACTTCAATTAAAAGTACATCCTCTTAAGTGATGGTAAATGAACGATCGCAAATATTCTATGTTGTCTCCATTAGTCCGCAGGTTTTTGTTAGCCCCGCCTAGTAGTGTCACTAGCGAAAAATTGTTCAGCGAAAGAAGGTTTAATTTGTGAGGGAGGGAGGGGGGAGGAAGAAAAAAATTAAAAAGGAAATAAGTCTGCTAAGCGTTTGTTTTTAAAATATAACTTGTCACTTTTAACTTCCGAATATTAATTATAGTAATTAGAAAACTACTACTTCAAAGTCAGTTACTGTTAGTTTGATTTGATTATTAAAATAAACATTATTTCACATGTCATTTTTATTAAATAGAAGTAACTAGACACGAAATGAAGATTCTGTGCACAATTAAATTAAACTTCGGCTTCTGTTTCCGCTTCCATAATGCCGCTTCCGTTACATCTCTAGTATATACACGTGAATATTCATTACATGCACACGTATTTATGTATATAGTGAAGAACAAGAATAAGAATTTTACTTTTACTTACTTTCACTACTTTGACTGTCAGCTGACTGAACAAGGCCATCTTTTAAGGTTCCAGTGGATCCTTCGTCTAAGGGCGATGTAAATTTATCCTCCACGTTCTGCTGTCGTTTAGCATTATCTACACTCAATTCATTTCTCCTTTTCAGCTTCACTATGAATTTATCCATTTGATTTTGAAACTCCTTCGAAATACACTAATGCAGCTTTCACACACGATTGTTTTGGACATACACTATGTTACCGTAGCATTCTTGTTTCACGCACAACGATTGTTTGCTCAGTTGGCGACAGCTAGGGTGGCGGTCTCTATTGAAACATCAAAGGGATTTAGCGCGTCGCTAATGGTGTTGTGGATAGACACGCATTTTGAAAGATGAAACTAAGTTACTTATCTAGTCTACTCTCTCTTTCTTTCTTTCACGCAATTCTTTCCTCTATGCACTCTCAAATTCCGGGTGGGTAAAATACCCACCCGGGAAATTCCGGGTGGGTACTGCTACCCACCATACCCACATTATCCGCTGGCCCTGCTCCCGTATAATAAACATAGATTCCTACAGTTTTTTTTTAGTTTTTTTTTATATAAAAAGAACGGCTATAATTTGCAGCGTTACTATATGAGTACTAAAATTATATTAAAAATCAGTTGAATTCTAACCAAATGTTCTGTTCGTGATAAATTATTTGCTGTACGTGATCTAAAGGTATTCTTCTTCGCCGCAGGAAATAGGAAAAATACGACTTATTTACTGGTGCAACATTGACAGATTGCTTCCTCCGATGTTGTCAAATGTTCTGCTGATAGCTGACCTGTATTCGTTTCCGCATGTAAGAAGTCACGTCTTAATAGCTAGACGTTATCGAAAGAACGGAGACATTGACGACATGGAAAAAATGTTCTACCAATTTGATCTATCATATTTTTATCAAACGGATGATTATTTCTGTTATAACAGTTTGATACTTTATACAGATCACCAGTAACTAATTATTCACGAAATTGTGTATCTTTATAACATTTTACTTGCTTATGCAACAGACAGGCGCTGGTTTCCGCAGGGCAAAGCGGCTGAGTGGTAGCGTTCTGCCATGTGGGTATAACAGTCGTAGGTTCGAATCCACTGCTAGTTGAATATTTTTTTTTATTCTTTAATTTCCCAATTATTACTTAAATGCCAATATTCGTTGTTTATCAACTCTCTCCACGGAATCTGAAACGTATTTCCAATATTTCACTTGAATATCTCAGATTTCAGACTATTCTATTACATTGTTCTGAAGGAATAAATCTAAGGCACGTGGAAACGGATTGTCCATGGTGTGTTGGAAAGAGAGGTCGTTTATTATCACTTAGGAGGGACATCCCGTTTAAAATGAAGATATGCTTTTAAAAAAAACTATCTTTGGTTATGGCAACTGGATTTGGTACGTTTACCATAGATGCAACAAAATTATCAGGAATGAGAGAAATTAGGATGAAATTTGGAAGAGATATAATGCATAATAGTTTTTGCCCGAAACACGAAGAGCATCGTAGATGGAACATTCACGACTTATTAAGGATATTTGTGGATTGAGCATCTTTCAGCATTGTTGGACAGAAGGTTCAAAACATTAAAGATTTTACAAACTTCGTAATATAGTGCTTACTGATAAACTGTATAAAACTCAAATTGTTGAAACTGTAGGTTGTAATTACAGCTTCTTAAGTTCACAGAACAAGTGTTCTTAAAAAAAAGAATGAACTCATTATTTTAAAACTTTTTTCTGATTACTGCGGGGCAGTATCATTCCTCAGTTCACAAAAAATAAAGTTCTGCAGATGGTAGTACCACAGTAGCACGAGACAATCTTACAAGTTGACATTATAAAGCAAATTAGATCAATGCAATTGAAATTTTTAAACGAAATTTAACAGTCATCCCCAACCAACATTGAAATCCGACACATACTGCTCACATGCACATCTATTTGCTAAATATTCTCAAATTTTTTACTGCAAACTGTTCACTGAGAATGCTAAGAATTCTTAATTATCGATAGTAATAGCCATTCACATCATGAATTTGCTTAGATATGTTCAATATCGTAAGGTTCAAGGCAGAACATTTCACATATTGTAGCTTCCTGAATATTCCGGCTACACGGGTGGCAGGGGCCGTGTGGAGTGCATTGGGGGATTTTTTAGGCTGAGGGAGGAAGAACCGAAACTGGGATTACAGTTAGGGGCAGCCCAATCAAATTCGGCACCTTATGTTAGGAGTAGCGTAAATCAGACTCGACCGTTAAAAGTACTCGTTGATCACTGTAGAAGTGTTTGTAATAAGCAGCCTGAGCTTGAAAGTATTATTAGTAGCACAGAAGCAGATATTGTATTAGGTACTGAAAGCTGGTTAAAACCGGATATAAGTCAGCAGAAATTTTTGACGATAGCATGAATGTTTTCCGTAAGGATTGGTTGAATTCTAATTGAGGCGGTGTATTTATAGCCGTTAGTAAACATCTGTCGTGTAACGAAATAAATATCGATACGATCTGTGAAATCCTATGGATTAGACTAAAAGTAGCTAGGAAAAAATTTGTAATAGGTTCCTTCTATCGTCCACCAAATGCAGATGTCGCTATTGCTGAGGCCTTAAGAACTAATGTAAGTAATATAGCTCGTCAATTTCCGGATCATGCAATAATACTAGGTGGTGACTTTCCGTATATCGACTGGACTAATTACGTCCACGTTACTGGTGGCAGGGATAAGACATCCTGTGAAATTATTCTTGACCTTTTCTCAGATTTTAATCTTGAGCAGCTCGTCACTGAATCAACGCGGTGCCACAACGATAACGAAAACATTTTAGATATTCTCGTTACGAATAGGCCTGAATTATTCCCAGACATTTCTACCACCACGGGAATAAGTGATCATAAAGCTGTAATTGCTACAGTAAAATTAATAGCCGCGCGCAAAAAGAAAAAGAAAGGGTCGTTTACAGGCTAGAAAAGGCCCCAAAGGAGAGTATAAGAACGTTTTTGAGGGATAATTACATTACCTTTACAGAAGGAAGAGGCTCGGTTGAAGAGATGTGGTTTCGATTCATGCGTATTGTCAGGGAAGGTATGGACTTATATATACCGAAAAGGACGATCAGGGATTGGAACGATCCCCCGTGGCATGCGCATGGAGTTAAAAGGTTACTTAAAAAGCAAAGGAAGATACACGTACGCTCAAGGAGGACGGTGTATAGGAGTGATTTAGAAAAGCCAGCTGAGACAATAGGACAGGTCAAGAATGCGATGCGCGAGGCCTTTAATGACTTTAGGAGCAACTCACTTTCCAAGAGTCTCAACGAAACCCCAAAGAAATTGTGGTCGTATATAAAAAAAGTTAGTGGTACTGACAACAATACGTCAGTTCTACTACAAGACAGTCAGGATGTTTATGACAGCCGCGAAAAGGCTACCGTATTTAACACCGAATTTAAAAATTCTTTAACTGACGAAAACATGGAAAACATTTCCGCTTTTGCACGGCGTGTAGAATTTGAAATGGATCCAGATCAAATTGATAGTGTAGGTATCATAAAGCAATTAAAGCTCATGAAGTGCGGGAAGGCACCGGGTCCTGATGATATACCAGTAAAAGTAATTTCGGAATCCGCGGAAGAAATAGAAACATTTCTGTCAGATATATTTCGTAAATCTTTAGAGGAAAGGAAAGTACCTTCCGACTGGAAAATAGCGCAGGTGATTACCGTTTTTAAGAATGGAGATCGGAGAGATCCTAGGAATTATCGACCGATATCGCTAACATCTGTTTGCAGTAGAATTCTGGAGCATGTCATATGCTCTACCGTTATGAAGTTTCTAGATGAAAACGAGTTACTTACAGCGAACCAACACGGATTTCGGAAGAACCGATCGTGTGAAACGCAACTGGCTTTATTTTCGCAAGACGTAATGAAGATTATCGATGCAGGATCACAAGTTGATGCTATTTTCTTGGATTTCCAGAAAGCTTTTGACTCTGTACCACACAACCGGCTTTTGGCGAAGATTCGAGCTTACGTATATCTTATCAGATTTGTGAATAGAAACGCGATTTTCTAACTGGTCGGTCGCAGTATGTAGTTGTTGACGGGGAAGCCTCTTCAAAGCAAGATGTTACTTCGGGCGTTCCTCAAGGAAGTGTAATAGGGCCACTTCTTTTCTTAAATTTTATAAACGATCTCGGTAACAACGTTAATTGCAGGATGCGATTTTTTGCTGATGTTGCACTTATTTATAGGGAAGTGAGGTACTCTGACGATTGCTTAAAAATTCAGCGCGATCTGGATGTTATTTCGGAATGGTGCCGTAAATGGCAGCTTACACTTAACTGCAAAAAGTGCAAGGCAATGCTAATAAGTAATAAAAAGATCCCGTTTTCTCACGATTACAAAGTTAACAATTCAGTTGTTGGCACGGTAGACTCCTTGAAGTATCTAGGCGTAACAGTACGAAGCAACTTGAAATGGGACTTGCACATAACTTCAGTCGTAGGTAAAGCTAATTCTAAACTACGTTTTATAGGTCGTATTTTGAGAAGTTGTAATGCTCATACAAAGGAAATTGCGTACAAAACACTAGTTCATCCGCATTTGGAATACTGTTGAGCAATTTGGGATCCGTATCGGAAGGGATTGATTGATACGTTGGAGAATGTACAGAGGAGAGCCGCTCGATTCGTGACCGCTAGTTACAGTCCTTATGTAAGTGTCACAGAGCTGATACGTGGGTTGGGCTGGGATTGTTTGGCGGACAGACGACGTCGTTTTCATTTGAATTTGTTGGAGAATATGCGAAAATCTTTAATTTACGAGTGCAACGAAATACTTCTTCCACCAACCTATTTAGGTCGCAATTACAGATGGGATAAGATTCGAGAAATAAGATGCCGTACTGATAAATTTATGTATTCTTTCTTTTCTCGTTCTGTTCGGGATTGGAATGCACTGAATTAGGATTGGTGCTTAGCTGAGTTTAATGGAAGGGTTTTATTGGAGATTGAGGGCTTGAGGATTTCTGGTTTCAAGGATATGTTGGTAAGCTAATTCCCATCTGCGGAGTTCTGTAGGTTGTGGTATCAGGGAAAAAACTCATAGCCCTTACTGTAAAACGGTTGTTGAAAATGTTCAGTTTGTGGGTCCCAGGATGTTTTGTCACTCTATGGTAAAAGTTGCTGGTATCCACTGTTTGCCTATGGCCATTCATTATCATGGAGAGTGAGTTAGTGGTCAGGCCTACATATGAACTTGTACAGTGGAGGCACGTGAGTTGATATATGAGGTGTGTTGTGGCAAGTCCAATGATGGAAAAGGTTTCTTCTGTAATCGGATTGGAGTACGTGGTGGTAGTATTGTGCCTGTTGCATGTTTTGCAGTGGGGTCTGTTGTATGGAAATAATCCGTGTGGTGGTTTGGTGGGAATTACGAGGTGAATATTTGTGAAACAAGAAGTTCTTGAGGTTGGATAGTCTGCTGAAGCACGTGAGTTGGACAGCGGGCAGGATTTTTTTGAGAAGGGTTCGCATCTCGGCGAAGTACGGTGAGAAGTAATGCCCATGACGAAGGATTAAGTTACTGGTCTCAAGACTAGGAAACAACTGGGCGAAGAAAGCGGGGCCACGGTTAGTTTTAAGAGGTAGGGCAATAGGGTAGTTGTGTGGAGGATGGGTTGTAGCACGAGAGGTTTGATTTTGTACCATTTCAAGAGGGGTGGGGGATGAAATCGCGGGACATGAGTGCTTTGGACAGGGTTTGTGTGTATCTGGAGTGAGATTCTTCATCGGAACAGATGCTTCTCGACATATGGCCAGAGTGTAAGGAAGGAAATGTGTGGCGTGGGATGGCAGCTGTTGAAATGAAGGTATTGTCGTAGATAAGTAGGTATGATGTGAGAAGAGTTATGAAGGACCTCATTCTGTAAGGAAATATCAACATCAAGAAAGACAACATAGGTTTGGGAGATAGTCCATGTAAAGTTGAAGGAGTGACTATTGTTTAGGGAATGGACGTAGTCTAGTGGGTGATTTTCATTGTGGTTGCAGATCATGAGAACATCGTTTATGTATCGGAACCATACAAGAGTCTTGGGTGAGATTTTGTTGTTCCAGACGATCCGGGTAATAGTTTCGCATAGGTTGGGACCATGCGGGTACCGATGGCAATGCCGCGTATCTAATGTTAATCTTGAGAGTTGAAGGAAAATAACCTTTTAGGCAAAATGAGGTATGCCAAGGAGATTAGGAGGCTGCCAGGGGGTCACATTTCCAGGAAGTGTCCCTTTGCAAAGAGGCCCAGACAACGGGGGATGTTGGTGTACAAGGACATGACATCTATAGAGATAAGGAAGGAGTTTGGTTGTAGAAGATTGGGGACTGTGGAGAAGCGTTCAAGTAACTGTCTGGTATCTTTTCTAAATGAGGGTGGCTTCTGTAAAAGAGGTTGGAGATGCTGATCAACAAGAGCAGTGGGTGATCCATATGCTGCAACTATAGGTCGTCCTTCTTGTGGATCTTGGGAAGGCGGTACAAGGTGGGGATATGCGGAGGAGTGACCAGGATTTGTGTGAGAGGCCTTATAAGCGGTCTTGGAGGTCAAATAAAATGCGCGCTTATTTGCCAATTGTGGTAGTGGAATCTATGGGATGTGTACGGTACGTGCTAGTGTTAGAGAGATGTCTTAAGTCCTCGATGTTATAATCACTGTGGTCCATGACTATGGTCGTTGAGTCCTTGTTAACTGGGAGGATGATAATGTTCTTATTCTTCGACAGCCGGGTTCAAAGGAACTGAGATTGTTTGATTGGGGAATAGAGTTAAGGATAGAGTTTGAGGACAGGTTGAATGGGAGGAATTCCTGGAACAAGAGGTGAGATTGGTATTAGGAAAGGAGAGTTGTGTCTAGTTGGGATGGAGGTTTGAACCGATCTAGGCAGGAATCTGTATCATCACGCCGATTGTCGTTGTCCTCCGTGGTGGCAAAGTGTTATCGCTATCGGAGAGGGTCGAAGAATGCGGCATGGTCGAATCTCGAATTCGGAGAAAGTGATAGTTGTTTAGAAAGAACGGAAAGTTGGGTTTCTGATAAAGTAGTAGAAGAAAGATTAACCACAGACTGTTGTGGTTTAGCAGAACGTGGGATGGGGACTTTTGGCGTAGTTGGTAGAAGGCTTGGATGAGGGAGACGGAAAATATGAGCAATAAATGGGTTTCGGTAACCAAGGGAAGTGTGTACTGGGTACAGTTAAAATGTTGGAGGAGGTGGTTAGAGGTAGACCTATAGCTAGACAGCTTTTTGTTAGGGCAGAGAGCTTCCGCAGATGTTTTTGTGCACGTTTTTCTCGTTTGTTTTTTTTACATTCCGTGAGGAGTAGCTGATTGAATAAATTAGGGACAGACAGTTTTAGCTATGCAGAATGCGAGACATCTTCATACTGGAGCTGTTGGAGGACTAGCTTGATGAAGATGTGGGATTGGATAAAATGAAAGGAAGAGAGGGACAGATTGCAGCTAGAGACCAGGAGTTTTATGATTAATGCATTTCGAGTCATGTTGAAGGAGAGGCAGCAAGAGGATGTGAGAACAAACACACTTTGGTGAAGCAAAAAATAAAAATAAATGAAAAAGCGTGCAATGCGAAAAATGAACTTCTTAAACTGCCTGCTGCGAGTGGGGGTCTATACGATATACAACAGACACTCTACTGCCGAAGAGCAGAAAAAAAAAACTCTTATGAAATAAAAATGATGTGTATCAGATTTACGATTTCTTTCAGGATGGATATATAAATAAATATATGAACATCAGTGAAGTTTCCTCTTTTTAAAACTTTCCTTTCCTCTTGCTTTAAAGTAAATTTCTTGATGTTATTTTCTTCCTAGAGTTTTTTTTGAGTTGACATCTGAAATAATCTACCTTCTGTTTCACCTGAAATAATAAATTTCCCTTACACAAGCATAAGACGTAAAAATAATTCATATTTCTCTACCAAACAATTCCAAATTATGTCTTTGACAGTGTTAATGATGGGTTCACCATAAATGGCTTTTAGTTCTTTGATAAAACTTAATACATGCGTTTCAATATATCATACATATTAAAACCAGACATACACACAAACATTTGAGGCAAGTCCCTTAAACAGGTAGTTTTTGTGAATTTTCTAGGTTTGCATACTTTGAATGTGCATATCTCTGACTTACTAAAGCCACTGAGTGTAACCACATATGGTATTAGTACAATTTTAGCCATTGGTTTGAAAAAAATAGTTTACTTTGCTTATTTTCAATACCAAATGTCAAATGCAATATTATTCTGCGACAGTTTAACTCATAAAGTATTCAGAGCCAAAAAGCGAGTAATATGAATTGTATGTGGGGTTAGCAGTAAAATATCTTCCAGATATCTTTTAAAGATGTTAGAAATTTTAACATTGGTGGCTGAGTGTACATACACATTAATGTCCTTTGTAATTACCATTTATTCTCTATTTGAGACAAATATTAAAACACACAATTATGGCACTAGAGGTAAAAATGATCTTCACAAGGATTAAAAGTCATCATTTATTCAGAACGGGGTCCTATATTCAGGGATGCCATACAATACAATACAATACATCCATTTTCCATTGATCCCAATATAAGAGAATGGCTCTGTGGGATGTGGAAAGTAGTCAATTTACAGATAAACAGTTGCATAACAAAAAAATAAGTACACCGCTAGATGTACAGTCATAGCATACATGGTACATTAAACAATTCCATTACAAAGTAATACATACACCAGAAGATGTACAGTCATAGCATACATGGTATATTAAAAAAAATTCCATAACAAAATAATACGTACACCACAAGATGTACAGTCATAGCATACATGGTACCGTAAACAATTGCATAACAAACTAAATACATACACCAGGAGATGTACAGTCATAGCATACATGGCACATTAATTATGTAAACTACATTTACACAAACTACTGGTAGTTTATTTTGTAGATACCTTAGAAATAAATTCTTGGACAGAGTAGAAGGAGTTGTCAATTAAAAATTCTTTCAATTTTTTCCTGAATTTATTTTTTTCATCTGCTAGACATTAAAGATATGTTTCTATGAATATCGGACCCCTTTTTGAACAAATGACTGTGATTTGTAATCTTTGTGAAGATCATTTTTTCTTCCAGTACCATAATTGTGTATTTTACTATTTGTATCAAACAAAGTACAATTTGTGACTATAAAGGAAATGAATGTGTATATATACTAAGCCACCAATGTTAAAATCCCTTATTTCTTGAATAGCTCTCTACATGTAGTTCTATTGCTAACTCAATACATAATTCTTATTACTTGCTTTTGGGCTCTGAACATTTTGTCTCTATGGGTAGAATTGCTCCATAATATTAATCCATTTGACATTAAGGAGTGAAAATAAGCAAAATAAACTAGCTGCCTCATACGGAGATCACCTATAGCTGAAATTATACGAATTGCAAATGTGGCTGAACTCAATCGCTTTAGTAAGTCAAAACCATGTACTTTCCAATTTAAATCATGATCAATATACAAACCTAGAAATTTCACACACTCTACCTCTTGAATGGACTGGCCTGAAAATTTTATGTCTATATCAGGTGTTAATTTGTGTGATATACTGAATTGCATATACTGAGTTTTATCAAAGTTTAAAGACAAGCCATTAGCTGTAAACCATTTATTAATCAGTTCAAAGACATAATTTGAAATATATTCTGTAGATAAATCTGGAGTGTAATTCGCAAAACATCTTAAATGTCTGGTGGGGGATAAGATAAAATTTAAATAAAAGTAAAAGTTTTTTTAATAGACAACTCCTTCTACGCCATCAAAGAATTCATTTCTAAGGTTTCTACAAAATAATTGACAGTAGTTTGTGTAAATGTTGTTGATATAATTACTGTACATATTACACTGCTACAGTGCATCTTCTGGCCTATAAATCTATTTTGATATGCCATTGTTTATCTGTAATTGACAATTTTTCACATCCACAGAACCATTTTTTATATATATATATATATATAATGGGGTCTATAGATGATGAATGTATTTATGGGATTCCTTATTTTCAATTAGGTGCTTTCCTAAAATATATTTTGCTGCATAATAAAAGTTTATAAATTACTAGTTCGCCAAGAATCGATCATTTTTAAAGCTACATAAAAACTTCTTAGATATACATTTACTGTAACTTCTTTTTTTAATAACTATAATTTTGTATTAGTCTCCACTGGAATATGGAGATCTGCGTTGTAGTGATCGTTTCAGTACTTAGCTATAGAAAGTAAGCATATTGAATTAACAAATTTCCATTATTTATATTTTCAGTTGCTTTCCTAAATAATTGTTACAAATTAAATGTTTATAATATACTGGTTCGTTCAGATCCATAATTTTTACAGCGACGCAAATCATGAAATGTTCTTAGATTTACCTTTCTCCTTTGTTTAAAAAATTTTAATATTATATTTGCCCCTCTGGAACTTTGTGATCTGTGTTGTTCGTGTATTATGCGGTATAATATCATTTCTAGTTCAATGTTTTTCTGTTTAAAGATTAGAGTCTTTCGTTCCGGTGCCATTAATATCTAATTGCGAAACCATAAGGACTTAGAATCCATGTTAGAATCCTTTACCAATATTAATAATTTTAGTGATCTGCGACATGACGTCATGTTGCAAAAGTTGGGTTCTGTGGATTTTGCGAACTT
This sequence comes from Vandiemenella viatica, assembly GCA_031002005.1. Taxonomy (NCBI): domain Eukaryota; kingdom Metazoa; phylum Arthropoda; class Insecta; order Orthoptera; family Morabidae; genus Vandiemenella; species Vandiemenella viatica. The sequence continues at coordinate 352,856,517 of CM061921.1, forward strand.
AGTTATCCTTAAGGAATTTATCTTTATTGATAGGCATGATAGAGATAGTTTAACAAATGTATAAGGACATAGAATCCATTATAAATTGTGATAATTTAATAGATATGCAGACTGCACGCCATTGTATATGACGTCAAGCTTAAAGCACTGGGTTCTGTGGATTTCGGATTTAACATGCTTAGTTTACCCTTAAGGAGTTTTTATTTATCTATAGCTTTGACAGAGATATTTTGACCAATGCATATATTTAAAAGTTTGTTGTATGATGTGAAAATCATTCTGAGACGATATAGAAGAAAAAGCTAAGAGGATCAATGGATTTAGTGGGAACTTTTAATGCAGAGGTTAGTACCAAACTCTTGTTTTCATAGTTTTTGCAGTGCTTCAATAGTTTTTATAACCACTGAAGCTGTGAAGTATGCAGCAAAAAATCTTAACCAATAATGCTATTTACACAGTCCAGGGGCTGTAGTCAAACCATAACCTTTATTTCTTGTACTTAGGCCTGCCAGGTTATATGAGAAACGCAGAATGAGTAGTTTTGTTTTTGTGGCTCAACGTTTCCCGAAACTGGAGAGTAAACAAAGATTTTTCCTTCAGTGCTACTGTATTTATGAGAATGGTGGGTGTAATTTCGGGGTAGGAATTTAAAGGGTATAGTAAATATTACAATAAAAAGAGTATTGCTTATATGTGTGTGTGTTGATACAGATTTCTATAGAATACACACGTTATCATGCATGATAAAGCGAAGATGATTTAAGACTAAATAATCCAATTATAACAAAAGTATGGCTTTTTAGTTCACTGATAAGAAGCTGCTTTTAAAAGACATAGAACAGTCGTATATATTATACAGAATGATACAGGATTTCACAGAATTTACAATACAATACATTCATCTTCCATTGATCCCAATATAACAGACTGGCTCTGTGGGATGTGGAAAGTTGTCAATTTACAGATAAACAGTTGCATAACAAAATAATAAATACACCAGTAGATGTACAGTCATAGCATACATGATAAATTAAACAATTCCATAACAAAATAATACATACACCAGAAGATGTACAGTCATAGCATACATGATACCGTAAACAATTGCGTAACAAAATAAATACATACACCAGGAGATGTACAGTCATAGCATACATAGTAAATTAATTATGTAAACTACATTTACACAAGCTAATGGCAGTTATTTTCTAGGTACCTTAGAAATAAATTCTTTGACAGAGTAGAAGGAGTTGTCAATTAAAAATTCTTTCAATTTTTTCCTGAATTTATTCTTATCATCTGCTAGACATTTAATATGTGTTGGGAGCGTATTGAAGATATGTATCCCAGAATATCGGACCCCTTTTTGAACAAATGACAATGACTTGTAATCCTTGTGAAAATCATTTTTACTTCTAGTGCCATAATTGTACCGGTTACTCAAGATTCTATCGTCACAATTGCATAGTTTTTTTTGTATAGGTCGGAAATTTATAATCGTATAGCATGAAGGAGTATTTATAAACATGTTGAATCAGTCTTAGTAAAAAGATGATTATATGTATTATTGACTAGATTATATTAAAATTATGTATAGCTCAGTAGCGTAGCTAGGTTAACAAGGGCCAAGGGGCAAAAAAATATTGGGGCCTTCAGGTCAGATGGGCCTTTTTTTTTAGCTCTACCAAGTCATGCGAGATTTGGTGGCGAGCTTTGGGGGTCCCCATGAGCTGGGCTAAGTGGCCCCCTGAACTTTGGGGGCCCAAATGCACTGTGTAGCCCTCCAATAGCTACACCACTGGGATAGGTATAGTTGCAAGACAGAAATTGTGCGACACTCTGCTGTTTAATTGTATTAATATATAATTAATGGTCACTTGTTACAGTTTCTATAAAATATTTTAAATTGTAGCTATTTTCATGTTTGTCTGATGTTATGATATACTGCTTAAACAATCACTCCACATGCACCCTCCCCCTCCCCCACAATTCCTTTTCCATTGGCGTTATTTAAACCTATCATGCATATCTAGCACTACTGAAACAATTTTATTCATATTTACAAGTTTATTTAAAGAATTGACTCATGTTTTAAGTAGCATTCCATAAAAATGATTTTAATGAAATTATGAAAATAAGTACTACCAAAATTCTGTAGAACTTGGAAAGAATATAAAAACGAACAAGCAAAATTACAAAAATACATGAAACACACATTTCCTTCCTGACCCCCACACACTAACCCCACACACTTTACATAAATTGAAAATAGAACAAGAAAACATTTTCTGTTGATACACTTGGGGATTACTGGAGATAGCAATGCTACTAGAACTACTTACCAGTGAGGATAATGTAATGATCATATTGCAATAGTCACTTGAAAGTCGTATTCTTTTCAAGCAGTTGTTAGGTTTTAATACACCCTGGACCAGCACGACATTGCTAGAACTGCAGAGGTATTGTGCTAAATCGGAAAGTATTTCTAGTGGCATCTTGTTCTAGTGGCATCTTGCTAGTTACTGCTTAAAAATAATATGTTTTGCGATTGACAACGCAGTATTACGACAGCAATAACTCACGCGGTGAGAAATAGTTACAACGGTATTGCCATTTCCATTAAATCCCTCACTTTAAAACTGCTGCTCCCACATCAGCCCCGAGAATAACTAAAACAGACATCATAGCAATGGTAGACATAATAATAATGGGGAAGCGTACTGTACTACACAAAACTGACACTTATTTGACAGGTATTTCCTCACAGAACTTGCTTTGTGAGAATAGAATAACTGTACAGGTACAAAAATTAATAACTTATATGTAAATATTAAGTAGGAGAACTATAAGTTAATTGTACAAATTTAGAATTGTGTTTAAATAATGTATCCAAATTTGTAAAACTGAATGTACATTTCAACACAGATTGGTCACTGATTATACTTCGAAAAGAAAGAAAAGGTATGCATTAAACTGTAAAACAACAATTTGCATTAGCCGATTTCATTAAAACTCAATTATATAAAAGGATGCCAAGGCATTAAACAAAGTGTAATTGATACTACTTTAAAAAATAAGTGGTTTATTATATTTTCAATTATTGGTCATAAGTTAATCCAAAAACCTGTGAACATCATATGCAAGAGGTACACTGGCACTGGAAATTTGTGATTAAGTTCAAATTAGTCCTGTGTAAAAATTTAATCGATATCTCAATATCAGCACAACTGTTTCTAAGACAATTTTCTGGGTTCTGTCCAAATGCTATATCTTAACGGGTATTATTAAAATGCAGTTTACAATGAATACGAAAACAGGAAAAAGGGTTGGTTACCATAATGATTTGTGAGACAGATTTATGTTTATGTGCCTGTAATATTAAAGGGCTATCTGTTATATGGGAGGACAAAAGATAAATTGTACCAATAATGTTTTGAAAAAGATAGTTATAGGAAACACAATATTTCCGGAGAAAATATGTGTGAAGTGCCTAGAGGATGCAGAAAAATATAAGATAGGTGCTACCAGTGGTGAACAAGAATTTATAAAATAAATTTTGATCTGCAAGTTATATCTGGATATGGATATTGAATTAAATAATTATAAAATAGGGAAGCAACACATACCAAACACATTGGACATAACTTCTGTGAAACAAAAGTTTTCAGTAACTGTAAATGTGAGATTAAGGATACATTTTTAAGGCAGAACAGCTGATGAATGGAATTAATTTTAAAAGTGAGTAGAATAACATTGACAGTAAATGAAGAAGCAAGTTGCAAGCCTTGACTTGCCAAGAAAATGCTGATCTAAGAGGAGAAGCCACTCTAATGCTCAGTGTGGAAGCCAGCTACAATATTTAAAAATGAAATAATTAGAGAATGCCAAAAATCTGAAGAAGGTTTTTTTTTAGTTGTATTTGAGGTAGTAGAAAAGTTTAATGAGAACAGATTATAGAAAATGTGGAAAGCAGGTGCATATATATATAATAGTAAGATAGATAATTTGTACATCAGGGACAACATAGATCAAAGTGTACTGAAAAAGAGGAAGTTGCTGCTGATGTAGGAGGTCCAGTTTTCAGGAGAGTATTTTATTTGGCTGTATAATAATAATAATTAGTAATCAAATGGTGACACCACCTGATGTTAATATTGCTAACAATTTTGCTTATATTACATGCTTTTTCTTCCATTTAATTCATTCACATATTGTGATAGAGAATTTAATCCATCCTTTGATAATTTGGCAGTTTCTGACAGCTTAATATACAAAGGAAATCCTTTCAACCATATATTCATTAAATGAAGTGCTGATTTATTTGGATGAGTCCCTCTACCTTTCCAAATATTGCTATGAAGTCATTTTGTAATACGTAGCCAAAAACTCTTACACATGTCGATCAATTGCTTCGCCTCCTTTGCATTTTCCAACACCTCCGTATCCACTTTATCGTGTTTACGATTAGTCTTGTACCTCAGTGTTTGTGTCTACTTTGAAAACTTAAGGTTCTCATTTCAATTCCTGCTCCAATCCGGTTTTTTGTAATTCACCCCCATTATGTCTTGTTTAATGAACTATTAATGCTCTGCAGTTTGGATTTAAAATTAATGTAGAGAAAAAAGGGAGGCAAAATGTATAGCAAAAAATTTGCCATGTGGTAGTTGTGGTGTTGCTTCATTTAGTTCTGTTATTCTTATCCTTCTGTCCGTATTTAAGATTTGTCAATGACATTTCTTCTGGATCAACTGAAGAGCTGATAAGTTTGTTTTCCTTGTCATTCCCTTTCAGCCGTATGTTATTGTTGGGTGTGTCTTCAATTTGTATAGTTGTAGTTTTCTCTGAGGATCATTTAGTTGCTTATTAAAATGGGATACAGGTTAATTATTTGTGCATACATATATATTTTTCTGTCTTTAATATGTTGTTTGAATTCAAGGTTGTTTTTTTTTTGGCTAGTGTAGCTTACAGATATTTATGGTTTTTTCAAGGTATCTGTTCTCCAAATATCTCTAGGTGTGCACTGATGCTAGGTTTCATTTTTGTGAAAAATACAGTTGCTGATTTACTTGAATTAATAGTAATTTTATTTTTTCTGCTCCTTTCTTCTGTTTTTCTAAGTTGACACTGCATTCTCTTGAAGATTTCTTGTGGTTTCCATCCACCAGAGTAGACCATTGTGACATCTGCAAATTGTGTGAGTTGGACGATGTTGATTATTGTAGCTCGCATATGTATGAATTAATTCCGAAAAGCATAGCTGCTATGACTGAACCTTGTGGTACACCTGCGTTCATATAATGGATGAGGAGCACATTCCTTGTTCCTCAGCGAAAAAGGTTCTATTTTCTAGAAAGCAGTTAATTAGGCATATTAATGTTCTGTCTATTGTGGTCTACGTGGTTATTTTTTAAAGGAATTTTAAATGACACGTCTTGTCATGTTATGCGGATGTATATGAACACTGCGGCTGTGAATTTGCTTTATTGGAAACCTTTACAAATGTCTTCATTTTTTTATTTATCAATCTTATTCCATGGATCCCTGCTGAGGAAGGATCTCTGGGATATGAAATATGTCATGGTTATTACATATACATACAATATGAATCATAATCATAGTGAAAACAATTGTATGTTACAAACACAAATAAAGAGAATAAAAATAAACATTAATTATTATAACTGAGTTTTGTAAAAGGTCATATTGAATGCAATTATTTATTTTGTTCAAATTCTTGAATGGAGTAGTAGGAGAGTTGAGTAAGATAATCTCTGTTTTTCTTTAAATATATCTTCATTATCCGGAAACTGTATTGTACTCTAGGGAAGAGTATTAAACAGATATATCTCAAAATAATTAACTCCTCTTTGTACTAATGACAGAGGTTTTTGTATTTTGTTCAAGTTATTGCTGTTTCTTGTATTGAAATTGTGTATCTGTGAATTAGATGAAACAGGTTAAAATGTTCAATGACAAAGCACACAAGAGAATATATATACTGATAATTTATTATAAGAATATTGAGTTTTTTAAAGGGTTATCAGGAAAAAGTTTGTGGTTTTACCCTACATCCCACATCTCTCTGTGCTTAGAAGACTTTTTTACTTTATGAAGAGTTTCCCTAAAAAATTATGCCATATGACATCACTGAATGAAAATATGATGAGTACAAATGTTTAGTTAATTCTAGACCTGCTCTTAGAGAAAGTGTTCATATTACAAAGGTGGCACTGCTTAACCTCTTCAGTAGTGAAGTGATGTGTTGGTGCCAACAGAGTTTCTCATCTAGTTAAATACTAAGGAATGTTATACTCTTTGTTTCTAGGACTGTGTCTTTTTTGTTGTTTATATGTAAATCCGGCTGTGCATAATTTTTTGTTTTAAACTTAATATAATGTGTTTTTTCAAACTTTAACTTTAATGAATTTGCGTTAAACCAATTTGCTACTTCATTAAGTACTTCACTTACATAAAATTCTTGATTAGTTTGGTGTTATTCTCACAGTCAGGTTAGTGTCATCTGCAAATAACATACTCTTTGTTTCCAGGAAGGTCATTGCTGTATAGCAAATAGAGGGGGCCTAGGACAGAGCGTTGTAGAATTCCATGTTTTATTTTTTCCCAGTCTGATGATGTATCTTTCCTTATTTTTGAGTAAAAAATGGAAATTTCATACATTTTCTGCGACTTCATAAATACCATAGTATTCCTTTTTTTTTAAAAAAGTGATTCATAATTTACACAGTAAAATGCTTTTGCAGGATCACAAAATATTCCTACAGGGCTCATTTTTTATTGAGTTCCACAAATATGTTATTTAAAAATGAAAATATAGCCATTTCTATGGATGATCGTTTTTGGAACCCGAATTGTGAATTAGTGAGGATATTATATTATGCAATACATACACCAGATGATGTACAGTCATAGCATACATGGTACATTAATAATGTCAACTACATTTACACAAACTACTGGTAGTTTATTTTGTAGATACCGTAGAAATAAATTCTTGGACAGAGTAGAATGAGTTGTCAATTAAAAATTCTTTCAATTTTTTCCTGAATATATTCCTTTCATCTGCTAGACATTTAATATTTGTTGGGAGGTTATTGAAGATATGTTTATCTGAATATCGGACCCCTTTTTGAACAAATGACAGTGATTTGTAATCCTTGTGAAGTTCATTTTTACTTCCAGTGCCATAATTGTGTATTTTGCTATTTGTCACAAACAAAGTACAATTTGTGACTATAAAGGAAATTAATGTGTATATATACCAAGTCACCAATATTAAAATTCCTCACTTATTGAACAGATCTCTACATGAAGTTCTATTGCTAACTCAATACATAATTCTTATTACTTGCTTTTGAGCTCTGAACATTTTGTCTCTATGGGTAGAATTGCCCCATAATATTGATCCATATGACATTAAGGAGTAAAAATAAGCAAACTAAACTAGCCGCCTCATATGGAGGTCACCTATAGCTGAAATTGTATGAATTTGAAATGTGGCTGCACCCAATCGCTTTAGTACCGTTAGTCAGAAACAAGTACATTCGAATTTAATTTATGATCAATATGCAAACCTAGAAATTTCACCCTCTGTTCCTCTACCTTGCATATCTAGCACTACTGAAACAATTTTATTCATTTTTACAAATTTATTTAAATCACTGACTCGTGTTGTAAGTAGAAATCCATAAAAATTATTTGAATGAAATTACGAAACTAAACACTACCATAATGCTGTAGAACTTGGAAAAGAATAAAAAACCATCAAACAAAATTACAAAAAATACATGAAACACAAATTTTCATCCTGACCCTCACCCTCTAACCCCACACACTTTACATGAATTGAAAATAGATGAAGAAATATTATCTATTGATACATTTGTGGATTATTGGAGATTGCGATGCTAGTAGAACTACTTACCAGTGAGGATAATGTAATGATCATATTGCAATAATCACTTGCAAGTCATATTGTTTTAAGCAGTTGTTAGGTTTTAATACACCCTGGACCAGCACGACATTGCTAGAACAGCAGAGGTATTGTGCTACTTGGGAAAGTATGTATAGTGGCATCTCGCTGATGCAGGGCATATTGCAAGCTAATTACTGCTTGAAAATATTATGTCTTGCGATTGACAACGCAGTATTACGACAGCAATAACTCACGCGGTGAGAAATAGTGACAACTGTATCGCCATTTACATTAAATCCCACACTTTCATAACTTGTGCTCCCACATCAGCCCTGAGAATAATGAAAACAGACAGCCTGGCAATGGTAGACATAATAATAATGGGGAAGCGTACTGTACTACACAAAACTGACACTTTTTTTGACAGGTAGTTCCTAACAGAACATGCTTTGTGAGAATATAAGAAATGCACAGTTACAAAAATGAATAACTTATATGTAAAAATTAAGTAGAAAAACTTTAAGTTAATTGTACAAATTTAGAATTGTGTTAAAATAATGTATCCAAATTTGTAAAACCGAATGTACATTTCAACACAGATTGGTCACTGATTATACTTCGAAAAGAATGAAAAGGTATGCATTAAACTGTAAAACAACAATTTGCATTAGCTGCAATTCATTAAAACTCAATTATATAAAAGGATGCCAAGGCATTAAACAAAGTGTAATTGATGCTACTTTAAAAAAATAAGTGGTTTATTATATTTTCAATTATTGGTCATAAGTTAATCCAAAAACCTGTGAACATCATATGCAAGAGGTACACTGGCACTGGAAATTTGTGATTAAGTTCAAATTAGTCCTGTGTAAAAATTTAATCGATATCTCAATATCAGCACAACTGTTTCTAAGACAATTTTCTGGGTTCTGTCCAAATGCTATATCTTAACGGGTATTATTAAAATGCAGTTTACAATGAATACGAAAACAGGAAAAAGGGTTGGTTACCATAATGATTTGTGAGACAGATTTATGTTTATGTGCCTGTAATATTAAAGGGCTATCTGTTATATGGGAGGACAAAAGAGATAAATAGCTGATAAATTGTACCAATAATGTTTTGAAAAGATAGTTATAGGAAACACAATATTTCCGGAGAAAATATGTGTGAAGTGCCTAGAGGATGCAGAAAAATATAAGATAGGTGCTACCAGTGGTGAACAAGAATTAATAAAATAAATTTTGATCTGCAAATTATATCTGGATATGGATATTGAATTAAATAATTATAAAATAGGGAAGCAACACATACCAAACACATTGGACATAACTTCTGTGAAACAAAAGTTTTCAGTAACTGTAAATGTGAGATTAAGGATACATTTTTAAGGCAGAACAGCTGATGAATGGAATTAATTTTAAAAGTGAGTAGAATAACATTGACAGTAAATGAAGAAGCAAGTTGCAAGCCTTGACTTGCCAAGAAAATGCTGATCTAAGAGGAGAAGCCACTCTAATGCTCAGTGTGGAAGCCAGCTACAATATTTAAAAATGAAATAATTAGAGAATGCCAAAAATCTGAAGAAGGTTTTTTAGTTGTATTTGAGGTAGTAGAAAAGTTTAATGAGAACAGATTATAGAAAATGTGGAAAGCAGGTGCATATATATATAATAGTAAGACAGATAATTTGTACATCAGGGACAACATAGATCAAAGTGTACTAAAAAAGAGGAAGTTGCTGCTGATGTAGGAGGTCCAGTTTTCAGGAGAGTATTTTATTTGGCTGTATAATAATAATAATTAGTAATCAAATGGTGACACCACCTGATGTTAATATTGCTAACAATTTTGCTTATATTACATGCTTTTTCTTCGATTTAATTTATTCACATATTGTGATAGAGAATTTAATCCATCCTTTGATAATTTGGCAGTTTCTGACAGCTTAATATACAAAGGAAATCCTTTCAACCATATATTCATTAAATAAAGTGCTGATTTATTTGGATGAGCCCCTTTACCTTTCCAAATATTGCTATGAAGTCATTTTGTAATACGTAGCCAAAAACTCTTACACATGTCGATCAATTGCTTCGCCTCCTTTGCATTTTCCAACACCTCCGTATCCACTTTATCGTGTTTACGATTAGTCTTGTACCTCAGTGTTTGTGTCTACTTTGAAAACTTAAGGTTCTCATTTCAATTCCTGCTCCAATCCGGTTTTTTGTAATTCACCCCCATTATGCCTTGTTTAATGAACTATTAATGCTCTGCAGTTTGGATTTAAAATTAATGTAGAGAAAAAAGGGAGGCAAAATGTATAGCAAAAATTTTTCCATGTGGTAGTTGTGGTGTTGCTTCATTTAGTTCTGTTATTCTTATCCTTCTGTCCGTATTTAAGATTTGTCAATGACATTTCTTCTGGATCAACTGAAGAGCTGATAAGTTTGTTTTCCTTGTCATTCCCTTTCAGCCGTATGTTATTGTTGGGTGTGTCTTCAATTTGTATAGTTGTAGTTTTCTCTGAGGATCATTTAGTTGCTTATTAAAATGGGATACAGGTTAATTATTTGTGCATACATATATATTTTTCTGTCTTTAATATGTTGTTTGAATTCAAGGTTGTTTTTATTTGGCTAGTGTAGCTTACAGATATTTATGGTTTTTTCAAGGTATCTGTTCTCCAAATATCTCTAGGTGTGCACTGATGCTAGGTTTCATTTTTGTGAAAAATACAGTTGCTGATTTACTTGAATTAATAGTAATTTTATTTTTTCTGCTCCTTTCTTCTGTTTTTCTAAGTTGACACTGCATTCTCTTGAAGATTTCTTGTGGTTTCCATCCACCAGAGTAGACCATTGTGACATCTGCAAATTGTGTGAGTTGGACGATGTTGATTATTGTAGCTCGCATATGTATGAATTAATTCCGAAAAGCATAGCTGCTATGACTGAACCTTGTGGTACACCTGCGTTCATATAATGGATGAGGAGCACATTCCTTGTTCCTCAGCGAAAAAGGTTCTATTTTCTAGAAAGCAGTTAATTAGGCATATTAATGTTCTGTCTATTGTGGTCTACGTGGTTATTTTGTAAATGAATTTTAAATGACACGTCTTGTCATGTTATGCGGATGTATATGAACACTGCGGCTGTGAATTTGCTTTATTGGAAACCTTTACAAATGTCTTCATTTTTTTATTTATCAATCTTATTCCATGGATCCCTGCTGAGGAAGGATCTCTGGGATATGAAATATGTCATGGTTATTACATATACATACAATATGAATCATAATCATTGTGAAAACAATTGTATGTTACAAACACAAATAAAGAGAATAAAAATAAACATTAATTATTATAACTGAGTTTTGTAAAAGGTCATATTGAATGCAATTATTTATTTTGTTCAAATTCTTGAATGGAGTAGTAGGAGAGTTGAGTAAGATAATCTCTGTTTTTCTTTAAATATATCTTCATTATCCGGAAACTGTATTGTACTCTAGGGAAGAGTGTTAAACAGATATATCTCAAAATAATTAACTCCTCTTTGTACTAATGACAGAGGTTTTTGTATTTTGTTCAAGTTATTGCTGTTTCTTGTATTGAAATTGTGTATCTGTGAATTAGATGAAACAGGTTAAAATGTTCAATGACAAAGCACACAAGAGAATATATATACTGATAATTTATTATAAGAATATTGAGTTTTTTTAAAGGGTTATCAGGAAAAAGTTTGTGGTTTTACCCTACATCCCACATCTCTCTGTGCTTAGAAGACTTTTTTACTTTATGAAGAGTTTCCCTAAAAAATTATGCCATATGACATCACTGAATGAAAATATGATGAGTACAAATGTTTAGTTAATTCTAGACCTGCTCTTAGAGAAAGTGTTCATATTACAAAGGTGGCACTGCTTAACCTCTTCAGTAGTGAAGTGATGTGTTGGTGCCAACAGAGTTTCTCATCTAGTTAAATACTAAGGAATGTTATACTCTTTGTTTCTAGGACTGTGTCTTTTTTGTTGTTTATATGTAAATCCGGCTGTGCATAATTTTTTGTTTTAAACTTAATATAATGTGTTTTTTCAAACTTTAACTTTAATGAATTTGCGTTAAACCAATTTGCTACTTCATTAAGTACTTCACTTACATAAAATTCTTGATTAGTTTGGTGTTATTCTCACAGTCAGGTTAGTGTCATCTGCAAATAACATACTCTTTGTTTCCAGGAAGGTCATTGCTGTATAGCAAATAGAGGGGGCCTAGGACAGAGCGTTGTAGAATTCCATGTTTTATTTTTTCCCAGTCTGATGATGTATCTTTCCTTATTTTTGAGTAAAAAATGGAAATTTCATACATTTTCTGCGACTTCATAAATACCATAGTATTCCTTTTTTTAAAAAAAGTGATTCATAATTTACACAGTAAAATGCTTTTGCAGGATCACAAAATATTCCTACAGGGCTCATTTTTTATTGAGTTCCACAAATATGTTATTTAAAAATGAAAATATAGCCATTTCTATGGATGATCGTTTTTGGAACCCGAATTGTGAATTAGTGAGGATATTATATTATGCAATACATACACCAGATGATGTACAGTCATAGCATACATGGTACATTAATAATGTCAACTACATTTACACAAACTACTGGTAGTTTATTTTGTAGATACCGTAGAAATAAATTCTTGGACAGAGTAGAATGAGTTGTCAATTAAAAATTCTTTCAATTTTTTCCTGAATATATTCCTTTCATCTGCTAGACATTTAATATTTGTTGGGAGGTTATTGAAGATATGTTTATCTGAATATCGGACCCCTTTTTGAACAAATGACAGTGATTTGTAATCCTTGTGAAGTTCATTTTTACTTCCAGTGCCATAATTGTGTATTTTGCTATTTGTCACAAACAAAGTACAATTTGTGACTATAAAGGAAATTAATGTGTATATATACCAAGTCACCAATATTAAAATTCCTCACTTATTGAACAGATCTCTACATGAAGTTCTATTGCTAACTCAATACATAATTCTTATTACTTGCTTTTGAGCTCTGAACATTTTGTCTCTATGGGTAGAATTGCCCCATAATATTGATCCATATGACATTAAGGAGTAAAAATAAGCAAACTAAACTAGCCGCCTCATATGGAGGTCACCTATAGCTGAAATTGTATGAATTTGAAATGTGGCTGCACCCAATCGCTTTAGTACCGTTAGTCAGAAACAAGTACATTCGAATTTAATTTATGATCAATATGCAAACCTAGAAATTTCACCCTCTGTTCCTCTACCTTGCATATCTAGCTACTACTGAAACAATTTTATTCATTTTTACAAATTTATTTAAATCACTGACTCGTGTTGTAAGTAGAAATCCATAAAAATTATTTGAATGAAATTACGAAACTAAACACTACCATAATGCTGTAGAACTTGGAAAAGAATAAAAAACCATCAAACAAAATTACAAAAATACATGAAACACAAATTTTCATCCTGACCCTCACCCTCTAACCCCACACACTTTACATGAATTGAAAATAGATGAAGAAATATTATCTATTGATACATTTGTGGATTATTGGAGATTGCGATGCTAGTAGAACTACTTACCAGTGAGGATAATGTAATGATCATATTGCAATAATCACTTGCAAGTCATATTGTTTTAAGCAGTTGTTAGGTTTTAATACACCCTGGACCAGCACGACATTGCTAGAACAGCAGAGGTATTGTGCTACTTGGGAAAGTATGTATAGTGGCATCTCGCTGATGCAGGGCATATTGCAAGCTAATTACTGCTTGAAAATATTATGTCTTGCGATTGACAACGCAGTATTACGACAGCAATAACTCACGCGGTGAGAAAATAGTGACAACTGTATCGCCATTTACATTAAATCCCACACTTTCATAACTTGTGCTCCCACATCAGCCCTGAGAATAATGAAAACAGACAGCCTGGCAATGGTAGACATAATAATAATGGGGAAGCGTACTGTACTACACAAAACTGACACTTTTTTGACAGGTAGTTCCTAACAGAACATGCTTTGTGAGAATATAAGAAATGCACAGTTACAAAAATGAATAACTTATATGTAAAAATTAAGTAGAAAAACTTTAAGTTAATTGTACAAATTTAGAATTGTGTTAAAATAATGTATCCAAATTTGTAAAACCGAATGTACATTTCAACACAGATTGGTCACTGATTATACTTCGAAAAGAATGAAAAGGTATGCATTAAACTGTAAAACAACAATTTGCATTAGCTGCAATTCATTAAAACTCAATTATATAAAAGGATGCCAAGGCATTAAACAAAGTGTAATTGATGCTACTTTAAAAAAATAAGTGGTTTATTATATTTTCAATTATTGGTCATAAGTTAATCCAAAAACCTGTGAACATCATATGCAAGAGGTACACTGGCACTGGAAATTTGTGATTAAGTTCAAATTAGTCCTGTGTAAAAATTTAATCGATATCTCAATATCAGCACAACTGTTTCTAAGACAATTTTCTGGGTTCTGTCCAAATGCTATATCTTAACGGGTATTATTAAAATGCAGTTTACAATGATACGAAAACAGGAAAAAGGGTTGGTTACCATAATGATTTGTGAGACAGATTTATGTTTATGTGCCTGTAATATTAAAGGGCTATCTGTTATATGGGAGGACAAAAGAGATAAATAGCTGATAAATTGTACCAATAATGTTTTGAAAAGATAGTTATAGGAAACACAATATTTCCGGAGAAAATATGTGTGAAGTGCCTAGAGGATGCAGAAAAATATAAGATAGGTGCTACCAGTGGTGAACAAGAATTAATAAAATAAATTTTGATCTGCAAATTATATCTGGATATGGATATTGAATTAAATAATTATAAAATAGGGAAGCAACACATACCAAACACATTGGACATAACTTCTGTGAAACAAAAGTTTTCAGTAACTGTAAATGTGAGATTAAGGATACATTTTTAAGGCAGAACAGCTGATGAATGGAATTAATTTTAAAAGTGAGTAGAATAACATTGACAGTAAATGAAGAAGCAAGTTGCAAGCCTTGACTTGCCAAGAAAATGCTGATCTAAGAGGAGAAGCCACTCTAATGCTCAGTGTGGAAGCCAGCTACAATATTTAAAAATGAAATAATTAGAGAATGCCAAAATCTGAAGAAGGTTTTTTAGTTGTATTTGAGGTAGTAGAAAAGTTTAATGAGAACAGATTATAGAAAATGTGGAAAGCAGGTGCATATATATATAATAGTAAGATAGATAATTTGTACATCAGGGACAACATAGATCAAAGTGTACTGAAAAAGAGGAAGTTGCTGCTGATGTAGGAGGTCCAGTTTTCAGGAGAGTATTTTATTTGGCTGTATAATAATAATAATTAGTAATCAAATGGTGACACCACCTGATGTTAATATTGCTAACAATTTTGCTTATATTACATGCTTTTTCTTCCATTTAATTCATTCACATATTGTGATAGAGAATTTAATCCATCCTTTGATAATTTGGCAGTTTCTGACAGCTTAATATACAAAGGAAATCCTTTCAACCATATATTCATTAAATGAAGTGCTGATTTATTTGGATGAGTCCCTCTACCTTTCCAAATATTGCTATGAAGTCATTTTGTAATACGTAGCCAAAAACTCTTACACATGTCGATCAATTGCTTCGCCTCCTTTGCATTTTCCAACACCTCCGTATCCACTTTATCGTGTTTACGATTAGTCTTGTACCTCAGTGTTTGTGTCTACTTTGAAAACTTAAGGTTCTCATTTCAATTCCTGCTCCAATCCGGTTTTTTGTAATTCACCCCCATTATGTCTTGTTTAATGAACTATTAATGCTCTGCAGTTTGGATTTAAAATTAATGTAGAGAAAAAAGGGAGGCAAAATGTATAGCAAAAATTTTTCCATGTGGTAGTTGTGGTGTTGCTTCATTTAGTTCTGTTATTCTTATCTTTCTGTCCGTATTTAAGATTTGTCAATGACATTTCTTCTGGATCAACTGAAGAGCTGATAAGTTTGTTTTCCTTGTCATTCCCTTTCAGCCGTATGTTATTGTTGGGTGTGTCTTCAATTTGTATAGTTGTAGTTTTCTCTGAGGATCATTTAGTTGCTTATTAACATGGGATACAGGTTAATTATTTGTGCATACATATATATTTTTCTGTCTTTAATATGTTGTTTGAATTCAAGGTTCTTTTTTTTTTGGCTAGTGTAGCTTACAGATATTTATGGTTTTTTCAAGGTATCTGTTCTCCAAATATCTCTAGGTGTGCACTGATGCTAGGTTTCATTTTTGTGAAAAATACAGTTGCTGATTTACTTGAATTAATAGTAATTTTATTTTTTCTGCTCCTTTCTTCTGTTTTTCTAAGTTGACACTGCATTCTCTTGAAGATTTCTTGTGGTTTCCATCCACCAGGGTAGACCATTGTGACATCTGCAAATTGTGTGAGTTGGACGATGTTGATTATTGTAGCTCGCATATGTATGAATTAATTCCGAAAAGCATAGCTGCTATGACTGAACCTTGTGGTACACCTGCGTTCATATAATGGATGAGGAGCACATTCCTTGTTCCTCAGCGAAAAAGGTTCTATTTTCTAGAAAGCAGTTAATTAGGCATATTAATGTTCTGTCTATTGTGGTCTACGTGGTTATTTTGTAAATGAATTTTAAATGACACGTCTTGTCATGTTATGCGGATGTATATGAACACTGCGGCTGTGAATTTGCTTTATTGGAAACCTTTACAAATGTCTTCATTTTTTTATTTATCAATCTTATTCCATGGATCCCTGCTGAGGAAGGATCTCTGGGATATGAAATATGTCATGGTTATTACATATACATACAATATGAATCATAATCATTGTGAAAACAATTGTATGTTACAAACACAAATAAAGAGAATAAAAATAAACATTAATTATTATAACTGAGTTTTGTAAAAGGTCATATTGAATGCAATTATTTATTTTGTTCAAATTCTTGAATGGAGTAGTAGGAGAGTTGAGTAAGATAATCTCTGTTTTTCTTTAAATATATCTTCATTATCCGGAAACTGTATTGTACTCTAGGGAAGAGTATTAAACAGATATATCTCAAAATAATTAACTCCTCTTTGTACTAATGACAGAGGTTTTTGTATTTTGTTCAAGTTATTGCTGTTTCTTGTATTGAAATTGTGTATCTGTAATTTAGATGAAACAGGTTAAAATGTTCTATGACAAAGTACATAAGAGAATATATATACTGATAATTTATTATAAGAATATTGAGTTTTTTAAAGGGTTATCAGGAAAAAGTTTGTGGTTTTACCCTACATCCCACATCTCTCTGTGCTTAGAAGACTTTTTTACTTTATGAAGAGTTTCCCTAAAAAATTATGCCATATGACATCACTGAATGAAAATATGATGAGTACAAATGTTTCGTTAATTCTAGACCTGCTCTTAGAGAAAGTGTTCATATTACAAAGGTGGCACTGCTTAACCTCTTCAGTAGTGAAGTGATGTGTTGGTGCCAACAGAGTTTCTCATCTAGTTTAATACTATGGAATGTTATACTCTTTGTTTCTAGGACTGTGTCTTTTTTGTTGTTTATATGTAAATCCGGCTGTGCATAATTTTTTGTTTTAAACTTAATATAATGTGTTTTTTCAAACTTTAATTTTAATGAATTTGCGTTAAACCAATTTGCTACTTCATTAAGTACTTCACTTACATAAAATTCTTGATTACTGTTTGGTGTTATTCTCACAGTCAGGTTAGTGTCATCTGCAAATAAAATACTCTTTTTTTCCAGGAAGGTCATTGATGTATAGCAAATAGAGGGGGCCTAGGACAGAGCTTTGTAGAATTCCATGTTCTTTTTTTTCCCAGTCTGATGATGTATCTTTCCTTATTTTTGAGTAATAAATGGAAACTTCCTACATTTTTCTGCGGCTTCATAAATACCATAGTATTCCTTTTTTTAAAAAGTGATTCATAATTTACACAGTTAAATGCTTTTGCAGGATCACAAAATATTCCTACAGGGCTCATTTTTTTATTCAGTTCCACAAATATGTTATTTAAAAATGAAAATATAGCCATTTCTATGGATGATCATTTTTGGAAACCAAATTGTGAATTGGTGAGGATATTATATTGTGCAATACATACACCAGATGATGTACAGTCATAGCATACATGGTTCATTAATAATGTCAACTACATTTACACAAACTACTGGTAATTTATTTTGTAGATACCTTAGAAATAAATTCTTGGACAGAGTAGGAGTTGTCAAGTAAAATTTTTTTCAATTTATTCCTGAATTTATTCTTATCATCTGCTAGACATTTAATATGTGTCGGAAGGTTATTGAAGAAATGGATCTCTGAATATCGGACCCCTTTTTGAACAAATGATGACTTGTAATCCTTTTGAAGATAATTTTTACTTCTAGTGCCAAGATTTTGTATTTTACTATTTGTCTCAAACAAAGTACAATTTGTGACTATAAAGGAAATTAATGTGTATATATCCTCAGCCACGAATATTAAAATCTCTTACTTCTTGAACAGCTCTCTACATGAAGTTCTATTGCTAACTCAATACATAATTCTTATTTCTTGGTATTGGGCTTTGACCATTTTGTGTTTATGGGCAGAATTGCCCCATAATATTAATCCATATGTCAATAAGGAGTGAAAATAAGTAAAATAAACTAGCTGCTTGATATGGAAATCCTATATCTGAAATTGTATGAATTGCAAATGTGGCTGCACCCAGTTGCCTTAGTACCATTAGTCAGAAACAAGTACATTCTAATTTAATTTATGATCAATATGCAAACCTAGAAATTTCACTCTCTCTTCCTCTCGAATGGACTGGCCTGCAAATTTTTTGTCTAAATCTGGTGTTAATTTGTGTGATGTACTGAATTGCATATATTGAGTTTTATCGAAGTTCAAAGACAAACCACTAGATGTAAACCATTTGTTTGTAAGTTCAATGACAAAATTTGAAATAGATTCTGTAGAAAAATCTAGGGAATTTTTGATTCCTATGTTTGTGTCATCTGCAAATTGGACGAAGTTTTAGTTTTTTATGCAACACAAGGTAGATCATTTATATATAATAAAAACAATAGTGACCCCAATATAGGACCCTGAGGTACTCCGCATCTGATTAATACCCACTCATAAAATAGTGGACCACTTAAGGCAGCCTTAAAATTTTCAATTGACACTTTTTTCCTTTGAGATGCTAAGAACTAAGCCTTTTATTAACAATGCCATCTATACCATAATGCTTTTATTTCTGTATCAGAATCTTATGATGTACACAGTCAAATGCCTTGGATAAGTCACAAAATATTCCCACAGGAACTAATTTCTCATATATTCCTTCTATAATATTGTCAGTGAATGAGGATATAGCTTGTTCTGTTGAATGACCCTTTTGAAAACCAAATTGTGATTTAGTTAGAATATTATATTTTTAAGGTGTTCATAAACTCTATTGTACATTGCTTTCTCAAAAAGTTTCGAGAAGGCTGTTAGTTATGAAATAGGATGGTAATTCGATACGGCTGACTTATCTCCCTTTTTATAGAGTGTTATAACTACAACATTCTTAAGCCTTTCTGGAAAAGTACCCTGAAGTAAAGATATATTAAACAGATAACTTAGTATATTACGTAATTCTTTGGAGCACAGTTTAATTAATCTGCTGGAAATCCCATCATAACCACTTGAGTATTTTCTCGTAAGGGACCTGATAATTTTCTTATTTCTTCTGAAGTAGCTGAATTCACTGACATTAAATTTTTCTTGGAAGCTTGTTTTGACAAAATCCATACTGTTTGTCACTGATTTATTGGCAGTCAACTTATCAGCTACAGATAAAAATTTTCATTAAATATATCAGCAATTGAAAAATTATAATCTACTGAATTTTCTTTGATAAAAATGTCATTACTTGTTTCATTATTTTTTCCTATTTCATTTTTTACAATGTCCAATATTTTCAGAATCATGAATTTTATGTTGTAGTACATACTTTTAGATTCCTTAATAACATTTTTCAGTATTTTGCAGTACTGTTTGTAATGTGTTTTAACATGAGCATTCTGACTGGTCCTAGAGGCAATATATAACTTCCTTTCACAAATGCATGCTGTTCTAATGCCCATAGTTATCCATGGTTTTTGTTATTTTCGAGAAGCACACTTTTTCAAGGGGAAGCAACTTTCAAAGTAATTTAAAACAATGTTACTAAAAATGTGGTATGTTTTATTCATACTTTGTGCACTGTAAACATGTTCCCGGTTTTTGGTACTGAGGCACTTTCTAAAACAAGTAACTGACTCATCATTTATTACACACTGAAGTTTAAAAACATTACTCTTAGAGCTAGTTACTATTGAAGTGTTGATATTTAATAACTGGGCATAATGATCCGAAAATCCATTGATAGATTTTGAGGTATATTGAAAAACATTATCTACAGCTGAGTGACTATTATTCATTATTCTAGTTGGAAAATTAACTACCTGAGTTAAATTGAATGAACTGACTAATGATTCCAACATTACTTTACATGGTAAGCTATTTAAAAAATCTACATTAAAATCACCACATATGATTATGTTAACTTATTTTCTAATTAAAAATGTTAATAAGATTTCAAATTGGTTTAGGTAAATAGAAAAGTTCCCTGAGGGTGCTCTGTATCCAGTTACTATTATAAAAATTTCATTATTGAAATTTGGCCGTGTAGCACAAGATTCAAAATGTTTCAAGACTTGCTAATACTTATATCATCAAAATTATAATCATTTCTAATATAAGTGACAACTCCTCCTTTCTCCAGGTTTTTTCTACAGTAATGAGAAGGTAAATTAAAGTAAAACAAAACTAATTTAAAATCAAAACATCACTATTTACGGTTGATTTACAAAAACCTAGATCCTTTCCTCCTTTTTTCTGTAATCTAATTTTGTCGACGTTCACACAATCCCACACTTTTTATCCGATTTTGATAGTACTTAGCACATGCATAATTCAAAATAAGAAGGCAGGTAGATCAGCGGTTAAGGGGCATACTTCCGAAAGTTTTTTTCTCCGGTCGCGGGCTTAAATCCCGTGGTGAGCAGGAATTTTTATGAGTTGTATTTCATTATATGAGTTATGCTGGGACGTTCCGTGGTTCTGATTCCACTTTAAACTTTAGGACCCTGAGGAAAGGAATTGGCCTTCCTGCCTCTGACCCAATAGCTTGGTACCTCTCCTTCAGTAATATTCGACCAAACTTCGTGTTGCGGACTACGGTAGAATTTTACTTTCTGAGGCGCTTTGGATGATATTTGGATGGGTAAAATCTTTTGAGTTCGCATCAATGACATGCTAATGCTAATAGACCCTAATACTGCCAGTTGATTCCTTTACTGATTACTTCCCTTCCTTTTCTTTATTTGATTGTTGCACATTGTGGGTTAAATATTGTTCTTCAATGTAATCTGATAGTGCCTCTGCCTGACCTAATGACTGGTAAATTGGTTCATTTGGTGATATTAACAGTGCTGCTGTTGATCTGGGAAATTTTAATGCATTCTCTATGTTGTAATGTGAGAGCAGCCAATTTGTTTTTTGATTGTTTAGTCTTCAATTCTTGTAGTTGTTTTTACTTCTCTTTTCTATATTGATTCATTAGTTTTTCACCTTGAGGGTTCCAATATTACTGCTATTTTTGGTGCTTGCAAGGCACCTCGTTAATTAGTGATATTTAGTGTCCTGTTGGTACTACTCAACATGGCGTGTATTTCAGTTCTTAATTGAATGTTCTTATAATTACAGGTTAAATACCGTCCGGTCGCCAGCGGGGATACCGCAACTAATTCTAAGAATTTACAGTCATTCACAAAAATTAATCACGTGCAAGAGTCTGCAGTGGCGGTTACCAAAAATATGAGTAGGAATCGTCACCACATAGATCACACAAAAAGTTTGCATTCAGAGCACACGTTTATTGTATGTATAAACATAAAAAATACACCGCCGAAGTAACCACCAGTTACAATGACTCGTGTAATCGAACTTCTCTTCCAAAGCGTGCAGGATTTGAACCGAGTAGGTACACATAATATCTGGTGCCACTCTCACAATAATTTGTTCGAAACACCGTCCCCGTTCGAGTACACTGACACTCCAAATACTTCTTGAAATCACAGTACCAGTTAGCAGAACAGTCACAAGCACTTTTCTTTAAGTAATCGTCCTCGCGGTATCGTTCTTAACAAACGGCCACTCCCGCCATTCGCTTCACACGTTCCGGCCGCATACTCTATATTCCTGCCATCTTGTTCTCACCGTCAAAGATAATCCCTCACCGACACTACTCTCGATTAGCGACGGTTCGATTGCATCGTTACATGCTGATAGCTTTTTAGACACTTTATATGACAGGTCGTTGGTTTAATCGGTTCGGTAGCCTCTTGGTTGGTAGGGATTACTTACAGAAGATTTGTGTTCCGCTCGAAGGATAGCTTTTGTTAGGTGGTCTGCTGCTTGATTTATTCGTTCATGTGTTATTCTCATTGAATTGTGGAGATACTTGCTGAATTGTTTCTAGTCCGTTTGTTTTGTGAGTTCTGTTGTTACAGTTGTACTCGGTTATAGACCTTAAAAAAACTGGATTGTGGACTGGTGAGAAATCATTTATCGTGATTGGTTGGACCATAGCGGTATATTTTTAGGTATAAAAATATCAATGACGTTTGGTCTATGATTTTGATTTGATGGTATGTGCGTTGGGAACTTAGTTCCCTCGACGCTTATGTTGATTTTTTCTGCGATTTGAATAATCTGGTTGCCATGTGAATGTCTGTTTTAGAGTTCCATGGTGGATGTTTCGCATTTAAGTCAGCTCCCGCAAGTACTATCGATCCAGAGTTTATTATTTTACAGATGTTATCATATAGTAGATCACAGCATGGTGTTAGCTAGGCTGCGATAATTGTGATGACACTATCCTTTAAGTTTATATTCCTGTCGGTGCTATATTTTGTGGGCATCTTTCATTCGTCATGTAACTGTTCTATATGTTGCCATCTTTTGTATTTTGAACTTTTTATGTGGTTTTAGATGTGTTGCTGTTAGTAATTTCACGTCCAGGTTGTGTTGCTGTTGGAACGTGGAAAATGTATTCTTCGTTTTAAGTACATCGTTTGCGCTCAATATCGCGATGTTTGTGTCCCGTTTTGGTGTTTGGGTTCTATTTACCATCATTGGAATAATATTAATACACCTTGCAATAGGACTCCCAATTTTTACCAGACGTCACGTGCTGTGGCTAGTTTTGTCAGCGTTGCTTTGACTGTGTACAGTTTTTTGCTCATGTTCACAGCAGAGATCATGTTGCTCAGATCTAAATTTGAGTTAGCCTCCTGTGATTTGTTTTCTGTTATTCTGTTATTTTCCAATGTTAGTTTTAGTTTTACAGCATTGACATATCTTAGTTTATGTTGATTAGTTGTTGACCACTTTGATTTTTCTTTTCCTGGATAGAGTGGATGGAAGTTCTTGTTTTGATTCCAGCCTTATTGTTTAGTTTTATTGTGTTCGTCTGTTTTTCCTTCTTCTGATAGTATTCCTGTTAATTTTTTCAGAGTACTTTTATTTAGGGCATCAGTGTTACGCGGTATAGTGGTAGGGTTTTTAGTTCATTTGTCGTTGTGACTGTTTTCTTTCATAAAAATAGTTTTTGACTTTAATGTAATCATCCATGTGGTATTTAACGCTGTCGTCTCTTTACTTTTAGGAGACCTGTGATTTGTTTTTTGATCTCCTCATTCATTTTGAACAAGTTCCCGTTTTGATAGTTGACTATCGGTGGTATATGTCCAATCTGTTGCTCCATCACTCCTTGTGATTCTCTGCTGTCGTTGTTCATGTTTTGCTCGCCGTCTTCTTTTCTTCTCTTCTACTGTTAATGATGTGAAGCGCTTTGTAAGTTTTATTTAGTTGCTCACTTGTTACTTTAATCTGTTTTTTCTTTTCATATGCTCCTCGTTTTCTATAGATGACTGTTTCAAATTGTTTTTCCTGCATCTAGTGAAAATGGCTCTCCATCATATCTGAACACTTCTAGTCTCTTTGTATCTTCATCAAACATAGAAATGTCATAGTTTGTTGTGTATTCCATATGGAACTCTTCTTGTTCGTTTTACAGCACAATAGTTCTATTTCACCAGCTGATTGCTCCATCGCGCCTGAAGCAGTCAAGATTAACTTGTTAATGTCAGTATTGCTAGTGCAATCTCTTGATATCACCGCAAGGTATTCGCGAGATTCACTAACAGTGATGTTCTGCGGTATAGTCAACAATTTGTCAAACAGTGCCGGGTCGTCCACGTTCACTATTCACTTCCACCAGTCCGCAAACACAAACCAAAATCTGATGTTCAATAACAAACTTCCATGTACAATTGGTCGATAAGTACACTCGGTGCTAGTCCTACTGTCCCCGAGGAACTCCCGCTATATACTCATCTCTGAACTAATTCTCACTACTTCATTAAGCGGTGGCGAGACAAGGTAATGTGAATGTGGATTTATATTCTCTAGTCATGCATAGGAATTACTTAGAAAGCCATTATTCTTACTACAAGATCAAAATATTAACTCCGTCTCAAAAGACCTCGCTGTTAAGAGACGGTAAGCAGTTAAAAAAAAATTAACTTTTTTGACACAAAATATCAATCTCAATAATGCGACGTGCGTGTTTTCCTTATATCGGAAATTAGATGTAGAAAGCTAAAATATAATGTCACTCAAACTCATCACAACCAACACAGTGCAATCAGTGCCTTTTAGTGCTGAAAGCTGTAGTATCAAATGATGCAGAACTCTGAAAAATTTTGTTACAATTTCAGTTCAACCAAAAGGTGAGAACTTGGTTTTAATTAATTTGTTAAATCTAATCCTAGCATCATTTCAGACAATATATCATATATCTCTTTTATGGTTTTTGATGTATATTGGTTTACTTCTTTCGGGAATCGTTCGTCACTCATTCTGTTCAGGTGGTCTCTCTATTTTTACCAAGTTCCTCTGTTTTCTCATTTATGCTATATATTCTCTACTCCTTTCTATTTGATTCATTTCTTATTTGTACCTCCTTTCACAGACTTTATGATCTTAATCTCCGCTGGTTATATGTGGATTTTATCTTAATTGTCCATGGCTCACTTCCATAGAGAAGCATAGGACTTGCCATTACTTTATAAAATTTTACCTTTTCATTTCTGCATGTCCAGTTTCCAAAAGTTATAGTTACTGCATCACGCATCATCTGATATTTGTTCATTTTATTTTTGCGTGTGATGTCTCAACCAACGTTACTCTAATGTGAAGTTGTTTTAGTGTCCTCTATTAGCAGCAGGTCGTCAACAAATAAAAGCACATTACGAGATCTATCTTATCTTAAATCTATACCCCTCTTTGGATGTTAATTGTTTCATATGCGATATGTCCATATTTACAGTTTTAGATCATTGCCCTTCTACGACGAATAATTTTTGTAACATGAAAGCTTAATTTTTCTTCATTCTTACCATACATGCTCATTGTGCAAATAACTATTCGGAATAATAGTGTCCTATTTGTCCTTATATTGAATGAACTTCTAATTTAACACACGAATTGTACTGAAATATTCATAATGTCATCATAGGTCAGCACTATATCTTTTCCTGTTTCAATTACCTCAGAATAGAGCGTATACCATTACAACATTGACTAAAGATTTAATATTAAGCACCAGTAGTATGTAGAACAGTATTGCTGGAAACTCTCTCAGATTTGGTTCTTCAGGTTAAATAAAACAGAAGTATTGACCAAAATGACTGCTTTATAGTTAATCAAAAGCTAGAATGATATGTTCTCTGGAGTAATAATATTCATGAAATAATTAATAATGATACAAAAAGTGTGATATTCGTATTGTTTTTTCATCTCCTGGGTTAACTACCATGCATTATTATAGTACTATCTATAAGTCAGACAACTGGAATGGTACGAAGGTTTTCCAGCAATATCATGATCCCAGTATTATTCTAAAACGTTATGTTTGTATTTACTTTCTTGACTACATAAATCGCTAACATAGCTAAGCTCGTCTTGTCATAATGTAGCATTTCAGTTAACATTGGTAAGACATGGAAATGTGTTTCGAAATGTTCCTTCCATCTTAGTTTTGTTTTAAAAAGTTCAAGCATAATTGCACTGAAGTTAGTTTGAAATGAAGAGAAGGTAGATGGCTTTTGTCTTATAAATGATATATATTGGCTGACATTTATTTGTTCGACAAATTCTAAAATTTCTATTTTTTCACATTAGTGTTCTAATCTCTAATTGACGACTACATCTCAACAAGATTAGTTAAAGAACATTAAAGGTATAGTGGGACCACTGTGTGATACATTTAGAAAGTGGCTGTATAAGAAAACTGAGCATAAGAGAAGATTTTGACAGTTATGGACTAGGATGGAGATGAAAAGGAAAATGTATTAAGTAACTGGTTTAGTGAGACCATTAGGGACAATCATTGAGGGAAATGTTAAAGCTGGAACCTAACCACAAATTTAGAGATGAGCAGACTAAACAGTTTTAAATATATTCCGACGATATTATAAGGGAACTAGGTAACCTAAGGGGTAAATGGTGTTTTATAGATAATATTGCTACAGATATTTTACAAATATGGAAATATCATACCTTGGAGTATTATTTATATTTAGACTGGAAGCATGTTGCTTAGAAAGTACTAGGAAAGTGCTAGTATAGTACAGTACAAAAAAGGAGGGGAGTTAAAGAGGGTAAAGAATTAAAGGCCAAGAAGTTTGACGTAAGTGGTGCAAGTCCATAAAGGAGGTGAGATAAATAGGATTGACTTCAGTGATAGAGAAGATGATAGAGCGCTTGATGTAAAACCAGATTAGATATAGCTGTGAGTGAAGGACCATCTGTAACATGGGATTTAGAAGAGTGAGTCTCTACAAGTGTGTTACGTGCAAGCTACTTCGGGTGAAACAACCAAGGGAGGACTGTGGTCTACAGTCGAGATGGTTAATGATTCATTTTGGAAGCAGTGAGTTAGAGAGTGTTTGTTTTATTGGATTGTTTCATTTTGTTTTATAAGTAGAAGGGTGGGTCTAAAATACAAGATTTTCGAAGACGGTCATGTAGACGACGAATGACTAATAAATATTTGGCAAAAACGGTAACGTAAGGCTATTTGACAGTATTAAAAATATATTATAAATTGTAGTCATTCGTGTAGATTAATGCCTCAGGAAGATATTTTTTTGAATTTTGAAAAGAAAAGTGGATTATTTTTAATAAAAAAGCGAAATAAAAATTAGACTTTTCTTACCTCTGGTCACGTGACAGAAAACGCTCTACTATTGGTGGTCGCTTGAGTGACGTCACACGTCTGTAAACGCTGCGGCTGCGAATGGAGCGTTTCCTATTATCAAAGTTTTCAACTGTTTTTATTGTTATTTGCTGGTTATTTCTTGTTGGTAATGAAATTTCATTTTGTAAACTAAATCGAGAACAATTTGTAAAGGCCTACAGCGGAAAAATATCGAAATTGGACGCCTTGTTTGTGGGGCTAGCTATAGAAAAAACCCCTAACTTTTATTCTCCTGAGCTTAGAAATGTAACAGCTTCAATTTGAGAATCATTTATATTTAAATTGAAAGTTAGATATTGATGGTTTTGCGTTAGCAAACCATACTTCAAAAAATTCTGTACGCGAAATTTGTGCAGTCATTCTCAAAATAAAAGATCTATGGGTGTCGCAAACATGTGCAAACCAACGAAGGTATTCCTTGTAGCTAATAAGCAGCTTTTTTAAATAAATATTGTAAGAGATCGGTATAATGTCGTATAATGAACTAATACTCAATATGAAATTGGCTCAGTAGTTTTTTTTTTTAATTAAAAATAACCTCGTTCTGGTTTAATGATGCTACTGATTAAGTTTAAAAATGTATTACGGAAAAATCGTGCGTAAACGTACCTCGAGACTCATTAAAAGCAATAGCAACACACAAATCACTACTAGCACGCAGAAAAACGGCGTAATCATCGACCAAGCTCAGTCTAATAGCGCGGCTGACTGGAGCACTTGATCCGTGGATCACAGAAAGCCCATTGTTCAAACTATTTTTTCTATTGTTCGGTGCGAATTCGTGGAAAATAAACCTTTGTTCCGAGTAATATGGTTTATCTACTTCGAATATAAATAACTATTCTGCCTGTGTAGTGTCAAAATTCACTTTTGTCCCTCTAGATTTAGAAAATATCACACTGTGCAGCGTCCTCCCGAATGCGAGGCCAGAGCGTTAACCGCTCACCCACCACGCTCCGGAAAACAGGATGTTGTGGGCCATTTTTCTTAATTGCAGATAAAATATTATAGATAAAAGATAAATTTTTGTCAACGAAACTGAATTTGTTTGTTTATACATTTACCTACCTCGTTTCACTTCTTCTCACATGATGAAACTGCGATGTTTAAGTGTTTGCTATTAACATAAAGAGAAGCAACTAAGAAGTAGTGTCCAGGTAGTTGCGTGATTGAAGAGTGGCAATGGAATTCAGAATGTCCTACGTTCGAACCTTGGTCGGGATATTTTTTTTGCATGTATTCTTTTCGTTTTTGTTTGGTGTTTTTTGCACTACAGAACCATGTTTTTATTGGAAGAATTCATAATGGTTGCTAAGCGTCATGCAAGCGTTTGAAACAAATTGCTACCATACAAGAAAACTTTTAATTTTTAAACTTACCAGAGATAGAATATGATGCAAAAAATGCAGGTGCACGGCGGTGAATAATGGAATTTATTTTAGAAGTGAAATCACTCGAAGAAATTTCACGCTAATCTTGCAACAGTTTCGGAACGCCTTGTGTCGCTTTTGTTGGAATTTTTACGTGACGATACAACTGCAGGTTACCTTCCTGACATAAATGCGTCTTTTTAGGCGGTATTTATTTTTAATGTGCAAGTAATTTTCATCTTCTTTTTTTTAAAAACAAACTTTTTCGGTGTGCAAGTAACGTTTAATTTTCTTTTTGAAGTCTTCTTTGGTTATTTTTCTAATTCGCTTGTTATCCAAAAAGTTATGAAGCCTTCAGAAAAAATAAATTGATGGTTTGGTGGAATGTCGGAAAAAAATGATTATGCGATGCAACCAACAGCAACTATTATCCAAAGAAAACGACAACAGAAAACAAATGAATCATATTCCGAAGCGAGGATCGAACCTTAAGACACTAACCTTAGTGATACTCGCCTTAAACAATGTATTACATTTAACTCTACGAAATTGTGGTGTAAATGAGCTTCACAGAAAATCGTAAGTGACTTTGTCACAATATCAAATTGAAGTTTTTATATTTTTAAGCTCCACAGAATAAAACTCTGGGGGTGTTTCTATAGCTAGCCCCACAAATAAGGCGTCTATTTTCAATATTTTTCCGCTGTAGGCTTTTACAAATTGTTCTCGATTTTGTATTCAAAATAAACTTTCATTAATAACAATAAATAAGTAGCAGCAAACAAGTTGCAAAATAGTAGAAAACTAGAATAATAGGAAACGCTCCATTCGCAGCCGCAGCTTTTACAGACGTGTGAAGTCACGAGTATCGTTGCCCACGCCAGGCAGCAAAGGAGCGTTTTGGCGGGCTTTTAAATACTTTAAATTTTAACTTTGAATTTTATGCAAAATAAGCACTTTCGTCAAAAAATAGAAAGTACTCGGTGAATAATGTGTATACTAATTTAAAACCATTTTCAAAAAGTAGTCAAATACCCGAGAGGACGGTTGATTTTAATGAAGCTGCAAATGTTCTTAATATGAGAAGGACAGGCAATGGTATCATGTGACAATATTGATCACATGTCAAGTACAGAGGAGGAGAATGGAAGTGTCATATACATAATGCGAAAATAGAATTTGTTACGTGTAAGACTCTGTAAGTCAAAGCAGTATGGAAAAAGAGAAAATTGTGGAGAAAATACCAAGGACAACTATCAAAATACAAGGTTTTTTTATTGTTTGCTGTTTTTTCTTTAGTTCTCTGAAATCTTCAGAATCAAGGGGAAAATCTGTAACTATAGAGTATATTGAATTGACAGAGGGTTGTATTTTCTAAAGAATTTTAATGTAATCTGATGCTTAGTCATTTGAACCTGTTGCCAATGTTAACGACGCTAACAGATGGACAAGTGTGGGGGTATGTTTGTTATGACAATTCTATTATAAAAAAGTTTTTTTTCTTGACTGTAGGTTTGGCAATGTAGGCATGAGAAAATTGTAAGAATTGTAACTGGTGTGAATTTTTTTTCTTGTTTTGCTATTTAATTTGAAGATCATTTGAACACAATCCATACAGGTTTCTGATGAAGTGTGTATAATTATGTATGTTAGTTTATTGTTAATCGTAAGTTAAGAGATAAAATTTTTGGTGTGAATGACAGAGTGAATGATGGCAAAAGTGGTGATTGTAATGTCAGAGCTCGAATGATCGGAAATACATTTTGCAAACAGTAGCAACAGGATACGTCTTCACTTTCAATAAATATCTGTTAAAAACGTGTGAACGAAGTAATGTTTTTATAATGATGTAAGAATATGGGGCCTACATGAGACAGTTTAAGAACACACACATGAACAACTAGGATTTGTACTAGTAGTTATCGGCGCAGATGATACATGGGAACGATAAAAGACAAGTGAACACTAAATGTACGGAACGTGAAATTTTTGCTCAACATTCTAATTAGTGCGGTCAAAAAAAAATTTAAGGTGGACCGAGCAATGTGTATTGGCTAAAACAATAATAATACCTGCGCACATGGGACTATTGAGCGACGTTGCTGTTCATAATATAAAGGTGAGATAATTTAACGGGTAGTGAGTGAATATTTTAAAAACATATGTGCAGTTGGGGACAGTTGAATGTGGCCGGGATAGCAATGCAATCAGATGGCTAAAGAAATCTTTTGTTCCGACCCCATGGATACAAGGAGCGCTGTTTTATCGCCGGCGCACAAAGAAAAGACTAGTAATCACTGATCAGTCCCAAACGAGCTATGTGTTTGATAATGTGAGTGAGAGGAGATGTTGCGTATGTTGGTACATACAGGAAAAGCATTTAAACTGAGCTCATTTTTTTTCAGTTTCCATGTGGTTCCTGCCATTGGTCGGATGATTTTCCGCCGCTGACGGAGGTGATTGAGGAAGAACCTCTCTCTGGACTGCAGAGAAGACGGTGGAGTTGCAAAATTGTTTCCCACCATTTTTCAGTCGAGCTGACTTTGTTCTTTTTTGTCACTTTGAAATGCAAACTGTTGCATTCTTAAAGCATGGATCCAGCAAGATCCAGTGTAGGATCCAGTTTAGTAGTGTTTTAACAGTGTAGGGAGCTACTTTGGACACAGCCTGAAGACTTCGCATTAATGGTAATGTGTGAATTTCCATGAACGTTGGTTTTCTGCGTTTTAAGTCCCGTTTCTACTGAGGATGAAGTACATCGTCTCTTAGGAGAATCTAAATTCTCTAAAATCTTTATATCAAAAAATGAGCTACTGCCTAGTCAGAACAATAATTTTTTCAAATATTCTTGCATTTTGATGTTTGCAAACCTTTGTTTTAATGTTTTTGTATTCTATTCTAGGGTATAGCACCCACATAAATATTCAGTATTGTATTAATAATATGTTCATTAAACCTTTTATGTTTGTGGTATGATTTAAAATTGTTCTTTTGTATTGTTAATTCATTTGTAATTTGATAAAATATCCTGTCTTCCCTCAAAGATTATAATATTAAGTTGAAGCAAATGTGAATGCAAGCAGCTTTGAAGATTAAATATTTAAATTGGAAAAATTTATCCAATCATAAAAGTAATTTATAAACTATTCGAGTAACAGCACTATTAATTAGAAATTTTTCACTTAAATTAAATGCAGTAGGTTAGACTTAAATCGGCCCACTGGTTCACAAGATAATAATCGGCCCAGTATCACTAGTTTTCTAAAAACATTCTACACAATGAAAATTCAATGCATACAGTACGATAATAACATGACCAGTCTTTCATTACATGTATGCAATTTCGTTTTTACTTGTGGCTTTACGCCTCGTCGACGTCGAGGTCATTAGAGCCAGGATGGGATTGGAGAAAAGGAATGGGAAGGAATATGGCAATGGTCTTTTGAAGGAAACATTCCGGTATTCATCTTGGCGAAACCATGGAAAGCCCAAATCTGGATGCTTGCATGGGGATCCATTATATTTAATGTCAGTTACTTACATTTATAAGATTTAACACCATCTTCACTAAACACACTGATATTTTTCTTCCACTATATGATGGTAAAAATGTTGATTATAGTTGCGTTTACCGCAACATGCACCTGAGACTGTCGAACGTTCGGCCTGGCATTCGGTGGATGTGTGTCCGATCCGTGGTTTAATTATCCTAATTTCCGTTCCAATGGTTTCTCGCAAACACTCAAGACAAATATCCGAAATGCCACTGTCATGGTATATGAGTTTTATCCACAGCCTTTGCGTCTTTAGATAGAAATAGTCGCAACAGGCCGGTATATTTTTTTGTATTATTGTTACTCGTACAGTAGCAGACTGAGTAGGCCTGCGTGGCTTAGTAAAAACACACAAATATTTTGAAAAATATATGTACTGAACATTGGAATTCATTGTGTTGCAGCATGGCCTTTAGAAACAGAAAGTAGGATGATTAAAGCATTTCAATAGTGGTGGTATAGAAGGACGTGGAAAAATTAAATAAACAGATAAATGTGTTTTGTAAATGAAGGCCCAGAACCAAAGTTTGTGGAAGAATCTGACAGAAAAGGATGGGAGGACACTATTTAGCCCATATAGCACTAATTAATTTGCTTTTAGAGAGAACAGTTCAATGTATTGGCATATAAACGTATATCTATGCCTTTTGTATGAACAGGTACTACACTACTGAAGACATTTGTTGCTTTTAAAGATAGAGGAAACAGGCTGCATATATGGTAACGGACGCGTGTGACGAGACTCGACGATTCCTCACTTCATCAAGCCTCTTGGGGTCGATGATTTCTCACTGAATGACTAAGTAATGGGTTCGACAACTCGTGATTTCTCGCGGGCGTGGTTGGCTTGCGACAAAAGCGATTCTTTCCAATAGTGGAAACATCAGCTATTTCTGAGGCCTGTTAGGATGCTGCGTAACACTGGCTAGAAATTGTCTTCAGTAATAAATGAGTCTCATTTAAAGCCCTGTGTCACGTCTTAGGCTTTGTCTGTCTAGAGTACTGAACCATGCTTCGAGTGAAAATAAAAAAATTATTGGTTGCTCCCCTAAACTTATGAAACCAAAAGTTACGGTTATGAAACAGATGCTATTTGTAACAATCGCTATAGTATTAAAAGAATTAGAGGCAAATAGTTTTCGTAAATGGCGAAACGGTGCGCCACCTTTAAAGATTTGGTTGACTGTCTCACAGCACGCCGCTGCACTCTGAATCCGACCCCGTTTTAGTAGCAGTGTTGATTCGTATAAAAATCAATACAGGCAGATTGATTAAATTTTTTTGCTTCAAAATACAATGGAAATAATTTTTAACTAATTTAGAGTATTGATCGACTGTTACCCTGAATTTCTTTGCTCTGAACCAATATTTACGCTTTTAGAAATTTTATGGTCAGTTTAATTGGATAATATAAACATATTAATAATCATATGATCCTGTAGGTAAAGTTGTGGGACAAATGTCATTTAATAAAAATTATACAACATCCTCATAAGGGCACCGGATGAGTTAAATCCCGTCTGTCAACGGTACGTGCGCTGCTAAACAAAGCTCTAATGTTACAATAGCTGACGGACACTGTCTGCAAGCCATCAACCTTCCAATTATGCTTGCGGTGCAAAAAAAGCTCTATAGTTACACTGGCCGAGCCCAAACTGACTTTAGGGAAGCAATTAGTCAACCTGTCAAACAGCTGAATGGGTGGTGGCACGTGACACTTTATCCAGCGGTGCGTCACTAGCGCCACCATTGCCCTTAGCGGTAGTTAGTTGAACTACCTGCACCGTCCTTCCTACCCTACTTCCATTCACCAAAAATTGCATTTAAACGTTTCAACTGAGTAACAGAGTTGTATAGGATTGTGCGTTACAACCTCCAAGAAATTTCCCGAATAAATATTTTGGGCGCTGATCAATTTCCTTGATTGTCCTAATCTATCGCTTTTTATTGTTATGCATATGAATTACGTTTTTTGTTGTACAGTTTGATTTATAGTGCCACACATCAAGTTGTAAAATGGCATAATTTCTTTTGATGAATTTCAATAATTATAAAAAGTATTAATAGACATATTTTCATATATGACGTTTGGGTTTCTAAATAAACAGCGAATTATTTATGAACTTCAAAGTTATCACTTTAAATAATTAAAGGATAGGCAATCAGTTGCGTAATTAGAGTTTTCGAGAAAACTGTATAAGTGATTGTATTTTATTCAGTTATGAGTTCGTATCGTGACTGTAACTAAAGGAGTGATCCTACGTTTTCGTCGATCAGGAATACAATACTTTCAGTAACATCTGTCATGTTTTTGTGCCTCCCTAAATCTATTCGCTTTCTTTCTTACCATAATCACCTCCCTTAAGTAGTAGTTATTATTTACACTTTTTTTGCCTATCAGTTTACAACTCATGGACGTAATTAGAGACGGGTGAGGACAGGGAATAAGGGATGGGAAGGAATTTGACCATGGCTTTTCGACGGTTAAATCCGGCACTAGCCAATAGTGATTCCAAGAGATAACGGAAATCTGGATGACCGGGAGAAGTTTCGAACCCCCGTTCTTCCGAATACGAGGCCAGGGCATTTTTCCGCTCAACGACTGTGCTCTGTCTTTAATTACGCAATTTTCCTGGTATTAATAGTTATTTAATATATGATAAAGACAGAAGAAGTATCCACCACTGACCGCAGCAGAAATCGCGAATCGTGTCTCTAGGACACACGCAACATCTTCACAGACAAGTAAATTAATAAAAATGCAGGCAATCCCTCTCGTCAGTAAATAAGGCGGTTAGTTGCTCGTAGCTGTTTTTATGCTTTCGCAGCTTCTGTTATCGTGAGTGGCGTTTTCTTTTTAATTCTAATATAATGACGCCAACAGGCATCCTTTCCTTCCTATGTTAATTATTATTTAATATTGATATATACAGTGTAGATTTCTTTTATCCAAATCCAATCCTATCGCAATATGAACTCGCTTAGGTGAATCAAAAATAAAACTAACACATTACGTTATCAGTGCTGCAACTATTGTTAAACGTATTCTATGGTGGCTGCTTTTTTCTCAGCGATTTTAAAAATCTGGAAGTTCTTTTCTCAAAATAGTATTCGGTACTTACCTTACCATTTCTCAATGTCTATAAGAGGAATTTTCCGTAGATTGTAGTTAACTCCACAAGCCTAAATTATCAGATTTTATTGGTTCCATTCTTTTCCTGTGAGGTACAGTCCTACTCTAAAATTCTTTGGCTAAAAAAAATGACATTCCATATTTGAAGTCAGCCATTTTTTATCGAGAGGCTTACCAAATTTATCTTCCGAACAAAACATGTTAACATATTTATCATGTATACATAAAACCCACAATATTAATACTGTATAGCTATAAATGAGATTTATGTTATCATTGTTATCTTAATATTGTTTATAAGAGTAATAATCTATAAACTGCTCTCGGGTGACTAGCCGAGTCAAGAGTGCGTTGTCACATGATATTTCGGCGACTTGATTCATTGCCGCCATCTTCTGGTGAAGTGCACTTTATAGATTCTCAACGCCGAGAAAGACTTCGTTCTTATATAAGAGTAATAATGTTTTATAATATCAATAAACTTCGTCAGTGGTTTGTGACCAATCCAATTTTATTGGCGTTGTATGTATCAAGCTTGGCAATTAATATTGTTAACATTTATCTTTAAACAATATAATCCCCAACACGAATCGCTAAATTCAACGATTATTAATGTGCTCATTGGATTAGTTTCAAATACTGATCTAGGACTCAGAAAGAACTCTATGTATGGGGCACAGCACTTTATGGCAGCGAAGCGTGGGCTTTAGGAATACCAGAAATAAAGGAAAATTGAAGCATTTGAAATGTGGTGCTATAGAAGGATGCTGAAAATTAAGTGGACAGATAAAGTACGAAACGAACGAGTTTTGAAAATGAAAGACGAGGAAATAAGTTTGTGGAAGAGTCTTACAGACAGAAGGGACAGGATGGTAGGACATATTTTGTTTGAGACATGCAGGATTGGTTAACATGTTAGTGGAGCGAACAGTTGAAGGTAAGAACTGCAGAGAAAGACAGAGATTAGAATATACGAAGTAAATAAATGAGGACGTTGGTTGTAAGGGGTATTTTGAGATGAAAAGATTTGCGCAAGGTAGGAAGGGATGGAGGGTTTCTGTTCAAGAATATGAAACTAGTATTATATGAAGGAGAATATTGAGGACATAAACTGTAATTAATATCTGTGATATAGAGACTACGGTATTAAACAAAGTGAAGGATTTCTTCAGTCCGGTGAACATTTTTTCTTTTTTAAAAGCCAATTAAGGTCTTTACAGTTAATCGACATCGACGTCATTGAAACCGGGGGAGAGGATTATAGTCAAACAACGGGACGGAATTCGGTCTTTACAAAGGAACCATTCCGGCGTTCGTCTGAGTTGGTTTTGGAATATCATGGAAAACAGGATTCAGGATGGTGCTCACCCACGATGCTCGGTTGGTAAACAGGTATATTAGAATTGTCGCTGTTAATTGTAGTTAGTGTTAATCAACTATATTACACCATTACTGTAATCAACGTATCTTAGTAATTCGAATTTGTTGATCTGATGTCACTTTCACATGTAGACAGTAAAATGGACTTCACAACGAATAGCTAACAACAAACCCAAATACCAAAATCATTTAAAAACCCCAAAGTGGAGAATAGGAAATCATGCGTAGTCATTTCCATTAATATTCAGTTATTTTGTTTATAATACAGGCAGAATCACATGCATCACTCCAATAAGAGTCAAAACATTTGAAGAAGCATAGGCTAGCAAGATCAGTAGGCAGAATCAATAAAATCATGAGATGCAGACATGATTTGCTGCGTGAATACAATAATTTCTGAACTGCACTAACAGATTCTTAAAGTGACACGATCTACATCGCAAAAAAGGAGAAGGAAACAGAACACCTTTCCTATAAAAAATGTTTACACCTGGTGTGTGACAATGAACTGACGACTAAGCAGAAAGAGAAAATCATAGAGGCTGCCTTAATGTTGACCAAAAGAGAGAAACTTTTAAACAAACAACTTCGGCTTTGAAAAACATGGCTGTGGTAGTTTAGGAGTATATGAAGCGGGGTGCCACCACAAACGCAAATTTGTACTGTGAAATTCTGAAGACACTGCGAGCTTTAATTATACAGTTCCGTTTTGAAATTTTTTGAACAGTCCCGACCTAGTTCCTATAATTATATTTCGTTTCCTCGCCTAAAGAGAGTTATAGACGGACGAGTCTGGAGAATGAGCAACAAATAAAAGAATCTTCGAAGGAATATCTAAACGGGTTGGCTGTGAGATTCTTCGGCGAGGAAAAAGAAGGAAATGTGGAATTGGTAATTTAGGAGTTACTGATTTAGTTAAAGATTTTGGTAGAGGCTTGAAAGATTTGAACTCGAAAACGGCAGTAGGAATTTATCAGATTCCTGAGGAACTTCTGAAGTTTCGAAGAAAAGAATGAATCCAAAGATTATTCGAACTAATACCAAATAGTTACGAAACGGGACATATTCCAACCGATTTTTTAACGGTATTATTTTCACTCTCCTGAAGAGAGCACAAACTGACAAAAATGAAAACTATCACACGTTAAGTCTAACATCACACGCTTCAAAATTACTGAGTATTTTTAATATACAGAAGAATAGAAATAACAGAAGACGATATATTAGGTGAAGATAAGCTTGTGTTTATGCAAAAACGGGGTACAATAGAATCAATTCTGGCTTTAAGGGTTTATAATGGAATGTCGGTTCAGGAAAACTGGGAGTAGGTAGTAGTTCGAGTGACTACCGCATGTGTTAACATGAATTCGTCTATCTTTATCCAGAAAGCCAGTGAAACAACAAATTTTGTTTGTGACTTAACATTTTATATTGGTATGCAAGAGAACCTACTGCTAGTTACTTAATTGCTAAACATTTCAGTTAGTTTCACAAGAAAAACTGCTGCTCGGTTCTTAAAAGCTACAACACGTGTTTCAGAGAAGGTATACACAAGTAAAAATATTGTTTATAAATTAACATTTTATTTAGGTATACAAAAAAGTTACTGCTAAGCAATTAACTGTAAAATTTTTATTTATGTTGATAAGTATGTAACTGCTGTAACACGTAAGCCAGAGGATGTATACATAAGTGTAAAACCCAGCCTGCTCAACTGTGGCAGTCTATGTTTCGTTACCGTAAATTCCTTTTCCCCGCAAGCCGAGGTCGTGGCCTCCCGTGGCTTTCTTTCGCCCTGCTTTTTTCCTTAATCGATTGAGTCTCCATCTTTCCGCATTTCCAAGGAGTCGGCTTCAACTCTACCTGCCTTCCACCTACTTACAATGCACCTCGATATTTTCACTTTCAAACTGTAACTTTTTTTTTTTTAATTTACTTTTATCTATCTTGAAATTGACTTAAATAGTTCACTATAGTGTATTTCATACGAAATGATGTTAGTTTGTCTCAATTCACCTAAAATACAAGATGGGTAGGTTCGCTAGGGACACTGATTCGTCGTGTTGTTACCTCACCAATTGCGTTCCTTTCCCACGTCACGGGAGGGGGGGGGGGGAATGCCGACTAAAACCCTGTCTGATCAAAAATATCCAGACAGCTAACTGAAACTGGGCTTAGACTTCACGCATGCCACATTCTCCATTATTGGACATTAATATTTGGTCTGTTCACTTTTTTTTGCCTTCATGACATTTTTAACTCTGCTGGGGAGACTTTCAGTGAGGTGTCTAAATGTCTGTAGAGGTATGGCAGCTCATTCGCTCCCAAAGAGGAGGTAATGATGCAAAGTTGACATCTAACTCGTCACAAAGGTGTTTCATTGGGTTCAGGTTGGGAGTTTTGACATTTCAGGAATTATATTGTTCACAAAAATTGGCTCAGCTATGCAGCTTTATGACATAGTGCAATCTCATGTTGATACTAGCAATCATCGCCTCCGAACTGGTCCTCTACGGTACGCGGAGCACAATGGTTTAAAATGTATACCTATCCTCCAGCATTTAGAGTCTTCCTAAGCGCAGTAAGGGAACCACGCACTAACAACGGAAAATACTTCACATGGAGGCAGGTAACGTTCTCCAGACATTCGTCAAACCCAAATCCTTCGGATTGCCACAGGGTACAGCTTGATTAATCAGTACAAATCACTTGTTTCTAGTCATCCACTGTCCATCGGAGTCGCTCTTCAGACAACGTCAAGCGTCGCTGACTAATCGAGTGTGGTTGGTCTGGCGTCGCATTTGGGTGGACGCGGGTTCGAATCCCCTTCCGGCCGTGCATATCTGGGCTTTAAATGGTTTCCGCATATCACTTCAGGTGAAATTTCATGATGACCTTCAAAAGACCGTGGCCGAATTCCTTCCCGTTCCTTGCCCTCAGTCATTTCCCGCCTCTGATGACCTCGACGTTGAAGAGACGTAAAGCCAGAAGCAAATGTTTGGCCTATGAACAGCAAATCGACCTTTGCAGAGCATTCTTTTTAACTTCCGATGTACAGTCATTGTGCTGGTTGGACTGCTGGTAGCGCTTTGGAACTCACGAATGATTCCTTCCGCTGATTTCTTGCGATTTTTTACAACCATGTTCGACAATGCTCGACGATGCCGGCCCGTTTTTAAAGGAAGTCAGCCTAGTGTTGGTTTAGTTGTTCGTGTTTGCACAATCACATCACCAATAGTCAACTTGGGTAGCTTTAGAAGGGTCCCTGACGAATGTGTTACTCAGGTGACTTGCAATGACTAGTCCACGTTATTAGCCACCGAGCTCTCCTGCTGTTACTGCTTCTATACTGGCGGGTCCGCCTGTCATGACATTGAGTTCATTCCATATTACATAGTGGTATCCGGGTACTTTTGATCTGATTGTGTATAGTTGACTGTTTCAAGCTTTCCCTGTAGAATCTTTGAACTCAATTGTCCTCCGTTCGGTAGCAGTTGAGTACTGGCCGTTTCAAACTGGAAAGTTTTCATGTCGCTCGGAAATATTGGATGCCACTCAGCACCGAAATTGGAAAACGTATTCACAAAGATTTTTCTGACATTTCGAGAATTAGAGAAAGGTTATGATAATGTCAGACGGAAAAGGTATTCGGTATTTTAAGGAAGTCAGGTATAAATATCGAAATACAAGAATAATTTATAATCTGTATAGAGCGTTCTGGTGGCTCAGTGCTTGCTTTCAAAACATTCGCTGCTCCGGTTTGATCATATGAGCTATGCCACGCCGCTCCGTGGTTCGAATTCCACGTTAAACTGTAGGTCCCAGAGGAAAGGAACTGGCCGTCCTACCTCTGACACAATGGCTTAGTATGCCTCCTTCGGGAGGATCCAACCAATCTTCGGGTTGTAAGTTAAGTTTTAAGAATTTTTAAAAGTAGAGAATCGTATGAAAGCCAACATTAGAAACAGTTGCGTTGGTGGTTGTTTATTTAAAATTCTTCAAATGACATCAGTTTGAACAAATAGTAACAACCAAACGTAATGTCCATCGTCAACAATCACCAAAATTTCTTCTCATTTTAATTTTTTTTTTTCTACTTCCCATCTAACAAAATGGCCTTTGCATATGATCTAGCAATTCTCTCCAACAATAGGCAAGAGACAATCCACATCCTTGAAAAATTGCATGAAATTTCAGCTAAATGTGGTCTCCAAATCTCGTATGCTAAAACCCAATATATGGAAGGATCTTCACAGTACCAAGATGGAACAGATACAACAAAAAGTCAACATCCCGAAATGCCAAGTTAAGACACTATAACACTGTAACCAAACCGGAGGCTTATACGCATTGGAAACTTTGATCATTGGGGGCAGATATTGAAAAGCAAGAAAGGAAAATCTTTGACCCAGTTTGTACCGGAGGAATTTGGATGAAAAGGAAATCGCACGAACTATATGAATATTCGGAAAAATTTCAGACACATTTAGGAAAAGAAGAATTAAATTCTACGGCCACATATCAGAATGAGTAACAACAGACTAACCAAAAGAATTATAAACCTGGCCATTTCAATGAAAATGAAAAAACAACTGGCTAACTGAAATCAAAACGGATCTCCAAGAATTGGAATAACAGACGATATCATACAGGACAGACGCCGATTTAGTAGTATGGTTAATACCATCAGTTTGCCAACAGCCAGTATATTAGAAGAAGGAACACTTGGACGGAAGAACGTAGGAAAGAGCACAGCGAAAGGATGAAGAGATATTGGGAACAGAGGAAAAATAGTCTGCTAGATAAGTTCACTCGCGCTCCTGAGTTGGGCAGAACGATTGAAGAATAGTGTATACTTTAATGATACGGAATAAAAACAAGCCCCAGGCTATAATGGTATTTTTTTTAACTGTACCAAGGAACAAGAGCAAAAAATTTTCATGAGTCTTCTCGGCTTCCTGTATTATGATGTAAACAATGTATCACATATAATTCTTCATAGCTGAAAATATTGGCATAAATATGATCGCTAAATAAAATTTGCCTAAAATTTGATCACATTTTTACTCAGTTCCAGAGTGTATCAATTTTGCATTTAGACGAGGACACTGGTCTATGACGATTCATCGCCTACGTTGCCACTTATAGTTATTACCAACACTGCAACCTACCCTATTCATTACAAGAATTTCAAATGGTTTGTGCTGTGTTATAAACGATTTAAAATGAGTAGCAGTGAGTCAAAAAGTTGGTAAAATTTGATGGTGGTTCATAATAGAGACAGTAATGTCGGTAGAGTAAACAGACAGATTACTTCCTAGAACCATCTTTACATTCTTAAAATACTATAGTATATGGAATTGATGGCAATAGTTCCAGTTTCTGAAAACCAGAAGTCAATCAATTTTAAAGGATTGAAATCTCTTGACACCATTATTTGGCGTGATGTCTATGAGTCTCTTAATCTGTCTCCCTGCTTGATTGAATTTTCGAAGTACTGTACCCCCAGTGATAATGATGCAAATTATACCAACCAGTTCCTTTCACTGCCTAGGTATAGTGTTTAGATTAGTTTTGGCAGTTACTTTTGGAATATCTTCAAACTTCAGATTTTCTTCTATCTGCTGACTTATTGATCGTCAGAATCACATAAAATACAATTCAAACTATTACTTCATAAAAAATGAAAGTTTACGATGGAAGTAGAGCTCTGTATTTCCCTTAACCTTTGACAACAGGCCGCTGACGGAGCCAGCGTCACACTCCGTCCATTCTTCACATTATCATGGAAGAAACACGTCAGTACTCATTGAACAGTAGGCTGAGAGGGGCGTGGATACTCGTTCCCTACGTTGAGCTTCGAATAAACTTCCGAGACTTCATGGAGGATGCATCACAGTCAGACACTATACCGA
Source organism: Vandiemenella viatica (assembly GCA_031002005.1). Taxonomy (NCBI): domain Eukaryota; kingdom Metazoa; phylum Arthropoda; class Insecta; order Orthoptera; family Morabidae; genus Vandiemenella; species Vandiemenella viatica. Next base: position 352,899,320 of record CM061921.1, read on the forward strand.
ACCTCCCTGTCGTTTCGTTGTTACGAAATCATCATGAGTTTACGTCCACAGTAATTTCCTCTGGTAAATAAATACAAATGTTGAACAGCACAAATCTTTCAGGTGTGTTAGCATTGTCCCTTGTAGTATTGTACGACATTTAACAGTTCTTCTGTACGCTGGATTTTTTTTAAGATTAAAAAAAAATATTATTTCGGGTTTGGAAGTAAATATTGATTAGGTAGCAATTCAAATTTTAATTTATTAACACTATTGATTTGCGTAACGAGACCTTCCAGAAAGCAAATGCTTTATTTGGAATGGAGTAGCAATATACTTTAGAAAATCATCTTAACGATGATTCTTTGATTTACTAAACTGGAATAAATTTTAAACGTCAGTTAAATGTGTCTCGTCTGTTCGTTGCTAGCTGAGACAAAAATAAAGTAAGAAGAAACCTAAAGTTTTATAGCCGAGAGATCAACTGGTTAGTACAAGTGATAAAATTGAATATAAGCTGTTAATTAAACAACTTACTGTTCATACGATTTACTAATCGTAAAATGAAGGTTCCCTTGCATGTTCCAGATTTGTCGTGCATGAATGTACCTATAATCGAGTTACTAGAAGAAATTATTATTGAATCTAAAAGATCTTAGACGCATCCATAAATCATCTTCTCTCGCGTGAGTAGTGTCATTCAGTTCTTAATATTTAGAACGGAGACTTGTACATTTCTTATCTCGGTTAAATAATCTTTATTTGATTAGCATATTTCCAACGAAATCGACGTTGTCGAACATTATTTTGATGTTCATTTTGTTGGTCAGTTCAGCTCTTGTATTTTCCGTACTACTTTTATTTCAGATATAATCTGCACACAAAAACCTCTCTTACTAAAAACACAGTTTATTATAAAATAGTGAATGACTAGTAAATTCTTGATTCTCGTTTCTATTAATAAACTCAGCCAGGGCGCTTTATGCTGCCGCACTGCATACTGATATGCTCAACTTTTTTGTGGAATCGTCTCTGATTTTTTTTACAGTATCAGATATCGTGAAAAAAATCTAAAAATGGTGTGAGATATTCATTCGCGAGAGTAATGGTGATATTTAGTTAAAGCTTTAGGAATATTTTCTATGATGTCACTACAATTGTGTTTTTTTTCTATTTCATAACAAGAAATCCTCAACACTTCAGTATCAACGCTACCATTCGTAAAATAAATATGGGTCACTTTCAGCGGTACGAAGAAATGAATAATTTTCTTTATATTTTTCCGTGTTGAAAATCCTCCCTCAATGTTTGAAAAATTTGAAACACAGTGAAAAGAAAGTTATATACAATGACATACGGTTACTGACAAAGTCTGTTTACTTAGATCGATGGCTGAGCGATTAAAATTGATTCGATCGACGGTCCAGTTATCCAGATTTTGGTTTCCCATGGTTTTCCACGATCACTTCAGATGAAAGCCGGGATGGCTCCTTCAAAAGGCCATATTCGAATTTCTTCTCCTACTCATATGCGTATGTAATTTTAATTTATGTTATTAAAAACCTAATCAGGCAGTTTTCAAGTAAGATCAAAAGATTATTTACTTCTTATTATTTTCTTACCTTCATAAATATTTAGAAAATTATCAGAATTTTAAATATAGAGTCGTTTCCTTTATTCAGGCTTGTTAGATGAGTCGTGAAATCGTAATAGTTTCAGCATCTTTCAGACCAGAACAAGGCAAAGTGAACGGTGGTGCCGAGGAATACATGTAAAGCGCAGAAGATGCTTCACAAAGTGGAGTGAAATGCGTATGGAAAAATAAATAAGCAAAAACGTTCAATTGCACTGGTGTATTATTGATGATATATATACAAGTCGTTGAAATTACTGATCGACAATATTAAGAGCATTATCTCTAATTTTTTGGGTGCAGAGTTGGAACAGTTCTGTACGGCCCAACTGTTTCATCCAATGCGCTGAAATTAGAAAATCGAATACTAATAATAATTATTTCGTTTTTTTTTTTTTTTTTTTGCTTATGGCTCTACGCGTCATTGACGTCGAGGTCGTTAGAGGTGTGAAAATACTGAGGGTAAGGAACGGGAAGGAATTCGGCCTTGACATTTTTGAAAGAAGCGTCCCGGCATTCACCTGGAGAGGTTTGGAGAAACCATGGAAAACCAAAATATGGATGGCCGTACAGGGATTCGAACCCGCGTCCTCCTGAATGCGAAGCCAGAACGTTATCACTCATCCACCACGGTCGGTAAATTATTTCGCGTAATCTTATGGATCTGGTGAGAAGGTTTCTTACCGGCTTTGCAATTCACCTCTATCCTAGCCGCCTAAATTAACTCGGTTTTCCTAACGGGGAGTAGGAAACTACGGCTTAACGTGGAATCTGAACCCTAGAGAACCATAACGAACTTTACAGTAACAAAGTAAAACTTCAATAGAGGTGATAAAGGTCAGTTTTAAGGCCCGTAAATATTTCAGCCGAAATCAAGACTCACGGTTTCCGGCCAGCTGAGCCCTCCGAGTCCTGATGAGTTATTTCTTTGGAATCGCTGTTAATTCACCCTCAGCACAGTGTCGCATGCCAACATTGTCTATTATTATACATCTAGTCGTTATGTTATGGGAGGCTTGTGTTGGTAGCGTTAACTTTATCATCTTCTAACAGCGAAATTTCTTCCTCTTCTTCTTTCCGGTAAGGTCTGCTAGGCCCAAGAACCAATGTCGAATCTTAATCCATTGTTGTTGTTTTTTCTTCAGTTCAGTCCAATATTCCTTCTTCATTTCACTATGCTTCTTCCTTCTCTCCTCAGACAGTTTCGGACCTCTTCTGTATTGGAACCCTTCCATACTTAATACCATCTTTCTAAAGAATTCTCATTCTATAATTTACACTTATCTTATTTCTTCCGAAATCTTTCTTGATCTCTTAACTACAGTTTTTGTTGGTTTTTTCCCCCAAATGTATCTATTTTGTTAATCTGTCATCGTCCATTCTGTGGATAAGTCCAACAAACAGCACTTTCTGTTATTGATTCTGTGTTCTGGTATATTTCCTAATTACTTCTTAATTTTCATAGTTCTGTTGTTTTGATTGGACCCAAGATTTTTCCCATGATACTTCTTTCCAGTAATTCCAATTTATCTAATCTGTAGTTCAATACTAGGCATTCATTCGCGTATAAACATTCACAACAGATTGTAGTGCCTTATTTTAAGATTTTTAGATAAACACTTTTTGATATACATTTTTTTAGCGATACCATTCGCTCTTTCCATCCTGCGTATCCTTTATTCTATGACAGATTTATCTAAACCATTTTTTTTAAATTGCTTCCCACAGATATTTAAATTTCTTTACTTTCTATATTCGTAAAACATCTGTCGTTAAATATTATGGAGCATATTTAATGTTTGTAATAAATTTAGCTTTTTGTACAGAATTTCTAAAACCTGTTTTGTTGGCTTTTTCTTCCAAGAAATAATTTGTGTTGCCGCATCTGTAATACTCCCTGGAAGTATTACGAAATCTTCCGTAAATGCCCAACACCTTTGTTTTTTCTCCCCAAAGTTATTAGAAAATTTTTATGTTTCTTCAATTTTTTATTCCAAATTCTTACAATTTTCTTCTTCTACAATTCTCTAAGACACAGTTGAACAAAATGGGTGACAAGCCAGCATCTTGCCGCACAGCTATATTTATCCTGATAGGCTTGATATTTCGCCCATAAATTTTAGTTTCGAATCTGTGTCTGAAAGTGTTTCAAGTATTAGGTTTACGAATTTAGATTTCACGAATTGTTTTATCCAAGGTTTCCGTATCAACAGGGTCAAAAACCTTTTTAAAGGCTATAAATATTTCTCTTATGTCCTTGGAGTTTAGTATTCGATGACGAATTATGGATTTTAAATTGAATATTTGCTCTGAGCAAAATCTACAGTGGAATTTCATTTTAGCTTGCTTGAAGAAAATCGATGTTACCGTTTAGGAATGGACATGTGACTGAAATGAAAATACATTTTTTCAGCAATGAAACCAAAGAGTAGAATAGGTGTTAATATCTTTTCTGTTATACAAGGATAACAAGGTTGGTATAATGCGGGCTCTCTTTGCGGATTGTTGATTTGGGTTCGGGCATGTGAGGTTTTAATTTTGTTTGTTTCATATTACGAACCATATTCTGTCTGTGATTCAACTAACGTAACAAGGGGTGCTCGTCTATGTAACGTAGATAACCACCAACGAAAATGTTTGAGGGTGCTTAAGTTTTTAAGTGTCTTCTGTCTGAACGCATTCCGCAGTCATGCGGTTCAAAAATGCGTAGTTATCAATGAAAATAAACAATGACAATAAATTGCAAAAAACGCGTCTAGGAAAGAAACTATAAAACAGCTTAGTTCTTTAGACAGAGCGAGTTGACTTAAATAACGATACGTCAAAAATAATAAGTAAAACGGATGAACTTACAGTTGCAAGTTTACTAATTACCCTTAGAAAAATATTGTGTTCCAGAACTAACCATAAACTCTATTGTACGAGTAGTTATAATGTTTGAATTTTTCTTTGCTGTGCGGAAAATTTTCTTTTTTAACTGAAATAAAGCAGACTTCTATTGATTCTACTCAGTTTGCAACAGCAATACTCTACGCGGCACTGTCTATCATTGGAAATATGCGAAGTGCCAATAAACTCATTCCCACCCGGCCATCCATATTTTGGTTTTCCATGGTTTCCCGAAATGACTCCATGTGAATGGCGGGATTGATACTTCAATAGGCCGTGGCCTAATCCCTTTCTATTCCTTGCCCCCAGTTATTTCCTGCATCTAATGACCTCGACGTCGGCAAGGTGTGATGCCATACACAAAAAATCTAAATTCATATTCATTTATAATGGCCAGGTACCCGCCTGTGTGGTTGAACACGGAATCAACGGTCCTGGACCCCGCGTACAGGCTGCTCTGAATACGGCTTTTAGGCGAATACTGGGATGGTCCCCAATCTCCGCTTCGTAAATCGTCTATCTAAAATTTTATTTAAAAAATATAACGCTTATCATGCAGGAAACAAATTACAAGTTTCTAACACAACATTCCGTATTTCAAACTAATGCACAGAGCGTGATGGGTGAGTGGCAAAGTTCTAGCCTCGCATTGGGGAAGACGCGGGTTCGAATCCCCGTCATCTACAACGAAGCAAACATGTAACTGGTACATAGTGGCTGTAACGGAGAAAGATACAGTTATGACACCACGTTACCCGAGGATAGAACTATTGCTAGATCTTTTAAGAATATTCATAACAAGCGTGGAGGGTGAGCGGTTAGCGTTCTAGCCTCGTATTTGGGAGGACGCGGGTTTGAATCCCCGTCCGGCATCCAGATTTGGGGTTTTCATGGTTTCCCCCAGATCACTCCAGGCGAATGCCCAGATGCTTCCTTAAAAAAGGCCATGGCCAAATTCCTTCCCGTTCCTAGTCCCCAGTCCCATGCCTCCTCTAATGACCTCGACGTCGACGAGGTTTAAAGCTATTAGCAAAAAAGAATGTTCATCGATATATGAGATGAAATGTTGTATTATGGCTAGAATTTCTAGGACGTATTAGTCATCTGATCTTAAGCATTGCTTATTCGTTATCAGTAATCCTATAAGCTGACAGCGAGTCTGGTGTGTGACAGGTAATGGGCGAGGCATTTGGGAAGATGGATATTCTAGTCCTCGTTCGGCCATCTTGACTTCGGTTTCCCATAGTTTACCGAAATCACAATAGGTGAATGCTTATTTGGTTCTTTCAAAATGACATGGCCGGATTCCTTCCTTATCCCCAATTCTCGATGTTGACGAAGTGTAAAGTTCCAACAAAATCCTCTGTGGTCGACTCTGAGAACTTCTCATGAATACTCAACTGACTACAGTGTTTTGGTGGAAGATAAAACAAGTTGGTATGACTGATATGAATAAAGAGCATACCTCAGCTGACGTCATGTAACAAGTTTCCCGTCAGCTGATTTATTTGTCTGGCATGTTGATTACGTGTATCGTGTTGGTCGAAGACAAATACATGTGGCCAGCATTAATAGAAACCATATGAATGCGCAGCTTGATTAAGCTGATGGTCATAATTTTTGCCGATAGTACTAACGTGCGGTGGTTGCAGTACACGGTTGAGGTGGCCTTATACAAGTTGCTGCTAGCAGTTGTAACACTCAAATTCGTGATCACTAGCAACAGGTTGTTGGGAGAAAGACCCAGCTATTGCCGTATTCAGGCGAAAACCTAGCTTGGTTTAGAACTGGGTCGTCAGAACTAAAGCCAATGTACATGTTTAAAATACGTTACGCAGAATTTCTTCGCATTACCTAATGTATGTCGGGTGTCTCGTTTGTATTATCCGTCTGAAATAACGTTTGTACTTAAGCTAAAGTTGTAATGTATATTTTAATGGAGAATCAGTACTAATAGAGATGCCTACTTGGTAATCCCTGTAACGACACGTGCCCGGCCTTCGTTGGTGGTCCAACAAGCTAAGAATTTAGGTTATCTATTTAGTTTCTGTATGGTTCAATATGTTTTGGATTGCAAACCAACCATGAAGAAATGTACGAGTATATATTTCACTTATATCCATATATTATTTATTAGTTTCCTTATTGTTAATTTATATTTGTTGAATGTAGATGTTTTCGTTATGCATATGTCCATGTATGTGCAGGGCCCGCTCTAGGGGGGGCAAACCGGGCATTTGCCCGGGGTGCTAAAATTTAGGGGCGCCATTTCGGCTGTAAGTGTGAGAAAAATATTAATAATATTAATGGGTTAAATACCCAATTAATAAAAAAAATCCACATACCGATTTTTTCGTTCTTTAAAAACTTATAGTCCTTAGCTATTTAGGTGCGCCTCTAGAGACTTCTTAAGACGGGGCGCGGACCTCAAAGGGGCGCGCCGTTGCCTCGCCGCCTCTGTGTGAATTCCGCCATAGGAGCAACTTCAAAATACGCCGCGTCCGCTTCATGTCTCAGCCCGAAGTCCACGCCACGTCTCTTCTGTGTGAATTGGGCCTTAGCATGCGAGTAGAACGCGTTGTTGTCTCAATTTGATTATTATTGCTAATTATAAAAGTGGTTAGCATTAGTCTTACTATTACGTTATTAGTGATAAGTGGAAGTTCATAAAATTTACTTCAGGATTTCATAATTTCTAAAGATAAGTACATCTATGATTAAACTGTTATTTAGTTGGATATACGACATAGGCGCACAACGACAAAAGCAAACAACAGAAGCCCAGGAGGTGGGGGCTGTTACACCTGCCCTCGGCTGCCTGCACTGATTCCGACGTTATACTGCCCTCAAGTTACTAGACGCGGTGAAAAGGAGTGTTTTTCGCAATTGCAGCTAGGCTCTGATACATGGAATCGATAGTGCTTGGCGGGAGATGGTGAGTATTTATTTTATTGAATTGATGAACCAACTCAATATGGATCAGTTATTGGAAATCGAAGTGGAATAATTTGCATAATAATTTCTTCTCGTAATCCGAGCATCACAGATTTGGTGTACAGGCATTGTAAGTGGTTTGGTTGGGTTAAAATACATACGCTAGCTTTGATCGCTTGTGAAAATACTGTAGTTTAGTGGGTATGGGACAGTAGTTACAATCATTAATAAATAAATAATATTACCAGCTACTGATTACCGATTAGTTACTTCACATACCATTAGTATATTTAATTTCGAATGCTAACTGCTAAAATATAATAATCCATGATGTTTATTATATATACGAATGCGGTTTACAGATACTCTAATTGCTGTATTTGTAAATCATCTCAACAAAAAGAAATTCATTAACTATTTTAGTGAATGTGAATAACTTTGTCAGTTCGTTTAATAAGTGCATTGCGCGACAATCACTCCACAACATCATTTTTTTGTTTGTGAACTTGGAACCTATTCCGTTTAAGCCTATAGAAATTGCCATTCTGTATACACGGTTTCTGTATTTGCAGCAAATTTACGGATAGTATCATCCGCGAATAAGCTTTGACTGTGTAGTAACACTAGACTTTCTTTATGTTCACAGGGTATGGAAAATATTTTGTGTTGTGCATAAATATTTTTTTATATCGACTGAGAATAATTTATCTTAGTTATGGTTTTAGCTTATTTAGAGCAAGGATAAATATTTAATTTTTATATTATTTTATAGTGTACATTGTTTGAGTTACGTGCTTGCCTCTTCCAAAATGCCTGACGGTCAAAGAAAACTATCTGGTTACCAGTACAAAAAAAGAAGGTTGGGAAAGGAAGCGTAAAGGCAGAATCAATCTGGCGCGTTAAAAAAATATACTGTATTCAGGGTTTACCAAAAAAAATCTTAGAATCCAATATCAGGTCAGGATACAAAAGAAGTATAGAATCGTCAGAGAATAATAGCGAACAAATGAACGAAGTTTGTAAACTGGAACTGACACCAACGTGAGACTCACAGAAGGCGTTCTAAAACTTTGTGGCCAAGAATTTTATGAGACGCCGTAAGAAGCTTTTTTAGTAAGGCAAGGTCCACCACCTAAACTATTGCATAATTACAAATTTCCTTCCAATGACACAGATCGACGTTTTAGCGCAAAATATTATGCACGAATTTTCAGCAGCGCAGAGCAAATATTGCGAGATTAGCTACTGCGTTTACTGCTTCTGTTGCAAAATTTTCAGTTGTTTAATTAGTTCTCTCTCAAACGAGGGTTTTAAAAATTGGAAGCACGTCGACGAAACTTTAAAAGAGCATGAAATTTCGAAAAATCATATTCAGGCAACAAAGATTGAATTGTTGTAAAACTGTAGATGCTTTAAACGCGCTTCGCTGTTAACTTCTTTCTTTAGTCGTAATTTTCAGAACTAGAAATAATTCATATACATATTTTCAATGAAGGAAGGCTCGTTTTATAATAACTCCATTTTAATAACAACGATTCCTAAAGCTAAACCAACACCCGTCATACAATCTGCTTGGGTTGTTGTTTAACACTTCCTTTCCGAAAAATAGCAGGTTCATGAATTGGTAATCTGTTTTCACGAAGCGACGTCTACTTTCCAAGAAGTTTTGAGTTAATCTGTCTGTTGATAATGACCAGCGAGAGGTAACCGGAAATCCAAAGCACATATATTTAATGTTCTCCATGGAATTTAATCTTTCATTTAACTTTCTTAAATGGTAAATTTTATAAAGTTATTGCATTTTGGTATTAATCAGCCCCGTTACATGCTGCCACTCAAAGAGTTATTAATGCCGAAATAAATCATTGGAATGAGGTGCTTCTAAGAATCGTTGCAATTATCAAAATGCTTGGTAAAAGTTGACTGGATTTTCAAGGTACAAGTGACAAGTTGTTTGAGCATAATACCGGTAATTTCTTAAAAATAGTTGAGTTACTGTCTGAATACGATCCCATTATGGAAGAGCACGTCCGTTGAGTGCTCTAAAAAGTAGAGACGAGAGCTCAATATCTTGGGAAAAATATACAAACCGGGATAGTAGATCTGCTGCATCAAAGTGTAAAGTCTCATGTTATTAATGAAATAAAAAAATTCAAATATTTTTCCATAATTTTAAACTGTACTCCTGACTTTAGCAAGATACAGCAAATTACTCTTGTAATCAGATATGTTTCAACCAATAAATTTAATCCTGATGTTGAAATTAAAATTAATGAAAGCTTTTAAGGCTTCTTACCAGTCGAAAGATTCACAGGAAAACAAATGTCTGACATTATAGTTGGAGAACTTAATGACTTGTGTTTAAATTTGCAGGATATCAGAGGACAGGGACTGACAACGGGTCCAATATGAGGCGCAATAAAGCAGGAGTGCAATTTAGAATTAAACAATATAATTCGCGAGCATTCAATGTTCCGTGTAGTAGCCATTCTCTCAATCTTGTTATTAATGGCAAAAGCATCCTTGCAATCCTCTAATATCTTCAACATGGTCCAAAAAATATATTTATCCTTCGACGGGCAATACTTTTAAAGCATGTTCAGGGTTCAACTTTGAAAACATGGAGTGACACTAGATGGGAGAGTAGGATAGAGAGGATAGAGGCATTAAAACCTTTAAAATTTCATTTGAGAGATGTATACGACGCCTTGCTAAGCATTTACGAAAACCAAGAAATTGATAATTTAATGATTTAGCCATTTTGGCAATTAGTATGAAATTGCTGATGAAGTAAATTTTAAGATGTAATAAAAAATTCGCAACCTGAAAGTAAGAAAAAAATTTTTTTTTGTGATTTTAGCGTATTTGATGTAATCTCGTTTTATTTTCAAAATAATGGCATTTAGATTGTTTGTGTGATAATATCCATCTGTAATAGCATTTAAAAACGTAAAAATATGGTTAACATTTCATAATTAATTTATCTATTTTGTGCCGCTAGATCAAAATTCAATAAGTTTACTTATGAATATATGATTTTATTAAAATTTAAAATTAAATATTTTATTCGATTAAAAATTAATTATTTTTAAAAAAAATATATAATTCTACATAATCTTAAGGGGCGGAAATTTGTCTATTTGTCCGGGGCGGCAATACCGCTAGAGCGGGCCCTGGTATGTGGATATTATAGTAAGCTAAGAATATTGGTTAGCTATTTACGTTTTTGTAGTGGTTTAATACTTCTTCCCTTAAAACAAAATTTGAAACCAACCATGGATAAATTCATGTATTTCTCCTAAATCTACATATTAGTTATGAAGACGATAGTGCAATGGAACGAGTGTAAAACATTACGTCAGGTTTATGAGTGCTACTTAATAACAATTATACTGTATTTGGTTAAGCCAGAATAGTGCGTTCAACCTCCTTAGAAGCTGGTAAATCAATAAATTTCTTTATAAACCAATATGACAATATAATTGAATTGATTTACGTACTAAAAAAGTAAGCAATTTCATCTAACATAAAATGCCAGTGAAGCAATAGTTTCATTTTCACAAAATTTTGAGATCTGAAACAATATTATGGAAGGAGAATAATATTATATTTCAATAATCAGCCTCATTGTTCGTGTCAGTAGCACACAATGCTATATTAACACATGCAATTAAATACACTTAGGATTAATATTTACATAATCACTAAACAACAGGTGCCCAAATTTTGGCAACGTTAACGGCACATTCATTTGCCTGTGCCACTGCCTGGTTGTGAACGGCGAGACACATTAAGGCGAATGCTACTCGAGGTGGAGATTGTCGGTTTGTTCACCTGTGGTGGAAGGAATTTTCATTATTCGAGTATTTGTCAGCAGATTCTAATTACCAGACTGTGCACCTAAGTCTTGGGTTAAAGCACAAACCGCTTCGCTCTGTGTTTTAAGTGAAACCATACGACAGTATTGACGGCAATTCTTCCATTCGATCGGAACATTAATTCTGGAGGCCTAGTGTGTTTCTGAAGAGAATGCCTGAATGGGGCGCCATCGAATTTCGCATTCTCCCTTCTTTCAGCTCTCATCCACAACTCAAGCTACACAATACTCTGAACACGCACTATCAAAGTCACCAAGGTATACAGTAAAGCTTTCACCATCCCAGTAACTTTTACCGGGAAGTTGATGTAGAAGGATGGTACCCTTTATAGCAGGAGGTCGTCAAGTCTTGCTGAGGGGGTGGCGGTCGCAAGCTAGGTAATTGTAAAAAGCGAGGGCTGTAGGTCTTACAATAAAAATTTTCTTTGAGAATTCTGTGCCTGTTTATTTTCAAATATAAATGGTTATATTTTGGAGAAGCAAATAATCAAATAATTTGAGCCTTAGTTTCTTCTGTCTACCATATTTCACATATCTTTGGTAATTGTAGTCATAAAGTCTATTTTTTTTTCCTCCACTGCTACTTGTAGCAGACGTGGAGGACTGCGCAGGTCATTTGAGAACTCCATTTTATCATCACTCGCTGGCGTACTCGAATAACTGATTGCAGTGAACGAAAACAAACTATTCCTATGTGGCCACCTCCCGCGGCAAAGAATATATCACTCACTGCCCGCAGTTACCTTGCACAACAATCTCAATAGAAAGAAAATTAAATACGTAGCTTTTTAAATCATAGTTTTATAACGGATGTGGGTGGTCACAAAAGTTTCTTTTTTACGGACATTGGGTGGGGGGGGGGGTCGATAAATGTTTTTACTTTGTAAAGGGGTCGCGTATTCAAAATGGTTGAAAAACACTGCTCTATTGTAGTAGCCTACGTCTGAGCACGGGGTACGTCACAGACATGTTATTATCATACTTTGATAACAGATTAGTTGCATTATTTCTTTCGACGACATAATACATCAGAATAGCACTTTTTACGATTTGATACTATTTTGTCAGTTCTATCTACGAGCTGGCCTGAAATACCCCAGAGCGTTCATTGCAAACTACGAAAAACCAGTTCTCACAAAAATCTGGTTACTAGCCTTCTCAACAACCAAACACAAGTTGCTTGAAAATCACTCTGTAAACAATTTGATTTAGTTCATCATAAAAGAAACAAGTTCTGATGCGTGGGAGAATCTCAATCGCAGTGGCGCATACAGGAATTTTCAGAGTTGGAGCAAAAACTTGAGTTTGCCATCCCTTCAAACATGAATTTGCCGCCCGGGGCAATATAGAGTTAGTCCTTGATTTGCCCCCCCCCCCCAATGTGGTTGCCACTCGGGGAAGTAGAGATTAAAAAAAGGTCGCCACCATACGAATTTTCCACTTAACGGCCTTTCAAACATGATTTTACCGCCCCCCCTGGACTTGCCCATCCCTTAGATTACATTTCATAAGCACTGCGTCAGAAAAGCGTACAGATGTGTGGGACAGTGCATTATTATTAAATTTCTATCAAATAAAATGTGAATATAACAGAAATTTGTTAAAGACTGAACAGGCATGTGGCGTCACAAACAAGTCTCTTTAAACTGAATAAAGCTCTCAAATATAGCCACGAAAATTTAGACAGTTAACCTTACATCTGCATACATCGACAACAGATAAGTTTTTTTTTCTTACCGAATACATAACCTACACCAAGGATGGCGCTTAAGCTAATTCTATGGCATTTCAAAGAATCGGAAAAACGTGGATTCGAATCTCCGACCTGTAGTTTCTTATGGCTTCCCGAAGTCACTCCAAGCCGTATTCCTGGATGCTACCTTAAAAAAAAAAAAATGCTACACCAAATATATAGAAACTGAAAAATAACAGTATATAAATAACTAGTTTTATACTAATTTTTTAGTAAACAATCAACTGTACATTCGTGGTTGTTGTTGTTTATCATAGTAACGCTAAATAATACTAGGCCAACGTTTCTGGTACATATATTGACCCAGCTTGATAAGTTTGTCACTGTTATTTTAATAGGTGGCATGGTGAGGTATGATGGATGGACCAAGCGAAAAAAGACATTTGTTTGGAGTGACCGCCAGACATGGAAACGTCTAGCAATGATAATGATGTAGCGTACAAATAAAGTACTCTGCCACTTACGCATCTTAGGCAGTATATACGTAGGCCTATATATTCTTGTGTCAGAAACATCAGATACATACTTAAACTTTATACACGTAAAACACGTTACACCCATTTCGACTAGTACTTTGCAATATTATGTGAATTATGCATTGCTTGATACAATTCATCTTCGTTGCATGAAAATGGACACATAGGACACGGGAAAATACATTTCATGATTTGATCTCCATCGCATTCACACTTAATAATGTTCGTATCGATGTAACTCCATTTCGCTAGGTTAACTTTGGGTCTGCCCACTTCTGTTTTTAGTCGATTATGTTGTTAAGTAATTTTTACGATCGCATTCTTTTACCATTGGCTGTTACAGCATTAGGTGATTCAATTTTACCTCAGTAATACGAGTTCCAATTAAAAAATGTAATTATTGCAGGCGATGCTACTTAAATAACATGTTATAAACTTATGGGAGGTTTTATTCAATGATATACATTATTCCCATTCCAGCTCTTTTATCAGTAACAGACATGATAAAAGAGCTGGAATTGGAATAATTGGAAGACAGAGGATGGTGAAGAGGGTCATATGAGTGTACAATTCGTATATTGGTGATGAGGCATGGAAAGATATTGATGTAAGAATTAAAAGTAATACATGGAAGGGGAAAGATGACCATACCCACAAGCTGGCACTCGGTTTCAGGCACAAGGGTGTAAGAAGATTCTCTTTTTTGGGTAAGGGTGTCAGGGATTGGAATAAGTTACTAAGGGAATAATTTACTAAAAACGTTGAAAGAATTTAAAGATAATATTTGCATAGGGCAATTGTAGGTGGGTGCAGGAAAGGGAGAAGATGGGTGTGTAGGGAAATTGCCACCGGGGCGTGCGCTGTATTTCAATTTAATTAAATATTATTTACAGGTTTACAATAAACCAAAAATGATTAAACAGTCAGTTTACAATTGAATCTGTGTTTTTTGAAGGGGTATATGTGGCCAAATGTAAATTTTCGGAAAGCTAACAAAAAACAATTCAGAAGCCTTATTAAAAAATGTGTTTAGCTTTGTATGATATTTTCATTTGAAATATGTTAGTGTCACATGTCACACTACACCTTAAATAAAAGACAAATGTGAAAAAAATGTCGATTCAATTATATTTATTGGTGTGAACTTAACATTCTTTCCTCGACATTTTTTAGGACTGGCTGGTATACCAGAACGATATTCAGATTATGCAGATACAAATGCATCATGAAATGTATGATCTAGAGTAAGATCAAGTATTTCATTAATTAGAATTATTATATTAATTTAATTATATGAGAAAGAATAGTATCAAATCGTAAATTAATTTACAATACTAACCTACCTAGTTCTAATGAATGAAATCAAAATTATCCTCTAGGAGAACATAGATATAATGAATTACGCCTCGTCAATGTCGAGGTCATTAGAGGCGGTAGAGGAGTTGGGAATGAATTCGGCCATGGCCTTTGAAGGAATCATCCCAGCATTCGTCTGGAGTGATTTCGGAAAACCACGCAAAACTAAAATCTTGATAGCAGGACGGGGATTTGAACCTACTTCCTTCCGCCCCTGGACTACCTCTAACCCAAGAGCTTGAATTAGGTGATTGTTGCGTAACAATTCTTTTTCGATATAGCGTCAGTCATGGAAGTGATCGGGGATGCACTAAATAAACAAAAGCGAGACGTTGTTTAACGGAACGGAGACAGTAAAGTGGTGACCTTGACACAGATCACCCTCCTCCCCCTCTTGTAATGATACGCTGAAACTGTGCGAGCTCAGCTGCGATTTGGAAAATTACTCATAATGAGGATAAAAGTCGGTTGGGGTCTGGGCTGCGGAGATTATACTCATTAGGCGCTACACAGTCAGAGCTGAGAACATCGGTCCCAGGCAGCTGCAACGCACCAAGTACTCGATATGGCGTACACAACTGTTTCAACAGTCATTCCTTGCAATTCACTGATAATGCGATCAAACTCGGTTACCATTCCGCTCACTTTGGATTTCCTTCTTCTGTTTATGTTTTAAAAAAATTACTCGGCGAGATTTTTATGGGTATTGTGTTTGTTTTCAACTCGATTAGTATTCTTTAATTCTTGTAACCTCAGAATTAAACATTGAGCCGTTATCTGAATTTGTTACTCTTTCGAACGTGACAACAGATTTGCTATATTATTAATGCAGTGAAAAACCGGTTCAAATTACTAATTTCAATAAGCAGTGGACCATATTTTCAATCTTTTGTTGTTGGAAAATATTTTTCCTTTTTTTTTTCCAGCGTTTCAGTTTTTTCATGATTTTGTGGAATTGGCAGAGTGTATTGCTTGCGTGCAGAATGACTAGACAAGACAGTCCGCCACGAACTTTCCACTGCGAGCGGATACCTGTTGCGCCGATACGCCAGCTCACGGGATCATGTTTTCAGGACGCCCGACACACCACAAATTGCTGCCTATATCAGCCAAAAGGTATAGCATCGAGTTATTATCATTATTATTATAGTTAGTTAAAGGTTTTTGATGCCCAGTACCGCGTTCATGCTATTCAAGTTACTTTGATCGTGATTGCAGTGGCCCCCTGTTTTATTAGTAATAACCGTAAGAAGATTACACTATTACATGCATAATGGTAAAGGGGATAAAATTATGTTTTTGAAACTAAAAAAGAGAAGAAAAGGCGAGTTATTTTTGTTCGGACGGTTTTAGGTGGAGTGTCAGTAGTGAAGCATGCGGTGCAAAGGTTCGACGTGCGTTGGCTCTCTGTCGCATGGACGCTGGTTCGAGTACCGTCGTAGATACCGCGCTGTGGTAAGGAACCCATTAAATGATTTTCCACTGTATCGGCCAGTGTGTAAAGGTTACCACATCTTTGTTATGATAGGCAAAAATTCAGTCTTAGTAAATCGTGGGACAAAACTTGATGCAACGTTAAATGTTTATACTGGACTGCAGACAAAAGTTCCAATTTTCATTCGTAGCTATCAACTTTTAATATTATATATCGCGAAAGAAACAAATACCTTGTCAATTATTCATTCTGTTGTACCTTGATAACTGTTTTGGGGTTACGTTGCCACAAAACATAAAAGTTCTTAAATATTAAAATCAAGAAAAACTGTTTATTTCGAGTCTTACTACATTATTACATTGTACTCTTGACTTACTTACGTAATTTAATATCGGAGAAAGTAAATACTGTGTTTATAGAAAAGAAAATTCCTGTATTATTTAGTTATTGTGCGGAATGCTATTGTATGCACTTACAGAAAAATAAAAATAATAGTAAAATAATTAAAATAAGCTGATGCATTTTGATAAATTTCCTCCTCTGCCTTCCACGTAGTACCTTCCATTGTTTCTAATATACAAGTAATTCCGCTAAGTAATTCCATTATCTGTAGCGGCATATAAACTAGAGTATGAGAAACTTTCAGTTTTTATTGCAAGCCTATAAGTTCTGAAATTTCATTGTGGTGCGTCATTTGTTATAGAATATGTGAACACTAAATTTAAGATTGGCTAGGATGCTGTTCATGGTTTGGTGTATATATTTACATGCTAGAACTGAGCAATGCATGTTAATTTGAATGCTGTTTAAATATGCTTTTTTCTCGTCTTTCAATAGTGTAAATAGAAGTTCCGCCTAAACCTGTTCTTGGTGTGTATTTGATGTCCGTGCAACAGCAATCTGAAACAGAAATAAGAAATTATAGTCGAAATTATTTATACATTATTTAGGCTGAATGATAAACTAAGAAGACTTGTGAAAATGGTTCTCGAGTAAATATTTAGCGTTGCAGATATAGTATACCTAATGAATTAAAATTCAGTTTATGCCTTTAATTCTTTTGCTTAAGAACGCCGCGAAAATAAAATTTAATACTTTAGCACAAATAATCATCGAAACACGTGATACAGTAATAAAACACTTGAGCCTATCAACATTTTCTAAACTGATTTTATTCAACGCCGTGAAACTTCTTTTTTATAATTATTCGTTAAATTCATCTTGTTTCCAACTGAATCAGAAAATAACATGAAGAAGTTTGGTACTCAATTATTTCTATTTCATGGCTCTATCGTTTGTTTTTCTGTCTGTTTTTAAATATAAACAGTTAACTTAAAACTAACAACGATTCTTTAAAATCAATGTAAGGTAAAATAATCTAGTGCTGTGTTGGAAAATAATTTTATAGGTGTTTAACCAATTTTTATACTGTCAAAAGACCGTGTAAAATAAACAGGATAAGTGTTTATTTGCACTGTGTCACTCTATTCCGCTGTCTCAGTATCATGATAATTATTATATTAACACAAACGAATCGAAATATGATGAGCTAAAATCCTTTTGACCTTGCTAAGATTATAATTATTCAAAATCATTAAAATTATAATAGTATATTGAGCCACGCACTTGCTAATATTCAAATATGAGCAGTTGTTAGGAAATGTGGTAAAACTAAATTATTGTGATAAATTTATCTATACACAACAATAATGAAACATATTTTTTCTATTCGATTACAATGAATGCTATCTTATAATACAGTTGACTAAAGACCATTATGTAATATTAGCGCCTAAATAAAGCGCATTTAGATGCATATAAAAATTTTCAAATTTGCTGGCCAGTTATATGGTCTGATCACAATTATGTTTTTGAATTTGTGCTATGATTCTAATGACTTTGATTTAAATTCTTGTTTTTTAGAAGTCAGCTTAAATCTCAGTAGTCTAACACTAAAGTTTGTCTAAAATTCTTCAGTTTTTACTACTGACAGTTAGCCACTAAAGTCATTTTAAATAATAGTCATCTGATGATAATGAAAGTTCCGTACTTTATTACTGCTTTTGTTCGAGAAGTCTGTTGGTTAGTGAAATATTTATATTGAAGTTCGTTGCAATAAACGCATAATGGAATTGTTTATGAATATTACCTCAATTGGACTATCAGATAATAGTAGATAAATAAAAGCACCAATCCAGTAATTATTGTTAAAAGTAATAAATGTTAACAATGCATCTGACTTCAAAGGCGATAAATTGTATTTGGTTTTTCAGTTTTATAAAAGGAAACAAAAATATTTCTAGCTTGAAGGAAACTGCTTGGATTACGGTAAATGAATAAAATCAATAATTAAGTAATTATTGTTAAACATAATAAATGATTACACTGGATCTGGCCTATGACGAAGGCGATAAATGGTATTTGGATAAAAAATATTTCTAGCTTAGAACGAAAATGCTTGTAAGAACAAATTCGTTTTGATATCGTTTATATCCATGTTATCAGGCTTAGAAACATTAACACCACACTACCTTACGTAAGACGAGTGCGTCAGAAATGATAAACGGGATGGTCATAAAGACTGACTGGAAAGCGTCGTTGATTAGGCGGTGCGGTTACAGGCGAGTAGCCTGCGTCAAATCGGTTTACACGCTGTGACTAATTTAATACAGAAATCTACATGCGCTGCTTCACAACAATACGTGCATGCCCGTGGTAAGTGGTATCAACAGCGTCAAGCTGGCCGACATACATCAAATATTAATTTACCCATTGCACGCATGATAAGCAAGCCGCTACCGAACGGAAGTTCGCCAAGGTCACATTCTCGTTACGCTAAGCTTCTACCATTGTCCTCACTCATAATTGTATCTAACAACACAAGCTATTCAATAACGTCTAAAAATAACGTCGTGTATCCTTGTGACATCCTTACTTTCGATGTAACTACTGCTCCTACGCTTGTGGATGACCTGTGCTTTTGTTCCCGTCTTAGTTTTTGGTTCAAGAAACGTGTGGCTTTTGTTTCCCGCTTCTCTGATAAAACAAAATATGAATAAAGAAGCAGTACATATGTCACTACTAAAAACGACGCCAGTGCAATAAGACTGAAGCGGAAAACATAATAATACTGCTTTGTTTAAGTATTTTTGCGGAGTATAATACATCACAGAATAAAAGTATCCTTACGCGCCAATACAAGCAGAATCTTATCCTCCAGATCATCTGTTGTGTCGAGAAGATTGTTCTCAATGTGTTTACAATCACAACTTTTAAAGGTTTTCCTTCATTTTTTATTCTTGCAAAATTTATACTTCGAGGTGATTACATTTGTACTCGATGTATCTTACGACGGCTACAGTATATGAGGAGATGAACAAATTAACAATGTTTGATTGTAAGACTTACGACACCTAGGAATTATTGCCTTTAGTTTATTCCTAGCAGATACATGGTCATAGGGCAGAGTTAAATTTATTTTTTTCGAATCAAAGTATTCCTTAACGTGACGCATTAAGTGCCTGTCGACCTACCATAGCCCATAACGCAAACGTTGATTGGATCCTCCAGAAGAAAGCATACTAATCGAGTATGTCAAAGATAGGACGACCAGTTCCTTTCCTCAGTGACCTACAGCTTAACGTGGAATCCGATTACAGTCTACTTTACATTTCAAAACAAACTAAGGATAGATGCCTGTAAAAGCTCCAGCCCATAATGGGAAACGGAGTGGGGTCTTTCACTATTACTAAACTACAGGGACGCTAGTTAAATTTTATGAATACAATTAGCTTTGAAAATTACTTCTACGTGAACACGAAGCTCTCCGCCGTTTTGTGGCGAATTTTAAATTTTCGTCATTAACTCACATAGTTTCCACGTTTGCCATTAGTATTCACTAACCGGGCGCCTTTGTTACAGTAGGGCCATCTGTATTATTATACCTTTAGCCCTAAGCTTATTTGCCTATTAGTTTCTAGACACAAATGAGAAAATTAAATTCATTGAGTTCTTATTTGGGGAGGCAAGCGTTTTCATGAGGGAACGAATGTCAGTTGTATGCTCGAATTCTTCTAACATTTCCTATCTTGCAGCTCGGTATTGTTTACATCTTAACATAAGATGAGATATGTCCTCCAGTTCCACACAGGGTACGCACAGGCGTGAGTAGTCAGACCTCTTTAGAATGAAAGTTTTCTCGTTCAGAAAAACATGTCTCAAAATCTGCTCATCCCTCCTATCAAGTTTAATAGGGTCATACCATTTTTTATCCATAATTGTATTGGATGTGGTCCGATACCATCGTCAAATTTGCTGTCTGCCATCATTACATTTATAGGATTTAAAGACTGAATACCCCACACTTATGGAAAGACCCGATAGATCATATTAGGATTACATGTATATCTTGCTAATGGTTGGATCAGATTTTAATTTTTCCGCTCTGTGGCAGCTAAGGTAACGTGGTGTAATTAAAAAAAAATTGGTAAGTAGTTTCTGAGTTATGTCAGAGTATTTGTAAAAGGTTTTGGTATTCAGAATAGATTTTAATTTTGTACTCGGTTTCAGGTGACGCACCAAATTAAGACATACCTTGAATTTTAAGTTAGAATCTAGAGTTAAAAACTATGAAAACACTGTCAAATGTGGGTCGGTAGTTTACTAGTTATGCCTGATTGTAGGTAATAAAAGTTTAAGTTCCTGCACCACCATCCGATGATATTAAGGCTACCCTATGCTTTCATACTCTGGGAACGCATTGAAAATCTATTCTGAATTTTTGTATAATGTTAAAACAAACAGACACAGCCTCCTTACAAATTTATGATGTAATTTCTAACAAATATTTCAGAAAAAAATAAAATAATTGTTTAAAAAACATGAAAAACTGCCTTCAAAAAAAGCACACTAAAATTTTAAAATAATTTTATACCTTGCTTAGAAGAAAGTAAATCTAAATGGACAATATTTTACATTACTGTTATTGAAATTATTACATTAATTAGTTATTTCTGAAGTTGGTTCCAGCTGCCACACCACGAAGATCGAATTACTGAACTTCATTTCATGTTAGAGGCGAAACGGGGAGTACGAGCAAAAATTCCAAATATTTTACAGCATGTAGTGAGGCAGATATTGTTATTGTGAGAGACAGTGAAGGGAAACAAATTAAACAGTATTTTAATCTGTGGCTTGGCCTCATTAGTCGTCCAGGCATATCTCTGGCGCTACAGTGTCAGTTGGTAGGCTGCATCATGCAGTAAACGCTTTACAGTTAGTATAATATCGGCGTATCATCTGTTTGTTTCAGTTTTGTTGAAACATGCTTCTGACATTAATTTTAGGTATGTCGTAACATGACTTTTATGTATTATTGCTATTCATTATTGTTTTTATCTTTTTGTTTTTCTTGCTTTGGCTGGCACCGACTCCAAAAATAACTAATTAATATAAAAATTTCAATAACAGTAATGTAAAATATTGTCCATTTAGATTTACTTTCTTCTAAGCAAGGTATAAAATTATTTTAAAATTTTTAGTGTGTTTTTTTAAAAGGTGGTTTTTATGTTTTTTAAACAATTATTTTATTTTTAAATTTTTAATGGTATTATAGTTTGCTTTGTATTTAAATATGCCGCAGCAGCTCTTATTTTGCTAACATCATGGTAGCTCAGTGTTTAAAGGTCTTGCTCTAAAAAAAAATCAGTCTTTACATACTCCAACAACTTCTAGAAAGGGATGAATTGGACGTTGTGTTAAGGAATATCAGTTTACATTTTGGTCCAGGCTGTCTTTCGACCTAATTTAACATCAGTCTAAGCTGCCGCTCGATAATCTAAACATGTAACACCTGGGCATTAATACATACCACATGCCCTAAACATGTAACATCTGGGCATTAATACATACCACATACACGAATCTGTCTCTGGAATATACCTGTTTGTTCCGACATCACACAGAAAATATAGATTCTGCCATGACTTAAAAACAGCTTAATTAATTTCGAAGGGATTTAAACCTGTGGATTTTTGTAAAGAATATTGGAAATTAAAAGGGGTGGCAGTAAAGGGGAAGAGAGATTGGGCTTTTGTATACCAAATGTAGACGGTCTTTTCTGATTGATTTTAAGTGTACGTGTGTAAATTTCTTTCGATATCAGATAAAAACTGTAGGTACGTATAAAAAACAATTAAAGGGTGTAGGGGCGAAGAGTAGTTTGGTTTTTGTAAAGCTAGTATGGACAGTATTTTTCTCTTTGTTGTAAAGTATACATGTGAAAAGTTCCATAGAAACGAGATAAAAACTATGGCTTCGTGTAAAGAACATTTGCAAGAATTAAATGGGGTAAGGGAGTGAGTGGTTGGATTTTGTAAACAGAATGTAGATACTTAGTTTCTCTTTATTTTTAAGAATACACTGTGCAGTGTTCCATCGAAATCTGATAAAAACTGTGGGTATATTTAAAGAAAATTGGAAATTTGGGGGGGGATGAGGGATTGGGTTTCTTCAACCAAATTTAAATACAATAGTTCTGTATCTTTTAAAGTATACGTGTGAAAATTTCCTTCAGAATATGATAGAAACTGTAGCTTTGTATAGATTAAGGGGATGGAAAGGGGGGAGAGGGGTTTGGCTTCTCTAAACCAAATGTAGACAGTATTTTTCTGTTTGTTTTGAAGTATACATATTCATACTTCCTTCAAATCGTATAGAAACTGTAGCTTTATATAAAGAACATTGAAAGTAATTAAAGGGGTAGAAAGGGGGATAGGGTTTGCGTTTTTGGGAAAGTAATGTGGACAGTATTTTTCTTTTTCTCTTTGTTTTAAAGTATACGCATGCGATGTTCCACCGAAATCGGATTAATATGTAGGTTTGTACAAAAATTAAGGGGTTTAAAAGGGAAACTATGGTAGTTTTTGGATTTTTTGGACAGAAATCTTCTCTATAAAAAATACATACATGCGCCAACTTTCATAAGGATTGGTCAAATGGTGTCGACTGTAGCTTTTAAAATTTAAAATTGACAAAAATCAAGTGGGTGGATACGGGAAGAGGGTTTTAGTTTTTGCAAACCAAAAGTTGACATTATTTTTCTCTTTGTTTTAGAGTAAATGTGTGCTAAGTTCTACCTAAATCTGATGAAAAGTGTGGGTTTGTATAAAAATTATGCGGTTTAATGGGGAGAGGGGGTGATTTTTGGATTTTTTGGTCAGAAACCTTCTTCGTGAAAAAATACATATAAGCGCCAACTTTCATGGTAATCGGTCAAACGGTGTTGACTGTAGCTTGTTGTAAAGAACATTGACAAAAATTAAGGGGGTGGAAGGATGGAGAGGGGTTGGGCTTTGGCAGACCAAATGTTGACAGGATTTTTCTCTTTATTTTAGTTTATACAAGCACAAAGTTCAATCAAAATCAGATAGGAAATGTAGGTTTGTATAAAATTAAGGGGTGTAAAGGGGCAGATCTTCTCCTTGAAAAATTAAATGTAATTGCCAACTTCAATGGAGATCAGTTAAATGGTGTCGACTGTAGCTTTGTATAGAGAACATTCACAAAAATTAAGGGGGTGGATAGGGGGAGAAGGGTTCAGTTTTTTCAGACCAAAAGTTGACAGTATTTTTCTCTTTATTTTTTGACTATACAGATCCAAAGTTCTATCGAAATCTGATAAAAAATGTGGGTTTGTATAAAAAGTGGTGTAAATGGGTAGAAGGGGCGGTTTCTCAATGAAGTTCGTATGGGACCACTTTGGAGGTATACCCTATCCACTAAAATAATTTCGTTTAAATCGGTTCAAAATTGGCGAAGATATCGCTGAACATACATAAAAAAAATCGAACGAATTCAGAACCTCATTTTTTTTTAAAGTCAGTTAATTATTTAAGCTATGATTAGAAACTGATAATTGGTCCAAAAGCAAAGCCAGCTTGTCATGCCTGACCGAACCACAAACAAGATTATTTTTTCTGCCTATACTTATGTGTGACATGCAGTTCTATCTTTATGTCGAAGTTCCATGCCTGCGACATAACATACTTTGCTTCAGATCGTAGCACTGGTGACAGATAGGCTGCACCATCAAAAAGCCTCTAACAAACGAACTAATTTCTTCTTATTTGATATCAATAAGCGGAATGATTCACTGCTTTAATCCATACATCCATTTACAGAGAGATGCTTTTAACATCAGAATTTCTATCTAGCCGATTACCATTTTTACAATTCACTTTACACCTCTTTCGTTTTGAATCTCCTTCCATTTAGTTAATCCTGATGTGATTCTGGTATTTGTTTTTTAGATCACTTCTTTTTTGTCCCTTTTTTCGGATCGTTTCTTTAGTATTTTATCTAAAATGGTTGTGAGAAATTTACGGCATTATCAAAAGTAAGTTTCAGAACAATTAACAAAATGGAAATAATGATTTGTTACTGCTGCTTCACTGCATTTAGTTGCTTCTTTTATCGGAAAGAATAATCATCACCATAAATAGAAGCAAGGAATAATTTGCTGATATAGGCACCATATGAGGAGCAAAGTTTCCAAATCAAACCTGTAGTGTTTTTTTTTTTTTTTTTAATGAATTTTAGTGCTTACGAGGGATGTTAAAATTTGAATTATACTTTTAGTGTAATGTGTAATATAGAAATACAGAGGTTGGAAGAACTGTCTTCTGCATGTCGAAAATATACTGCAGATAGAGTGTTGTGTTATTTATTTGAAAACCATGATTGAAGTAGAAGTATAATACAGAGTGAAACAACCGGTTGCTATTAATTTTCATACAAAAGAATTCGGGAAACCATCAGAAATGGTGAAAACCTTAAAAGATAGGCCTATCTATGGTAAAGAAACACTCGCATATACCAGCGTTTACAAGTAGAGTAAATTTCAAGGTTTTACGCTTAGCCGGCATCGGAGTCACTAGAGGCGGTAGATTATTGGGGGCAAACAACAATAAGTAATTCAACCCATGGCATTCACCTTGAGTGATTTCGCGAAACCATCGAACACAAAATCAGGATAGCCCTATGGGGCTTTGAAGCCGCGTCCTTGCAATTACGAAGGTAACCTGAAAAGTACTTGCGAACACTGTCAATGGGAAAGGAAACAGAAAACCACCCCATTACATCTTCCAGGAAAGTTGCAACAGAGGGATAAAAACCGCCAGAGAAACCTCCTACGGACGGATTTTGGGTATGACACACACACACACACTTGTACATAAATACATGTTACGTTCAAAGACCGAAAACGCTCATTGAGTGAAAAAAAAAAATGACCACAAGTTCTGGTTTCTTTAAAACGGCCGCAATACGTTATTCGCGTTATGGCATTCACAAAAAACAGCCAGAACGCGTTGTGGTTAACTCAAAAAGGCCACAACGCGAAATTCACGTCTGGTTCATGTCGCATTCACGACGATTCATATACATATATACAAATATTTTAGAGCGTTGTAACTCGACGGGCAAGAAGAATCATATATATTAAATGCTCTCTGGACCTATTCGTCGTGAACATAAAGAGTCAGATACCGATAAACCACAACGTGTTGTGGCAGTTTTCGTTGTGATCATTTTTTTCTTTTTTCTTCTCAATCAGCGTTTTCGGCCCTTGAGCAAAAAAGCAAGTACTTTTCAGATCGCCCTCGCAATTGCGAGTGACAGTAAGAGGGTCGTTTCCAAAGAGAGAATCGTTTGCGTGTAGTAACAACCCCAGTCAGTAGTCTCCCTGACAAACCTCTCGGTGATATTCACAGTATCAGATGTAGAAACTTTTAGATGACCTTATCTGTTGGCTATTCATCTGATTTGATGTTATTTAATTTTTTAAATGTAATACTTGTTCACCGATATGAAATTCATTAGCAGCTAGCTGATGGATATACAGGTTTCAGAACCCTTCAATTATTGCAGAGAGTGACTACAGGACGCAGCAGAGAAGTGAGGAAACTTTGGTCAGACCATTGCTTGAATATCCTCTTCAGTCCCGAGCTCATACTAAAAGTGCAAGAGAACTACTATTGTGTTATTTACTTTGTGTTAGTGCTAGTTAACAATGAATGATCATAAAATTTTTTTTGAAACAATAATTAATTTTTTTACAGATGGTATATATATGATACCTCGGGAGTCAAGCAGGAAAATTATACACACAACTTTATTGCTTCATGTTACTTTATTTCGTGGAAAAAATATATGTCTTTACCTATATTTCGACGAGCCATGTTGTACTGCTGCAGGATCCCAAGTTTCAAATCAGGGCTGCCAAAAGCAGAATATCGAACATATGAGCTGTGAGAAGCGCGATGTATATTGTAGATGATACGATAGGCCAGAGAAGGTCCAGCTGTGCAGTGGCCCAAGAAAAAAATAATTCCTGGAGGTATCATATATGATACCTCGGGACTGAAGAGGATATGGTGGTGTAGTAGGGGACCCACATTTTTGGGTTTCAAATACAGGAGTTAGGAGTTGGAGGTGATGCAAAGAAGTGCTGATAGATTTGCCTCTGGAAATTACTGCAGAACACAGTAAGTAACGGAAGTTATAAAACAGGTGGAATGGGATTCATTGGAAGATAGGAGTAGGGTAAAGACAGTGCTGGGAGTGTGTAAGACTTATGTTGGTGATGACGCATGGAAAGATATTGGTCGAAGAATAACCATAACATGGCGCTCGATTTCAGACATAAGGGAGTCGGAAAATTTTCTTTTGTAGGTAAGTGAGTCAGAGATTTGAATATATTACCAAGGGTGTGTTGAATAATTTAACAAAAACGCCGAAAGAATTTAAAATTAAAATTCGTTGAGGGCACAAATTGGTGGTTACAATAAAGGGGATAAATGAGTGTGTGGGAAAATTAGATTAAATTAAATTAAACATGTAGTGGGTAAGTCAAATGTGAACAAATAATACACCAAGCGTGGTGGGTTAGCAGTTAATGCTCTGGCCTCGCATTCGGGAGGATGCGGGTTCGAATCCCCGTCCGGGCATCCAGATTTGGGTTTTCCATGGTTTCCCCAGATCACTCAACTCAAGGCGAATGCCGGAATGCTTTCTTCAAAAGGCCATGGCAGAATTCCTTCCTGTTCCTTGTCCCTAGTCCCATCCCGCCTCTAATGACATCGACGTCGACAAGGCGTAACGCCATAAGTAAAAACAAAAAAAAGTATCTTTTTTTGCTTCTAGATTTATGGTTCGTCAACGTCGGGGTAGTAAGAGCTGTGAGAGGATTGGAGAAAAGGAACGGATAAGATTCTGCCTTTGAAGTAACCATCTCGGCTTGGAGTGATTTCGGGGCTACTACGTAAAACCGAAATCTAGATGGCCGAACGGGGATTTGAAACTACGTCCTCCTGAATGCCAGGCCCGGGTGTAACCGTTCACCCACCAGGCTCAGTAATATCCATTATTGAATGAAGGAAGTGCAAGCTTGCATGATAATGTAAGACTGAACCGTCTGTTAGTAATCACCCAATGCTATTGATACACGTATTAGACAAACCGACAGATCTACGGCTACTGAACCACACGCGACATCCTCTGTTTATTTCCGTAATTTTGTCTACGATGATTTCAATAGGAGATTTCAGAAAAATGGTTCCAATAATGCTTCCCCAGAACAATAATGACTGGGTCGCCTGCATGGTCGTTTGAATCCTGAACAGGTTGGAGTCTTGAATTGATTATTGTGGGGAGTTCAGATTTTTGGTCTCTCTACAGATAGCGACTACTTTGGAGTTTCTTGGATGGTAACACACACAGTCTCCGACCGAATCTATTAAGTACGAACAACTATCTTTAACCAATGAAGTCGCTATAACAATTTCGGTGACTAGTAAATGCATTGTTCTGGTTGATTATCCGCATAGAGGAGACAGCAGCATTGTGAGAAAATACAACAGATGTTTTCTTTAAGTTACAGAGTTTGTACAGAATAACTTGATCGGCTTAAGCACAGACAGATTGTGTTAGGCTCAGTAGAAAAGGTTTTTTAGCGTCGTTACTAACATGGCATATTACTTGCAAAAGCCTTTGGATGTAGGTATGAGTAACATACCGCGTTCTGTTTCTACCTCTTTCTCACTTCCATCTTCTCCTAAAATCTAAGGAATGATTGAGCTGAAAATGCATCCAGATTGCAGGACTGATTTGAATGGTTCAAAGAATAGGGGACAATCGTCGAACTTCGTCTCCGGATGTGATAATATTTGTTTATTAACAGTGATAAGCATAAAAATAATTTAAGACATAGAATAATGCTAAAAACTTTGCTAAAGGCTTTTGCAAGTAATATGCCATGTTAGTAACGACGCTAAAAAACCTTTTCTACTGAGCCTAACACAATATCTGAGTGCTAAAAAATTTTATGTTGTAATAATTGTCATCAGTATGCAACAAATTGAATACTATTTTAAAAATGAAATCCTGTTGAAGGATTTTTGTATTCGGCTGCATTATTCTATGACGGTGAAGTCGTTACATATGGTAAATCTAATTTAGACCACAATCCGGAGTTTGGTTGCATCCTCCAGAAGGGAAAGTACTAAGCCATTGTGTCAGAGTAAGGACGGCCGCTTCCTTTTTTCTGGGATCTACAGTATAACGTGGAATCCGAACCACGGAATGATCAAACAAAACTCTTAAAAATCCCTGCTCCCGCCGGGATTTGAACCCGGAACTGGTTCAAGAACTTAACCACTGAGCTCCCAGACCACTCTCACAAGTGATTTTGCACTTTAAAAAAAATGTTAATGCACCATTTTGTTCTAAATGTTTGCGTGAGAAGTTGTACTTCTATTTGACAACTTCGTTATATATTTGCCAGTCCTAACAGATATGCATACAGTGATAGTTTTCGTGACAATCGTATGGTTCCATATAATAGAAAACTTTAGCTCTTCGTGAACACGATAGCTAGAACACTAGTAGTTTCGTAGTCGTGTCATATAAATAATTCTTATCAGTTTCTTAAATCTATCGTTCAGAATAATCAGCCTAAGGGACTATAATTTGCTTAATTACACCACACCAAATTCACTACGGAAGCTACGTACTGCGTTTTTTTAAATTATTTAAGATATAACATGAAGAAGGAAATACAGGTACTACGGAACATTAAATTTTCATAAAATTTGATGGTTGTTTATGTGCATATATATGGAAATTTATATATAATTGCGGTGCAAAGTGTTAGAATCATCTTTAATGAGGCAGAAAACTTTTCACACTACTTCCGTATGTTTAAAGTTACAAATCCAGTTCCGTAAGCTCAGAAGATTGAAAATGGGATAAGCATGCGTTCTATATTGTGTTATCTCTATTAAGTATAAACTGAGACTAGAATTTCAAGACAGATGCTTGTATCAGCAAATAGAAACGTGATCAATTCACAAGCAATTATCAGAAGTGGAGATTGAAGATAACTGAACTGTTACAACTGAAATCATTCAGAAAGATCAAATTGGTAGAAGATGGAGGTATTAAACATAAATATGAACTTCAGCTTATTTGGTAGATTTGTTTTATGTGTAAATATTGTAAATTTAGTTTTCTCTGCCGATGAAGAATCATGTGCTGTGTCTGCGTTTGCTTAATTGTGAACCATACACTGCGATTTCACCTGAACAGCGTACCACAACAAAATGTTTCTCTTGCAAATAATTTAGAAGTGGTAAAATTAGTTTTGCTTTGTTTTTATGTGCTAAGAGTAAAAGAGAGCCAAACAATTTCTTATTTTGTGAGAATTCAGTTCGCATTGAACAGAATGTGAATTGCGTGATATTCGGTTTTATTAAAATCGAATGCAAAGCAGTCGTTGGTGATGGATTGAGCTGTGGCGCCACTTCATTCTTCTTTGTTCCCGCAGCGTCACTCTACGCTCTCCCAGTCCCATTCATTAAAACAAGTCGCCGCCGACTCGAGATCTTCACTTAGGTGACTGGTGTTTCACGATTTAGATCATTAAAATCTTAATCTCGTAAAAAGATGTTTATCACATTTTGCGAGATTTCTATAGCTGTAGTTGTTTAAACCGGCATTCAGTACAAATGACCATGTGGCCATATGTAATACTTTTATTGGTTCTGTGATTGGAATTTAGTTTTCCCCAATTTCAATTATATTGTCCATATTTATGCTTTAACTGTACTCTTCGACGTATGTGTGAAATTTATTGTCTTGTTTTTACAGTGTGTGAGAGCTGGAACAACATAGTAGCGGCCTATTCAGAAATACTCTTCTGAAAGAAACAAAGTTGAACGTCTCCAATCAGCGTAGTGATCCCAATCAAGTGCTGTATGATTTCAATAAAAATACAGTGCAGATACGTTTGAGATTTGAGCCAGGCGTTTACTACACAATCGGGCGAACAGAAATTGATGGCTATCTCCTCCTATTTTCATTAAAACTAACTAACTTATACCCCGAAGGAGGCATATAAGCAATTTTGTCTGAGGTAGGACGGCCAGTTCCTTTCCTCTGGGAGCTACAGTTTAATGTGATATCCGAACCATGGAGCGGTCTGGCGTAGCTCATATGATCAAACGCAACCCTAAAAAAGATTCAGCTCCTACAGGGATTCGAACCCAGGACCCACAAAGCGAACTCTGGAACTCAAGTGCCTTAACCACTGAGCTGCCAGGTCGGTCGCACCTGGTAGTAAAAATCTGATGATGAAAATTTCTTACCTCATGAGTCATGAGCAGAAAAGATTTTTTTTTTTTTAAAAAAAAAAAAAGGAAGTGAGGCTTAATGGGTCGTCATAGGCGAGGTGATTAAATCCGAAGGTAGTTGGGAGCATGGAACGG
This sequence comes from Vandiemenella viatica, assembly GCA_031002005.1. Lineage (NCBI taxonomy): Eukaryota > Metazoa > Arthropoda > Insecta > Orthoptera > Morabidae > Vandiemenella > Vandiemenella viatica. The sequence goes on from CM061921.1 coordinate 352,930,474, forward strand.
AAGGAATTTGATGGACTTTTTAAGGAAACATCCCGGCATCCGCTTAGAGTGGTTTTGGAAAATCATGGAAAACAGAAATCTGGATGGCATAACTGAGAGTCAAACCTGCATTCTCTCACTATGTCACCTGCTAGCACCGAGCGTGGTGGGTGAGCGGTTAGCGATTTGGCATTGCATTCGGGAGGTTGGCGGTTCGAATCCCCCTCCGGGCATCCAGAATTGGGTTTTCCATGGTTTCCCCAAATCACTCGAGGCGAATGCCGGGATGCTTCCTTCAAAAGGCCATGGACGAATTCCTTTCCGTTCCTTGTTCCCATTCCCATCCCGCCTTTAATGACCTCGACGTCGACGAGGCGTAAAGCCACAAGTAAAGAAAAAAAAAACATGTTAGCTCTTCGTCCAAGGCTAAATTAAAATGAACAATCTTGTCACACTAGCACGTGGTAACATAGCCGGGGATGCCGATTATTGTATGTCGTAATGACAGACTACACACGTCTCGAGTAAGCTGTGTAGAGAGTGTTGGTAAAGTTTCGTGACTTGATTCGCGGTCCATGGCCGTCATGTCATTAGAGGCGGGAAAGGACTGGGTCATGGAACGAAAAGGAGTTCGGCCATGGCCATTTGAAGGAACCAACCCGGTATTCTCCTGTAGTGATTTGGGGAAACCAAAATCTGAATTGTCGGACTGGGATTCAATCCCGCGTCCACCCGAATGCGAGGCCAGAGCGTTACCGTTCACCCATCACGCTCGGTTTCCTTGTATTCTAACGTGTTACCTGCAGACAATCTCTCGTCTTACGAGGGAGAAATACATTGTCCGAGGTCCAAGTGCAACGGGGCAACTGGATCGTTGTTTGGACAAACCGACCGAAATAGCTGCGAATATCTGTATTCCATAAAATATAAACGATGGCTCTAATAGCGATCTACTGATTTAAAAAAGATAAAAATCCGATCGTCTGTGCATAGAGAGACAGATGGATGGTGGGGAATGCGCCGTGGGCGAGCCGCCTGCCGCCTGCCGCCTGCACGGCGCCAGGCTAGCCCGTCTGTTATTAGCACTGCGCCAGTGGTCTGTAATCAGCGGCAAGCTGTCGCCCCCGGCTGCACTAATTTGCTCCGTACAAAGAAACGCGGGACCCGCCGGCTACAATTTGCCTTTCACGCTCCCCGCCAACCTCCGGAATTTCTTATGGCGCTACATCAAATTCTTCGCCGACAGCGCGAACCCTAGCGACACTATTTCCGATCGGACTTGGTCGGCTGGTGTTTTTCTGGTTCTAATCCTCCTTTAAGTTTCCGAAGTAGACCCAAATGTTAGGTGTCATATCAGAAGGTTTTGCTTGCAAATCGTTATTTATGTGAATCGAGGAAAATAAGAAAGCGTAATCGTTGCACCGTGTGCCTCTGTTGCTCCAAGCTAGTTATCTCAGGCCAGGAATATCAGAGTCTCAATTGCTGGCCTTAATAGAAGCCACTTACGTAATTGATGACAGAGAGCATCCTACGGTATCTTATGGTTATTTTTGAAAGTAAAAATCAATTACAGTTCCTTCAAACGAGTTCGCGCTTTATAATAAAATTTATGTTTAATGAAATTGTTATTCTTGCTGTGATATATCGGACCAGTCAACTAATCCACATACCCCCCTGCCCGCCTATTAGCGATCAAAATATCACCCCACAAACCAAAACGTTTATACTGTGACATCTAATAAAAAAAGTAATCAAGATTCGAGGTAGTGAAAGTGCTTTTTATGAAAGAAATATTACGTGGGTATTGTTTTTGATCAGAACACAGCAAAGAATAGTTCGTGGATAGCAAGTTAAAGGTGCGCACAACTTATGATATAAACTGAAATAGTGGCCAACTTTACACACACAATGCAAAAATTGCTTGAGGGGAAGTCCGATTAAATCCTGGCTCTCGGCCAGTGGCTCAGCAAATCGTTTATGTTTCCTCTGAGTGAGTGGCTAGCGAGCCTGGCCTTCCAGAGGAATCAAGTTCGATCCTCTTGTTTCTCAAAATCTCTTCCCTTCCCTGCATCCCCACTCCCCTTTTCCAGTGTCTTGCGGCCCTAATGACCACAACGTCTATTAGCCGTAATGCTCCTCTGCTCCCCCCCCCCCCCAGCAAAAATACAAATAGTTATTCATAAAATAAATATCAGAAAATGATCAAGAGCACACAAATAAGTTATTGAAGTACTACAGTGTTGGAAATAGAACAGTTTAAATTAAATGTTCGAAAATCCCACCTTCGACATCCATAGACAAATTGAAGCACTTTACTGATGCTTGAAGTCGACACGTACAGTCCCGATGCGCGCGCATCTCAGGGAAAAAGCGACTATAGTTTTACTTGTTTTCGAACATTTAATTTAAAATTTTGTAAAATATACGAGTATTTTTGCATGAACAAATACTTCAAAAAGTTATTTGTGTGCTCTTGATCATTTTCTGATGTTTATTTTATGCTTAACAGTCCAGCACCTGTATGTCCAAAACGAATGGAAGTCGAGAACATGAACTTTTTTACTGAATCTCCCTGTATATCACAAATTTTTGAGAAACATTTGAAATATACAATCGAAATGGTTTCGGGAGAAACTCGAGATTTGTTTAGGCGCGATTGCAATCAAATCATACGTTTCAGTTTGCTATTTCGTCAAAACATATCGACATCCGCATATTTTAGGGGTTGTTACTGCTAACTTTCCTAAATCTCTGTGTACTGTGACAAACAAACGAAAGGCTGAAATTATAAAAGTGACAATCAGTTGAGCTGCTCTTTGTTCAGGATAACATTGAGATAGGGAGCCAGTTCATTTTGTTATCCCACACATAGAATAGGAAGAAATGAAACTCTGTTTCACTCCATATGATGTACTTCCCTACGTGTGAAATCCCACGTAAGTGGAGCAGATTAAATGGAAACTGTGTGGAGATGGCTGTATTCAATAACAATTTCTTCTGCCACACCGCTGTGAGCCTATGTGTTGACTAATGTGTAATAAACAAAAGTGTACATTTCTCATATTCAAATTAGTTTTAACATGCAGCTACTGTTGACAATGATAGCTACAACTTCCTTTAAGCGTTGGAAGTGGTTCGAAATGTTTGCTTTTAATTTAAACGCCTGTAGATTAATTTCAGTAATAAAGCAATGTGTACTTCAGTTCTTGGTTCGATGAAGCAAACTACACCACATAACTTGTTCCTTATGACTAAAACTATTTTTTACTCCACCATTATTATGCCATACTTGCGTTATGTTTCAGTTATTTTGTTATTCTAATTTAAATGTTCATTTATATACTGAAGTGAGTAATTATAAAATGATTCAGTTTTAATATGTTCTTTCCAGTTCTTTGCATTTTATGGATTGTGGTAACATCTTCATTACCTAGAAAAATTGTGCTTCTATGTATATAACTAACTGTTGATAATATCAATTGTGGAGTGTATATAAGTTATTGTGCTTATGGTTATGCATACCGCAACTGACGTTAAAAGTACAGTACTAACTCCTAGAAAAGCAGGTGTAAATATACTAAGCAGACAGAGGAAGTGGACCTTACTTCAGTATCAGAAACCGTTTTGTTGTCTGACTATTCTTTATAAAAAAGTGAGTGAAATATTCAAATTTCAATTACTTGGATCCACATCACTTACAGTGTGTATCATTGAAAAAATTTCATTTCATAATGAGATTTGTAAGTGCCAGTTGAAAATGTTATTTTTAAGTTGACTGAACTTCAAGCAACTTGTTCTATTATCATTATTCTTCCATGTTTTACAATATTCTCCGTTGACCACCAACATTTCTTGTTGTTAATTGGATTAACTGAATTTAATATGTGTTATATATTAGTATTTTAATAGCTTCATCTTCGAGGTTTTGTGTCTATATGTGGTATGGCGTTGTGCTTGTCTCGTAAGAAACTGCCAGAACTATCATTTGTAATTACTGAGAGATTATTTATGAACATTAACATAAGCAGAAATCTTTAGTCATTCCGTATGGTGCATCGTATTTCACTGTACACATATACAGTATTTTGCCTCACCTGTAGGTAGGTAAGTTCCGAACACACTGACTCATTTACAATTTAATTAAGACTGTTGATCAACATTGCCAAATAACTGAACCATACCATAGAGGAACCCTTAGTTATTTCCAGTAGTAACTTATAATATTGTATAAATAAACTTAAAAGTGACAGTCTGTTGAGATACCTTCTCTGAAACAGAATTAAGGTTTGCTGAGTACGCAATTTTTTTGTTGTTGAAAATTTTCATTAATTCTTTTACACATAGCTTTCTAAAACAGTTTTGTGATTGTTCATGTGATACAGCTTGATATTTATTTTATCTGCGTACTCTACTACCATACATACATTGGTTTTACTGTTAAACGATTAAGAGTTTCTGTTAATACTTCATAATTAAATGAACTATTTTTTATTTAAATTGTAACCAAGCATTGTGCATCTTTGCATACATTCGAATGAACTTATCAGTAAAGGTAGTCACAATATTTAAGCATAAACTAACACTGAATAAATATATGCTTGGATCCTATTTTGCCATTATTACATTTTCTTCTCGTAGCTACAGGCAATGAGAAACCGTCATTTCTTATCTCTGGTTGGAGAGGATATCTCAGTATGTCTATAAGAGAAAATATTCGATAGATCAAAGTGGAGCAGATTGTGATAGTTGTATTATTACTAAACAGATTTCCAGAAGCATCTGCAGTTTTTGAAATTATATTATAGTTAGCTAACGTTGATACTGAAATAAGCCGATGTGCTTTATTATCAATTCTGATTATGAATGTATTATTTATGCACATCTTGCCAGTTATAGTCTGCAATCCATACCACAAAATATAGTACCAAAATAGTTGGAGGCAATATTGCTTTTTTGTAACCGCTTGATACAGCTCATATTATACTGTTCCATCTGAAACATTCGTTGAAGTGGAATTTTCTATAAATAAAAATGCAATTCCTTGTGAATTTCACTGCTATGCTGCAATAGTTTTGATAGTAATGAAACATATTTTTTACCTATTTATTTTAGTAATAAAAACAAATGGATCAATACTTGACGAAATAGCTTTCCTTTAAGCGCGTTTTGGGTGCCCTGGTGGTCTATAGAACTATTAAACGATCAGGTTCAAATCCCGATAAGCTGAAAGTATGGAACCGTTTCCTTTTCCCAATCATCCAGCTATCAAATGATTATGGATAAGATGTGTCACTGTCTCCGTTCTAGAACCTTAAAGTCTGAAAAGGGAATAAGGATCTCTATCTCTGTCAGTCCTAGAGGCCCGTACGGAGATCCATTTTCAACAAAGGCCTTTATAGTACTCCTTTGCACCATATACACACTGATTCATGACAAATTTGCCATCGAAAATTCTGTGGTACAGTCCGGAAGCAGACCCTCAATTGCGAAATAGTATTATAAAGATATCATAATATCAGATTTAGGAAACAGTTCCACTGAGTAAGATTTCTGTGTTATGAAATTATTCCAAATTTTATCGACTATTGGCGGTTGTCCGGAACTAAACCGACTGTATCACCAGCCAGAAAGAAAATGTAACTAAATTCCTCCGAATATAATAATAATTCATGTGGTCGTAATGACCTGGTGACAGTGTATCTATTGACTGCGCATTCCGCCCCTGTTGTAGCCGCCTTAACCTACCTCGGTAGTGCTGCCAGGTACAGAGGACCCACAGCTTAATGTGGAATCCGAACCACGGAAGCGTTCTGGCGTACTTCACATTACACAGCACGCTATGCCAGAGCTGAAGGTCGGGTTAAGAGCCTATGAAAATCCCTTAGCAGACGGGGATTCGAATCGGCGACCTTTCGTTCCCGTCAGACGCCTTAACCACTGAGTTATCAGACCGCATATTCCTCCGAATGATACGATACCGTTCGTATTATAAACATTTCGGCTGCCTTAATCCAACCTTCAGTTTTTGCGTGAGTCACATTCAACGAAAAATGGATTTTAATTTTAAACAGTTTTATCTTAAATATCTCAGTTCTGTGGCTTCACATCAAAAAGAAACATACCATATTTGCACTGTACACCATTCTAAAGCTTATTAGAAGCCCAAAATTATTTTTGCTTAAATCTCGTTCAACGGAAGTAGGATTCTATAATAATAATAATAATTCCGTGTGGTCGGAATGACCTGGTAACAGGGTTTCTCCTGGCTGCGCATTCCGCCCCTGACGTAACCGCCTTAACCTAACCCGATAATCCTACCGGGTACAGGGGACCTATAGTTTAACGTGGAATCCGAACCACGGAAGCGTTCTGGTGTACTTCACATTACACAGCAAGCTGTGACAGAGGTGAAGGTCGGGTTAAGTTACTATGAAAACCCCCGCTGCCACAGGGATTCGAACCGGGGACCTTTCGCTCTCCAGTCAGACACGTTAACTACAGAGCCACCATACCGCTCGGTAGGACACTAATTTGTGAACACTTGTCTCTTAAATTTCTCAGCTATTCTGCGTCACACAAAAAGAAAAAGATACCCTATTTTATCCGTGGGACTATTGGTTGTACATAAATCGGAGTACAGTCAAAATCCTACCAGCATACTTTGCGTGAATTCCAACTTGCAGACAGACAAAAAATTGAAAAAGCAGTTGATTCATTTTCTGTAGCAAACTAATTGTGTGACAAACTATTTTTTTAAAATATCTTGAATGCATTTTTACTGTTTTATTAGTGGAAAATTTAAATACTATTAAATCTTGTTTAAAAAAGTCTGGAAAATCATTGATGAAATCGAAGACAGTATAATTGTTTCATTTTTGGTTTACTCTTACACTCTCTTTTACATTATGTACACATTCAATACTATTTTATTCCAGTTTTTGGAATTTAGACAGTCAAAAACCTTGTGTCAGTATTACCATCTCATAATGTATGCAGTTTTAATTTTAATGGCAAGAGAGGGAGACAGGCCTGACTTAATCTGCCGACCATTCAGAATAAACTGTTACGACAGAAGGTACTTAACCACAGGTTTGCTGGAATATGTAAGAATTACTGAGCCCCTGTTCAAATTCATCAGCCGCATGAAGTCCTGTGTGTAGAACATAGTTCTGCCTGGATATTTTTTTTTCTGCTATGGCTATTTCTGGATTGAACAGATTTTACATACTAAAAAAAAAGTTCCGAGAAAATTGTTTAAAGTATTTGCTGTTTACACAGAAATAGTGGCATCCGTATACCAACCATTCATATAGTGCGGCTCTAATGATATTGTTTTTTTCTGAAGAACGAATTTTGAAAACAGGTTAATTGCAATACGCTTCGGCAAAAACTCTGCGAAAAAAACTGCTTGGCGATCCATCTTAAATTATGCTGTTAAAATTATAAGAGCATATATATTGTGCAATGTTAACTTTCATTATATTTTGGGACAGCACAAACATCCGGAATAAAGAATGGTTTTTTCTATTTTGCACCGGACTTTACTACTCATCGTTAGATTTGGGAGAGGAACGGAATTCGACAATGGCATTTTGATGGAACTACTCCGGGAAGAGAAGGAGACAGAAATTGGAATTGTTTTGGGAAACCATGGAGAATCGATTTCTGGATGGCCGGAGAGGGATTCAAACCAACTTCCTGCCAAATGCCAGGACCGAGCCTTATCGCTCCCTCACCAAGCTCCGAATAAATAAAATGGCTAGAGAAAAAGGAAACTTATTAAAAGACGTTTGGTACCTGCATTTGATAAATAGGATTGCGGTATTTTGACGTGAATCATGTATTAACAAAACAGATTGCATATATGAAATGTTTACGTGCTATTGGTACCGAGTACTATAGTACGAGGTTAGGGAGTGAGCTATGATCGAATTCGCTGATATAATACAACCCTTGCTATCCCTATTTCGGATTTTCAGGATATTCCAAAATCCTATCAGGCAAATGTGTTCATCAGATATCTATGAACACTAACCACCTTTCTCCAAAACCACCAAAGAATTTTGCTATTTTTTTGATTTAATTTGGACCACCCTGTGGGCTGATGTCGTTGCGACTCAATGTTGTCTGGCACCTAACAAACTGTCAGTGGTGGAAGATACTTTTGTCACTGGGGACTTGGCCGACAGGGTAGAAGAGATGGCGGGGCACCATTCCTAATCACCAGAATTTATACCAAAGTCTTTGGCAAAATCCCAGATCTCTGCGCAGTCATCCACACTTACAGTAACACTTACGAGCACTGTCACACTAAGGAATGGAAGGGGAAGCCACCATAATAAATTTCTTTGGGACGTTACTGTAGACAGTAAATGGCTATGCCCGGCTTTCATTTATTTCGCGCACTTTGAGACTTATATCAGAAAATGCTGATTACTTTGTTCTAGAACGGGCATGAATCTCTAGTTAACTTGGATGACGTTCATCTTCGGTGAATTTTATGTAGACTGTGCTGTTTCTCTGCTGCTGAAGTAAACCACTGCTTTTTACGAGGACAAGCAAAAAAAAAAAAAAAAAAAATCTGTTCAACTTGAGTAAAATAATTAAGTATCTCCAGAACATAGAGTACGCTTCATTTTTTTTTATTGTTGAACTCACCCACGTTTACTGTCTTATTGAAGAATGGTCTGCAGCCATATTTATGTTCTTCTACCGTTTCCTACAAAAGATAAACCAAACGGTTAGGAACGCGTTGAGATATAAATGTCAGTAGGATTTATGATCGGCTGTCTGGAAGCGTCTATGTGTAGCTTTAGGCTTTAGGGTGCGTCGAGAATGAGGTCATTAGCGTCCTTGTTTCTAAACTGGAGTTGTGGTTCACGTGTCTTTAGGTTTTTGTGACCACTGATACATCTCCTCGTGGTACGCTTCAGTTATTCAGATTTTGCGATACACAGTTTTACTCTAAATTTTTTGTATCGGTTAGTGCCTAACTCCTTACGGACAAAAAAAGTCAATACCACCCATACCAGAGATCGGGCTTGAAACAGTGACCAAAATTTACGCACTTGTAGCTACACTACCCCATGGCAAGACGGGATGGCCTTCCCGGTAGCCAGTTCTAGCTACGAAGTCCCAATTTATTAGGGATTGAAGTTCGGCGCAGCTGTTCATGCGACAGGAGATAATGTCTTCTGATCAGGCATTCTAGCAGCAACGAACTTTAATTAGCCGGAATTTAGGACATCCATTCGTTACATTTTTCACGCTCTGACTATCGTCTTAATGTTGAATCTATAATGAAGTGGATCGGATCTGAAATTTTCCCTACACAAAAGAAAACTTTAATTATAATCTAAAATATCCGCGTATTGAAGTAAAGTAAGTTATTCTAATGTTATTTTTGGGAGAGTAAAGATGTTTATAACGAAATGTCTCACTTGAATAAAAGTCCTGAATAAACGTTTTTTTAAAAATTTAAATGGCTTTCTGCTACTGGGTCCGGCCAGCTCAATGTGATCATCATGACTCATTCAGTTTGTCATTTTCTCTAGTTAATTCTTAAGATAATCTACTAAACATCGACATCACAGAATGGCACAACATTAACACACACAACACTTAAACACCCACCACGCGGCCGTACTCGAACCGGCGACCTTCGCGTAACCAGTGCTCTAGCCTCTACGCTACTGGGACTGGCAATACGTTTTCTTAGAATTAAATGTAAAGATCATGTCACTAAATAACGAAAGTTTCTCTAATATCTTTGAAATTAGTGACATATCGGATGTGATTTAATAGCAATAACAGCACTGTAGGAAAACCAGTAACGTGCGGTATTAGATTTGTGCGTCCTGTTGGCATTATTCCTTCAATCATAATTCCCGTTTGAACAGATTTTAAACATTGGTGAATATTTTCTAGCTGACTGCGCCTAAGAAATTTCTGCAGGTATTTATTTACACATACCAATTGTCATTGCGGGTTACGCAGAATGTAGTAATTGTTTGGTAAAAACGTACTTACGAACCAGCCAGTGTTGCTTGGCGCCACCACACTGGTACGTCAAATCCCTGACCCAGCGTACAGGCTGTTCTAATTACGCAGTCATGTAAACGAATGCGGGCATGGTTTCCAGTCTCGACCTGATAAATTACACATTTCACAAACAAAAATCGACTTATCATACAGAAAAATAGTTAAACTCTTAACAGACAGCTGACAACAAGGGAACGTGGTTGGTGAGCGGTTAACGCTCTGGCCTCGCATTCGGTTGGACGCCAGTTCGAATCCCCGTCCGGACATCCAGATTTGGGTTTTCCGCGATTTCCCCAAAACACTTCAGGCGAATGCCGGGATGCTTGCTTCAATGGGCCATGGCCGATTTCCTTCCCGTTCCTTGTCCCCACTCTTTTTCCCAACTCTAATGAACTCGGCGTGGACGAGGCGTAAAAAAAAAAAAAAGAAAAAAAGTGCTACCATCGGCCCAGCAAGCAGGTAGTACATGGAACCTTGCTATGAAAATAAGCATAGCCGCTACAGGAGAATGTACCGAATGAACCGCGAAAGTGGAAACGTTCTAAAGAGTTTACAAACGAGATAATATCTGATTGTATATCTTACTATGAGACTTTCAGACGTTAATTCTGTCGAATATTCTGAATTCAGTGCTCTCATATTTCAGCTACTAAGACGTTTGGCCAACTTAGCAACAAATTTAAGAAAGAGTATTTCAAAGCAAATGCTTTTCTTCTTCTGATTCTTAGGTTTAACCAACTCTTTACACAGACACACAGCAATTTAATTAAAAGAGTAAAATGGTAGGTAAATTAGCATCTCTAGCGAAACCTTGATACTTCTTAAGTGCGATGCAGAGAGTAAATGAATTTAAACTACAATCAATGACAGTAATTCGCATAACGAACAACAAAAACGGAATCAGTTTTGACTATCACACAAGCAATTCAATAGTCTAGACAACCATATCAGTGAAATATTTGAGATTACTGTCTTATCCGAAAAGTTCTCGGCCTCAGCCATATTCGAAACATGAATATCAATATCCAAAGATAAATATGTTTCCTGAAACATTTAGTAAATTCATTTGCCTTTTATCCTTAGAATAATTGGCTACGCCGTTAATGGTCTACACCAGTGGTCCTCACACGTTATAGCCGACTGAACCCTTTTTAACAAGTAAACGTTTTTGGTAAATTAAACATCGTTTCTCTTGGTAACTTATTCAAATCCCCGACCTCCTTACCTAAAAAAGAGAATCATCCCACACCCTTGCGCCTGAAATCGAGTGTCAGTTTGTGATCATGGTCATCTTTTCCCTTCCATGCTTTACTTTCAATTCTTACACCAATATTTTTCCATGCCTCATCACCAATATGCCCCTTGTACTCTCCCATGATCCTGCCCCTGTCTTCCAATGAATCCCATTTCAGCTCTTTCATCATATGTGGGTTGCATTATTTACGGGGTCCGCGAGCATACGTTGAGTATGGATGGTCTAGGCAAAGTTTTATTGACAGTATAGTAATGATACAGAACAACTTGAAATATGGTCGGAGAGCAAGTGTTAGATAGCGTGATTCAAGAAGAATGTGCAGAAACAGAAAGGAGGAGGCTTAAGGAATTCTTGTTACATCGACAGTCGGTATCACAACGCCTGTGGGATGGCGACCACGTTGTTAACTCGCTGAGAACGTGACAAAATTTATGGTCGGTGCATTTGTTGACTAGCAGCCGTAACAAGTAGCGTGCCAATAGTTGTAGCAGCTTCAACCGGAGATCCTATCGCTGTTTCCACCCGCGCCGCTTAACATCTGATCCTCTGCCGATTACATTGTCCTTTATAACTTTATTGCCCACTTCATTGTTTATTGCCGCTATGTTTCACTTTTCGTACCTCAGTTAAATCAATTCTCCCTGAAAATAAATTAGAATATAGGGTAGAAAATGGATTTTGATATCGGGACTTCCGTACACGTTTTGAGTCGCAAGTTATCACTATCCGTCATATCTTAATAGTGGTATCGAATTAGCCGATGTTACGCAACAAGGTGCAGAAATGTGATCGAAATCTGCGTCCTTCGTCACGCCTAATCGGCGCTTATCCTGGCGTGTCGATCAACACCGATACCACTTTAACCGAAATCTGACAGTTTTAACAAAATATGTTGCCAAAATATGTTATTAGGCATTGTTGGTACTATTTTTTTTTGCTAATGGCTTTACGCTTCATCGACGTCGATGGCGTTAGAGGTGGGAAAGGACTGGGAAGGAATTCGGCTATTGCATTTTTAAAGGAACCATCCTGACATTCACCTGGAGTGATTTGGAGAAATCATGGTAAACCCAAATCGGAGTGGCCGGATAGGGATGCGAATCCATGTCCTTCCGAATGCGAGCCCAGAGCGTACCATTCATCCACCACGCTAGGTGTATTCGTACTACAGATTTATTTTCCCAAATGGTTTGGTCTCGTGAAATAACTTGCTTTGAACGTCTTAAAATTATGAGAATTATTTAATCATAAATGCATTTTTAAACTAATGACTGATCATTACCGCCTGCCTGGTGGGTGAGTTCAACGCTCGGGCATGATATATGGGAGGATGCGGCTTCAAATCTCGACACGCCATCCTGATTTCGGTTTTGCAGTGGTATCCCGAAATCACTCCAGGCAAACACAGGGATGGTTCTATCACAAAGGTCATGGTCGAATTCTTTCCCGTTCTTTGTTCACAGCCCTCTCCCGCCTCTAATAACCCCAACGTCAACCAGAGACGTAAGGCCATAATAAAAAAATTCAGGGACATAGTTCTGTTTAAATGTTATAGAAACTCAGTATGGCAGTCATTGCTCAACTGCCATGTTTGTTAGATCGTTGCATTTGGACAGGGATGCTCATCCCCGATGAAAAAAAAAAAAAAAAAAAAAACACATGACAAAAGGAAGTGGCGATCAGTGCAATGGGATTTGTTTTTCTGGACTGATAGACACGATTAATTTAATTAGTACATTCAGCATTTGTTTCGGAAAACATTCTGTAATTGGTAACAGCTGGTTTTTTTTCAGAGCTGCGGAATCCGTATTAATTGCTGCAAACTGTTAATAACTATTAATCCCCACTAAATAAATTCTTTGCTTCTTATAGTTACTTAAATTTCCAGTCATCGAAATGTTGGTACCCTTGCAGAGATCCAGGCACGATATTTTCCAATGAATTTACTAGAGTTTATTATTATTGTGTTGTTATTTGCCTGTGAACTATTGCTTCATCAAAATCTCCATAAAAATAGTCCTTTCTTCTGCTTTAACGCTATCTCCTGTAAACTAAATAATAGCAAACATTTATTTTACACTTTGAAGTCATGTATGTGATATAATTACACAATTCAGATAAATGTCAGTAGAGTGAGATTCGTTCTAGGTAATTTACTGCTTCAATAGGTGGAACTATTGTTTATTGGCTTATGTTTTAATAAAGCTCATGAATAATAAAACAAAATATCTTCAGCTGGTCCCAATAAAAAACTTAAGAAATTTAAAAAGTTTTATTTATTCTTTAATCCTATCAAAACCAATACGTCTGTATATTAAGATACATTAGTGCATTACATCTCTAAAAAATAACCTTGGGAAGAAATTAGTAAAGTTTCTCAGTATTTTGATCATATTATTAATGAAAAAATGTCAGTATTCTGTGCAAACAGCTATAATCATAAAAAGTTATGTAATTCCATTCATTTCGAAAACAGGTAGGCATAAATGAAGTAATTGACAACAATTTATCCTTAGGAAATATTATTGCTCAATTAATGCTTGGAACCAAACCACAATTATTTTTTTTTCCTGAAGGACGAAATGTGGTTCATTGGGGGGCTTCTGTCGCCTCTGAACATAGTTCCTACTTATATCGAGATGACTGTAGTTTCTGTTATATTGTAAGAGCCTGGAGCAATCTGAATCAATGGTGACAATACAATACTTATCCTGACATCTGTTTGTGATCTTTATTCGGTACTCATTGCAACCCAATTCAAAATTCTTTATAAAAGGCAATTAACATACAAGTACCCACCGAGCGTGGCAGGTGAGTGGTAACGCTCTGGCCTCTCATTCGGGAGGACGTGGGTTCGAATGCCTGTCCGAAATCGCTTCAGCCGAATGCAGCCACGGTTAATTCAAAAGACCGTGGCAGAATTCCTTCTAGTTCCTTGCTCCACTCCTTTCCCGTCTCTAATGACCTCGACGTAGACGAGGCGTAAATGTAGAAGCAAAAACAATTAAAACCCCTTAATATACTTCCCAAATTGGAATATATTGTGGATACATAAGACGTGTCTAGAAGAAAAATCATTACAGACAGAATAAAAAATTGATATTGCTTGCATCTCTAACTAGTATTAATTAATTAGTTGACTTGCTTTTCTTGTTCTAAGAAATCGATCATTTCACTAGAGATTGACGCATACGCTGTTAATTTCAGAGTACAATGTGATATTGTTCATGCAGGATGTTCTCTTCTTTCCTCAGAAGAAAATCAAGAGAATGATTTGTAAGTTTGTGAAATTTATTGTTCACGGTATATTGCGGTGTCTGTCGTTGATTTACAGCTTCAGAATGTTTCATGCGGTAAGAAATTCAACTGACGCGGTTTTATTTGTGCGAGCATGGTAAATGTTCCATGGTTAAAGTGCTGTAAGGGCTTGTGTATCAAGAGTTCAGAGGGAGACTTGTGTGTATTATGTCACGTTGTTTATTCTTTTCTTAGCAATTAATAGGAGGTAGTCTGAAAATATTATGGTCTCGGAGGTAATGGGCGATGTTATAGAAAAAAATTTATAAAGAAGTTTCTCAAAAGTTTAGTGATCATCGCTTTCTAAAAACGAAGCTAAGTTTCTTGCTACGTTCTACAAATTTATCTATTATTACGACACAGTATAATGTATCAAATGAACTGGGTCGATATCAAAGGTATTCCTCGTATGTTCACACTAAATGAGAATTAGTTAAATGGGAGTATAACTTGAAGTGATAAGGAATGTCACACTAAAAGAAACGATGTTATAATTTATGTGAAAAGTAATTCGGCATTACCTTTTTAAGGAATCATCCCGACATTCCGGAAACCTTGGAAAACCGAAATCTGTATGACCGGACGGGAATTTGAACTCACATTCTCCTGAAAACCGGGCCCAAGCGTTACTGTTCATCGACCAGGCTCTATATTTCAACTGAAGAAAGATAACAGAACAAAAGAGATTAAATCGAGCAGTAGTAAAAAAATCGAAAAATCTAATCATGTGTCAAAACGGAGAACCTGAGACCGAAATTCCATATGTTCTATGCCTTAATACTCAGATTAGCATGTGACAGGGGTTGCTTCATATGTCGAATTTATAATACAGCACCATTACAACAATTTTGTTTTTGTTTTTAAGTTGTTTGCCTAAATTTAATGAATGTATAGGTAAAACCACTACCTGCATCACATGTGACATTGCAGTCTTAATTGCTGAAATGAGACACCTGCTTTTTCGTTTTTCTGAAAACTAAAGCTTTTGTACGGATGGGAAAAGTGCCATTGTATTTGGTTTCTTCGTATAAATCTTGAGATTATATAATTTTGAAATCAGATGAAGAGTAAGATCTTTTTCCATTGGGTAACCTTCCGATTGTGGTAAAACAACAGAAGCAGAGTTTTTACACTCAAGAAATAGAATTTGTAACATTTAAGACTTTGAATCGTCATATATGTGTCTATATTTGATTAGACAAGAAATATCGAAGAATCTGAGAAATACGAAATTTCTTTGAAATCAGTTATTTGTTTTCTGATTTCACGACAAACTGATATCAAACGAAACAGTTTCGCATGCAGCTGTAAAACCTAAAACTGTTATTCACATCTTTTAATGCCAAATAAAGATCAATTTCTTTTAATTGAAAAAAGTTCTTTGAAATAAGAATGTGGAACAAACGGACTTCAATTAACTCAAGTACAAAAACCAATGAGTTTGATAATACATATTAGCCCAATATATCGTGCGTTAATGTGTATTGCTGTTTATTTGTGCTAAAACTTTTGCGAAAGTCAAAGTGTCAGCAAAGATTCAACAAATTTTCGAAACTGAAATATTTCATGGTTATAGCTATTATCCCTCAACTGTCCTATATGAACAAAAACAAAAAGATACTACCCGTTGTACAAGATTCATATATTTATCTTTTTTTAATATTATGACCCATTTTTAACGGAACAGTGTCAGACATAACTCGTAATACTGTTATAGTAAAAGAATAGTTAAGGCGTTAATAAAAATCTTTGTAATTGTTTCTGGTTGGATGTAGACAAGAAATAATGGCAGTAACCCAAAAATTCGATTTAGAAATAGTAGCTAATCTTTACATCTTTATATATATAAAAATCTCGTGTCACGATGTTTGTCCGGAATGAACTCCGAAACTACATAACCGATTTAGAAGAAATTTGGCTTATTGTGTGTAATTTAGTCCAACTTAAAAGATAGGATAGTTTTTATCTGGATTATAGACCTCAATATTTATTATTTGCTAAATAAATGTGCATTAACTGTTTTTCATAGGACAATGGTTTGTAAACATTTGTAAGCGACGAAGGCTAAGCGGTCTGCTGGCTAAGTGGTTAGGGCGTCTGACTGGAGATGGAAAGGTCCTCGGTTCGAGTCCCTGTCTCGGCGAAGATTTTTATAGACACTTAACCCGGCATTAACCCCCGGCGCAGCATGCTGTATGAGGTTGAATACGCCAGTACGGTACTGTGGTTC
This sequence comes from Vandiemenella viatica, assembly GCA_031002005.1. Classification (NCBI taxonomy): domain Eukaryota; kingdom Metazoa; phylum Arthropoda; class Insecta; order Orthoptera; family Morabidae; genus Vandiemenella; species Vandiemenella viatica. Next base: position 352,947,276 of record CM061921.1, read on the forward strand.
GGATTCGACGTTAAAATGTAGGTCCCCTGTACCAGGCAACTTGGGCGGGCTAGGTAAAGGCGGCTACGACAGGGGCAGAATGCCCAGCCAGTAGCAACCATGTCAACAGGTCATTACGACCACACGTAATTATTATTATAGTTCCATAAGTTTCTAACAGATGGCGATGTGTTAACTTATCTATACAACACTTAGTTAGCTAGGTTGGGTAATCATCCAGTAGATCACGTTCTGTTTCAATTTATTTATGCTACAGTTTATTCCTAACAGATGGCGATGTGTTAATTTATCGAACCATCCAGTAGATGGCGTTGTATTTCGATTTATTTATGCTACGGTCTATTCCACGCCATATGTGTGAGTTTCTTCATTTTAATTGTGCTGTGTATTGTGTTATAATTATACTGTATTGTTGTTCATCGTTTGTGTGTCTTTATACCTAACGACAAAGTAATTACACACATGAATATAACATTGAAGAAAACGTTACGATAAATTCGAATCGTGTAAGCATTTCTCGCTAACTTATCATTTTTCTTCTTCTTTTTGTTATGGTCAGCTATACTCCACGTGTCAATTTCAATTCCTCTCCTGTTGTTTTTTCTTTCTTCCTCCCCAGTACAACTTCATTATTGCACTCCTCTCTACCTTTGAATCCTGCCATATTCAAAGTCTGCTATCGAAAAAATTTTCTTTCCATACAGTTCACTGGTATTATATCGTTTCAAATCTTTCTAAACCTCTTGAAAGCCTGGTGTCATCCATGCTATAAATGTATCAAAAAAATATCATTCTTCTTTTTATGTTATTTTTTTAAATGTTATTTTATATTTCCTCATTAGTTCTTAACTTCCATTTTACTGTATTTTTCAATGGACCCACTGTATTATAGTGTCTTATTTTAGGGCTTTCAGAAAGACACTTTTTTTTTTGTAATTCAAATATTTTTCAGTGAAATGTCGCCAAAGAATCTAACCTCGACAATGCGTGTAGCAGAGAGGCAAGACGCACGACGAGAGGGCTACTCAATCAGCAACACAAATCGCGGCAAGTAAGGAAGTTCAAAGAATCAGGACAGCTGAGCGTCGTATGCAAGAATCTCAAGAACAGCGTGATGAACGTCTGTGACAGAATATATCGAGAACAAGAGCGGCACGAGAACAGCACATAGCTACATTTAGTGAAAAAGAACGAGAGAGACAGTAAATCAGCCGTGCATTAACACGTGTATCATTTGTTCGTCTTGCGTTCCAATATGCACCAGCCATTTATTACTCTGCACATTCTAAAACTGCAATCGGTGCAATGAGCAAAATATGCCAGTATTATCAGGCGTTGAAATTCCGCAATGTAGCAGCCGGCATGTGTTGTGCATCAGGAAAAGATTTATTATTACCACTACCCAGTCCGCCAGAACATTTACAATCCTTCTTGCTGGCGAATCAAACGATTCGAAATTGTTTCTGCGCAAGACACGCAAATTCAATTCTTGCTTCGAGATGACGTCTTTTGGGGCAACAAAAATTTGCGATCTTACATCTGATGGACGTCATTTTGAAACTAAATTCAAAATACAAGGGCAGGTGTACCATAAGATTGGGTCGTTGATACCGATGCCAAACGATGACCCGAAGTTTCTCCAAATCTATTGGAAATTGTGAGGAACGCTTGAAAACTAGGTGCCAGTATAATTTCATCGAACAAGCAGAACAGAGAGCAATTGTGGTATTGTTGAAAAATTGTTTGGAAAATAATAATCAACTTATTCAATTGTGTCGCCACAATTAAAAAATGACATCTATCAAATTGTCATCAAAGCTGACAAATTACCATCAGGAGAACACGCTGGCAGATTCAACGCACCAACCATAGATGAAGTTGCAGTTTTATGATTGGTGACTCAGTTGATTATAGTCACACGTCAAGATAGAACTGTTAGTATAATTTCGGACCTACACCGTTCGCATGACGCACTCCAGTATCCACTGATATTCTGGCAAGGGCAGAATGAATATCACATCAACAGCGTGATCCAGTTGCTGGTAAATTTAATATTCAACTATTTAATTCGATTTTTATTAGTACAGTAGACCCGCGGTATTCCGACCAGGGGCCGGATTATAGCGGGCCCACTATATTGATTTCTTATTCTTTTTTTTACTATTTAATTTATTATTTTTTCAGGTAATAAACAAATAAAAAAGTTACTTCAATGAATTACTACGCCCTCGATTGATGATTAGACGTAATTAGGATAACTATATCCTTCGATATCGTCAACTGTGCCTTCAATACGTGGTGGATATGTACGCCAAGGTTGAAAACAAGCAGTTGCGATTTATTCGATACAACCAGGCTAAATTACGATCGGAGGAATACATCCTCTTACGAGATACTGTTATCGGCAATATTTATGAAAATTTAAACGCCAATGATATCGGTAATGCATTTATTTTACCTTCAAGCTACATCGGCAGTTCACGGAACATGCAGGAATATATACAGAATGCGATGACTTAGGTACGTCATTATGGTCGTCCAGATTTGTTTATTACATTTACATGTAATCCGAATTGGGAGGAAATACAAACTTTGCTATTACCAGGACAGCAATCAATCCATTGTCAAGGTATCCCAGCACGTCATGATGTCACGGCACGTGTGTTCAAACAAAAATTAAAACCATTGATTGATTTAATCGTAAAACATTCAGTTTTCGGTAACACACGTTGCTATCTGTATTTGATTGAGTAGCAATAGTGAGGTTTGCCTCATTCTCACATTTTGATTTGGCTTGAAGTTAAAATCCGTCCAGGAGAAATTGATCAAATAATTTCAACCGTAATTCCGGACCCATTAATTGATCAAGAATTGTTTGATATTGTTACCAGTCACTCGATCCACGGACCGTGCGGTGCTTTTAACATGACATCGCCATGCATGGAAGGTGGAAAATATAAGAAACGTTTTCCAAAGGAATATACGAATGATAGATACTATTACGGATATCGATGGTTATCCGTTGTATCGCCGCAGAAACGCTGAGAATGGTGTGCAAACATTTACAATGCGAATGTCAAATTCTAGAAACCAAGTTGAATTTGAGAATCAGTGGGTAGTACCATACTCACCATTACTTTCAAAAACGTATAAGGCTCATATTAATGTCGAGTGTTGCAGTTCTGTAAAATCCATTAAGTACGTTTGCAAATATGTTAATAAAGGCAGTGATTTGGCCGTATTGGAAGTTCAAAATGTAAATAAAAATGACGAAATACTACTATACCAGATAGGTAGATACATCAGCAGCAACGAAGCTATCTGGTATATTTTTAGTTTTCCCATCCATGAAAGAGACCCTTCCATCCAGTATCTTGCAATACATCTTGATAACGGTCAACGTGTATATTTCACCGAACAAAATATTTTCCAAAGAATACTTGAGCCACCAAAAACGACAAACCACAAACTGAATTTTTCACATTGTGTCAAAAATCTGATGTGTTCCGCCAATTCGCAAAAACATTATTATATACCGATGTTCCAAGCTATTTTTCATGGAACAAATTAGGTAAAAAATGGTAGCCACGTAAACAAGGAGAACCACATCCTTCGATCGCAGGCATATTCAAAGCAAAGACTTTATACAGTGCATCCAAGACAAGGTGAATATTTCTTTCAGCGTTTGTTACTGGTGAATGTTCCCGGACCAGCTTCTTTCGAATGTTTACGAAACAGTTAATGGTCGAGTGTTCAATACATGTCGAGTGGCAATACATTTCAACATGCATGTCGCGAGTTGCAGCTGCTGGTAGACGACAATTATTGGGACCTGACACTTGCTGAAGCAGCGTTGACAGCCACGCCGAATAGTATTCGTCAAACTGTTTGCAATTATTTTGACAACATGTTATCCAACACAATCTTCGAGTTTGTGGGGAAAATATAAAAACAGTATGACTGAAGATATAACTGAAATTTCAGTTAATATAAATATAAAAAAAATTATTTTTTTATTTTATAAATATCAATTGTTATATAATTTCAATTATGTAATTTGTAATAAAATGTAAATTAATTTTTTTTTATGATCGCTTGTCCTTAATTTCAACTCTCTGTAACTCTTTACCAATTACATTTGAATTTTAAAATCGACAACAATGTTTTTGTCTTTATTAGTGAATATTAATTTGACTACTTGAGGAAGTTTAGAATAACATTAATCCAACGTACAATAATCAGTAAGTCACAGCAACGCGTGACCGGGTCAGCTAGTTTAATACTAAAAAATTGCTGTTATGTTTTCTTTCCGAAGGAACATGTTTTCTCCTTCTATAATATAGCAGGCATTCATTTCGTTTTAAGTATTTGGTTCCAATGTACTAACCAGATTAGATTTTATGTTTGTACGTCTATCCATCATAATTTGTGTCCTCTGACAGCCGGGTGACAGTTTCAAATTACCAAGAAGCAGAGTAACTGGCAGTCACTACTGGACCTACAGTTTAAGTTGTGATAAATTTTTTCAGTTTTTGTAGAATTAATATTTCGAAATATATGCGATATTTTAATGATGACGAAACGATAAAGATAATATTTGGACGGGTCATTACTAACGTAACTAACGTCTATTAAATTTTGCAGTATGGCGAGTTAAAAGTTCTGCTTTTCACAAAAATTCATAATCAACACTATTACTGTCAGAAATCCGTAGGATGTTCTTTTGTATCATTTTCTTTCAGTGCAGTACAATGATTAAGTTTTTGGAAGTTTTTTTTCGGAGTGGAATCGTTGTCACATCTATAGTTAGGAACAATTTATTTGAACTATGGTCATATTGCACTGAACGTATGTCTCATTAAACCCATTAAAAACTTTATTATGCTTGTTTAAAGTGGTTATTGATAGCAGTAACAAATAATTATTGCTTTGTTATTGCTATTACATCAATGTATTTCCAAAGTCATTAGGTAAATTGATGTAGTTGCATATTTCAACAGTACCTTGGTTGTAAAAAATAAGAAAAATTAAACAGAATAATATTGTAATGCAATATGATGGCAATATCATTCATCATCAAGAAAATAAGAAATAAAAAAATAATTAAACAGAATAAAATTATAGTGCAATCTCATGGAAATGTTCTAATATCTAATTCATCTGGTTGGACATGAGCCCTATTTTTCAGGTTGTGATAGAAATCATTGTAAGTGGTTGATGTAATGTTTTTCTGACAAAGCAACATCAAATCAGCATATTTTTAATTTGGAATTCGCACCAGTGACGAATAAACATGTGGTAATGTTGCTAATTAATGTTATATACTGGGCCTGCGATCACAAAACTGGTGCATCAAACTAATTGTTTTGTAGTGTGTGCCACTTATATTTGAATTATAAAATCCACAGTGTTGTGTTGCTCAGCATCAATATTATTATCTTTCACCGTCTTCAGCTTCTGCCCAGCTCTCAACTTTTGAAGATGCTTGTTTGACGTCAACGAATTCATCCTGTGACATCTCACTGATCGTGGTGGATGAGTGGTAACGCATTCGGGAGGAAACGGGTTGGAATGGCAGTCTGGCAATTCAGATTTGGGGTTTCCATGGTTTCCCCAAATCATTACAGACGAATTCCGGGATTGTTCCTTCAGAAAGCCATTGTGGAATTCCTTCCAGTTCCTTGCCTCCAGTTTTTTATGGCCTCTAATGACCTCGACGAAGTCTAAAGCCAAAAATATATGTATATAATATATCACGTTTCACCGTGGCTATCAGTGTGTACCACTGTTGTGGTATAAAAAAGTTAACCCCCTTTTCTGACCTTCTCTATAAAACAGTGCATACTCTCTCTTTCATTCTGGGGGTTATAAGGATTCTAGCTTCCCAAACGGCAATGTAGAATCATCAATCGGATTCGAACAGGACATGGCATTCGGGAGGACGCGGGTTCGAATCCCGGTCCGGGCATCCAGACTTGGGTTTTCCATGGTTTCTCCAAATCACTCCGGGCGAATGCTGGGATGCTTCCTTCAAAAGGCCATGGCCGAATTCCTTCCCGTTCCTTGTCCCCAGTTCTATCCCGCCTGTAATGACCTCGACGTCGACGAGGCGTAAAGCCATAAGTAATAAAAAAAAAAGTCGAGCAGGACAAGGCAGATGCGGCTACTTGATACACTAATGGGGCTGGGTAGGTTCTGCTTGTACAATCTTGTGATATGCCCATCTGTCCTCATCTTTTGTTTATGTTGTAAAATATCATACGATAAATAATATTCTTGGGTTGCTTTTGAGAAATTTGTGTGTAATTGAGTTAATTGATAGTGTGCCTGCACTCACCAGGTACATGAAAAATATATACCGATTTCTATATTGCTCATTGCTACTATCGGAAAAGAAGATTTTTTTTTTAACTTATGGCTTTACGTCTCTTCGACGGCTAGCTATTTCTATGCTGCCTCTACACTCAACGCCCTCATGTCACATACAATATGATCCATTTCGGCTCCCTAAATTGTTAATTTTCTGAATATACGCGTTGAGCTTTCGTTTATAGTGTTGGATACAAGTTACGGCAGCAACACATGAATGCCGATTAATACGAATGTTTGTTTAACAGTTTGTGTATAGATTTGATGTTTGCGTGATAGATGTGAAGTATATAAAAGCACTTACAATATTAAGCGCGACCTTTGGATAATATAAATGCCAGAGAATTGTAACATTATCTACTATTATACATCACAGTAAGTTGACCGTTTTTGTAGTTACGATGTTTGCAAGCTATACCAGCAAAGATAGAGATGCGATGTAACGGCACTGACTGATCATGAGCTTTCCCTCTAGAAAAACATCTTAACTTTACTTTCCGCAAAAGAGTCAGTTCTGAACCGGCGATTTAATTTAATAAAAGTTAGGAACAGGCAGTTAAATTTTTTTCTAAATATTTTTTGCTACCCTTATTATCCATTACTAAGGGCTGTGGAATAGTACTACAACAATATGATTTCACTAATTAATTATACGGTTTTTGATTTTAAGTTTTATGACGTTTAGGCTGGATATTACATTGTGACGTGAAAATATGCGTCCATCACGTCTTATAGACCTTAAAAGGATTACAGAAAACTTCTGAAAAAAAATTCAGCATAATGTCTGAATAGCTAATGAATATCATCAGCACAGTCGCCTTTAGGAGGATTTAACATAAAAGAACTACCGTAGGCGAACAAATGTAATGGCACTACTTTGAATGCAAAAACTGTTATTTCACGTTATTGACTTTTGAAGGAAGCAAATGAAAATTATGGTATGTTGAAATGTGAAGTTTCATACCGAAGGAAAATCTGAAATTCTTCCTGAGAAAATATTTTGCCATGGTAAACTCAAATAGAGGTGAATGCAGCTTTTAACCAGTATCCAAATATATACAGAGCATTGAAGAGTGGCGCTAATTTAAATATAAGAACTCTTCCTCTTCTCTTTCACATACAGGAACTAGACAAGCTTACCAGTTGTCACCTCTTCTTTCAGCTACTTATGCCTCTTATCCCTTTTGGTTAATTACTTTCGGGGGTCATACATCACTCACTCCGTACAGGTGATATTACGTTTGTTCACATAATTCTCTATTTTGTTGCTCACATTGTACATTTTCAGCACCTTTGGTATTGTCTCATTGCTTATTAGGTTTAGGTTTGTTCATCCTTTCGTAGATCTTAGAAACTTCGTAGCCGCAGGTTGTATGCGGTTTTTTATCTTTTCTCTTCGTTTATACTGACTCACTTCCTTAGGGAAGTAAAGGAACTGCCCTCAGTATTTTAACCAATACTTGTGGGTGGGAGGTAACTCTCGAGGTTGTTGGCTTTGTGGAGGACGCGGGTTCGAATCTCCGTCCAGCCATCCAGATTTTGGTTCCTTCCAGTGAAGAGAGCCGAATTGCTTGTCGTTCCGTAAAATTTTTTAGCTGTACACCTGAGCCGTTTTGCTTCCCGCTCTTTTGGTTATTGCTGCGCGCTTCAAAAACTTGTTCAATTTATTATCCATTTCTGTTGTTACTTCTTATGTGATGTCATAGCGAAGGTAGTGGCGGTTGGAAACTTGTACAGCCAATTGACCTTTTACTGTTAATAATTATTCGATTTATTCATTTTTAAAAGTATTAGATAGTTTAGATGGTTAAATAATATATTACAGCAACTGGTTGAAAGTAAAATTTGTGAAAACCTGCTGATGTTTAAATCTTAGGCCAGTTAATACATTTGGTAAAGTCCGCTGTTAGTTGAGATTCCTTGGGGTCATACGATTTCACTGTGATTATTGCAAGGAAAGCCGATTTAGTGTGAATATAGTTTGTGTACTCACAATGTGGTTACAATCTTGTAGCAAGCTTTATAGGTGAGTGGATAACTTTCCAGCCTAGGATTCGGGAGGCCACGGGTTCGAATCTCCGTTCGACCATCCAGATTTAGATTTTCGGTGATATGATTTGACGAAATCGGATCATTTAGGTGCCAGGAATGTTTTCTTAAAAAAAATAGGAAACAAAAAACAATGGCCATATTGGAATTCCTTAACATTCCTTGTTCTTAATTCTTTCCCAGATGTAGTGACCTCGCCGTCTAGCCCTAAAGCTATAGTAATAAGAAAAAATAATACCCTTATACATTGCTAGGCCTTTATTTGTCAATTGAAAAGCAACTATATAGATGTCGAGTTACGTTAATTTTTTTAATATTGATTTTATATGATCTAGTCTGAGGAGGTAGAAAATAATCATTTGTCTTTTGCTTGACATCGCTCTTCGCATGGTCGTTGCTCGAAGTTTGAATTTTCTGTTTTGTGGTAAGCAAGTGAAGATACATGACGACTAAAAACTGCGTCTTAAAAAGTTACTAACACTCTCGTACCTAATATAAAACGTTTGGGCCATAATTTACGAATACTGAACACGTATTCTTGTTCTTCCTATTGTTATTACTTCCTTCGTGCACCGTTGTTTATTCTTACAGAAGTAAGTTGTGCACCATACGTCAATACATGTATGTTACTGTGAGTTTCCTGGTAGTGTCCCACAAGAATGCACAGACGGATAATCGAGGTTGCACTTAATTCCTGTATTTAGGCCGTCGGTTTGAGTCTGGCGTTCAGCCAATGTCTCAATTTAGTGTTGTGTTTCTCTTGCGATGCACATAATGCATAGATAATATGACACCAGCAAGTACTTGCTACAATAGAACACATTTCCGGCAAGACGCAAAAATTACATAAATTAAGCTGATGTTGCATTTATTAAAAGTAACTTGCTGCTTGAATACAGTTTGATATATTAATTAATGTTCTTCATAACTCTTTACACATCCTCAAGTAACATAACAGAGCAAGAAGTTGTTGCAGCAAATTAATGTTATTCGGTAATTTTCACCTCATCGTGCCTAATGACGTAATTTGCTGCATATTATGCCAGGAATATAATTGAATACAATGGCTCGTACGAGCGCCGCAGTGATAACAATCAATTAACTATTCACAGTGTACAGCCACCTAAGAAAAATGGTTCCATGGATTAAAAATCAGTGCAAGCCGTATTAATGTTTACAGTGACACAATGATTAGTTTGTTATAGATGATCGAAGCTAACCTTTTGCAATTAGTGATCTCATTTTGCTGGGGAAATTCTATGTAAAATATTAATGATACTTGTATAAAATCTTTCCAGCTAAAATTTAATGTACTGATTTACGAGACATAATTATGGCTGAGTGCTGAATTTTCGCTGGTAGAAAAAAAGACACATTGATAGAGCTTTCATTAGAAAAATGTTTGATAGAAAAATTATCGTTCGTCTTATTACATCTTCACATTCCTCCCACAATGATTTCCGAAATTTAGATGATTTATAGCTTCTCAGATGCTTGATGAAGCTCTTGAGTGATCTATATTCCCTTTTCTGGAGGTTCATTGTTGCTATAGGAAGACTAAAACAGAATATCCGCTTCTATCATAAAATGTAGACGATTCTTGTGAAGTAAAAATATGTTAATTTGTCGGTCTAAATCGTAATTTATGATTTTAATGTATTTTTAGATCATTTAGATGTTTTATGCTTTTAGTGTTACGATAAATTTTCAAATGTTACGATATCTCTTTCTGGTGTTGTCGCTCAGTTATGGCCATTTTCGTGTCCAATATAATAGCATCTGAGCCTGCTGTATATGTTTTGGTACGGAGAATACATTGAAAATGAAAGAAATGTTCATGGCGTGCTGACTGTACAGCGTTGATCGAACGATTTCCTAATGGGTATAGTTCTTCGTTCATTTGTTGCCATAAGACTATTCTTAACGCTTAGAGTCATGCGACTTGCAATTTGAAAAGATATAGTGATACGTGAATTTATATTAAAGGGCCTTTGCCGAATGTTAAAAAAATAAAACAATGAAAACACATTGTCCTGAGAGTTGCTTATGAAACGTTTGTTGAACACATTTAAATGGAAATGCCTTGAAAGGCAATGAGAGCATTAAAATGTAATCAGTCATTTAACAAACTACGAGTACCCCAGCAACAACATACCCATGAACAAATATCGAAATAAAATATTACAACACAAGCAAATCATAGTTTATTTCAAATTTAATAATAAACTTTTTAGCACTATTATTTAACGTTTTTAAAAACAATTCTTGGTATAACTATACCACAGCACTCTCAATAGTATTGTAACCATTTGTATTTTAGGTCCAAAAAATGACTCGAAAGTACTTAATTCTAAAAACGACAATGGATTCTACGGTACGATAATTAGATTTTTTTTTTTGAAACATACCAACGGATACCAGTATGAAACTTATTTATGACATACAAAAGAACATACACAAGACTTCCGTATAAGATTTGTTAGGCTGGTAGATTTATTAGGTAAAATTAAGAATAATTGTAATACTACCCGTAATTCAAAATTTAACTATTTACAACAAAATTATGTTATATCAAACACCCGAAATAAAAATTGTTTGGCTGTCGTCGACGATTATTTATGTACATGAATCTATAAATAGATGTCATTAGTCAACAGCAGCGATGTTAATTTCCGTATATAAAATTTGGTAAATTGACGCAGTATATAAATTGGTGACAGTTTAAAAGTTATTGAAGGAAAGGACAGCAACCAAAGATCAGTAATAAATGCTTCTAAGCAGAAATAAAAAGACCGATATTTAATTACCTATATAGCAAAATTGAAAAGTTTGCGTACTTCTGTTTATAACTAACTATACAGTGACAAATAGACATCATAGTCAGTATGAAACGTCTTTATGGGTTACGTATTGGAAGGATTCGTTAAAATATCATAATTGAAATTTCACACAATGATCATTAAAAGGAGCATCTAAATGTTATTTAATGGCAAGTGAGCTGCCCGCCCACCAGTGACTAGATCTGGGAAGGTAATTTGTGCTTCAAACCAGCTGGTAGGTGAACATAAACATTGCGTTCTCACTACTATTACCTCCACAACCTTTATTAAAAATTAGTCTGTGATGAACTTATAATAATTAGGGACTTCATACCGGTTTTTATACACGGCATGAAAAATAATTCTAAAACCATTTTTGTCAACACGTAAATAATTATAGTTCTTAATATCACTTTACGCGTAATTAAATAATAGCCAGTTTATGGCTACCACCTAATAACCGTTAAGATTTCCTTAAGGCAGAAATAACGGGCTGCAAACATACTTAAATCAAATTAAACCGATAAAGCCTTCCTTTTACGCTCTTATATTCTACCGGATAATTCACATCGAAAAGAACGAGGTACTGTTATCTGACTGTTAGTCTCGGAAATGTCTTCTTTACAGAAGCATTTTATTGTTGTAATCCATTCAGCCGATTACGACATTCATTCAGCATGGATGTTATATTAGTAGCTACCTTATTTATACCATGTTCTCCATATATTTTAAGGAGTCAATAAGCCTCTTTAAGAACACACACTTAATGAAAGTCACCCATGGCTATTGCGCAGTAGTTCTGTGTCTCTCGTCACAATTAGCAATTTGAACTTCTTACTTAAAAGACAGGAAGCATTTCAACGTTGCAGCCGACATTGCTGCGATATGTTTCTGTTCTTCCTGGAGAATTTTTGTCACTAATAACTTAAATAGCTTCATCAGTCAACAACAACTTTGGCAACCCACGTCCTTGCAAGCTTTCTCTCCAACTTTTTCCTAGCAGCACACTCGCGACACTTTTTTACTGGTTCTCCTATCACTCTACTAACACATCGGTATAGAAAGTAGTGAGGTCTGAAAAATATTGCCTTACTCTTAATTTTAAGCGTTCAATGTTTTAAGGTATAGTGATGCAAGAAATTGTATCCAGGGCTGTTTGAGAGAGTAATGACCATCAATCGTAAAGCACAAGTCATGCTGAAATGCTGTGTATCATGCGATAGTTCTCTACCATAACTGTAAATATTTAGAGATTAAAGATTCAGAATCAAGTGGTATTTCGGCAGCTTATAGGTTCCAGAATTTTGAAATGTCGTAATGTTGGTGAAAAAGGACTGAAATTTTGGAAATTATTTACATTTTTTCTACCGAAGCCATGGGTGGCGGTCATGGAGATGACTGTGCGTACTCAATTCAGCGAGACAGCTAATTTTTGGAAATAATTTTAAATGTGTTTCAGCTGGCACTCGATTTCAGGCACAAGGGTGTGGGAAGATTTTCTTTTTAGGTGATGGTGTCAGGGAATGGAATGAGTTACCGAGGAGAATGATGAATAACTTACAGAAAACGTTAAAGGAATTTAAAGTTAAAATTTGTAGAGGGCAAAATGTAGGTGGGTGCAGGATATGGGGAAGTTGGGTGTGTAGGGAAATTGCCACCGGAGCGTGTGCTCCATTGCAATTCAATTAAGTTAAATTAGTCACGAAAGTTGTTCTTGTACTCACGTAAAACACTTATTTAAAAGACGTTTAGATTCTCAAAACACTCCTACAAGGCGTGTTTTAGTACAAAATTCAGCCTGATTCACTATCCTATCTTTATACAATACAATACAATTCATTCATTTATATTGATCACAATATAAGAGACTGGCTCTGTGGGATGTGGAAAGTTGTCAATTTACAGATTTCTTCTGCAACCTCAATTCAAGGTTCTCTCTACACCATTGCAAAGAGGAAAACGTTTTAGGATGGTACTAGCTGACCCGGTCACGCGTTGCTGTGACTTACTAATTATAGTACGTTGGATTAATGTTATTCTAAACTTCCTCAAGTAGTCAAATTAATATTCACTAATAAAGACAAAAACATTGTAGTCGATTTGGAAATTCAAATGTAATTGGTAAAGAGTTACGGAGAGTTGAAATTAAGGACAAACGATCATAAAAAATTTAATTTACATTTCATTACAAATTACTTAATTGAAATTATATAAAAATTGATATTTATAAAATAAATAAATAATTATTTTTATTATTTATATAAACTGAAATTTCAGTTATATCTTCAGTCATACTGTTTTTATATTTTCCCCACAAACTCGAAGATTGTGTTGGATAACATGTTGTCAAAATAATTGCAAACAGTTTGACGAATACTATTCGGCGTGGCTGTCAACGCTGCATCAGCAAGTGTCAGGTCCCAATAATTGTCGTCTACCAGCAGCTGCAACTCGCGACATGCATCTTGACATGTATTGAACACTCGACATGTATTGAACACTCGACCATTAACTGTTCGTAAACATTCGAAAGAAGCTGGTCCGGGAACATTCACCAATAACAAACGCTGAAAGAAACATTCACGTTGTTTTGGATGCACTGTGTAAAGTCTTTGCTTTGAATATGCCTGCGATCGAAGGATGTGGTTCTCCTTGTTTACGTGGCTACCATTTTTTACCTAATTTGTTCCATGAAAAATAGCTTGGAACATCGGTATATAATAATGTTTTTGCGAATTGGCGGAACACATCAGATTTTTGACACAATGTGAAAAATTCAGTTTGTGGTTTGTCGTTTTTGGTGGCTCAAGTATTCTTTGGAAAATATTTTCTTCGGTGAAATATACACGTTGACCGTTTTCAAGATGTATTGCAAGATGCTGGATGGAAGGGTCTCTTTCATGGATGCGAAAACTAAAAATATGCCAGATAGCTTCGTTGCTGCTGATGTATCTACCTATTTGGTATCGTGTTATTTCGTCATTTTTATTTACATTTTGAACTTCAAATACGGCCAAATCACTGCCTTTATTAACATATTTGCAAACGTACTTAATGGATTTTACAGAACTGCAAAACTCGACATTAATATGAGCCTTATACGTTTTTGAAAGCAATGGTGAGTATGGTACCACCCACTGATTGTCAATTTCAACTTGGTTTCTAGAATTTGACATTCGCATTGTAAATGTTTGGCCACCATTCTCAGCGTTTCTGCGGCGATACAACGGATAACCATCGATATCCGTAATAGTATCATTCGTATATTCCTTTGGAAAACGCTTCTTACATTTTCCACCTTCCATGCATGGCGATGTCATGTTAAAAGCACCGCACGGTCCGTGGATCGAGTGACTGGTAACAATATCAAACAATTCTTGATCAATTAATGGGTCCGGAATTTCGGCTGAAATTATTTGATCAATTTCTTCTGGACGGATTTTAACTTCAAGCCAAATCAAAATGTGAGAATGAGGCAAACCTCGCTTTTGCCACTCAATCAAATACAGATAGCAACGTGTGTTACCGAAAACTGAATGTTTTACGATTAAATCAATCAATGATTTTAATTTTTGTTTGAACACACGTGCCGTGACATCATGACGATGCATTGATTGATGGCCTGGTAATAGCAAAGTTTGTATTTCCTCCCAATTCGGATTACATGTAAATGTAATAAACAAATCTGGACGACCATAATGACGTACGTAAGTCATCGCATCTTGTATATATTCCTGCATGTTCCGTGAACTGCCGATGTAGCTTGAAGGTAAAATAAATGCATTACCGATATCATTGGCGTTTAAATTTTCATAAATATTGCCGATAACAGTATCTCGTAAGAGGATGTATTCCTCCGATCGTAATTTAGCCTGGTTGTATCGAATAAATCGCAAATGCTTGTTTTCAACCTTGGCGTACATATCCACGACGTATTGAAGGCACAGTTGACGATATCGAAGGATATAGTTATCCTAATTACGTCTAATCATCAATCGGGGGGCGTAGTACTTCATTGAAGTAACTTTTTTATTTGTTTTATTACCTGAAAAAATAATAAATTAAATAGTAAAAAAAAGAATAAGAAATCAATATAGTGGGCCCGCTATAATCCGGCCCCTGGTCGGAATACCGCGGGTCTACTGTACTAATAAAATAACGAATTAAATAGTTGAATATTAAATTTACCAGCAACTGGATCACGCTGTTTGATGTTGATGTGATATTCATTCTGCCCTTGCCAGAATATCAGTGGATACTGGAGTGCGTCATACGAACGGTGTAGATCCGAAATTATACTAACAGTTCTATCTTGACGTGTGACTTTAATCAACTGAGTCACCAACCATAAAAACTGCAACTTCATCTACGGTTGGCGCGTTGAATCTGCCAGCGTGTTCTCCTGATGGTAATTTGTCAGCTTTGATGACAATTTGATAGTTGTCATTTTTTAATTGTGGCGACACAATTGAATAAGTTGATTATTATTTTCCAAACAATTTTCCAACAATACCACAATTGCTCTCTCTTCTGCTTGTTCGATGAAATTATACTGGCACCTAGTTTTCAAGCGTTCCTCACAATTTCCAATAGATTTGGAGAAACTTCGGGTCATCGTTTGGCATCGGTATCAACGACCCAATCTTATGGTACACCTGGCCTTGTATTTTGAATTTAGTTTCAAAATGACGTCCATCAGATGTAAGATCGCAAATTTTTGTTGCCCCAAAAGACGTCATCTGGAAGCAAGAATTGAATTTGCGTGTCTTGCGCAGAAACAATTTCGAATCGTTTGATTCGCCAGCAAGAAGGATTGTAAATGTTCTGGCGGATTGGGTAGTGGTAATAATACATCTTTTCCTGATGCACAACACATGCCGGCTGCTTCATTGCGGAATTTCAACGCCTGATAATACTGGCATATTTTGCTCATTGCACCGATTGCAGTTTTAGAATGTGCAGAGTAATCAATGGCTGGTGCATATTGGAACGCAAGACGAACAAATGATACACGTGTTAAAGCACGGCTGATTTACTGTCTCTCTCGTTCTCTTTCATCTAAATGTAGCTATGTGCTGTTCTCGTGCCGCTCTTGTTCTCGATATATTCTGTCACAGACGTTCATCACGCTGTTCTTGAGATTCTTGCATACGACGCTCAGCTGTCCTGATTCTTTGAACTTCCTTACTTGCCGCGATTTGTGTTGCTGATTGATGAGCTCTCTCGTCGTGCGTCTTGCCTCTCTGCTACACGCATTGTCGAGGTTAGATTCTTTGGCGACATTTCACTGAAAAATATTTGAATTACAACAAAAAGTGCCTTTCTGAAAGCCTTAAAATAAGACACTATAATACAGTGGGTCCATTGAAAAATACAGTAAAATGGAAGTTAAGAACTAATGAGGAAATATAAAATAACATTGAAAAAAATAACAGAAAAAGAAGAATGATATTTTTTTGATACATTTATAGCATGGATGACACCAGGCTTTCAAGAGGTTTAGAAAGATTTGAAACGAAATAATACCAGTGAACTGTATGGAAAGAAAATTTTTTCGATAGCAGACTTTGAATATGGCAGGATTCAAAGGTAGAGAGGAGTGCAATAATGAAGGAGTACTGGGGAGGAAGAAAGAAAAAACAACAGGAGAGGAATTGAAATTGACACGTGGTCTCTAGCTGACCATAACAAAAAGAAGAAGAAAAATGATAAGCTAGCGAGAAATGCTTACACGATTCGAATTTATCGTAACGTTTTCTTCAATGTTATATTCATGTGTGTAATTACTTTTTCGCTTAGGTATAAAGACACACAAACGATGAACAACAATACAGTATAATTATAACACAATACACAGCACAATTAAAATGAAGAAACTCACACATATGGCGTGGAATAGACCGTAGCATAAATAAATCGAAATACAACGCCATCTACTTGGATGGTTCGATAAATTAACACATCGCCATCTGTTAGGAATAAACTGTAGCATAAATAAATTGAAACAGAACGTGATCTACTGGATGATTACCCAACCTAGCTAACCAAGTGTTGTATAGATAAGTTAACACATCGCCATCTGTTAGAAACTTATGGAACTATAATAATAATTACGTGTGGTCGTAATGACCTGGTGACATGGTTTCTACTGGCTGGGCATTCTGCCCCTGTCGTAGCCGCCTTTACCTAGCCCGCCCATCTGCCTGGTACAGGGGACCTACATTTTAACGTCGAATCCGAACCACAGTACCGTCCTGGCGTATTTCAACCTCATACAGCATGCTGCGCCGGGGGTTAATGCCGGGTTAAGTAGTCTATAAAAATCCTCGCCGAGACATGGGACTCGAACCGGGGACCTTCCATCTCCAGTCAGACGCCCTAACCACTTAGCCAGCAGACCGCTTAGCCTTGGTCGGCTTACAAATGTTTACAAACCATTGTCCTATGAAAAACATTTAATGAACATTTATTTCGCAAATAATAAATATTGAGGTCTATAATCCAGATAAAAACTATCCTATCTTTTAAGTTGGACTAAATTACACACAATAAGCCAAATTTCATCTAAATCGGTTATGTAGTTTCGGAGTTCATCCCGGACGAACATCGTGACACGAGATTTTTATATATATAAAGATTGTGACGAATACCATGACTGACCTTTGGTTAGATTGCTATTCGCAAACAACTTTGTGTTTACACCCTCTATGAACCATACAACCTGGTGCAAGAATTTGAATAGGACTCTACTTTTCTGATCGAATGAAACAGTATGGATGATATTTTAGCTCTTGGCTCTTTGGGAATCTTCTGTTGAGACAACTGGATATTGTTTTCATATCCTAACTATAAATCGTTGTTTTTCTCCTGTTAATATTCGTTGGAGTAATTCTGTGTCATCAGCTACCTCATTTAACAATACTTTATGAATATCTTTGCTGTTATGTTTTTGTTGAAAGTTCAACTGGGAAGAAAATTTTTCTACAACTCATTTTAGATACAAATAGCGATTAATTTTTTTAATGATCCGCTTGAGCTATTAACTTCTTTATCTGCTTCTATGATTCATCTGTTATCTAAGTCATTAACGTCCCAAAGTTTTCGTTGGTGGTTTTTGGGTTAGATTGCCTCTTTTTCTTCAACATTTCCTTGGCGCTGTTAGAAACATTTATACCACTTCAAAAATTGATTTTCTCATAGAAACCGCGCCGTAATTGATCACAGATATTTTCGTTGACTTATTCCAAATTTTGTTAAAAATAGTTACGGATTTTTTGGTTCCTTCATTTCAATAATCAAAGTATTTCTGAAAGCTCCAAAACGTGCGTTGCTTTTTAACTGTGTAATGAAATCTTTAGTTTTAATGAAGGAGACAAGTGAAGTATTTGTGATTGACATGTTTAACAACTCAAGGAAAAAAGATACTTTCAATTCTTTACGTGTGTATCAAGAAATTAAAAAAAAAAATTGAGGTGATTTTGATCAACATACAAAATTATATCTGCATAAATGCAGTAATGAAGGGTGTTCTGCGCATTCCCCGGCATTATAAATTTACATATTTACGATTTTGGGTTACGTGATATCCATTCTATTATGTTTTCAGTGGAACAATAGGTAGAATTTAACGAATCTTGTTTAATTCTTTACATCGTATCAAAACATTTCAGTCCGTATTAATGCTGCTACCAGTTCTTAAAGTCTTAATATACTTCTTAGGAATGGACTAGTTTACTTGATTCCATTTAATGCCTTCAGGATTTTCATTCTTTATAGTGTTACGTCGTTTTAGTATTTTACTGACGTCAGTTTAGTTTGTCAAATTTCACTACCAGTTTCTCAGTTCAGTTCAGTTATCGTTGAACTTTACAAGTTGTAAATGTTGAGAATTTCATTTAATTAACACGGAGGACAACCGTACAGATCTGCTTGTATTTAAAGAGATAAATCATCCATTAGCAAACACGTTCAGAATACTTAAAAATACTTATTCGCTATTCAGTCACCTAAATAAGTGAGGATTAGCAAATTTAATACTATAGAGCAGGATTTGATTTAAATTCTGAATATAAAAATAATGGTGTATTCCATGAAAAAGAGGATCTATTCAAGATGCTTTTAGCGTGTGTATAATTTTGAGTAAGGATTTCCATACCGCGAATTGATGCATGTGTTGTGGTAAAGTTTATTTGATGTGATGAGTTTGTATTGGAATGCACATTCAATTCGATTTGATATTTATGATGTGGTTCACGAAACGGATGGAAACGGAGAATTGGTTAATACTTTCACCTTCTATCTATCAGTTAGATTTTGATTCTGGCGAAGCTAGTTTGTACAGACAGGACGGATTAAGATACTACATTGTTTTGAGTAGTATGATTATTAATAACAGAAAACGAATGAATAACAGGGCGGAGACAATTGATATAAAACAAATATTTCATGCTGAAAGGAAATACTCTAAACATTGTTAAGAGCTTCAGCAATGAATCCAACCTAATTAATTTTTTCTCAGTGTTTCAAGATGGCTTTATTAGAATTGCCTTTTTAAAGTAGTTGTATATTCATAATATTTTCTCTTCATCTTTTTCTATTTGAATTACTTTGGTGTGATTACTACGTTATTATCTCATTTTTAACTATGAGATTCTTTGCAAAAAGTCATACTTTGCTTTAAAAGATACATCGATACAAAGAAAATGAGTAAATAATGTGAACATAAGTAATGAACATGTAACGAGATTTTATATTTTTATTAACATTCGTTTCTTCAAAATAGCTTGGAAGCACATGTTTCACACACGGAAAAATAAAGGGATATTGTAACAGATGTGAAATAACTTTTTGGATTTAGTGCCTTGTAATTGTATTCTTATATTTCTGAAGTAAGAATTTATCATCGGCTGTTCTTCAAAAGAGAAAAGGTGTTTCATGTTTGGATCACTGTTAAGTGCGAAAAGAAAATATTGTTGGGAATGGAAAATTTTTTGAAACGGAGACATAAATAAGGACATACTAAATGGAATAGAAAAAAATAAATAATTCTCTTCTGCTAATAAAATACGTAGCTGGATTAAAAAAATTGTAGGAAAGTAGAAATTCCTGACAATGTAGTAATCTCCGTTATATTTGGTTTTCGAAGGGTTGAGCTATGAGTGAAACGTATAATTGGCTAGCTGCCGCAATTGAATTTGTGCGTGAAGGAGAGGTGATGTTTAGGAATTCCATGTTGACAGTGATGTATGAACCTATATATTCTCATCACAAAAAATGTAATTACATTTTCTAGATTATAAGCTGATTCATTAATAGTGCGCATATCTTAAGAGGAAATTACATTTTTAAGGTGGAGCGTCAATCTAATAAATCGTTATTCAAAAAATACAAACGTCGGGGCTCAGAGCACGCATGTCAATTACCCTGCGCATCGCAAAGAGGAAGTTCTTCTGATGGCACAAATAAAAACAAATTCTACTCACGTTTTTTCTGTATCAAATCTGATACAAATAAGAACATTCCCTTGATAATTACAACGTTTTTTCTTTGATAGTTTTAGTTTAAGAAATCCAATTCAGATATACTTTAGGATAAACCTGAGAATTTTGTAAATCTCGTTGAGGATGTTAATAATTTTAACTTAAGCTACCACGCTATCAAACTTCAAAATTATTCTAACCAGGAATTTAACATCGTCTGGAAATTAATCGAATATCGCATAATTATTTAGAGAGCTTTAAAACGCTCTCGTTGGAAAGATAGTTTCCTCTCTTTTTATTGTTTTCGCCCGCTTTACATAACTGGAAACATGTCAGATGCTAGTATACTAGGGGCCCAAAAATGAAATTATAAGATTCTTCGTTCATACAACGAATAACATTCGTTTGTTAACAATGGTCGAACAAGCGAAAAGTATTTCATTGGATATTATAATGACAAATCGATCTGTTAATAATTTCATAAAGTAATCGAAGAAACAGTAGCTTCTTATTTTCTGTTATGGATTGTTGTAATGTGTAATATGAAAAATGTGGCACTAATTCTTTAAAATAGGTAGATGGAATATAAATAACAATCTATAGGAATTTTTCTCGCATATCACAAAAAATATAATGCAAAACCGTTCATTAAGAACACCTTAATCCATTCGTAAGTTATGACTTTGATATTAAAAAAAACTGATTTAGAAACTCAGACAATTTTATTTCAATAAGGAGAAACTAATATAATTAAAAACTATTGTGTCTCGTAAATGTATGAGAACACTTTTCTCTCTTCAGCTGTAAGATTTCGATTAACAATTTCTTCTCATCATGTGGAACGCAGTGAGATACAAATAAAAAATCCACTTTCAAAAGTTTTAGTTTTCTTCAATATCACCGCAAAAAGATTTGTGATTGTGTTGTTACTGCCGTGTGATAACTTACGAATTTTAAGGAAAACGTATAATGTGGAGTGACTTCAAGTGTTCGAGCCGGCAGCAAGAAGTATATCCGCATCTTGATTATGCTTTTTAGTTTTTCCGTAGCCATCTGCGTGAATGCTCTTACGTTTCCGGGTTGAAAGATGCACATTTCTTCAACCAGAATAAAACAAGTAATGGCTTACACATTTCGTTGACCGATACAAAGTAACAGCAGAATTAAATATATATATATATTCTGGGAACATTTCTTTACGAACACGGAATTGTTTTTACTATCGAAAACATACGTAATTATAGATACTGCGATATAAGCCTCAAAATAAAACGTTACAAAGCAATTTGAAAAAAATAGTTATTAAAAAATTTGGTCCAGCCCTTAAAATCTGATTTAGAATGTTCTTATCTCATATAATGTCTTGTTAGCAAAACAGGTTGAGGATATTGAGAAGTTACTGAATGTCATGAACAAAATACTGAAGGAAGGTTTTGAACTAAATATAAAACAAAGCAAGACAAATGTGATGAAATGTAGTAGAAATGATACCGATACAAGTAGATCAAATGTAAAAATAGGGTCGGATGCGATAGAAGAAGTTAATGAATTTTGCTACTTAAGAAGTAAAATAACAACGAATGGCAGAAGCAGGAAGGATGTTAAAAGCAAAACAACAATAACTAAAAGAGCCTTCATGAACAAGCTTTTAGTTTCAAATATTGATCTAAGAAAAAACTTTTTAAAGCTCTATGTGGACTTTATGGTAGCGAAGCTTGGACTTTAGGAATACCACATAGAAGAAAAATTGAAGCATTTGAGATGTGTTGCTATTGAAGGATGCTGAAAATGAAGTGGACAGATAAAGTACGAAACGAACGACTTTTGGACATGTTGGGCGAGGAAAGAGTTTGTGGAAGAGTCTTACAGAAAGAAGAGACTGGATGGTAGGTCATATTTTGAGACATGCAGGATTGTTTAACATGTTAGTGGAGGGAACAGTCGAAGGTAAGAACTGAAAAGGAAGACAGAGATTAGAATATATGAAGCAGATAATTGAGGACTTAAGTTGTAAGTAGTATGTAGAGATGAAGAGATTAGCACAGGATAGGAAGGGATGGAGGATTGCATCAAACTAGTCGAGAGACTGATAACAGCAAAAAAAAAAAATCTCATTTAAGTTAGCTCCATATTCCTTTGCAGAGAATGGGTAATGTATAGGATGAATAATTTTAGTATGTAACGAAAGTGGCATCCCTGTATGTATGAAACTTGTCACTGAATTATTAGCAGTGCTGAGAGTAAGTTGGGGCACTCATAGCGCAGGGAATGACAGACTGCGTGTGGTTAGCGTGGTGCTGCTGTATATTTTAACGTCCTAGGGAGAAATCTAGTCCATCATATTTTTTCACTTTGAATATTCAATCGAGGCATAATGAAAGTTTCAGTCTAGAGGGTTAGTGAGCTCAAGTAAGATTTTGTAACATTTGAATAAAAACATCCGGATATTTATCCTTTTTACATTATTACTATTTATGATGTTGGAGTGTGACGGTATAGCATAAAACGCTTTGCTAGCTTTCTGTAAAGTTTCAGGATTGACATATCTGACATGTGGTGGCATGGTACGATGTTCAAAATTAGTTTTTCAGATTTACTATAAAATTGTCTTTCTTCATTCTTTTTTTTCATGATACATGAGAAAAGAAGCTTGAGCAAGGTTTCACATAAAGTACAGACACAATGGTGGGTCAGATTTTAAGACATTAGTTAATTTTTTGGCGGAGAAACTGTTGAAAGTAATGATTGAAAAGGAGGGTGAAGATGTGGATGTTACAGGTATGTTGAAATGAAAGAGTTTTCTCAGGGTAGGAAGGTAAGGTGTGGAGGATTGCATCAGTTCAGTTGAGTGACTGATGACAGTAAAAATAAAGTAATGTTACAGATGGTGCCATTCAAACTTCAGAAATTTAAAATACCCTTTATCCCTTTTGTCGATAAGTCCTATGCTCGATTTTTATGTGAGATAGTGTAAAAGCTTTTTAAAGGAGAAAAATATGCGATCTCTGAAACCTTGTATTAAGAAATTCTATCAAGGTGATTACCGTGTTGAATACCATTCATAGCGGTTATTTATGGAAAATAAAATACGAATTACATTTGTTAATTAATTAGACATCTACGACTAGATAGGTCCTTGGGATTTCTTGCTTTTTACAGCATATCAATATGGGAAAATATTAACGTGATTCTTGAATGTAACATTCTAAACAAGCATCTTAAATGTTAATAATATGGTAACTAATACCCACTTTTATTGCATCAATATTGCAAATATTGCCCTTTTGTACTTGTAATAATTTTTTATATATATATTTATAATGTACCATAGACACCAGTTAGTAAAAGTAGGGCCTAATTTAGTTATTCAAGGTATTAGAGTATGTAAAAGTAATAAAAATATATATATTTTTAATTTTCTGTGCATATATTTTGGAGAATAGATTAATAAGTGATGGTATTAAAATTTGTTGATTGTGAATAATTTAATAGGTGTTGACATTAAAATGGATTTGAAATAATGTATTGCTATGGAACCTTTGAGTCATTTGCTATGATAGTCTAGAATGTTGATGCATTAATATGATAGGTCAATTCCAACAGACCACACATCCTCATTTCCACCTTTGCCATAAACGTAACTGCCACCATCCAAATTTCATCTAAAGTTCCAGGGTTTACATCATTGTTTATTTATACATCTTAAATTGAACGTAGCGCGAAGTAATGTGTTCGATTAGTAGGTGTAACATCCTACATTCTAAACGGTTCAAAAATCGAGTCAGTTGCTTATATTTAGCGAAATATTTGGAAGACTGACACATACCACTTCGAAATGGTGTAAGTATTTGTTCTGATAAAAATTCTTCTCTGTTGTTCTGCCGCATAACTTCTGCCATACACGACGTTTCGACAGGTATGTCTGCCGTCTTCATCAGGTGACATGTTAGGTTGAAGTTACTACTGCGACAACACGTTCTTATTACGGGACAATAAATCAGTTCTCCACACAACAAATTATGCGAAGATCTGTAGCTATACGGCTTCACCAAAGGACTTGTGGAATTATCTGATCTTTATATATAAAAAAGAACGTTTATAACGTAACAAAAATGCGAAGTATCTTCATCTTGTTACGGAATAACTGGTTCGATAAAAATCGCTATTACTGTTTGAAGTTTTCGAATACCGATTTGAATTTTTGTGAAATATATATTTTAAAAATTTTATACATTGATAGGTCTGTACGGGTGGCCTGCAGCGGTGTCATTACGATTTTTTTCAACAAACAGGAAAACGGAATTTGTCCAAAGCGATTTTAGATAACCAAAAATGTTCACCCGGAATCGAACCAGCATCCTCTTTAATTGCAGGCTTGAACGGTAACACTGGTAAATACTTACTGAAACCGTAGTGTGAGAGCGCATCCTGTGTTTTGTGTTTCTCGTCGCCGTTACTGTAATAATGGAAAGGGAAGGACGGACTACTGAGTTTTTAGGATAGTGGTTGATGTGCAGAATCCCGACCTTTGCCGACGGCAGTGCAGGCCGACGAGTCGGTCTGTTGCTACTACGAGCCTCTGTTATTACGCTCCAAGGCCGCCTGTGGCTACCCCTGCTAATTACCGACCCCGGGACCAATATAATAGTCATCGTACGGCCTTATTTTTATGTTCTCCAACTGTAGTTCTGTGTTTGGGGCCCGGTTTTTTACAAGCTCCGTTCACATGCCGAGTAATTCTTTTGTTGCAGCTTGGGGCTGAATCCTGTGGAAAGGCGCCGATCCGTGGGATGTCTCGCACCTGACTGACTGAAATCAGTCGTTATCGTCCGATGGGAAAAACACAAAGATTCTCAACATCATTAAAGGTATGGCCCAAAAATTCGTCTTTGCCTCTCATTGAGTTATGGGTGGTTTATTTTCACCAAAGATAACCTGGATCACATTGCTAGTCATTGCCTTTCTACTGCTATACCGTTTATTATAGTATGAAAATTTTGATATAGTGCCATGTTACAGTTTCAAAGGAATTTACACAGTTAAAACTAGGGACCAACAAATTTTATGCTAACGGTTTCTTGTTGCCTTCGTGTCTAATAATACGAGGTATGTTCGGAAAGTAACGGGAATTTCGACATTTCGCCGGTTATATTAGCCCGATTGGTTCGATTTTTTCGTTGTTGTATTCGCAAATATGTTTTAAAAGTATTTTGAGCTATATTGGCTGTTTAGTCTCTTATCAGCTGTTAAAAGCATAACACGTGTTTTGATATAGTCGGCGATTTTTCATTTGTATAAATTCATGTTTTTTGCATCATGATTCAACCTGTTCACACATCGTTGCTTGCTTGTGAATTTTTGCCAAAAACCCGACACTATAATGATGCCCCAGCCTCCATATTTGCCAGGCATGGCCCCGTCTGACTTTTTTATGTTCCCAAAAATAAAGAGAACCTTGTTGGGCCGTCGTTTTATAAGCATAGATGAGATTAAAAGTGCATCGCTGAAAGAGCTCACAGTGTCACAAAGATTGAGTTCCAGAAGTGTTTTGGGGATTTTTTTTTTCGTATAGCAAGATTCGTGTGAGCAGTTACATTTGAACATATGATCTAGAAACGAATCTACTATAAAGATATTGTAAACAACAACGTAATAGAGTTAGAAGCGTCAACTGTTATGTGAATTCACGTTTAAATTCTGGTTGGCTTTTAGAACTTAGTCTTTTTATGTGTTATGAAACCACTGATCACAAACGTCAGGATGTATCATGAATATAGGCTGTGATCGGTTTATCTTACTGCTTTACGCCTCGTCGACGTCGAGGAAAGGACTATGGAAAATGATTAAGAAGAAATTTGGCGATGGCATATTGAAGAATCGATCTCAGCATTCGCCTGGAGTGATTCGGAAACACGGATGGCTAGATTGGGACTTCAACCTGTGTCCTACCTTATGCGAGGCCAGAGCATTACCGCTATGAAAGATAAATAATATTACAGACCGAAAAAATCGACTTTGTGGTATGTTTTAGTCATTTATACGGAAACAATGGTGCTAGTGATGTTAATTAAACGCGTTATCATATATAGGAGAATAACTATAAAGAATTTTAAGAAGCTAATTCCTCTATTACATAAACAACGTATAAATACCTCAGGTTTTCGTGGACCATTGTAAGCAATAATACTTTACAACACTGTAACTTTCCGTTACTATCTTGTTGTTTAATTTTGAGAATGACGCGAAAAATCTGATGTGACATTTCACTTATTATAGTGAACGACAGCGAGCTAGGCAGGAAGCAGAAGTATATAAACCAGTGTCCAATAACTAAAACATCTGGATCATTGGTGCAGAAGGGCATTTGCTGTGATACGACTGGGCGTCGCCATGGGTGGTCAGGTTGCAGACGCGTCCAACATTCAGAGGCACTGACCTCGCGCGCGGTGTCAGAGTAGTCCCATAGATTTGGGAATGGAAAGAATATTTTACAACATTTTCACAAAACATTAATAGCTGTAACTACAACATTTTGTAGTGATAAATAAGATGAAAATAGTTATTTGGGAGTCCAAGGGAAACTAATCTGCATCGAAATTCTGATGCACGCTGACAACTTATACCTCAGAAAAAAGTGAAATAACAAGGGGAATATGTAGTTAGTAATTTTTTCCCCCTCTTTCTTTTTTTTTATTAAAAAACTGTGATAAATACTGGAATTTATTGTTTCTGCTTCTACGATTTGTGATAGTAAAAATTAGCACCGCTATTATCATAATAACGATCTATTCATGTTGTGGTGAGCTTAAACAGATTAGTGAATTATTGGTAAAGTGATAAAAAGTAAATCTGTTACTTGATATCAGAAACTTTTGCTTTCCTACGATTTCTAACTATTCAGTTCTTATCACTCACTGACCCAACCATATTTCAGACTACGGGGGTGCAACATTTACCTCATATATAAGCTATAGAAAGAAGTGTTAATTTTGTATTCGGCATCAACAAAATTAAATTGCAACCAAAGTAGTGTGACAACAGAACTTAGCTGAAATGATCGAAGACATGATTGCGGTACAAGGTTCACACCATCAATAATAATCACACGTTCGTATTCAAAAGATCTGAAGGTTTTTTTCTTTTTCTTTTTGCTTAAGGTTTTACGCCTCGTCGACGTCAAGATCATTGAAAACGGGAAGGAATTCAGCCATGGCCTTTAAAGGAAGCATCCCGGCATTCACCTGGAATGATTTCGGTGAATCACGGAAAACCCAAATCTGGATGCTCGGACGGGCATTCGAACCCGCGGCTTCCCGAATCCGAGGCCAAAGCGTTAACCACTCACCCTCCATGCTCGGTCTCTGATAGTTTATCTAATTTTTTCAGCATGTAGAAAGTCAAAATGTAGTGAACAGGACAAATAAACAGTGATGAAAAGAATAAAACATATATACCCACATCATCCACCGAATTTAGAATGATTAAGAACATGCTAAAATTTGATTTGAATGAATAATTGTAAACTGAATATCCTATCCTTCGCTACTTTGTCCAAGGAATTTACACTACCCCAAGTATTACATGATTGTTACGTGTTGCTCTAGGAGATTATTTATTACTCTTTGTGATTAAGAGGACTTATACGTGAATAACTGTCAAAAAAAATCGATTTTTCAATTTTTGTTTAAAAAAAATTCTCTGTAGTTTTCTGAACAAGAAAAAGTTTACTTTAAGGATATTGGACCGAAGGAAGTCCCAAAATTACAGAAATTTATAAGTGGCTGCACACCCGACTACGTCCCGATACCATGCAGACAGTTAAGTATTAGTGATTGTGAATTTTTTCTTCTACTTAAAACTATGGGAAGAATTCAAACGTTCTATGGAAATCGGTTCACCAAACGTATTAGCTCTGCTAATACTGAAATAGCACGTGTTATAACACGTGAATCAGCTTCAACTCCTGGAAGTGCTTTAAAGCCGACCCTTCGTTTTATTCTTCTGAGTTTAATAGACTGGGATCCTGCATCTGTTTAAAATATATTTTAAACATGCAAGCCGAAATTCAAAGCTTCACTTGTAATGGAGAGTTACGAAACGCTACTATTTCTTATTAGCTGTGTTAGCCGCATAACTTTAAGCTCAGTCATTTTGGAATATCATATTTATCATTTGCCAGTCATCACACTACATTATTTTCCGTACTTGGTGATTATTAAAACTTTCAAACAATATTAATATTGTGATAATTTACAGCAAAGTTCTACAGTTAAAATGGGCACCAAATTCAATTGCATTAGCATTGCGTATTATGTCCTAAAATATTCTGCGTAATGTGAACTTATGAAGAATCGTTCTTCTTCTGCTACGATAGCAGCATTCTTACTTACGTCCCATCTCTTTCGTTACATTTTCTAATCGTATACCGAATAATCAATATTTTGGTTTGTGAAAATATTCTACAAAGAATTTGGCTGAATGAATCACTCCCAACAAATTTAGCCGTTTCCGCAGCAATAAATTTATCAAACAAGCAACACTTTCGTATGAACAAAATCTTCTAATTAAAAAGTTGTCTTTGTTTGAAATCTTAATTTCACTGAGTTAGCCGTCACAGCATCAATACGCGCACCAGGCTGTTTCTGATCTAGTTGAATCTGTACCTAGCGTTTATTGTTCTAGAAGAAGATGCTGGTATAGTATAGGCCTATGCAGTCAGGTTTACCACTACGTCTGTTTTCTTAACATGTCCTTTTAGTTTTACCGTTTTTCTGTTTATATATAACTTTTTAATCTAAAATACTCTGAAGTGATTAAACAAGAGAAATGGGTTTACAGTACTACCCTAAGCTCACTCCGCGTCTGATACAACTTCTTGCGATTGTTATCATAATAAATTTTGTATTCAATTACAAATTTTCACTTGGCTGAATGGGTGATACAGCTGACGAAACTGTTTCCATTGCAGGGCTCTGTTGTTGAACTCACTCCATGCGTATCCCTTCATATCTTTAAATCTAACAAAACAATTTCAGTAAATTTCCAACTGAAGTGATGCTATTCTATTTATGGAATGTATTACCACGCTTGCTATCTTAACTGAAAGCAACAATGATTAAATAAGACTGTACATACAACTGCTAGTATTTTATTAGTTCGATCAAAAAATTCAAACTCTGAATTGTCTGCAGAAAGTTGATTATACCTAGAACGTAACTTGATTGTTATCAGCGAATGGAAGGGTACGAACTATAACTATTTAACCATTCCATATTTTGTGTGAAATGACGGATTTTGTGATCGCGTTTTTCAACATACTAAGATTGGTTATAGCTGCACGTTATGAAAATTACGTTCGTATAAACTCTTTTCAGACATGGGAAAAATGGAGGTGTTTATTTTTCACACCTGAAAAATATAGGAAGCAATGCAATTTTGTCATAACCAAGTTTCTCTGCATTGGTAATCGAAATAGAACAATGACGATTGTTTCCTACATCATCGACGTTTCTGCCATCATGCTGTGGCCTTCTTCAGGTTTTAATAATTCGACGCGGCTCCACCCGGAGAACTAAGATGACCGCGGAAGCTTTCGTAATCATTTGTTTCCTACGTCGTTCGTGAGGGTTTTTTCTTTTTGCTCTGAGCGTAGTGAAGGAGATGATAAGTGTTGGACGGCTTGAAGAATTCCCTTTCCCTTAATCGCCACAATAAGCGCGATAAATAAGGTGAGGTCGTGTTGTCGGAGCTCCTAATAAATATTCATCCAGTGTTCGTTATTTTATTGGCTACGTATGTATGTGTATCATGAATGCATATGTATTTTTGGCCTGAATATTGTTAACTAGTCTTTGCATTTGCGATCAGGTCCATTACTCATAGTGTTGGTGATTGGGCAGCGATAAATCACGACTCGTACAGTCGCGAACACTAAACACGGCACCCAGCCCTCTGAGTGAGCGGTAACGCTCTGGCTAACAACACGAATGAAATCCTCCTGAGCAAACTAGCGTTTTCATATACAACTATCATGCTTATACCCAATCCCTCCTCTCTATTCCATCAAAAATCACGGAAGTTGATGTTCATATAACTCGTTTCGACGTCTTATTGTTCTCATTTGGTTTAGTCAATCTTTGTATTTACTGTACGTATCTAAATATAGTAGATCGGCATAAACAGTGGTACAATGCAGATTTACCGCATGGCTGGTGAAAAAAGTCCTCCTGGTATGCAATTGTGGAACAAGGTGAAATTATGGAAAATTGTGTGTTGAGGGCGTAAGCAGGAAATACGAAATACTTCCTGAAGACAACCAAACAGTAAATTGGATGTGTATTAAAATTTTTAATATCTATTTATAAATTATGTATTTATTGTATATATATCAATGTATAGAATCACTTGCAACAGATACACTAAAAAGTCAATATCTTGAAATGCAAAGACACTATAACACTGTAAACCTGAGGTATTATACGCATCAGGGGCTTTTATTATTCGAGATATTGAAAAGCAAGAAAGGTAAATTTTACGTAATATCTTTGGCCACATTTGTACAGGAAGAATTTGGAAATCACATGATAAAAAAAAAAAATCGGACATATTCAGGAAGAGACGAATTAAATTCTATGGCCGTATTATCATAAAGAATATCAACAGATTAACCAAAAGAATTCTCAACCTGGACATTTGAATGAAAAAGAAAAAAAATGGCTACTTGAAATTGAAAAGGATCTCCAGGAAATTGAAATCACAGATAATATCATACACAACAGATGCAGATTTAGTAGCATGGTCAATAACCATCAATTTTCCAACAAACAGTGTATTACAAGAAGGAACACATGGACGGAGGCACGTAGGAAATATCTCAGCGAAAGGATGAAGAGATTTTGGGTAAAGAAGAGAAAAAATCTGTAAAATAAGTTCAATCGCGTTCCTCAATTGAGCATAAAGATGGAAGAAGAAGAATGTATTTCTTAATAATGTGACACACGCTAAAAAATAAACTAACAGTAGTATTATATGGTAAATATGTTTGATCATGTCATTTCCAGAAATGTTAGCAATTTACCGCATCCGACGTAATTATCGCGAGGGTTGTTATCTTTCTCCGTTATCACCGAGACACGTAAGTAACTCTGATAATAGATGCGCCAGTTACCTAAGCTGTGAGCGGTCTTATGGCTCAGTTGTTAAGGAGACTGAAGATCAAAAGGTCCCTGGTTCGAATCCCTGTCTTGGCGGGGATTTTGCATAGGCTCTTAACCCGACCTTCACCTCTAGCACAGATTACTGCGTAATGTGAAGTACGCCAGGATGCTTTTGTGGTTCGGATTCCACATTAAACTGTCGCTCTCATATACCCGGTAGGATTACCGGGTTAGGTTGATGCGGCGGAGTGTGCAGCCAACAAAAATCCCGTCACCAGGTCATTACTAACACAAGACCTAAGCTGTTTCCTATGAACTTTTGTGAGTTTGTAGAAACCTAACAAAGGCAAATCTCTGTCTCTGACTATTACAAACAGCTGTTCTGAATTAGAGCTAAATTTTTAACACAATAAGTTCTCTGACAATCTTTTACATTCCCGATACCTGTAGGCGAATATCCATAACGGTTTCTAACAAATTCAGGATTTATCGTCAGTTCAGTACTGTGATTGTTAAACAAAAAAACGGCCCAGAGACAGTTTCTCTTATTAAAGTGACCACAGCTAATTTTGAATTAACTCGCAAGTTTATTTTACACTACGATAAATTATTTCTTAATTGCTGGAATGATTTTGGCATCAGATCGTAAAAAATTTGAAATCAGATTTTAATCTTGAATTATATCTCGGATACAAATTCCTCGAAATTAACATGCGATAATGAGCTCCTGTAAAAAATGAGATACGACGTAGATAGGCTGGAGAACCGGATAGCAGCCAGCAAGAACGCTCACAGAATCACTAATTTCCTTCTCAAAGCATTGCTCTGCGTACAACTCTGCTTCACGTACTGCTCTAGTGGCTGCTAACATTCTTGATACAACACCTAAAATAGCAGTTGCATATTGCAAAACGGCCAATTTCAATATAAGCTTTACCATGATCTGAATATTTTATAAATATTTTGAAACTTTTTTTTACGTCCTATGCAGAATATAGGGAAACAATTTTTTAAGTAAATTTAGAGCTCTGTCAATTAATTAAAATCTAAGGTGCTAGTTATAAATAATGTAAAAATGCGTAAGTGCTGAAACAAAAATTCAACACAACGTTTTTGTCAGTTACATTCAATACTTGCAGTTTTACTTGAAAAAATATACGGGTGACCCAAACTACCAGGTTATTACCCACAAAAACAGGATATCAGTTAGTTGCAGTTGGCATGCGATCAATGAGTAAAGGCAAGAAGCACTGTAAACTTAGGTACGATAGTTCAACTCCATCTGTATTGTACGAATTTCTTATGCTACTAACTTACAATGAAAAAATGATGAAGTACCTGCTTTACTATACAAGGTACATAGTGTTGCGTGTTCCTAACGGCTTGGTCAACGATTAACCTTGACGAATGTAGATATGCAACTCGCTCTACATAAACAAAGATTGTGATTCGGTGGAAAATCCAACTTTGTAAGTTATCGTCTTGAAATTATTGCAGGTGAACGTTGGAATGGTTTTCGAATATTGACTTGAGGCAATTTCCTGCACGACGTAATAAACGACTTAAATATCAAAACTAATGACACCGGCGTCAATGACGCATAAAAGCTCAGGAAATAACAAATATGAAATGATCCCAATAAATTCTTTCTTGTTTCATGTAGTTTTTGACGCTATTAGTTTAGTGGGCTGGTAATGTGCACAGCGTCAGAAAATGCTATCTCAATACCAATGGGTGAGCGGTTAACGCTCTGACCTCGCATTCGGGAGGACGCTGGTTCCAATCCCTTTCCCACCATCCAGATTTGGGTTTTCCATGGTTTCCCCAAATCATTCCAGGTGAATGCTGGGATGCTTCCTAAGGCCGTGGTCGAATTCCTTCCCGTTCCTTGTTCCTCTAATGACCTCGACGTCAACGAGGCGTAGCCATAAAGAAAAAGAAACTAATTCCTTTAGAAGGCCATGGTTGGATTCCTTCCCCGCCTCTAGGTCGACTTGGCGTATAGCCACAAGGAAAACAGAAATGCAATTTAACTTGTAAATGCAATCCTAATTCTAATAACTGTTTGAAACTCCTTTCGATAGGAATTTACGATTTTTACGAGGCATCTGTTTACTCTCTCCTTGAAGCAAAGGTTACGTACCTTAATTGATTAAACATTGACTTGAAGATTTCATCAAATAATGTAGCGTTTCGTTGAGTTTCAACGAATCTACCGGATATCTGGAACGGCGTAACCCTTGATAGATATTAAGAACATTGGTAAACTTTATGGCGATGGGGTAAACAGAACTTTTGATTTGTAGGTAAATATTTATTCAGATTCAGCTTAATGGTATGATTAAAATTTCATGCCTAATAGCCTTCAGGCTTCATTAATTTTGGAAAATATACGCGTGTTTAAAGCTAAATTGATTTTATTTAATAACGTTATTGATAGCAACCAATGATGCGCTTTACTTTACGCAGAAATTCGTTGATTTGTT
Source organism: Vandiemenella viatica (assembly GCA_031002005.1). Lineage (NCBI taxonomy): Eukaryota > Metazoa > Arthropoda > Insecta > Orthoptera > Morabidae > Vandiemenella > Vandiemenella viatica. Next base: position 352,981,634 of record CM061921.1, read on the forward strand.
ATCACAGGTTCACTAATGGTCATCAAGTATCGCACCTGCTGTGAAGTTTTATTTCTTTGTAAAAAAAAAGTTAAAACTATGGCGTCAGTTTTTGTAAATGGAAAAATATTGTCGTAGCTCGTCTGTAAGTAGAATCTGCAGTTAGTGTTTTTTAATCTTTGGATTGCGTTACGGGATAATGTTTTGAACAGAAGTGTATTGGAGAGAATTGCATGTGTGAAGTAGACTTTAGGGGCAGGCTGTTAACATCGTAGGCCGGCATCAGATAATAATAATGCCTCCCGTCTACCTACGTTTCTCTAATATATTAAATTTCCAATCTGCCAACGTCACTACGACACATATAAATCGTGTTTTACTGACAGCTTGTCAAGTAGAGCCTGCATTGCTTTCATATTTTTTTCAACTTTATCTGGTGCGCGGTATTAAAATGTTTCATCTATGTCAAGCGTTCTAACACATAACATTACCCATTTATGAGGTTGTATAATTTTGAATTTACAGCTAGGATAAGGAAATATCTTTCTATTTTCGTTTTGCATCAGATCAAATTTCCTACTTACGCTTAACTAATTTGTAAATGTCTGTAAAGTTTAGTCAGCTAATACTTTATTCCTTAAAGATTGTTCAAGAAATATGTTTTATTATTTGTAATAACATTTCTGAATAATTTTACTGTGGAAGACCACAAATAATTATTATTCCCCGCAAAGGAAATTTGTAGGGTTTTACAGATGAAGATATTTCTTGTTAGCTTGATATGTCGTGCAGTTTCTACAGTTCAGGTCCGGGTGTGGTGGATAACGTTCTGACGTAGAATTCGGTAGGACGCGGGTTCGAATCCCCGTCCGATCATTCAGATTTCAGTTTTCGGATAATCCGAAATCACCTCAGGAGTATGCCGGGATGATTCATTCAAAAGGCTGTGGCCGAATTCCTTCCTGTCCCTAGTTCCCAGTCTCTTCCGCTTTTAATGACTTCAACGTTGACGATAGGTAAAACAACAAGGCAAAACAAGAGAAAAAAAAATTAAAATTATCTCTATTTCAGTTCGTATAAGAAATATTTTCAGAGAATGATGACATAAACGAACCGCTTCCTCTTTTATTTTTATTTTCCTAAAAAAATGAATGTTGAATATATGCATTTTTATATATCCTCGATCCACTATAGAAATATCAAGAAATTGAGTTGTGTGTAGTATGCTGTGTAAAATACTGACAAAACAATCGATAAATTACTAACGCTATTACTGTACTTCATTTAAGCGGTAAACGCGTAAGTAAGTTAAGATTCACTTATTTAATTATCGATAGTGACCCCTCATTTCGTAAAAACCAAGAATTTGTTTTTCAAAGAAAATAGTGGCATATAATTTTTTATTTTATTTGATATTGTTGAAAAGAAGGTAACAGTGACGGTGTTTCTGGTTTCAAAAGAGATGAAAAATAAAATGGAAACTAGCAGTGACACGTCATAGCTGAAGAACCATTCATTAAGGAAATAACATTCAACGGCCACAGTTTTACTTATTCAAATATACATAATTTTAAATTTATATAATATTCATTTTGCAATTGTGCTTTATGTAGTGGAAATAATATTTGAAATCTGATATAACTTACCGTTTCACAGTTTAGTCAAAACATTCCAGTGAAATAAAATATTAGGCCGTATAATCTGTGTTGAAATGATAAGCATCCAAATCTGGATACTTACCTCACTATCTACACTTCGACTTCAAGAAGGAGAAGGATAAAAATTAAGGAAGTTTAAAATATTACCGGATGAATATGGTGTACCTGATAACATCTGGGTAGAAATAAATTTTATAAGTGGGTTTCTGAGACCTATGTAGGCTTATATGCCATGTATCCTGTCTGCAGTAGCTCTATATTTTTGATCATTTTCGTTTCGTTTCCATCCCAGGTTATAATGATTTCCAGTTTTTTGGTTCTTCGATATATGTAAAAACAAATATTATCCAGCTTCCAAGGATTGTTTTTTTTTCTTTAAATTTTAATTGAAATCTGCTTTGTTGACATACTAAGTTTACGTCACAGAAGGTAACTTTTACTTTAACAGTTTGCTTAAACAATCGCACAGAGGCTCTGGTTATGTTAAATATGCAATACGACACGTAGGTTGTGTTAGTGTTCATTTTAATTAAAGAGCTAAGAAAAATCCAATATTTCCTTTTATACGAGGAGGATGATTTTTTTAGTACTAGTTATCAGTTGAGCGAATACAACAATTAATTCTCAAGTAGTCATTTATAAATAGTTGCATGTAAACGTTAGGTATTAATACTGGCAATGACTGTTATAGAAACTCGACATGGCACTTCTAATTTTACTGAAGAAATAGAACAAATGGACATTATTCGAATATATAGAAATTGAACTAAGAACTTGGATACAAAGAGGTTTCTATTATTATTGTGATTAACCTTTTTTTTTCTAAATCTGAATTAGGGATATGAATTAGAATACCATGAACCATAAATTTGTACTAATTTTCTCGTAGAACTACACACGTGTTTAACCTTATTAATTCGGAAGGTATCACAGGTTGTAAAGAAGAATTTCTCGTACCGAGCATGGTGGTGTAACGGATAGCGTTCTGGCCTCGCATTCGGGAGGACGGCGGTTCAAATCCCCGTCCGGGCATCCAGATTTGCGTTTTCCATGGTTTCCCAAATCACTCCAGGCAAATGCCGGGATGCTTCCTTAAAAAGGCCATGGCCGAATTCCTTCCCATTCCTTGCCCCCATCCTTTCCCATCTCTAAAGACCTCGCTGTTGAGAGACGAAAAGCACTTAAAAAAAAAAAAAAGGAATTCTCGTGAAACGTTCTCAGTGGTGTCCTGCTTGGTATGCAGTCCCGCAACACTAACCATACCGGTTAACAATCTGCAAAAACGTGACTAATTAACAATCTAAAGGACAATAATAAAGCAGACGGTTACACCAGCTCTGTGAAGTCATAGAATATTCCAATTTTTTAAAAAAATCAAGTTATAAATTAAGAATGATGTCATAATTACTACAATTACAATTAAAAGATACGAATGTACTTAGATGGTACATTTGTTTACAAACAAAGAAGAGCTGATTACAGGTACGGCTCCACGTGTTGTGTTGCAGAGTCGGCCATGCGGCGCCTCGCACGGGGCACCGCCCCCTCGCGCTCTGACCAACGGCGGCGCGTCTCGCCCGGCTGACCACGCCCTCGGAAGGGACCAGCTGGTATAAAGGCGGGGCGGAGCACAGTCCCACACAGCCTGCGGCCAAGCCCGTGTACACAGCTGTACATTTGCACTGTTTCTAGAGCTCAAACGTGTTTCGTGTACTGAGAAACTTATTTTCGCTTACTTATTTAGTGACTGCGATCTTTGAACCTGATAAAATAAATTTGTTAATACAATCCTGGATCGAACGATATATAACATCTGTAAATAATGAGCTGACATTTCAGTAAGTGGCTGTGCAATATACCACACACTGTGTTCTCAGATGTGAAGAATTTGAAATATTTTCAGCTTGTGGTCAATTTTTGCTATCAGAATTGCAAGAAAATCATAGTTCAGTTGATAATTTTTGATAAACGGCCTGGTAAGCACTAATCTCTTTGTTTAGGGTTGAATAAAATTTATTTGGTTTATTTTATTGCAGATCTCATCCAACATGAATGGGAGATAAAATTTACTTTTTGGTAATAACTAAATATTAGTTCCTGTAGGTTTATTCAAAGTCCTGTTTAATTACATTTTTCATTTAGTATTTCTAACTTCGTGTTCATGCATCATAGGCATTTTTCACACAGAGAACAGGAAGTGAGATTTGTAATTCGTCTTAGGTAAGTATATCAAAGTTAGAACTGCGTGTTGTATCAAAACTCTGATGTGAATATATTGAGAAGCGGTATCCTAATGAATTGTGTTGATAAAAAAAGTACTTCAACCAAGGAAACTGTGTATACGAAAAATGTGTATCATAATGTTGGACCTAGACTACTTCTGAAACTTTCACCTATCAAATTTAGGTTTTGAAATAATATCACTGGAAATACGTATAATAGCAGAAACTTTGGATCTCTTTAAGTCAAACGACTGAAGGAAACAACATCTAACATTCGAAAGAAATTAAGCAAATTTAAATAACAGCAGATTAAAATCATTATCGAGATTTTCGAATAACCTTGTGTTTCATAATTTAAAAGATTGGTGATGATTCCTTGTGAAAGCAATCTGTAGGATGTAAAACAGTTCGTAACGATCACTTTTGAAATTATCAATAAAAATTTCTAATTGAATTACATGTGTGTTCAGCTGAATGACCTTTTATTAATTGCTATTAACTAACAATATAAAGTGTAGACACTTAATAAATCATTTCACTAATATCTGACTTGTTAAGTCTCCAGAAATATCCATGTTTGAAATAAATAATCTTCAGGAAATCCATTATATTCTCCACGCTTGAAATTACATGATTATGTTTTTTCTTGAAATGAATATAGTGTATATGATTATTGTTGGTTCTTTAGTGGAATGGAATTAACATGCTTTCTGGCAACTTTATTAAATACTGTAGTTGACTAGCACAGATTAAATTGGTCTGCACTCTAATTTGGCATTCAAGTTGATTGCGTCTGAATCCATGTTTTCCAGTGTGAAAATGCTACTATCCCTTTTGCGTGGCGCATATTGGGGAAAAATCCTGGTATTGTTCCAAACGCTTGTTTTCCCGTTCTTTCAGAATTTATGAAACCGTATTAAAAGACATATAATTCACCAACAAAATCAATTGTTCCTACTGACAGTTTCAGAGAAGTGAAATAGAAACAAATAAACTCAGCCGTAAATGATAGTTGCTAATACACTACAGACGGGGAAAAGATGTTTTTATCGGTACGCATGTAAGTTTTAAATGACACCTCTGTTCAGCCAATTGTTTAAGGAAAGTACCGCTCAGAAGAGACAGTGGAGAAAACTCTGCTTTGTTTATGTAGTTAAATATTTTGTAATAATCCGGAGCACTACTGAAGCAATTCATACCATTTGTTAGTGTAATACACAACAAACATAACTAATGGGCTACGATATGTCGACATTCATCGGCCTCCAACATTATTAGATATGCTGATTATTTTTATGACGAAAACAATTCCAAAATATTATGGGAAACTTTTATTTGTGTGTATAAGTCGAAAACCAGTAATTTTTTTGTGAAATTCCATGTTTTGTAGTTTGCCGACACTGGTGTTACTGCATTTCATTTCGTGTCTTAATTTTCTGTTACAATAAATTTGGCACTAATTAATACTTACCTTTGTGGTGCACAATACAATAATTTCCAAGACAACAGACATAGTTATCTGCTGTTGAATTTGCAGTCATTACTTCCGGAAACGAAAGTTCAAAGCGTGAAGAGTGGAATATATCACAGTTAACTGGCAAATATTGACTTGGGAAAGACTGTGTTAACTGAAGAGCTAAGTCTCGTTCGTAAATTTGATGTAATCGATAATATTACATAATAGAGTTTTCAGATATTTTGTTCCATGTTAAGGACCAAGCTTGAGAAATTTCAATTTTAAAAAGCATTGATCAAATAACTGTGTCATCTAGCACGTAGTTATCCAAAAAATTTCTTCTCGGGTTAATGTTTTTAAAAGAACTTCTAAATATTCGCTGAGTTCAGTATTTTTTAATCATAAAATGGGTATTCATGTTGCACCATTGGAACAATCTCAGTGAAAATACTGAAATTGAATATATTAAAATTAATCGCAATGTTAATGAACTGCTTATCTATACGCCGGTAATTCTCTCGAGTTGTAATTAATAAAGCAATAGCGGTCTAGAACCAATTAAGTAATTATTTAATTAAACAGAGATTATCACAATGAATAGATAATTTAGAACTTTTATCCGAAAACTTTGATATAAAATTTGAGCATATACTGTTATTTACCCACGGGTAATATATTTTTTTCTCTGAGTCGACTGTTGTAAACTTTAGCAGAACTTTATGACTGTCAGAAATATCTTACTACTAAAATTTGTTTTAATTGATTAGTTGATAAGCAACAAAAAATATGTACTTACACAGAAAGGTGCAGCTAAAACAAACTTTCACAAACCAAAACTGGCTCCACTGATTAACAGAAATTTCGCAACTTAATACTCACAGACTAAAGTTATTGTTTTTGAGGTGATCTGTTACACATCCAAACTCAGGAAAACAAAAGGGTGGGAATCCCGGAAGGGAGAACATAGTAATATTGTACGATTGCCATATTTTCCCTGTTCTGTTGAACAGGATGAAACTAAGTTAATTAGTTTCAACGACAGACGGATTACAGTGCTTTTGTTTCGTATAAAACTTAAGCATAAATCTCACAACTTTCTTTTGAGCCTTAGTTACATATGATTCAGTAGGTCTATTTTATTTCAGGTGCACAACAGAGCTGTAAACGGTTTAATTGGTAAAACGAAACCATCCCAGCGTACTCCGCTAATGGATTTAACATTTAGGCACATCTCTGCGATTCTATCTATACTGTCTACAGCCACTGATTGTAATACACCGAATTTAAATTTGCATTTTTTGAATTGTTGAAAAGACTGGTAAATTTAATTAAACTGAGAGTGCAAAACAACGAAGTGATGGACATGATAAATTACCTAAAATCTAGATAGAACTGATTTGCTGAATGCGTTGTAGGTTGATCCATGTGGGGTTTTGCTCTGGTACACTAGCAGAACTATGCGTTGCAAGAGTCGCCAGTTCTAATCCGCCGTAGGGCATAAACTATTTTAATTAAGTTATGTGTGTTTTCTTCTTCGTGAGTCACACATATTAGGTATACACTAAAAACAAAGAAGGTCCTCACATAAATTCATGATAAATCAAATGCAAAGGTTATGCTGACTGTAGACCCCAATTTATATACGACAATATTCAGAATTAAAATGTTTTTAGGTAACGAAAGTAGGGAAGGCTACGGAAAGTAAATCCATCACTTAACACAGATGGTTACTTTTTTCCTTTATGGCTTTACGCCTCGTGGACATAGACGTCATTAGATGTGGGAAAGGACTGGGGGCAAGGAACAGGAAGGAATTCGGCCATGGACTTTCGAAGGAACGATCGCCACGGTGGCCTGCAGTGATTTCGGAAAGCCATGGAAATTGAAAATCTGTCGGCTGAACCGGGATTCGAACCCGCGTCCTTCCGAGTGCGAGGCCAGAGCGTTGCTTGTCACCAACCAAGCTCTCTTGCGGCCAACCACCTTTCATCTGTGGTAAGTGATGGTTTTACTTTCCGTATCCTGCTCTATATATATAAAAGAAAAGAGGGCTCGGTAAAAACCAATACAAGGGATGGTGTTGAAATTCAATATATTGTGGTATGGTGAGCTAAATACTCCTGACTGAAGGTAGCTCCGAAATATGTAATCATTCAGTTTTAGTTTAGACTTATTTGAAACGCTGATCTAAATTGTAGTGACAGTACAGAGAAATGAAATAAAAACAACTTTTTCGCGATACTAAGCTAATCTAAACCTTCCTCTATTAATTTCTTTTATTTCTATAAAATGGAAATTTTCTAAAAATGATCTAACGTGAAACGCAGTAGAATTTTGAGGGAAATTACTTTAATTGATCTCTCCGATTCATGTATTGTTCTAACTTTCTAGTGAGACGTAATATACTATTTAAAAATGCGTTCGCCCTACAATACAGCATGCAACAACTACATCTTTTTTCCCCTTGAAATTCAGATCTAAATGGAGGCTTCCACAGTACAGACACCATTCCAATAGCAACACTAAATTAAGACCACCGTCGGACCCTCAGGTCGCCGGTATGAAATATAACTTATGCCGTCTCTTTATCATACATAAGTTACTGGAGGATATAATCAAAGTGTTTCATATAATGTATTTAATAAATAAAAGTAATTTTAGTCAGAATACCTGCATAAAGGGGCATAAAATATCCTTCGTCATAAAACGTTAGACCAGGGAGGACCTGAAAATAAAAAGCAAATAATCGTCTATATATCATATACAAAAATATTATTTTAGACGCTTTTCTCTGAGAATTAACGTCTGTATAAGATGAATGTGTGCGGCTGTGAGCCCGTAGTACTTCTAGTAATCACGTTTGTTTGACTGATCAGGACCAAGCGTGGTAGAGAAAAATTCTACGTTACGTTGCAGAGAGTGAGACTTTTGTTCCGGCCACCCGATATTTAGCATCAAGTGACAACCTGAATCATTCCGTGTCAGAGGACAACTGCTGAATTATAAATTAAACACACCTCGCGACGTCTAGAGAGGCAAGGAACTGGAAGGAATTCGTCCATAGCCTTTCCAAGGCCAGGCCGGCATTAACCTGGAGTGATCTGGGGAAACCATGGAAAACCCAAATCTGGATGTCAGAATGGAGATTCGAACCCGCGTCCTCCCGAATGCAAGGCCAGAGCGTTACCGCTCACCCACCACGTTCGGTCCAAGTCACCATCACAGAGGAAAATCGATAACGTCAGTAAAACCTTGAAGAAAAACAAACCTGCAGTAATTCAAAAGTTATGTTCTAAATATTTAAAGAGAGGGAGCAATCGAGGAAGTGAACACAAAATTTAGTGGATCATACGGGTTCGCGGCAAGGAACTTTACCATGGTCTTTTGAAGGAAACATCCCAGCATTGGTATGGAGTGATTTGGGAAGTCAGGATGGCCGGCCGGGGATTTGAACCCGCGTCCTCCCGAATGCGTTGCCGCTCAACCAGTACGCTCGGTTAAAGGGTTGCCGATTACATTGCCGTGTAAGCAGACAAGAATGATTTCGAGAAATTACTGAACGTAGTGAACAAAATACTTGAAGAAGAATCGGACTAATCTACTATATAATTTTGTAAGCTCACTCATTCAATCACTTCGATAGCTATTGGCTGGAGAATGGTGTCACGTGTCAGCCTTCGCTCACCAAACAGCGACCAGAGATACCATTAGTAGAAATCCGTGGTTATGTTCACAATTTAATAGCTAAGCAACTACTACCAAATTAATTGCCATAATACAGTCATTAAGTTTGCTTTTCGTAGCGTTTCATAGTTAAAAAAATAAGCTTTGGGGCAGAAAAACCGTGTATATGCTTTTCAGTAACATGTTGCTAATAAAAAGCAACTTAAAAAAACTTTAAAAAAAGTTAAATTACCTTTCACTAATGTTGTTGCTTAACCAAAGTTGATGCATTATGGTTTATCTGCTTTTTACATGTTTTACTTATTACTTTGGTCAAGTTCGCTGTTCGTGAGTTATTAGGTCATTTAAAGTAGACATCAAATGAACTATGTTACCTAATCGACTAGTCTAGCAATTCATTTCTTCGGAGTTGCTCAACTGTTTAATAATATGGAATGTGTATTAAGTTCTCTGGCCGTCACAGAAACTATGACCAATGATTACATTACGAATGCCTGCCCACTCTCAATAAAAAAACAACGTGATGCTTTCGAAGAAAACAGGAATTTTTTAAATGTTTGCAGAGTTTGTATTTAAGCAAGTTCGAGTCTATTACCTCTGAAACAATTATACTATTGCGCTATCGTCCCTGTTCGTGTTTAATACCTACCTCTATTAATGCTTCTGAGTTCTTAAAGCTCAAGAGATTTTATTCACCCTGAAAAACATGTCAAGTTTATATTTGGCCAAACCAGATCAATCTGTCATAATCGTTCATCCTAAAAACTGGAACTATTCTAGACTCGTGAGGATAAGCAAAAACGGTCATGGGCTTACACTAGTGTTATATAATGTACAAAGAATAGTTGTTATAGTTTAAATATATAAATATGATGCAATGTAGCAGAAGAACTGGGAGAATTCTGTTATTAGAAAGCAAAATTAAAATTGATGGTCAAAGCAAATGCGTTCCGAAAAACAGAATAATACAAGCAAAAAAGAGCTTTTTGAAAAAAAAAGAAAAAACAGAAATCTTATAGTCTCAAACAACGCCCAAGGGCTATGGAGTGTGGAAAATGATTAAAGTGAAGCTTGAACTTAGAGAATACTAGAAACAAGGAAAGTTGAAGCATTTGCAATATAGTGCTTTCGAAAAAACGGGTGGGCAGATAAACTACGATACCACCGTATTTTGTAAATGAGTGATGAGGAAAGAAGTCTCACAGAAAGAATACACTGAATTGGGAGTGATATTTTAAGGCATACAGAGAACAGGTTAAGCAAAGAACTGTAGACAAAGACAGAGATGTGAAACATAGGTTATAACGGCTACTCTGAGATGAAGGATGAGACAAATGAGAGCATCAAAACAGTCGAAAGGCTGAAGCAATAAAAGAAAAAAAATGCTTAGAGGAAGACCCTGAATGTTTCTATGATCGATAAACTGATTGGGAAGTAATGTCACTTCATTTTTCATGCTGAGCTCTAAGTAGTTACAGATAAGATAAGAGTCATTACAGTGGACTGAAAATTTCTTGGCTTATCTTTTACGTTCCTACATTTTTTTGAATTCTTCTTCTTCTATGTACACCTCGCCCGTGTCCAAACGTGGGTGGTTTACCCCTGCATGGCAACGCCTGTGAAAACGGACTGGAGAAGTTCCCGTTGCCCTCTTCAGCGTGTGGATGACAATGATAGTGTATTGTAGAAGGGAATGTGTGGAACCCGGTCCATTCAGGCCTACTCTTCCGAAAGAGACAAATGGCCGCCAGACTTAACGTCCCCATGCGATGGACTCCATAAGCACTGAGCTGAGGTTTGGGATTTAACCGCGGACTTTGGTGCCTCTCCTACCCTGCCAGCCAAGTCTTGATGAAAATTTCTTTACCACTATGAATCGAATCACCTAACCCCGTTTTAGTGCCAGACACCTTCACGGTGACGAAGTCAAATCAGCCAACGGGGCAGACTTTCGAAAAATAAATTAAGAGAATAATGGATAAAACACATATATGTTTACAGAAAATAATGAGCAACCAAGTTTTGTGGAATTTTTATAGTTCTTCAGAGCAAACTTAGACAAAGTTACGAATCTTGCCCTTTTTTTATATATAAAAGAAGATAGTGATTGATATGTATATATACGTTGGTGTGCATCTGAGTTCCCGCATGTAAGGGAAGTAAAGGGGACCACGCCCCTCTAGGTTTGCGTGATGAGTGTTGCTTTCATGAAGTGGGCAAGCGGAAAGAGAGGCCACCTCCAGTACACGCCACCTATTTGTCTTCGTCCAGTGAAAATAAATTAACAAGTTATCTCCTGCTGCTCCACCCTCAGGCGCACAGTACGAGAAAATTACGAGTTCAGTTCACAGCTTTTTCTGAGGGTCGAAGTAAAAAAAACAGAAAAGAAAACGTAGACGAGACGTGGATGCAGCGTAGTTTTTATTTATAATCAGTCTTACAGCTGTCACTATTGTGTATACGTGTGGAATTCTAAGTACAAGCAAACTATGGTGGTAATGTAGCTATTGTAAATGGGAAGAAATACGTGCAGGAGATCTAAATATAACGCTTAAGTTTAAGTACCAGTTTCAGCACTTTTTGAAATAACATTCAACTAAGCTCTACGGAGAGAAACATTCTGATCTATGCGTCACTCAGGGAAAGATTCCGTATGATTCACTGAGCCGTAATGTTCTTCCTGCTAATTTTCAGAATACAGTAACGAACCGCATATCTTTCATACCATCTACCTGTGTCAACACCTGTTGATCTTTTTTTTTTCTGTGCTCTAATATGGATATTCGGCAGCAATTAATAACCGAGCGTGGTGGGTGAGCGGTTAACGCTCTGGCCTCGCATTTGGGAGGACGCCGGTTCGATTCCCCATACAAATTTGGGTTTTCCATGGTTTCCCCAAATCACACAAATGCCGGGATCCTTCCTTTAGAAGGCCATGGCCTAATTCCTTCCCGTTCTTGTTCCCAATCGTTTTCCGCCTCTAATATCATCGACGTCAACAAGGCGTAAAACCATAAGCAAAAAAAGCAATTAGAAAGTGTTAATTTGATACCTAATTAATAGAATTTATTTCAGTAGCGTTAATAGCACAAAGTTATGTATGGAAATTCGAGTCAAATCTCCAGAGGTGTATGATACTTGAGAATTTTCTAGGATTCTTTGTAAACGACCACGGTATCATCAAAATTAATCGGTCTTTAAGTCTCACATCCAGTTTTAATCTTCATAAAGGTTTCAGAATTTGGATGCTTTACTTTCTTAATATTTATTCCTCTCCAGTTTATATATTATTTAATGTTTAGCCGAGTATCCTGCTTCGAGGATACTCTCATCTGCTCTGCCTGAGCCCGATACTAAGGAAAATTTTAAAATATTTTGAGTGTAGTTTCTGTAATCATTGGGTTACCGAACCCTTTAAACTGTTCTGATTAATTTTTATTTGTTAACGAATAATGTAGCAATAAAAGCTTGGTTTCTTGAGATAAAATAATCTCAGCAGGGGAAGAAATTAAATGAATCGGGATACAATTTTCAGCTTAATAACTTTGTACAATGAGTTTTCAAGTATAAAATCTTTGAAAACTAAACAATCATCAAATGGAAGAACTTCTCTTTTTTTACGTCGAGGTCATTAGGGGCGGGATGGGACTGGGGACAAGGAACGTGAAGGAATTCGACCATAACCTTTTGAAAGAAGCATCGCGGCATTCGTCTGGAGTGATTTGGGGAAACCATGGAAAAACCAAATCTGGATGCTGGGACTTGGATTCGAACCGCTGTCGTTCCGAATGCGAGGCCAGAACGTTAACTGTTCACCCACCACGCTCGGTCATGGAAGAACTTACAAGTTCGGTGTGTCGATATGTGACAACTTTACTGTTGTTTATTTAGTAAGGAATACAATAAATATACTTAAATGTGCATTTATGTAAAATAAAAGTCTCATTCGAGAGGTGTATTAGATATCCAATGTTGTTCTTGCTGTTACTAAGTACTCCAGCTTCCGTATGAAGATTACGTTGGTTCTGGTATTATTTTACCATATTTTTGTAATACTTTCTTTACCGACGCTGTATATATAGCCCAAAATACTGATTTTTTGTTTGGTTTGCAGTGATGTAGTTAGTTTAATCTGAAAACATATTACAAAAACAGTGACAGCGTAAACTGAAGAAACAAAAAAAAAAAAATTAATATAAACTGCCCGTGCTCTAAGTGCTGAAATAATCGTATATGCAGCTCAGTTCTTTTGAACATGCGATTCGGTCAAACATTGTTTCTAAGGGTGATGTAAGTACTTATAAAGCAAAAAGTAATTGTTGAGTACGATTTGTGTACTTTGTGGTTTTTGTACTATCTACAGGATGATGCAACAGAAGCTGTTAGCGAGAAAACATAAAAAATGGATTCTATATATTGCATAATTATCAATGGACCACAAAACCCATTTTAAATTATCGTTGAGTTGTTATGAACAGAAATTAGTGGCATCAAATTCGAATTTCAAGTGGATAATTCTATAGTTTACGCTTGTCTAATGAATTTACAGAAGGATCCTCAATGTATCTGAAAATATTGTGTGGATGTACAGGAACACGGCTTTAACGAGGAAGGCAACTATCAACACAAATATCAGATGAAATGTAAACTACTTTCCAAATTTCCAGCACCAAATATTATTTCAATATTTGCACACATACGTGGATCGTTAAATCTCTTTTAGCTCCTCTCAAAACGTCTTATAAACCCTTGCTGTCTTTTCGATTAATGGGTGATATTGTTCCCCTAAAATGAGAAGTTGTTAAAGGAACTATTAAATCATAAGACAGAAACAATAGGTTGGAAAAAGCAGATAAGAATCGCAAAGAAATAATAACTCATTTTTGGTCGAGCTCACACACTTACTCACGTGAAACACAACATAAAAATTATTAATTGCTTGGAAAAGCTTGTAAGCACATTCAGAAATAATTTTCTTATTCATGTTCAAAATATGATGACAAGCATATGAAATGTTTTTATGTATACTGACTAAAGAATGAGTTGTATAGTTTGTGGAAATAATAAATGTTTTTCTTTGATAAGCGCTAACCACAGCAATCTTTATTCCAGGACCATCTGCGGCGACGGGAACGGCGATTAGGATTGGAACTTCAGAAGTTTCTGTAGCCATGATTGGTTAATGGATTCCACGGCGGTGGTTTGAAATGTTCAAGAAATCGACCACGGTCAAAATATTGTGACATGGACTATCATAAATTAGAGTGTCATGCAGCATTCTTTAAACTTATATCTTGTAGATTGTTTACTAGTCTAGAAAAAATCGAGAACTTTCTCTCTTCAATATTCTAAAAAATTGCTACAAACGGCATCTGAAACTCTGAGGAAGTGAAGATGCTCAAAGAAACCATTGTGCCTTGTCACAGACCACATGATAGTATTTAGGAAATGTGGAACTATTTACAGTGAAAAACTATTTAAAGTTATTAGTTGGGAAGAATGCGGTTAGCCACGTTTTCTGCGAGAGTAGCGGAACAGTATTTATACTGACCTATCCCAATGTTAAGCTGATCAGAATCATAGATGGCATACATCATGAAATGCGTATCGAGCGTAGTTATGAGCTTCGCGTTCGGGAGGACGCAGGTTCGAATCCCCGTCCGGCCTTCTAGATTCGGATTTTCCTCGGTTTCCCAAAATCAGGATAAAGCCGGGATGGTTATAGTCGATTTCCTACCCGTTACTTGTCCCCAGTCCTTCGCCGCCTCATCAAGGTCGACAAGGTGTAAAGTTATAAGCAAAATACAAAAAAAATGAAATATGTGGAAACTTCAATTTCTCTCTTTTCCACGTGGCTAACTGTGAAAATGGATAGCGGAATGCCATAAATATAAATGCAGAATTCATAGTGGTTATAGCCAGCTATGTGTACACAACAATTGATAATAATAGAATTCTTTTCTGACAGTTCTGCTAATTTTCAACGTTTGGTGCTGTGGCTATTCCAAAATTGCAGCCGCTCAGAAGCATAAGAAAATAAGATGCTTAACTGGTTAACACCAGTAGAATATTTAAATCTGTCACCAACTGACAAAGTTAGTAATGCAATCATTTGGTCTCAGAGTATCTCATTCATTAGAAAAACACTTTCAAAACGATTTAAACTTTATCTACTTTCCCATTTTATATACAATGGCGTTGAATACCACAGTGACGAATCTGAGATACTTACGACATTAGTGATGCACATTCTTTGCCTCAGAAATTTCTGTATGCAATAATTTCACTTCCCAGCGCGTCGTTTTACGTGACAACTGTAGTGACATGACCAGTTCTTGAATTAATGATGGTAACTAAAATTTCAAAGAATTTTCAAATAATGTTTTCTGTATATAATGCAAGTTGTTTTTATGATTTGTAAAATATATCTTTAATCGTAGAATAAGTCAAAGCGTATAATCCAAAAAAATTTCATCAGTATTACTATTAGCAATCTGTGGAAATACAAAAATTGTATTACTGATACTTGCAGATTAATCAACTGTATAAGCATTGGCTAATTTACTTTATGATATTCTCTTAGTTGTATTCTGTAAGTAAACCTACTTACCTATGCTATGAATGTTCTTATTGGAGACCTGTTACTTGTTATCTGTTGTGTTGTAAGTATTCAGTACAAGAGTATTTTGATATATTAAATACAACTACATAATTTTGTTGAAGTTTTAATTTTTGCAACGGGTAGAAATTTCGCTTTATTATTAAACATACTAATGATATGTTTGAAACCTTCTTCTATATATTAGAAAGGGTCACTAAATAATTGACAGAGGTTTTATTGTTTTAACTTGTCACCTAATACCACGTAACAAAGTGAATCTACAGGGCTAGATTGCTTTTAACTTAATGAACATGTCATGTTGGAGCTACATAAAGAAACACTTTTTCTTTGTGTGTGTGTTTTTTTAATTTTATTCTGGGTGGTGGCGCATTCTGCATCTGTTGTGGGCGCTAACTGCTTATGAGCCCCCAAAGATTGGTTTTCTATGATAAATGTCAATTTTTATTTTTAAATGTGCAATTTATAGAAACATTTCAGTTTTGAAATAGGCTTGTGAACTGCACATAGAATTGTCACCACATTGTACCACTAACAATGAAGTAAGTAATTTTTTTATAAAAAATTTAAGGAATAAATGATTCATTTATCTGCATATACAAAAAAAAGAAAGTACAAATAACTTTGAAATTAATGCGAAACATTCAACCTAGTAATCACTGACACAGATTTTGTTTTATGGATAGTACCCACTGTAATGAAAATCATTTAAGACCTGACGACCAATACTGCTTTGAGTTACGAACCGATGCTATACTGTATTTGAAGCGTCCCAGTTACTTAAACAGCTGACGGATGGGGTATTTTGCACGAAGTTATGTCATATACAGGACAACACGGGTGTTGTTTTGATATAATTTGATTAGTTGTTCCGTGATCTTAAGTAAATTACTTCTAGCCTTGCGTAATGAATGCCTCGGTCGCTGGTAATTTTAATTGAGTGTTTTATTTTTCATGTGTCGTCCTGAAAGTGTTTGTGAAGTCTGGATGTCGAATCGAGCTACAAGGAGAAAGATTTGTTTATGGCTTTACGCCTCGTCGATGTCAAGGTCATTAGAGGCGGGAAAGGATGGGAGCAAGGAACGGGAAGTAATTCGGCCATGGCTTTCTTCAAAAGGCTGTGGCTTTGCATTCGGAAGGAAGCCGGTGCGAATCCCCGTCCGGGCATCCAGATTTGTGTTTTCCATGGTTTCCCCGTATTGTTCCAGGCGAATGTTGGTATGCTTCCTTCAAAAGGCCATGGCCGTATTCCTTCCCGTTCCTTATCCCCAGTTCCATTCCGCCTCTAATGATCTCGACGTCGACGAGGCGTAAAGCCAAAAGTACAAAAAAAAGAAAAATATTAAAAATATTCTAAGATTTATTCATATCTAAATTTGAGAAGCGCCAGTTAATATTCACTGTGTAAATAAAACATTTACCACCTGAAAAAAATTCATTTGTTAGGTTATATTATGGAACATGATATCTGTGTTGGTATACCTGTAGTACAGAGGTAAGAAGCTGAGTCATATTGGTTCATTTTATTTACCTGAGATGGTATTTATTTACCGTTGTCCTAAAAGAAAGCAGAGATATTGGTACTATTTCCTTTGGCAATTTATTCTTTAAGCAGATTCTGTGACTCGGAGATTCCTCCAAAGAGCAAAACCAGTTAGCAGTTATCACCGGCTAATGAGGCAGGTGGGAAAAGTATTTTTTTCTTCTTTTTTCCCCAGTAAATTGTGAAGGTTTAGACAACAATGATTTTCATTGAATGTTGTCTATACTAAGGTGGAAGTGAATTTTTTAACTTCTCAACGTTCACCTAAATGATTACGAAAAACCGGTTGTAAAGTGTAATCAGGAATGCAGGTATGCCAAAGGTGGGCTATGCACCTGTATCACCCCTTTTTAAATCCGCCGACTTCGAAATGCAAGTTGCAAGCATAAAAAGAAAACCAATTCTTTCTGGTTGCAGCTGATATCATAGAAATGTGTGATAATTCAGGCGCAATAAATATCACTGGTAAACAAGGTACAAGACATCGGAACGATGTGAATCGTCATCTACTCTATTAAAAAGGAAACGCTGTAGTCTTTTTTTTTTTTTTTTTTTTTGCGAATATTACCTTATGTCCTGAGTGTTAAATTTTCCAGTTGTGTGTACCTGACCATTTCAATGAAGCCTCAGATTTTTAGTAACCAACGTAACAATACACATACTGTACATATAGTAAACTAGCTGACCCGGTCACGCGTTGCTGTGACCTACTAATTATAGTACGTTGGATTAATGTTGTTCTAAACTTCCTCAAGTAGTCAAATTAATATTCACTAATAAAGACAAAAACATTGTAGTCGATTTGGTAACTCAAATGTAATTGGTAAGGAGTTACGGAGAGTTTAAATTAAGGACAAACGATCATAAAAAATTTAATTTACATTTCATTACAAATTACTTAATTGAAATTATATAAAAATTGATATTTATAAAATAAATAAATAAATTATTTTTATTTATTTATATAAACTGAAATTTCAGTTATATCTTCAGTCATATTGTTTTTATATTTTTCCCCCAAACTCGAAGATTGTGTTGGATTACATGTTGTCAAAATAATTGCAAACAGTTTGACGAATACTATTCGGCGTGGCTGTCAACGCGGCATCAGCAAGTGTCAGGTCCCAATAATTGTCACACTCACAACATGCATCTTGACATGTATTGAACACTCGACATGTATTGAACACTCGACCATTAACTGTTCGTAAACATTCGAAAGAAGCTGGTCCGGGAACATTCACCAATAACAAACGCTGAAAGAAACATTCACGTTGTTTTGGATGAACTGTGTGAAGTCTTTGCTTTGAATATGCCTGCAATCGAAGGATGTGGTTCTCCTTGTTTACGTGGCTACCATTTTTTACCTAATTTGTTCCATGAAAAATAGCTTGGAACATCGGTATATAATAATGTTTTTGCGAATTGGCGGAACACATCAGATTTTTGACACAATGTGAAAAATTCAGTTTGTTGTTTGTCGTTTTTGGTGGCTCAAGTACTCATGGGAAAATATTTTCTTCCGGAAATATACACGTTGACCGTTTTCAAGATGTATTGCAAGATGCTGGATGGAAGGGTCTCTTTCATGGATGCGAAAACTAAAAATATGCCAGATAGCTTCGTTGCTGCTGATGTATCTACCTATTTGGTATCGTGTTATTTCGTCATTTTTATTTACATTTTGAACTTCAAATACGGCCAAATCACTGCCTTTATTAACATATTTGCAAACGTACTTAATGGATTTTACAGAACTGCAAAACTCGACGTTAATATGAGCCTTATACGTTTTTGAAAGCAATGGTGAGTACGACCCACTGATTGTCAATTTCAACTTGGTTTCTAGAATTTGACATTCGCATTGTAAATGTTTGGCCACCATTCTCAGCGTTTCTGCGGCGATACAACGGATAACCATCGATATCCGTAATAGTATCATTCGTATATTCCTTTGGAAAACGCTTCTTACATTTTCCACCTTCCATGCATGGCGATGTCATGTTAAAAGCACCGCACGGTCCGTGGATCGAGTGACTGGTAACAATATCAAACAATTCTTGATCAATTAATGGGTCCGGAATTTCGGCTGAAATTATTTGATCAATTTCTTCTGGACGGATTTTAACTTCAAGCCAAATCAAAATGTGAGAATGAGGCAAACCTCGCTTTTGCCACTCAATCAAATACAGATAGCAACGTGTGTTACCGAAAACTGAATGTTTTACGATTAAATCAATCAATGATTTTAATTTTTGTTTGAACACACGTGCCGTGACATGATGCATTGATTGATGGCCTGGTAATAGCAAAGTTTGTATTTCCTCCCAATTCGGATTACATGTAAATGTAATAAACAAATCTGGACGACCATAATGACGTACGTAAGTCATCGCATCTTGTATATATTCCTGCATGTTCCGTGAACTGCCGATGTAGCTTGAAGGTAAAATAAATGCATTACCGATATCATTGGCGTTTAAATTTTCATAAATATTGCCGATAACAGTATCTCGTAAGAGGATGTATTCCTCCGATCGTAATTTAACCTGGTTGTATCGAATAAATCGCAAATGCTTGTTTTCAACCTTGGCGTACATATCCACGACGTATTGAAGGCACAGTTGACGATATCGAAGGATATAGTTATCCTAATTACGTCTAATTCATCAATCGGGGGGCGTAGTAATTCATTGAAGTAACTTTTTTTTTTATTACCTGAAAAATAATTAAATTAAATAGTAAAAAAAAGAATAAGAAATCAATATAGTGGGCCCGCTATAATCCGGCCCCTGGTCGGAATACTGCGGGTCTACTGTACTAATAAAATAACGAATTAAATAGTTGAATATTAAATTTACCAGCAACTGGATCACGCTGTTTGATGTTGATGTGATATTCATTCTGCCCTTGCCAGAATATCAGTGGATACTGGAGTGCGTCATACGAACGGTGTAGATCCGAAATTATACTAACAGTTCTATCTTGCCGTGTGACTTTAATCAACTGAGTCACCAACCATAAAAACTGCAACTTCACCTACGGTTGGCGCGTTAAATCTGCCAGCGTGTTCTCCTAATGGTAATTTGTCAGCTTTCATAGTTGTCATTTTTTAATTGTGGCGACGCAATTGAATAAGTTGATTATTATTTTCCTAACAATTTTCCAACAATACCACAATTGCTCTCTTTTCTGCTTGTTCGATGAAATTATACTGGCACCTAGTTTTCAAGCGTTCCTCACAATTTCCAATAGATTTGGAGAAACTTCGGGTCATCGTTTGGCATCGGTATCAACGACCCAATCTTATGGTACACCTGCCTTGTATTTTGAATTTAGTTTCAAAATGACGTCCATCAGATGTAAGATCACAAATTTTTGCTGCCCCAAAAGACGTCATCTGGAAAGCAGGAATTGAATTTGCGTGTCTTGCGCAGAAACCATTTCGAATCGTTTGATTCGCCAGCAAGAAGGATTGTAAATGTTCTGGCGGATTGGGCAGTGGTAATAATACATCTTTTCCTGATGCACAACACATGCCGGCTGCTTCATTGCGGAATTTCAAACGCCTGATAATACTTGGCATATTTTGCTCACTGCACCGATTGCAGTTTTAGAATGGGCAGAGTAATCAATGGCTGGTGCATATTGGAAACGCAAGACGAACAAATGATACACGTGTTAAAGCACGGCTGATTTACTGTCTCTCTCGTTCTCTTTCTCTAATGTAGCTATGTGCTGTTCTCGTGTCGCTCTTGTTCTCGATATATTCTGTCACAGACGTTCATCACGCTGTTCTTGAGATTCTTGCATACGACGCTCAGCTGTCCTGATTCTTTGAACTTTCTTACTTGCCGCGATTTGTGTTGCTGATTGGTAAGCTCTCTCGTCGTGCGTCTTGCCTCTCTGCTACACGCATTGTCGAGGTCAGATTCTTTGGCGACATTTCACTGAAAATATTTGAATTACAAAAAAAAGTGCCTTTCTGAAAGCCTTAAAATAAAACACTATAATACAGTGGTGAAACCGGATTTTTTTTGGTCCATTGAAAATTTCAGTAAAATGGAAGCATGTATAGCATTGATGACACCAGGCTTTCAAGAGGTTTAGAAAGATTTGAAACGAAATAATACCAGTGAACCATATGGAAAGAAACTTTTTTCGATAGCAGACTTTGAATATGGCAGGATTAAAAGGTAGAGAGGAGTGCAATAATGAAAGAGTACTGGGGAGGAAGAAAGAAAAAACAACAGGAGAGGAATTGAAATTGACACGTAGAGTCTAGCTGACCATAACAAAAAGAAGAATAAAAATGATAAGTTAGCGAGAAATGCTTACACGATTCGAATTTATTGTAACGTTTTCTTCAATGTTATATTCATGTGTGTAATTACTTTGTCGTTAGGTATAAAGACACACAAACGATGAACTACAATACAGTATCATTATAACACAAAACACAGTACAATTAAAATTGAAGAAACTCACACATATGGCGTGGAATAGACCGTAGCATAAATAAATCGAAATACAACGCCATCTACTGGATGGTTCGATAAATTAACACACCGCCATCTGTTAGGAATAAACTGTAGCATAAATAAATTGAAACAGAACGTGATCTACTGGATGATTACCTAACCTAGCTAACCAAGTGTTGTATAGATAAGTTAACACATAGCCATATGTTAGAAACGTATGGAACTATAATAATAATTACGTGTGGTGGTAATGACCTGGTGACATGGTTTCTACTGGCTGGGCATTCTGCTCCTGTCGTAGCCGCCTTTACCTAGCCCGCCCATCCTGCCTGGTACAGGGGACCTACATTTTAACGTCGAATCCGAACCACAGTACCGTCCTGGCGTATTTCACCTGATACAGCATGCTGCGCCGGGGGTTAATGCTGGTTAAGTGTCTATAAAAATCCTCGCCGAGACAGGGACTCGAACCTGGGACCCTTCCATCTCCAGTCTGACGCCGTAACCACTCATGGAGGAAGGAATTATATGGAGGAGAAGTGACGTTAAATCGGTGAAGCAAGCACTAAACTCTCCCGCATGGTGGCAGCACCGGCAGCGACCATATGGCGCTTCCCAACAATTAAGGTGTTCACATTGTGGTAGATGCAGTGATTATTTCATTTAGTATTGTGTATAAGTGTTTAAAAATGCCAGCTTGTGTTGCGTACGGTTGCACAAATAGGCCAGACAGGAAAGAACCTGGAATATCATTTCATAAGTAAGTTGAATTGTAATTATCGTTGTTGAAGTGAGCGGTAGACGCCGCAAACTTTGCAGCACGTCTATAAATATTTAGTCATAGCTCTCAATGGGATGACTTTGTTCTCAATTTTTTCTTCGTGTAGTGTAGAAAATCAGCAAACTTGCTATTTTACACATAATAGACTAGCATTATTTTTTAACGAGTGTTGAAAATGAGATTTAAAGGGGCGTGTTTCACTTCGCGATTCAGTGAATTTACTATTACGATTTCTTTCGTCACGTTGCTGATTATACTGACAATGGATGATGAAATTAACTGTTATGTGAGAAGCTGTGAGTTTTATTAATTTTTTAAATAGCTATTTCAGGCCATTGACTTAGGTTATTTTTAAAGCTTCATATAAGACTTGTTTCTGTTTGTAAATACGTCTATACCTATTTTTACCGATTTTGAAATCTTTCTCATCTATTTATGTCGAAACAGGTTCATGCAGAAATAAAAATGGGCTTCATAAATAAAGAAGTTATTGGCCTTTGAACAAAATCAATTTGGGGAATGTGTTTCTAATTTAGTCTTTTTTTTTGTACAACATTCTCCCCCCCCCCCCCCCCCCCCGTATCTAAATCTAACTGAGAGATAATTTTTTTACAATTGTCCTAATAAGTAGGGCTGTGAAATTAGACAACACATCTTGTTCAAGAGAATGTTCATTAAGGTGACTGAATAAACATTTTATTTCTGGTACCAGCCTACAAAATGTCTGAGTTGCTCATCCCTAGAGTGGGTCCTCTTACTTTTTTTCTGGTCTAGGACACATTTCAGACTAACCACAAGTGGTAGTAATAAAACTGAAATATCCATTCTGCATGTCAACCATGTAATCATTGTGGCTTTGACAGAATTAATTTTTGGTCCAGCCTGCATCCAAACCTAAACCCCTCAATTTGGATGTTGTATATCCACCAAACTAAGCAAGATATCGAAAACATTTATTCCTTATTATCGAGTTTTTTCGTCGTGTTACATAAGAATCCATCATTAAATTTGACTTTTGCGAAATTTTTCTTCTGCATTTCAACTCAAGACACCTCACTTTTGAGACAGTATATCTCGAGAACTAGGTGAAATATCGAAAAATTTTACTCTTTATTTTTTATTTGTCTCGTCTTTTTAAATAAAAATTCATCATAAAATTTGACTTTGAATTATTTTTTCTTCTGAATTTCAACCAAAACCATTTCACATTTGAGACAGAATATCTCGAAAACTAAGCAGGATATCAAAAAATTTTATTCTTCATTTTTTATTTGTCTCATCGAGTTACATAATAATCCATCACCAGATTGCGGCGTCACGTTTATCCTAGAGTCCCCTTGAGGTGTTTGTACATATTCCCCGTGTTTGTTGGGAAGCGGTCAAGCCCCCACCACTCCGGCCATGCCCCCCCACTCCTCCGCCGGCCTGCTTCACTCCCATCCGTGGTAAAGGTCTCTTGCGTCGTCTCCATATTATTCCTTCCTCCATGTAACCACTTAGCCAGCAGACCGATTAGCCTTCGTGCCTTACAAATAATTACAAACCATTGTCCTATGACAAACATTTAATGAACATTTATTTCGCAAATGATAAATATTGAGGTCTATAATCAAGATAAAAACAATCCTATCTTTTAAGTTGGACTAAATTTCACACATTAAGCCAAATTTAATCTAAATCAGTTATGTAGTTTCGGAGTTCATCCCGGACGAACATCGTGACACGAGATTTTTATATATATAAAGATAAGTTTTTACTATTGCTGATTGCTTTGAAGAGTTGTATAAAAAAATCCCTGAAGCCGTAAGCATACATACTTTTTTGGACGAATATATATATACATAATTATTATTTGCGAATGGATCACGTAAAGCCTTGATAACATGGGGTTGTATTTGCAGATTACAGTGGATATTGATTATACTAATGGATTGTTAAGTAGCTAACTTGTTATCAATTGCTGGTAATATAATTGATATTCTATCTATATATCTCATGATGGCTTGCAATTAAAAAAAGTTAGAAGCAGAGATTGTCAGTTCCTGGAAAAATGTGGGGAGCATAAGTGTTGACATCTATCTGTGATTCATGTAACTTATGTTTTCTATAATATGTATTATTGTTAGTGAAATGTGTAGGTTATGAGGAGGAGTTTGGGGACTGTCCCAGCATTAGGCTAGATAATTGCAGCGCTCATATATATATATATATATATTGTATACCATGGTTGTTAAGAAATGTTGACGTAGAGCTGAACAAGAAGTTACCTGGAATCTCAGTTAATTGAATCAAGAATACGTCTGTGAGTGAATTCAAGAAACCCCAGAAAACTGAATGATAGTTTACCTGTTCGGAAATCGAACTCGTGTCCTATCGGGTGTCAATATAACTGCTCAGTTGTCGTAACTCATTAGCGGGATTAATCTGATTAGAAAACAATAAAAAAGTATGTTAAACGCGTTCACTAAGCACATACGTACATGCCCAAGATAGATACACTGTGGTAAACGTAAATAAGGAAGATTTTATTTTTGAATAAAAATTTAACAAATTTAGCTTTCCAGTACTTAAGATAGATTCAAAAATGTAAACATGAAGGACAGTTGTGAACCAAGCAAATTAATATTTAAACACACGCCGACTTTCAATAATAGAGTAAAGCAGAATTTTTATGTTTATATTACAAGATATTTGCAGAAAACCATACAAAAAACTGTTAATTCTGTCAAGTTTCGGTGATAAAGAAAAAAGATTCAATCATTAATTTTAATGTATATACTCCAATAATAATACGCAGTACCTATCAATATGAAAAACCGTTTTAGTTAGCAAAATATTGTTTCAGTCTGTGATGATTATATTGTTTCAGCCTGTGATGCTTATATTGTTTCAGTCTGTGACGCTTATATTGTTCCAGTCTGCGATGCTTATATTTATCGAAAAACATTCAGTTACATTTTTGGGAAAAAATTTTCTTAACATTTTATTTTGGATAACAGTGGACAGTCTAAGGTGCACTAAAATTATGAAACCATAAAATTTTAATTTAGTATTAATGTGTTACCAAAATGTAATTTAGCTAATAGTATCAATGGTTCCATTTGTTTTTTATGGTGATATTCAGTTCATGAGAAGCTCTGGAATTTAGTTAATTTTACGTTAAAATGCTTGAACATCAAACCTGTTTGTTCTGTATGTTGTGGGACCCTGCTGGAACATATGGAAGATATGAATGACTCTTCTTATCATCTTATATTCATTTCAAGAATTTTTGGAGAGACATAAAAATCTTCAATCAAGGTAATTGGTTAGTATTAAAATAGAAATTTGTTGCACCGAACATTAATATTCACAGCTACAAGTAAAACGTAATTGATGTTATAAATTTGAAAAAAAAGATGTATGATGCAAACAGTCGATGCTGATAATAAATTGTTTCTTTTAAAAATACAAAAACTGAATTTTTTTTATCCTGAAGTTAGCCCCATTTTAATTTGGAAACTTCACTTAATTGTCACTAGACTCTGAATTCCTATATCCGCACTTGCAACATTTCGCATTTCTTACACTGTATAATGTAATGTTAAACTACACTTTCAGAGAGAAATTCATAAGATTATCTCCTACTTATGGAGGATATATTCAAGGAAATGTGATGTGTATTAAACATAGTTTCTGTATTATAATTTTAGGATCAACTGACATCTCAAATTGCTAAGTTAAGGAACAGTAATGATGGAAACATTCAAGATCTGAAGAAATAATTTCCTTTAAATCAACAAATGTTTGGTGTAACTCCCTAATACTATGTTGGATTATATCTAATAGAAGAATGCTACATCTGAAATGTTTGTAACGTGTTTGGGATAATAAAATGAATACATTTTTTTAACATGTTGTGTACAGTCTTTTCAGCTTTTTCTTACTATTTCGCTTCCAAGCTTCTATGTCTGTCCAGGCTCGATTTTTCACTTCAACTTCTCTTCTTTTCATATCCCTGATGATCTGCGTCGTCCATTCCAGTGGTATACCAACGTTACTCTTCCACGCTTTGAATGTGTCTGTGCCGTACCATGATGTCAATTTACACTTCATGTTTCCTTTCTCTGCACTGTTATTAAACACCCCTTAGAAAAACGTTTTACAACTTCAGTATTTTAGCTACAAAAACTATATTACGTCGGAAGCCGTGTTTGGAACTCATTTTTGGAGGATATTCTGTGAAATGTAAGCACTCATTTTTACCTTGTTTGCTAAGTAATGTTGAAAGTTTAAATCTCTATGTCTTTGTTCATGAACAATTCAGTAGCAGTAAATTCGCATCTATGAACAATACAAATCAACTACGCTGAAAGGAATGTTTTTTTTAAGTGTTTACTATGTTTAACATTTATTTTACAAAGTGTAAAAATTACGTAACAGAACTCTGAATGTTTGTATTGCAGACAAAATAGAATCTAATTCAACCCGAACTTAAACCTGAAGCAAAAATTTTCTAGGACTAAAAAGCCCTAAAGAAGTTTGTATGTTTACTGTCGAGGAAAACATAAGTAATAAAATATTAAGGAACACAAGTGGTAGTTGTATGATTCCATTTGAAATTGTAGGTTAAACGTAATTAATTTTAAGGTATGAACAAATGGGTAGTTTAAGTAGGTGTGCTGCAGCCTCTCAGAGCTAACCTTCCCCAATGGCGGCGGTGGGGGTGGTTGAGGGTCTGGACCCAGGTAACTAGCGTGTGGCGAAGTGATGCCCCGGCTATAAATTGGCCGCTGAGAAATATATGATGGCGGTCAGTCACGAAGTGGGTATATAAACACGACGGGCCGACGGTGGGCAAAAACCCTGCCAGATTGCTATATGTAACGCGCACCCATCCATCAACGTCGGATTTCCAGTCTTCCTTTTTGTTCCAAACCTGCTGTGGGCTCAGGCGCACACATGCACGAAGCTCCGGACGCAACCAGCTACTAATAAATAATAATTATGTAACAAATTAAAAATCGTATCTCGGAATGAAGATGAGTTACGTAATCGGGTCCCACCTCACTGAATGTACAGTACACTCTTCCTTAAAAACAAAATAGTCACTTCAGTTACGGTGCTTCACCAAGGATATTTACACAGGCATCTACAAGTTAAAAAGTAAGATACGTTTTGAAGGTGGGACGAAAAAAAAAAAACATTAGTATTCCACGATTTTTTGAACCAAATGTTACCTTTCGTGTGAGCAACTGACTACAGTGGTTACTATTATTCCATCACATAAATTAATAATCGATTTCATTTCGATACATCTGCTTTGAAATTTGCCGGGATGCTTCCTTCATAAGGCCATGGGCGAATTCTTTCCCGTTCATTCTCCCCAATCTCCACCTCTAATGACCTCGGCGTCGACGATGCGTAAAGCCATAATTAAAAAAAACCTAAGAAATTTACATCTTCTGTCTTTCAGATTGTTCCTCGTAAACAAAATTTTCACAACTGCCAAACTTTTTGAAAAAAAAATCCCGTTGGCCATTTTGAAATTGTTTAGTTTTTTCATACAAAAATGAACATGTTTTTTTCTCTTTACAAGTCTGTATTATTTGAAAAGCCTTTAAAAAACCTGGGACTGTATAGTTATTTTTTTCTTGTTTAAAAAAGTGGCATGGGTGTGTGTTGACATTTGGCAATTAAAGACTTTTCTGTCCCAATTGGGAAAGTGAATTTTATCGTCGCTTTGATAATCGTGTGAAGATTTACGAGCATCTCGCATGTTATTCTTTTTAAGGAAACGTGTGCTTCTTGAGATGGGACAGGGTATCATGACAGCTTTCGGCTAGAAGATCAAGGGAAACCTACAACCTGTAATCAGGCTGTAAGGGGGCCCTTCGCTTTGCCGGATCCAGTGTGGGTCTGTTCCGTTATTTTTATCCCTTTCAATTGCTTACATCCAGTTACTAAGCGGTGCCGTACATCTGAAACAGTGGGGAAAAAGTCGCAAAGTATTTTTTTTACACAGAAAGACGTTTTTCTTGACATTTTAGGTAAACAAATACTCGAAGAAACCTTATAACACGATTTATATTTATTTAACTTATAAATTTCGAAGCGTCTGACATAGCCATAGTGATAACAAAATACTGACTGAACGAAATATTATATCCCTTCTATGAGCCTCCTCATGTAATGTTTCATATAGAACTTTCAAACATAAGACGAAAATAAATGTGCTTACAAGCAGACAGCAGGCTAACTAAAAGGTTTATCATGTAACCATTCCTTCAATTTATAAAATTTACGCTCTATGTAAAAAGCAATGCTGACAACTGCTGAAAATAAGAAGCAATCTAATATAATATTAATGAATTCTGGCATATGTTGATAACGACTGTAAGAATACTATGGGGGAACCTTTCAGGATACTTTCATCTCGTAGTTAACTTTAGGAGATCTACAGCTTAACATCGAACAGTAATCATGGCTGTAATTTACACTATGGATACCCCTTTATGGAAAATCGTTCCTGGATTAGTTGCTATAACGTTGGCTAAAGGCAGAGGGGACTGTAAGTGATGGAACGACCGGCTTTCTCTTATAAGGTCTTGCCTGCAACGTACGGTGTGATACAAAGTTCAGGTGTAGTGACGGTAATATTAAATCAACGTATTAGAGAGTATGACTAGGATTGCATGATAATATACCGTGTGACAGAAATATATTTAGTGTAAAAAGCTTTTATCCTTAAAAATCTGCTTGATGTTAGTTGATTCAGCACTAAATTTAAAAAAAAAGCGTCAAATATCCTTCTGTTAACGTGAGAACAGTTAAATGCGTTATCTAGTAAAGTGACAATGTACTCACTAGTTTTAAATAAAATATTCACTGCAGCTGAACTGTATAGTTGTAATATTTGTCTTTGGAGAATAATATAGTGCGTAAATCATATCATTTATGAATTTCAATGGAGAATTAATATCCACCTTTCACAGCCAGTCACAAAAATTCAGACCACTGGATTTGTTTTCTTATATTTGTAAAAATGCAGTGGAATATTTATTTTTAAATACAGGCTTTCATTATCCTCTGACGGCTTTTTACACTCCAGCTCTGAAAGGGGTTCACGCTTGATATCTGAAAAGGCCATAGTTGAAATCGGCAGCGAAAGAACATAAATTATATGCCCGCTTTAGTTTTTAGTTAGTATTTTGTGATGGCTGTTATCAACTGATTTTACAAACTGAATCTTTGCAATACAAAAAATAAAATGACCCATGATAGAATGTACTGCTTACATTACGTGTAGAATGTTAATAAGAAGAAAGTGTATTTGATACCTAATTCTATAAGTAAACAATTGAATAAATATTCTTTACTTATTTCTGATCATGTGAAGAACATTAAGGTATATACTAACCGATTAGGTAGAGCATATTTAAAACAATACTTTTGTTTAATGTTATGTAAACTCCAGTAGGAAATAGAAATTGTTATGTGTAAGTATCTTACACACTATATAGAAAAAGTGTTAAGAGAAGTAAAATAAATAAGACGTTGAATCTCAAAATAGAATAAAGGGTTAAACGATATGAAACCGTTGGTGACAGATGCACCATCCGATCATTTAAGGAGCTTTATTTCACTGTGGAGCAAGTGGTTCATAGGTGTCATCTTTCTGTTTGCTTACTTTTATTTATTTTTTGCTTTTGTGGTTTGGGCATAAAGTGAGAAGAGACGGAAAAAATTTGTAGAAATTGACCGTGGAAGGGAGGGTTGATTACAGAAGACCACGAGAAACGACAACCAGCAAGTGGATGGATCAAGTCAGGAAGATAACTGTACAGCATGCTCTTAGGGCAGCTGAAAGCCATCCAGGGTGGCAACGCTTAGTCAAGAGTGTTTACAAGTGGTAGAAACCCTCTGTCATCACGACGCCCAGATTTGAGATGTCATCACCAACATATGCTTTAAACACTACCACCACACTCTTCAGCCACTTTCTGTCTTCCGGTATGGTGCTAATAACCCAGACGTTAACGCGCCCTAAAACAACAACAACAACAACAAAAACGTCTTCGGTGACTCCTAACCCAGCTCCAAAATCACGTCAGTTAGATACCCAATTCTACGATAATTTCTACAAAGAAATCTGCGGCTTTTCTTTGCACCACTAAATGTTCCTGTATTTAACATCCGTGATGGGGGTCCTACACTCAAGTAGGGTCTTAACATGGTTTTGAATTCCAGTTTCCTACTTTTATGGTACAGTACGTTCTTTCATCAGCTTCTGTAAGATGCAATAGTCTGAAAACTCTTCTTGCCACCTACCTACGCTGTTCCACTAAGTTCTTATATTAAATCATATTACAAAACCTTCACATCCTGTGCTTTCTACAAGCAATTCCATCTCGACGTTAAACTGCAGCCAATTAAATACCTTTATTTCACAAAAAGATCAGTATTTTCTGCTTTAATTGTTGTCAATGGTTTGGTAATTATTTTGCTGAAGAAGGCTGTAGTGACTTTGAAGTTTGTCAGTTCCGAGCCTGTTTATTAATTTATTTTTTGCTTCGGGGAGTACGAATCATCGATGTCAAGTTAAGTAGAATTGGGAGAGGATTCGGGAGGGGGGGGGGGCAAGGAACAAGTATGAATTTGGTCATGAAATTTATGGAGGAAACATCCCGACTTTCTACTGGAAGCGATTTCAGGAAACTATTGAAAACCAAAGATAGGATGGCCAAACGGGGATTTGAACTCGCGTCCTACTGACTGCCAGCCCCAAACGTCACCGCTCACCCATATGACTTGATCTAAAGGCTGTTCTTATTTGAATGAATTATTCATGATAGCGGTTTGCTACACTAATACTTTGCTCATGTCACTCAAATCATATAAACTTAAAAACAATGGAAGCTGTCTTTGTACAGTGTTCACACACATGTATCTAAACCATTTTTACCAATCAGGATTATCACAAATAGTGAATTTATTTAATCTTTCCACTTAAAAAGTAGTAAAAAATATGTATGAGCAAAGAATTATGAAGTATCATTACTTTTTGAGGTTCCTACCTTAATGGAAGTATTTTTACACTAGCGCACCTTTCGCATTGTCGTTGGACTCGTAGTGAGCACTGTAGATAATATTTATTTCCGTCAAAACAAATGAACATTCTTTGCGCTTTTTTGTTTTGCTTATGACTTTAAGCCTCATCGACGTCGAGGTCATTAGAGGCAGGCAAAGAGCGGGAAAATATTCTGCCATGGCGTTTTTGAGGGAAGCATTCGGCTGGAGTGATTTGGGGAAATCATGGAAAACCCAAATCTGGATGCCCGGACGGGGATTCGAAACCGCGAGGCCAGAGCGTTACCGCTCACCCACCACTCTCGGTTATTCTTTGCGAATGTACAGTCCCTAAACACCAATATTATTAAAAAACGGTTTCAAGTTTCAAAGAAATTACTTGTTTTGCCTCTACAACCGATGATCATTTTTGTGTTATTTGAGAACATATAATCATCTAGCCGAAAGCCGGTGTGGTTCCGAATTTCCGTCACAGTAACTGCACAACTCACAAAAAACAACACTAATAACGTAGAACATATGTAACACCGTTCAGTGACAGATGGTAACACTTTCGCTACCCGCAGTGATAAAAAAATCTGCTGGTAAACAGATTTGTCATAATTAGAAAGTAAAAGCACACCCTGCAGAACAGCAGTAGTATTGCTGAGATATGGGAGAAGAATCCACATACATTTAATAATAGTTTTCCTCTTGGATGTTCCATATGTTATAAATTGATAAATGAAATATCTTCTAAGGTTTTTTGGACATTGGCTAGCACAGTTTATCAGTATATCGCTATAAGGAAAGGTGAGAGGCCAGTATCTCTTAAATGCTTACCAGAATACGCATTTCTGTGCTGAAGAAAAACCCACTAGCCGCCAAACAGATATCGGTTTTTGTAATATTCCGGCATATAAGTCATTTTCGTGTTTGTAAACATTTTAATTGTTTTGTTTTGTATGAAATGACTGTCATGCAGTGGGTTAACAACAAAAAATATCTATATATGACTACATAGCATTACATATAGTAATAATAGTAAACTTTTACAAAAGGAAGTGACGTCCAATAGAATGATTACTTTAAAATTTTAATTATTAAAAATGAACCAAAAAAACTTGGTTATATAAAACTACAGCCTGCAGTTATCTAAAATATAAGTTCTTTGGTGTGGTTTCATGTTAATTTTTGTAATGGGCGAACGCGTACTATTTTATGCTCACTTGGGTTTATTTTTTCTAATGGCATCACGTCCTCGTCGACACCGAGGTCATTATAGACTGGGGGCAGGGAATGGGATGGACTTGTGAAGGAATCATTGCAGTATTCGCTTGGAAACCACTAAAAACCGAAATCTGGATGCCGGACGGGAACTCGAACCAGCGTCCTCCTGAGGTCACCACGCACTGCCCTCTCCAGTTAGGAGACTGACGAACAGGCCGGTTGTCAAATTGGAATAAGCAAATGTAATTCGTTCCGATACTCGTACCTTGGATTGAGTCGTCCGGTGAATTGCGTTTTGCTGATTTTTAATTACGGCAACGTTTATCCCGAATCCAAGGGGCATCTTTCAAACCGAATTTCGGTTTACACATGGCTGAATATTCAGTAAACCGAAATTTTGCCTAGAAGGTGCCCGGAGGCTTTCGGCGAAACGTTGCCGTAATTAAACAACAACAAAACGCAACCTAGCACCAGAATAAAGAAACCAGATATGAAATTTCATTTGTTAAAACATTGAGGTACTGTTAACGAAATTTTGAAATCTGTTTAAGGAAGTATGAAAAAGGTGAATGAATTTTTGAGCAGATTTATTCAGACTAATGGTGTCGTTCGTATTTCTGATAAAATACAGATATATATTGATTGACACACAACAGAGTATTCTAAAGTTCGAGCCCGGGGTGAAGTGGATTCCATTCCCGGTGCGTCCATCCAGATTTCGGCTTCCTGGAAAGACTCCAGACAATTTGACAAATGCCTGGATGTTACTGAAGTGAACTACACTTAACGGTTCCTTGAAGTTTATTACTCGGTACACAATACAACAGGTAAACCATAAACAAAGGTGGGTACAGTTATCAGAAGACCGTCGAGAATTTCAGCCTGGTCCTGATCCGGGGTAGAGTGACGGCTTCTACTTCTCGCGAACTTCCGGTGGTCTTCTGTAGTTGACGCTGGTTCAGCGGTCAGGCTGGAACTGGCGGTGGAGCGGCCGGCTACGCTTATATAGGCGGCCTGGCGCAGGAATTCCGTTGTGTGGTAGTACGGCGACCTCTGTAAGAAATAGTCCCACTTAGCTTCTAGATGATTCTATTTGTTTTCCTGGTTGTTTTGCGCCTGTTTGGAGTAGTATATGTATCCCGGCGTGCAGGCGCGTTGTGTGTGAGGTCTGCCTGGCAGGGGCCTTTACTGGCAGACTGAACATACCTCCCTCCCGGGGGGGGGGGGGGTGGAAGCGATGTCTGCGACGTCTGCGAGGTCGTCTGCCGCGGCGCCCTGGAGCAGACTATGAAGGCTACCTCCAGGGGAGTACGGAGCTGTTCCCCTGGCGATGCGTGCCGACCTGCGTCGTGGTGCAGGTTGTGGTGGAGGTACTTGTGGAGCTAACGGCATCGGTTCGTCGGCGTCGATGGCCGGGGGCTGTACGGGGGGCGCTGAAGATGGTCCCCGCAGGTGGTCGAGAGGCTGCGGCTGAAGGGTGTCGGAGCGACCGACAGGTTGTGGCGTCGTTGGTGGCGCTGTAACTGTCCCTGAGCAACGGTTAGACGGCAGGAGTGGTGGAGGTGGCAGGGAAGGAGAGGAAGAAGTGGATGGCCGTGCCGTGGTGGAAGAGGACGGTGCCGTGGGGTAGCGGGGACGTAGTTGGTTTCGATGGCGTCGCACTATCCGGCCATCCAGGCTGACGTCGAACAGTTGGCGGCCCCGGGGCCGCTGGATGACCCCCGGAAGCCAACCGGCCCGGGAGCCAAACCCGCGGGCCCAGACTAGGGAGCCCGGGGTGAAACGGAATGGGCCCGAAGGTACCTGTACTTTGGGCGGGGGTAAGAGGAGATGGAGGAGAGTGCGAGGTTGGCGGCCATGCAGCAATTCCGCCGGGCTTTTGGCCCCCACTGGAGTGGTTCGATAGGAACTGAGGAAGAGTGTCAATGCCTCTTCGAGTTTGTGACTTGTGGTGTATTTGGTCATTTGGGTTTTGAATGTTCTGACTAGCCGTTCCGCCTCCCCGTTAGATTGGGGGTGGAAGGGCGGGGTGAGGAGGTGTTGGATATTGTTGGCGGTACAGAAGGATAGGAATTCCCGACTTCGAAATTGCGGTCCGTTATCTGTGACGATAGCGTATGGTAATCCTTCGATGGAAAAGATCTTCGTGAGGGCTGAAATGGTGACCTCTGTGGTGATTGTGGAGCAACGGACGACATATGGGAAGTGGGAAAAGGCATCCGTCACTAGGAGCCACTGGTGGCCTAGGAATGGGCCAGCGAAGTCGAGGTGAATGCGTTCCCAGGGTCCGGACGGTGCCGGCCAGGAATGGAACTTTTGAGGGGGGCGGGGCAGTTGTTGGGCACAGATGGTACAGCGCCGCACCATCTCCGTGACATCCGTGGTAAGGCCGATCCAGAATACATGGCGTCTGGCAAGGGATTTGGTGCGGGCAATTCCCCAGTGTCCTTGGTGGAGAGTTTGGAGGATTGTCGGTTGTAGGGATCTCGGAACGACGACCCTCGGGGTGGAATTTGGTTCTGTGCGGAGGAGCACTCCCTCTACTACTGAGAGCTGGTGGCGGATGGAGTAGTAGAACGTGAGGTCTTGATGATGGCGTGGAGGGGAACGTGTTTGCCACCCGTGTTGGATGTGGTGTCGGATGACACGGAGGAGGGGGTCCTCCCCTGTGGCTGCCGCGACTTTTGAGGCCGTGACTGGAAATGTCTTCAGTGCTTCTTGTATGTCGATCTGGAACACCAGAAGTTCCGACTTGTCGAAGGCAAGGTCTGGTCCCTGCGGTAGTCTGGATAAGGCGTCTGCATTGGCATGCCTGGAGGTGGTACGGAAATGCATGGTATATCTGAACTGGGACAGGAATAGTGCCCAACGCTGGATGCGGTGGGATGTTTTGGTAGGCAGACGTGTGGACGGATCAAATAGTGATAGGAGTGGCTTGTGGTCGGTTATGAGATGAAAAGAAATCCCATATAAAAGGGAATAGAATTTGGAGCAGGCAAAAACAATAGCTAGCGCCTCTTTCTCGATTTGAGAATATTTAAGCTGAGCAGCCGATAGGGCTTTGGAGATGTAAGCTACGGGGCGTTCCGTGCCATCTGGTAATTTATGAGACAGAACTGCCCCCACACCGTAATCGGATGCATCTGTGGCAAGTATCAAGGGGAGGTTTGGAGTGTATGGCATGAGGCATGCTGCGGACTTGAGCTGCTGTTTAAGGGTGTGGAATGCGGTCTCGCAAGCTGGGGTCCAACGGAACGGGACATTCTTGCGACAGAGGTGGTACAGGGGTGCTGCCACTTGTGCTGCTGAGGGTATAAATTTTCTGTAGTATGAAATCTTGCCTAAAAAAGATTTCAACTGATGTAGATCCTGAGGCCGAGGTAAGTTGGAAATAGCGTCCACATAGGAAAATGCTGGGGAAATGCCTTCCTGAGCGATGATGTGACCCAGGTAGGAAATGGATTGTTGAAAAAATTGACACTTGGAAAGGTTGCATTTCAATCCTGCTGCACGGAGGCGGAGGAAGAGTAGGCGGAGGTTGGTCATGTGTTCGGCAGCGGAGGGTCCCGTGACGACTATGTCGTCGAGATAGTTGATGCATCCCGGAATATCCTGGAGAAGTTGTTCGAGATACCGTTGAAAAATCGCTGGAGCACTGGCCAAGCCGAACATGAGCCGGTTGAGTTGGAAGAGGCCAGAGGGAGTGTTGATGACTGTGTATTGTCGGGACTGGATATCCAAAGGGATTTGAAGGTATGCTTCTGCCAGGTCAATTTTTGTAAAGTAGGTACCTCCTGCTAGTTTACGGAAGAGGTCGTCCGGTCTCGGAAGTGGATAATCGTCTACCAGCAGATGTGGGTTGACGGTGGTCTTAAAGTCACCACAGAGACGTAAGCGGCGTCCTGGCTTCTGAACTATGACCAACGGCGTGGCCCAGGGGCTGAACCGCACCGGCTGGAGGATCCCTTCGTCTTGGAGACGTTGAAGTTCTTCCTGAAGTGGTTGTTGAAGCGCTACGGGTACCTGGCGTGCCCGGAAGTATCGAGGCCGTACGTCCGGCCGGAGTTGGAGTGATGCTTCGAAGTCCTTTGCACAGCCGACGCCTGGTGAGAACAGGTCCTGAAACTCGGTGCAAAGGGCGTCCACTTCAGGAAAAGGAACATGCTGAGATACGAGGTGTATGTTATCCTCAATTGAAAATCCGAATAAGCGGAAAGCGTCCAGTCCAAATAAGTCTGCTGTGAGAGAACTGTTAACTACTAAAAAGGGGACTGAACGATGTACAGACTTATACATGACGTTTGCTGTGAATTGTCCCAGGAGTGCTATTTCCTGTTTGTTGTATGTCAGGAGGTGCTTGGGGGCCGGCGAGAGGGGGGGCGAGCCAATTTGCACATAAGAAGTATAATTAAGCAATGAGACTGCTGCTCCTGTGTCGACTTGTAGGCGCAGGGGCTTGCCATTGACCGTAACGTCAATAAAAAGTTTGGATGCTGTGGAAGTGTCTACCTGATTGATATCCATAGGTGCGCCGCTCAACCTGTCTTGGTAAGACCCTGGGCGGCGAGAGCCGGGTTTGGCATTGGTGGTGTTGGTGCGGCAGACGGACGCCAGGTGTCCTTCCTTGCCGCAACGTGAGCATTCAGCCCAACGATCCGGACAATTTTCCCTCTCATGTGCTGAATAACAGGCGGGGCAGGAGGGTAGGCGGAGCGGGCTGCGGCGTCGGCGCTGCGGGATCCGCTGCTGCTGCCGAGACTTGGTGCCCCTGCCGGAACGGGCCGGTTCGATGTCCTTCTGAGGAAGCGGTCCCCGGTTGTGGTGTCGGGAGGAGCGCGACTGGGAGCTCTGGATGGCGGCGACGTCCTGTGTGTCCTCTACGTCGGTTCGGATTGCGGCCACATCCGCCCAGGACTCCAGGCGGCGATCTGCGGCCGTAGATATTTCGAATTTGTAGGCAAGTTCGATGACCTGCTCCAGGGATGGGTCCTCTAACTTGAGGGCGTCATGCCGGAGTGCGGCATCTGGTGCAGCCTGTATGATGTGATCACGCACCATGTCGTCGGCGTAGGATTCGTGGGAACAACGAGTTTGAAACTTACATTTTCTGCTAAGGCCTTGGAGTTCGCCCACTGGCGATACGTCTGATCGGGCTTCTTCCGGCATTGATAGAATTCGACGCGGGCCGCGACGACATGGTACCGGCGTCTGTAGTATGCATTCAGTGTCGTACAGATGGTCGTGAAGGTGAGGGTATCGGGGTCTTGTGGCTGAAGTTTGGTGAGCAAGACATACATCTTCGATTGGTTCCAGGAAAGGAAATATGCACGTTGGTCTTCTTCTTTGGTTATGTGGTGAATTGCGAAGTGTTGTCTTATGCGCTTCTCGTAGGTCTCCCATTCCTCGACGTCGTCGTTGAATGCTGGGAACGGAGGCGGGGCCGTGGGTTGGCGGAGATTCCTGACTTCCGCAATCAGTTGTCTCTGAGATTCGAAGAACTGATGTAGAAGTCCTTGGAGGAACTGTTGCCATTCCGTAGGTGCTGCTGGCGTAGCCATGATGGTCGAGAGTTCTTATCCCAACCTTGTCGCCACTGAAGTGAACTACACTTAACGGTTCCTTGAAGTTTATTACTCGGTACACAATACAACAGGTAAACCATAAACAAAGGTGGGTACAGTTATCAGAAGACCGTCGAGAATTTCAGCCTGGTCCTGATCCGGGGTAGAGTGACGGCTTCTACTTCTCGCGAACTTCCGGTGGTCTTCTGTAGTTGACGCTGGTTCAGCGGTCAGGCTGGAACTGGCGGTGGAGCGGCCGGCTACGCTTATATAGGCGGCCTGGCGCAGGAATTCCGTTGTGTGGTAGTACGGCGACCTCTGTAAGAAATAGTCCCACTTAGCTTCTAGATGATTCTATTTGTTTTCCTGGTTGTTTTGCGCCTGTTTGGAGTAGTATATGTATCCCGGCGTGCAGGCGCGTTGTGTGTGAGGTCTGCCTGGCAGGGGCCTTTACTGGCAGACTGAACAGTTACCTTCAAAAATCCACGGTCAAATTCCTTCCTCTTCCTTGCCCTCAATCCTCTCCCGGACTAATGACGTCCATAAAAGAAGAATGATTAAAACATCGGAGAAATATGAGGTCCCATATATGCGTACAAATATTTCCTCTCTTGATTAGGAAACAGAATGGAATGAATATTGTTTAAAGAAGGTGCAGACAAGTCTTGCCAAGCGTGTGCAACCTTTTCCTTTTCGTAATAGCTTTGGTTCATGTCGACGTCCCGAGTTATGTTTAAGACAATCTAACCAAAAGGTGGTTAATGGATTGCGTAAATTTTGTGGAAATGTCTTTTTCTATAACTCTGTTTCTGGAAACTGCGTGGAAATGGGGTAAAATGCAGCATTCACTTCAGTTACTGCGAAGACTCCTTAAACAATTTAATAAGGATGGTCAATTAGAATGGTTATTCACTGAAAAAAAATCTGTTAAGCACTCTTCTATATTATAATTGAAGCTCTTTTTTTTTATATCACAACACTTAATCAAAATCGCTAACGCCAAAAGCCGGACTCAAACCCGCAACCCTTGGTACGAGGGTCGAAATAAGTTGCCCCTACATTAATTGTGAACGTGACCAAAAATTAGCACGTTACAATATTTCTGCAAGCAGATGACGACACTAACCACCCTTCCTTAGATTAAACGGCACGGCAATGATTAAGGGCCAGACACTGAAAAGAAGATACCAAAGATCTTACAGAACTTGAGAGATGCACTTCCTGATTTAGAGGTCCTCTAAATGTTTATATAAGGCCACGCTTTGTGTATCACTGTTCAGAGATAAGACCAATATCACAGATGGTAATAGCGCTCCGGTGGCTAAGGCGTCCTACTGGAGGTCGAAAGGTCGCCGATTCGAATCCCTATCTCGGTGACGATTTTCCCCTACCCCTACCTACAGCTCTGGCACAGCTTGCTGTGTAATGTGAATTACGCCAGAACGCTTCCGTGGTTAGGATTCCACGTTAAAGTGTAGGTCCCCTACACCGAGTGAAATTACCGGATTAAGAAAGGCGGCGACGATAGGGTCGGAATTCTGCTACTTTTTCTTATGAACTTCTAATCTGTTAACGTTCTCTTGCAACTCTTCTTTTTGCAATTCGGCCAGATAACCATTATTTTCATTATCAGCACGTGCAGTACGGTTGTACTACAATTGTTTTATACTCATGTAAGTGACAGAGCAAAAAAAAAGAAACATATATTAACAATCTTGCATGTGGCCAGGATGAAACCAGCAACCCACGGAACGCGATTTTGACCCAGTAGTTACTTATCAGGGCGCTATATTCCACGTAATACTTAGCTTTAAACTATACATATTACCAGAAGGAAGACATGCAATACTTGGTAGTCGGCTTTACTCTCCCTCATTGACAGAAGGTTGGAAAACGCTGCTTCGGACATAACCTTTCTTTTTTTGGTGTATAATATACTGCTTCCTATGTCTCATTATATAATCGACATCACCAGACGGTTTGTATACGCTGCTTCATATGTGCCTTTGATATATCTCTCATTACATTATCGATCTAACCAGAAGGTTGGTATGCGGTGCTTGATAGATGACTTTTCTATCTGTCACTACACACTGCCAGATAAAAAATGTGACACAATCAGAATGGTAGGAGGAAATGTAACTTCATCGGTCAAGAAGGTATGTGACGATATTTCAACGATTACAAAATCGAGTAAAATTTACAGAAAAACTTTGCAGTATGAGACTACATACCACTAAGAGCCTACTTATGAGTATAACATTGAACCCCCTCTGGCCTGGATGAAAGCACTGATTCGGTTGGGAATGCCGTCATAAAGCAGTTCTATCGTATCCTGAGACAAGATGGCGCACAACTGTTGTAACTGTCCTGGATATCCTGGATGCTGGCACTCGGCGGACTTGACGTCCGAGCTGGTCCCCACACATGTTCTATCGGGGAAAGATCTGGGGACCTTGCTGGCCACGGGAATACCATAACATTAAGCAGACAGTATATAGACACACGTGCCGTGTGTGGAAAAGCGTTGTCCTGTTGAAAAATGGCACCACGATGCTGTCGTATGAGGTAACACATGAGGAGGCAGGATGTCCGTGACGTACCGTTGTGCCGGCAGAGTTCCCTCAATCACTACCAACTGTGAACTAAAGTGATATCCGATGGCTCCCCAAACAATGACGCCAGGAGTAAGAATGCTGTGTATTTCCAAAACATTGGAAGAATGGGACCTCTCCCCAGATTGCCACCATATTCGTCGGCAATGATTCCACGATTCATCACTGAACACAATTCGACGCCATTCAGTCTACACTACCTCGGATGACTATCGGCGGTGATCTGAGGAGAGGTCCCAATTTTCCAATGTTTTTGATAGGCACAGCAGGTTACTCCTGACATCATGGTATCTGGACGCAGCTGATACTGATTGAGGTACGTCACTGACATCCTTCTCGATTCCTCACAGATATCACAGGATGGATACAAATAATAACTATAATTATGTGTTGTGTACCACAGCAATAGAAGGCACCGCCAGGAGGAAACTAGAAAACTAGGGATTACACATAAATTTGGTGGC
Source organism: Vandiemenella viatica (assembly GCA_031002005.1). NCBI lineage: Eukaryota > Metazoa > Arthropoda > Insecta > Orthoptera > Morabidae > Vandiemenella > Vandiemenella viatica. Next base: position 353,022,975 of record CM061921.1, read on the forward strand.
CATCACTTGCTACAGATAATCATAAGTTACACTAGATCTTTTGTAAACTTGTCATTACTATTTGTCTGGATTGTGGTCAACGCTTAGAACTTTTCGAATACAGTAGTATAAACACCTCCGACAGCAAATGTACGATTGTTTTATCAGTGCTTATTATTTAATTTAACGACCATTTGGATTTATTTATATACACGGATAAGTCATAAATAACAACATCATTTTTTTCTTCAAATTGTAACTGGCTATAAATACAATGAAGTAAGTCGCAATGTCCCTTGCTAACGTTCGAAGTAATTAATTGTCATAAACCGAACATGGTGGGTGAGCGGTTAAACGCTTTGGCCTCGCATTCAGGAGGAAGCCGGTTGGAATCTCCGTCAGGGCATACAGATTCCGGTTTTCCATGATTTCCCCAAATCACTCCAGGCGAATGCCGGGATGATTCCTTCAAAAGGCAATGGCCAAATTCCTTCCCGTTCCTTGTCTCCAGTCCCATCCCGCCTCTAATGGCCCCGACTTTGAAAAGGCGCAAAGCCATTAGTAAAAAGAAATTGTAATATATTACAGTAGATGGCTACATTTTCTTGCAATGCGTTTCACAATTTAATGTTAAGGAAAGTAGCTATGCCTGTTTCAAAATAAACTTCAGTTTCCTATATTTTTCACTTCTTTCACAACATTTCTTAGCGAGCTTGGTGGGTGAGTGGTAACGCTCTGTCCTCGCATTCGGGGAGACGTAGGTTCGAATCCCCGCCCAGCCATCCAAATTTCGGTTTTCCTTCCTGTCCCGAAATGACTCCATGCGAATGCCAGAATGGTTACTTCAAAAGGTCATTCGCATCCGTTCCATGCCTCCAGTTTTTTTCTGCTTCTACTGACGTCGACGATGCGTATAGTCACAAGAAGAGAACAACTATTACTTGCTACGTAGGGGTTACTCCTGTTATTATACGTTTGTTGATATCATATGATTCATTTCCAGTTTATCGTATTTCAAATACTATGTCATTTTTGTTTATGTACAGCCAGCATGGTGCATGAGTGTACTCATATTCTTAAATTTTACTTTCCCGTTACTTTGAGGAGAGTAAAAACGTGTATACAAAAAATGTATTGCACCCTGCAATCATCTGCCAGAGCTGCGATAAGTTTATGCATACATATTTACCTTCATTAAGCGAAACATATAATTCTCCAGTTGTACAGAAAATTATGTAAATAACGTATATCAATTAACACCTTCAATATAAAAATCTTCGTTAGTCACTCCATCGTCTTATCCTGTTAAAACATCAGTAAAAACTTTTAATAGCCCAGAAAAACTTTTGTGACTCAAAGCTAAACAGTGAGATCTAAAGCAAGCTTAAATGTCAATTGACGAAGGCATTTTATCCTTGGAATAGTAGCGTATTGGGATCATTTCTATTCATTACTCTAATGAATAATTGTGATGATGGTTTAATATTTGAAATTAGATTGTTTGCAGATGACATAATGCTGTATAAAAGGATCAAAACGATAGAGGACTGTAAACAGTTGCAGGGTGATCTGGACAGGATATCTAGTTGGGTTGATAAACATGGGACGAAGATAAATGCAAAGAAGAGTCAGCTAATTAGATACACAAATAAAAAACAAAGGGTTAATTATGAATATAAGGTGGGGAAAGAATTGCTTACTGAAGACTTGAAATGTAAATATCTTGGCATTACATTTGATAACAAGCTTAACTGGGCAGGACACATTGGACAGGTGGTAGGAAAAGGTTTCAAAATTCTTCACTTGTTGGAGAGAGTGATGAGGGGATGCACGAGAGAAGTAAAGGAATTGGGTTACAAAACTTTGGTCAGACCATTGCTCGAATATGGTAGTGTAGTATGGGATCCACATTTTGAGTATCAAATACAGGAGTTGAAGAAGGTGCAAAAAAGGGCTGCTAGATTTTTTTCTGGAAATATTGCAGAATGCAATCAGTAACAGATATGATAAAGGAGCTGGAATGGGATTCATTGCAAGACAGGAGGAGGATGAGGAGGGTGATGGGAGTGTACAAGGCGTATACTGGCGATGAGGCATGGAAAGATATTGCAGTACGTATGAAAAGTAGTGCATGGAAGGGAAAAGATGACCATGACCACAAGCTGGTACTCGATTTCAGGCACAAGGGTGTGGGAAGATTTTCTTTTTTAGGTAAGGGTGTCAGAGACTGGAATGAGTTACCAAGGGGAATGATGAATAACTTACCGAAAACGTTAAAAGATTTTAAAGTTGAAATTTATAGAGGACACATGTAGATTGGTGCAGGATAGGGGGAAGTTGGGTGTTTAGGGAAATTACCATCGGAGCGTGTGCTCCATTTCAATTAAATTAAACTAAAATTAAATTAAATATTTCACTGAGCTGTCATAGTGAGGCAAAGAAAAACTTTTCACTCAATAACTTTCGTCCTTTCTGTATAGAAAGATCGAAGCAATATGGTAATGCTTTACCTACAGTCTTAAAACTGGTAAAACAACAAAAGGATACTTAATTGTAATGTCAAATAAATGTGTGTCCAGTACCATTCCGTTGTAATACAAAGTATAACATTGAAGGGTTAGTCACATTTATCCTTCACGCCAGTATCGAGTGGAAATTTTCTGCTGCTGTAACTGGCCATCTAGGCATATGGCTGTTATTATACACCTGCCTGAGTTACCCACGCTTCACTCGACAATGCATCAGCAACTATCAAATTTCAATTAAAAAACAGAGCTTTTCAATGCAGATATTATAAAGCTAAACTAAATCATCATATTCTCAATTTTGTGAAAGAAAATTCTTCTTTTTATTTAATTTTGTCTTCATTTTGTTTCATAATTAATTAATTTACTCTGTTAGAATACTTGCTTATGACCGATATGTGTAATTTCATTATTTGTAGAGTGTATATATATATATATATATATATATTCCCACGCTAGAGCAAGCTGTATATAACTGAACGTAAGAAAGCATGATTCTTTAAAATTAATATCACACTATCTTATCATTTGTCCTTGGGCCTTGTTTATAGTGATGTGCCTGCTTATCTTAATGGAATTAGTCTTTTGAACTGAAACGGCAGTTCGGTAGGTATGAGAGAAATCCTCGGAACAAATACTATTGTACCATTATCTTTTCCTGGCATTATTTTTGCTTCTGTTATACTGGTTTAGAGAGACCATTAGAGACTATTCTGTAAATCGGAGAACTAGCTTATGCATACAAACATAAGTAAGCAGACTAAGGAATTTGAAAGTCATCCTGAAGATATCACGAAGGAGCTAAGAAAGCTAAAAACAAAAGCCTAAAGGAACTGATGTAGATAATTTTACTACGGATATCTTAAAGATAGGAGAAGGTGTCATAGTACCTTATCTTGAAACGTTATTTAAATTGAGTCCGAATACTTGCTGCTTACCAGAGGACTGGAAAACTGCGATGGTAGTACTACTGGTCCATAAAAGAGGGGTGACAAATACATTCGAAAATTGCAGGCCAATCAGTTTGACATCAGTGGTAGGTAGATTAATGGAGAGATTGATATACAACGGCATCAGAAAAGTCTGTGAGGAATGTAAGTGGAAGTCGACAACATGGCTTTAGGGAAGTACAGTTATGTGAATCTCAGTTAGTAGGCTACATGGAAGATATTTAGGATGAAATGGACATGACGGCAAAATGGATAGTGTAGCACTAGAGCTTTCAGAGGCTTTTGACAGTGTGAGCCATGAAATGGTGGAAAATAAGGTAAAAACTATTGGAATGATTGAAAAAGTGATTTTGTGGGTAGGAGAATTCCTAAATGGTTGAAAGCAAAAATTCGGGGTAGGAAATGCAGTATCAAAAGAAGTGGAAGTGAAAGTGGGAGAGCCACAGGGTAGTATATTGGGACAATTCCTGTTCTTTATTCTAATGAATGATTGTGTTGATGGTTTACTATCAGAACTTAGGTTATTTTCAGGTGACGTAATACTATATAACGGTATAACGGGATCAAACTGGTACAACACTGTGAACAGCTGCAGGGTGATCCGGAGCTGTTAACAATGTTGTACTTTCAGGAAAGAAACCAAACGATCTCAAATATTTTAGTTCAAGTCAGCTTTGACCATGCAGTAACATACTGCATTGAATGCAGAATTCAATAATACGTGAGGGATTACCAACGATCGGAAAACAGTTGGTTAACTAGAAGTAGACTTTAGACTAAAAACTGCATTAACCACACATCTACACAAGGTGAACCATTCTTTTCAAAAAATATCAATAAAATTCTGAAAACATTGACAAACGTATATAAGTGTTATAAGCGGATTAACACAGCAAATGAAGTTATAAAGAAAATTAACAGGTGGTTTATTGCCAACAAACTAATACTTAATGTAGAAAAGACACAGTTACTTCAGTTTGTTACAAAAAATAAAACAAAGGACAGCTATAATGTATTGTCAGAAGGAAAAGCAATCGATGAAAGCAGTTTCACAAAATTCCTGGGTGTATATATAGATAACAAATTGAACTGGAAACAGCATATTCAACAACTTCTTAAAAAACTGAATTCTGCAACATTTTCACTGAGGGTAATATCTAGAATAGCTAATATAGAAACCAGAAAGTTAGTATATTTTGCATATTTTCATTCCCTGCTCACTTATGGCATCTCATTCTGGGGAAACTCGTCACAAGCACAGAGGGTATTTAAATTGCAAAAGCGTGCTATAAGAACTATTTGTGGAGCAAACCCACAGACACCGTGCAGAAATCTATTTAAAAACCTGGGTGTTCTAACAATGCCAGCACAGTATGTATACTCTGTATTATCATTTGTAGTAGAAAATCCTGAACACTTCAATCTTAATGCTAACATACATAGCCATAATACTAGGAATAAATATAATATTCACAAGGATTACAAATCACTGTCAATTGTTCAGAAAGGGCTAACAGTTACTGGAGCTTCCTTATTCAATGTATTACCAACAGAAATTAAATGTTATCTACAAAACCCAACTACTTTAAGTCCAAACTGAAAGAGTTTCTACTTCAGAACCCATTTTACTCTGTAAAAGAATTTTCTTCTTGGAATTTGGTAACTAAGAATGACTGATAAAATAGTATATATGGTGTATGGAAGGGGAAGGTGACAAAATTATCCACAATTACTAAAATGATATATGGTTTTTCTTTCTGTTGAAACTTGACAAATGAACTAATTACACTGTTTACAAAATTTCACTTATATATAGTAACTAACATGGGATAGCATGCACTCAAAAACTGCTGTGAAAAATTATCATATTAACAGGTTTTTAAGTAATTGACTGCTTATGAGTTGTTGGTAATATAATTGATATTGCTAATAGGTGTGTGTACTGTTCCACATAAATAGCAACTAACATAATATAATATGTAGTCACAAATTACAGTGAAACCTTACATGGTAACTGGTTGGTAAGAAAATAACTGGTTATTAGATGCTGGTAACAAGTGTATACACTGTTCCACATAATAAGTATTAATTAACTCGGGATTGTATTTGTAGATTACAGGAGATATTGGTTATACTAATGGGTTGTTGCTAACTTGTTGTCAATATATAATAATATTATCAATTATATAGTAATATTGACATTACTAATAAGTGTATGTACTGTTCCACATCCCCGAGATTATTCTCACATGGATCAAAGTGAACATATCTATCTATCTATCTACCTGAAGATACAGAACATCTAGATTATCTGCTTGCTCATTAGTAAAAACAGAAATATATTTTATTTATTCAGTTCTAAAAGATTATCAATTTGACGTTCATAAGTTACAACTAATACAGTTAGTATATACACTGAAGTGCCAATGAAACTGGTATAGGCATGCGTATGCAAACACAGAGATATGTAAATACTCAGGGTACGGCGTTGCGGTCAGCAACGCCTATATAAGACAACAGGCGTTAGATCGGTTACTGCTGCTACAATGGCAGGTTATCACGATTTAAGTGAGTTTGAACGTGGTGTTATAAACGGCGCACGAGAGGTAGGACACAGCATCTCCGAGGTAGCGATGAGGTGGAGATTTTCCCGTCCGGCCATTTCACGAGAGCACCATGAATATCGGGAATCCGGCAAAACATCAAATCTCCGACATTGTTGCGGCCGGAAAATTATCCTGCAAGAACGGGACCAATGACGAGAAGTGAATCGTTCAACGTGAAAGAAGTGCAACCCTTCCACAAACTGCTGCGGATTTCAATTCTGGGCCATCAACAAGTGTCAGCGTGCGAACCATTCAACGAAATATCACTGATATGGGCTTTCGGAGCCGAAGGCCCACTCGTGTACCCTTGCTGAGTGCACGACACAAAGCTTTACGCGTCGCCTGGGCCCGTCAGCACCGACATTGAGCTGTTGATGATTGGAAACATGTTGCCTAGTCTGACGAGTATCGTTTACAATTGTATCGTGTACGGGAATGGAGCACTACTTCATGAATTCATGGACCCTGCACGTCAGCAAGGGACTGTTCAACCTAGTGGAGGCTCTGTAATGGTGTGGGGAGTGTGCAGTTGGAATGACATGGGACCCCTGATACGTCTAGATACGACTCTAACAGGTGACACGTACGTACGCATCCTAGGTGATCACCTGTATCCATTCATGTCCATTGTGCATTCCAACGGACTTCGGCAATTCCAGCAGGACAGTGCGACATCTCACACGTCCAGAATTGCTACTGAGTGGCTCCAGGAATACTCTTCTGAGTTTAAACACCTCCGCTGGCCACCATACACCCCAGACATGAACATTATTGAGCATATCTAGGATGCATTGCGACGTGCCGTTCAGAAGAGATCTCCACATCCTCGTACTCTTACGGATTTATGGAGAGGCCTGCAGGATGCATGGTGTCAATTCCCTCCAGCACTACTTCAGACATTAGTCGAGTCCATGCCACGTCATGTTGCGGCACTTCTGCGTGCTCGCCGGGGCCCTACACGATATTAGGCAGGTGTACCAGTTTCTTTGACTCTTCAATGTATTTCCGTGCCCAATAGGCGAGCAGTAACGCTTGGGCCTAATATTCGAGATGACGCAGTTCAAATTCCCGCCCAGCTACCCAGATTTCGATTTTCTATGGTTTCCTTAAATTCTTCCAGGTGAATGCCAGTATGTGTATGGTTCCTACAAATAATAAAAAAAAACACATGACCGATTTCCTTTTCGTTCATGGTCTCAGATCCTCTCAAGCCTCTAATGGCAAAACGAGGCCTAAAGCACTAAAAAAAATTGGATGTTGTTTTTGTGTTTTTCTATTGATCATGCCTAACCCGTTTTCGCATCAGCAGCATGTGATAATTTAGTGCACTGAGATCCCACAAGTACCAGATGCTTCTAGTTAATATTTGTACCTTTTGCTTCCCAAGGATCATCATTTTAAGATAGGCGAGAATTATCTCAGCCAACAAGCATAACAAGATTGTGACAACGAGGAATTTGATGTTGAACAGGCGAGGCCACTGATGGTGGCTTGTGACTGATTATGTTTGCTGTCAAAGCACACATAAATTTAAACGCAGCCGTGGGCCGGGCTGTTCATCATACGTAATGTTAAGTTGCATTCTGTTACTCGAGCCCAGGCTAAACCGCTGGAATTTAAAAGTACCACATGTTGGAAATCTGACGGTACCTTGAACAATGCTCAGTGTGAGGTAATTCGTGCCACTCATCTCCGCGGAAACTTTAAATCATTATTTTTTTGTGGGGGAGGGGTCAGAAATAAGCTTAAATTACAATAATATTGACAACCAGTATTAGACACCATTCAAAAGATTATGGAATTTAGGCACATGTCTTGATCGAAGTCACTGAAGAACCGTGACGATGTGTATGGCTCTCTACTTTGGATTAACTGTTTTGAGTCCAAACGGTAGAAGGAATTTGCAGCCTTGTGACTTGACCATCAGGATAGGAGAATGTGTACCACAGTCTTTGGATAAATTATTCAGTGCGTATGGAATGAAGGCATATGAGGCTGTTGACATTGATTCGTTCGTGTTTGATAGGGACGTTGAAATTGGCGAACACTTGTCGCATTTCGGAAGAGTAACCGTGGATAAGTCGGTAAATGGGTTTCAGGTTCTCAAATCTTCAACTCTCATGCAAAACACAAGGAACACACCTTCACAGTCATCCAGACTTACAGTAACATTCTATAACACTTTAATACGGGAAACTGCCTCAGCTACATCTTCCAACGAGCATAGTGGGTGAACGAAAACGATTTGGCCTCGCATTAAGGAGGACATGGGTTAGAATCAACGTCCGGCAATCCAAATCTCAGTTTTTCACGGTTTCTGAAAATCTCTCCAGGCGAATGTTCAGATGGTTCCTTAAAAATGGCCATGGCCGGATTCGTTCCCATCCCTTGCCCCAAATTCTGTTCCGCTTATAATAGCCTCGGCGTCGACGAGGCATAAATCCATAAGCAAAAAACAAAACAGAAAAACAATAATAATTACATCTCTAATCGACGTTGCTGTGGTGTTCTAATATGCCGGCTATGACACAAAGTTGTCTACAGTCTGGCTTTCAGCAGCTAAGAAAAAATTCAGCTCCAATTTTGCAAAAACCAGTACTTTCAACACCTCTACGACGTCGACTTTCACGGGGCATACAGCCATAAGCAAAAAAATACATTCTCTGAAACTGATGCTGAAAATAAACAGCATGAATATAGGTGCGGGCCATAAATCGTTTAATTGCTGAATGGATGATAGTTGATAATGCTATCAAAACCGAAAATCGAATAGTTTTACGTGCAAATTATTATGAAAAAGTACATTTTTTCTTATGACTTACGCCTCGACGAAGTCGATATCATATTAGGCGAGAAAGGACTGGGGCTAAGCAAAGGGAAGGAATTTCATTTGAAAGAACCATCCCGATATCTTCGTGGAGTGATTTCAGGAAACCATGGAATACCTAAATCTGGATGGCCAGACGTGGATTCGAACTGCGTCATCCCGAATGCGAGGCCAGAATAATTTCTCCTCACTGCGTTAGAAAATAGAGAAAAAGTTTTTCGTTGAATTTCGTGCTGCAATTTGTTGTTTGAAGAAAGTAGTTTGCTTACAACAGTCTAAGTGAAGCAAGGTAATATAACTCAAATATTTAACGATCCTTTGTGGGAAATCAAAACTCAAATACAGAAGCTGTTGTGATCCATGTTTCATTGATGTGATATTAAGAAACGGGTATCAAGGAACCAGAACAAACCTGGAAGACGGCTTTCTGCGCCGGATGCCGAAAGGGAGGTGGAGGGGCGGGCAGGTCAACGACAGCATAAGTAGTTGCGTGCACGGCTCCACTGCACTTCGTCTCTAGGTTTTCTGACGGTTTCCCCGCTCTGCTAGCAGTATAGTAAACCTCTTCTGTCAAAATCATGCCTTTCGGCCGGATCCAACTGGGGGTTCTTAAACACTGAAAGCAAAATACCCAGTCGTTTTCAGTCTACAGAATCTTCGAACGCACCATACTGAATCTTGGGTGGACTGCACTAAGGTTAATGAAAAAATATTCACTACTCGTCTGATCTCCAAGGCATTCAGTTACAAATAATTCTCTGTAGTCACCATAAGGACCTATTACAGTGACCAAATGTCTTAGATTTTGTTTATTGATGGATTAAGACTAGTTGACAGCATGGACAGCAGAGCTACGAGATGAATACTAACAGCGAATGGGAACGAAATATGCCATGGTACATATTCAGAAACGAAATCGGCATCTGTCTGGACTAATTTCTGGAACCATGTAAATCGTGTACCTAGATACAAAACCAAGTCACCCGGAATGCTTCACTATATGAGTGACGGCACAGTTAACCATAGGACGTATGAAATAACTATCGTGAAATTGTGTCATCTGCTTACAGGACAATCTGATACGGTTTTTTTATATTTTCCCAGATAAAAACTGGATCAATTATGCCTGTGTCGCCATCACTACGCCAATGCGTCCACGTAAAGACTCGATCGGATCGCTCCATTAATGCAGGTTCGCCTTAATGATCAAGTTGTCAAGTAGGCTTAATACGTTTATGCAATACAGGGTATATCAAATTGCAGGGTGTAAGTAACTGGGGTGGTAGTGTGAGACAGTAGTTCGGGGTGTCGGGTCACAACAGGACTAGTATCCGAGACCAGCCCCCGACAGTCCACACGGCGACTATCCTTAAGGCTACCGGCGGACTACGCAATCAAAATCTTTGGGTAAAGGACATGTGTTGGTATGCATCAGAGGTGCGCTAGTGTGACAACGGTAGTAGCCCCGGTGAAGACTCTTCTAAAGCTGATGGGGAAGCCTTTCTAACAGGAGAACAAAGTTCAAAACTTTGGTGGACGTGTCTTGTTTGACCGCGTAGGGCAGTCGTCTCAGGAGTCGGGACATTACCGGTGCGTGCCGCGTCCTGGTATCCGTGAAAAGCACTTGGCACATCGCATGGCGCTTACTCGTGGACACCCCAACACTACGAAAGTGGGTAACGAGCTTTACCTGTGGCACGAGTATCACGCAAATGACGCCGACGAGGGTAGACTTGCAAACAATGTGCTAATGGGCTGACTTTGCCAGGTTGTCAGGAAGGCACTGTGCATCTTCTATCTTCTAATTGCAAGACGTTGTCCACGAACTGGCCTTTCGATCATTTCCCAGATATGTTAGATTGGATTCATGTCTGGAGATGTATGTGGTCAAATCATTCGTTGGAGTTGTCCAGAATGTTCGCCAAACAAATTGTGAACGATTTTGGTCGGGTGACATGGCGGCACTGTCGTCCTGGAAAATTCCATCGCTGTTTGTGAACATGATACAACCCGTACCACGATGGAGACCCCAACATCGAGTTCTCCAGGCGTTGAGTACGTGAGTGTATAGGGTGCGTTAATAAATCCAGGCACCTTCGATGACACCTGGTGAAACGTGCTTAAAGAGAGTATCTGTCCCGTAGCTATCGCCAGTGTAAAAGTATTTATGTTGCTGTATGTGTGAATGTCTCTGGAAAAGCTTGCTTTCTATATGAGAATGTCGCCGTTCGCCCCTAACAGATTTACAGAATACAAACCAGGCCCTGACAATTTTGTTTTTAAAAGCGCGATACGAAGAAAGTAGCTTTACTAGTTTGGAGTCAATTCAGTAGGAATTTTTCCTTCACTAAGAAACACTCTTCACATAGCTTACAATTTTTTAACATTTCTGAAATAGATATGGAAAGAGAATCACGTGATTTGTCATCATCGGCATCGATAGCATTCTGACAGATACTATACTTTTTGTTCCAATAAAAAAAAAAAAAAAAAAAACGTAATTCTTACGATTTCGTTATATCCGTCTGTGTGTCAGAGACTGTTCCGTCGTTTGCGATGAAATTTAACATGAAGATGTGTGTTACTGATCGCAAAATAAATTTGTAGAATAGTATTATTTTTGGCGCGAAAAGTCTTTAAAATCGCTGCCGGGTTTGGGAATGAAATTACGCCCAAACTAGCGACAGTTTCTGTTGAAGTAATTTGAGTCTACAATAAATCACTCAAAATATACATAGCACCATCATCTTTGATTAGATGTCTGGCGATGTAGGTGGTCAAATCATTCGTTTTAAAGACGAATCACGATAATTTGTGCCAGTATCATGGAAGTCTGACATAGGAAAATATACATGTAAAATGTTTCATCACTGAACATAATGCGACGGATTCATTGAGTTCAGTGATTCTGTACTATCTCGGATAACCATCTACATCTACATCTACATATATACTCTGCAAATCACAAAACTGTGGGTGGCAGAGGGTGCTCAGCACCAAACCTAATCTCTTTGTTGTGCATTCCAATCTCTAATGGTACGAGGAAAAAAGGAATTCATATAAGAATCAGTGCGGCACCTTATTTCTCTAATTTTATCTTTCCTGTCATGCCGACCCAAATAGGTTGGTGGACGAAGTATTTCACTACACTCGTAAGTGAAAGTGGGAGTACGCATGTTTACCAATAAGTTTATACGAAACGTGCGTCGTCTATCTACCAGAGACTCCCAGCCTAGTTTACTAATCAGTTCTGTAACGCTTTCATAAGGACTGTAGCAAGCGGTCACGAATCGAGCGGCCCTTCTCTGTACTTTCTCTGTACTCTCAATCAGCCCCTTACGAAACGGATCCCAAATGGCACAACACTAGTCCAAATGTGGACGCACAAGAGATTTGTACGCTATCTCCTTTGTTTGTTCATTACAATTTTTCAAAATTCGACCTAGGAACCGCAGCCTAGAATTGAATTAGCTCTACCTACCAACGTATTAATATGTAAGTCCCATTTCATGTTCCTTTGTACTGTTACTCCCAAATATTTCATAGAATCGACCACATCAATAACTGAACTGTTTACCTCGTATTTCTGAATAATTGGATTCTTTTTGTTAGTTATGCTCATTGTCTTACACTTTTTACAATTTAGTGTGAGTTGCCACTCAGCGCACCAGGCCAAAATAACATCCAGATCACGCTGAATTGCTAAACAATCTGCCAAATTCCTTACTTCCCTGTAAATAACCGCATCATCAGCAAACAATCTAAAAAGGCTTTTCACTTTGTCTCCCAGATCGTTAATAAAAATTAATAAAAGAAGTGGTCCTATTACACTTCCTTGAGGTACACCCGATGTGACATCTAGATTAGAAGAACTTTCTCCTTCAACAACGACATACTGCGACCGACCAGTTAGAAAATCCTTTATCCATTCACAAAGCTGATCCGGTATACCGTACGCTCGTAGCTTCGCTAAAAGGCGAGTATGGCTGCGACCCGGCCAGAGGGGTTGCAATGTCGCACTGTTAAGTGGGCTTATACTGCCAGGATCTTCGTTATTTTGTAATCACTGAAATAACATCAGACAATCATTCAACCCGTGAAGTTTTAGTTTCAATCATCCTCCCGTCCTGGGTGCATCACTTTTTCATTGTATATGGGATCATATCTCAGAGACTAATAATCCAATACCGGTGAGGCAAGTATAGTTAGGAAGATGAGAGTGTGTCTTACAAATCACACTTATCTCCATGTTTGTATTTAAAAAAACTCAGAAAAAGAGGCTCTGAATATCTAACATTTTGAAAATTTTCCTGTTTTCTGAAAATTTTCCGATATATGAGAGCACAGTACAACACAGACAATTCAGGTGACACCTAACGAGACAGGTTCAGTAGTGGATGTAAATTTCGTTTTGAGGTGAATAAATATTCTCCGATGGACATGTGGTACCATCACAGATTTACGAACAGTATGAAAACCGCCATTCTATTATCCTCAAATCAATTATGCCCAAAAATCTAAAGAAAACAGTTTATGACCAATGCATTCTTCCTGTGCTGACCTCCGGCTGTGAGACCTGGGCTCTAAATGAATTAACAAAGGATAAACTAAAGACTGCCCAGAGGTCTATGGAAAGGTCAATGTTAGGCTTAACGAGATAAGACAAGAAAAGAGCAACCAATATTAGGTCAGTTACGAAGGTCACAGACATCTTAGAGAAGACAGCATCCTTGAAGTGGCAATGGGCCGGCCATATTGCGCGGAGATAAGACCAAAGATGGACAATAATAGTGTTAGACTGGAGCCCAAGAGATCACCACAGACGGAGAGGAAGACCACCAGACTAATGGGACAAGGACATTCGCAGGATTGTCGGAGTTAACTGGCAGAAGATCGATCGAGAACGTGCGACCTGGAGAAAAATGCTCAAGTTCTACCGGAATTCACGAATTTAAGAAGACGCATCAGTGAATCATTAAACTGGTTGATGGTGATGATGAAAACCGTCTATTTCGAAACGCCTGCTCCTGAAAAACTACGAAACGGAGGAAAAAGGGGTTAACTTGCGTTCGACAGAGAAACCTTGAAAGGAACAAGTGTACTATCCAATATTTGACTTGCTCCACTCCCCACGCACGTGGGGGAAAGAGCTGTGATTGGTCAGGTAGCCAAACAGTGAACTAGTGCACGCCTGTGTGCTTGGAGAGCAGACCCCGTTCGTTTGTTGTGTTTCGTATAAAATACGGAGGACACTTTAAGACCATTTCCGCATCCATAAAACTAAATTACGAAAGCTTGTGATAATTTAAAAGTGAAAATGTCAAGCGCGTACTGAAGCATTTAAGTTCTTATCAATAGTTTCTAATGTGTACCTAAATATTGGCCGAAGCAGGAATGATGTTAAAAGCAGAATATCACTAGCAAAAAGAGCCTTCATGAAAAAGAGAAATCTTTTAGTTTCAAATATTGATCTAGGAATTAGAAAGAACTTTTTAAAACTCTTTGTGTGGAGCACAGCACTTTATGGTAGCGAAACATGGACTTTAAGAATACCGGAAATAAAGAAAATTGAAGCATTTGTAATGTGGTGCTACAGAAGAATGCTGAAAATTAAGTGGACAGACAAAGTAAGAAATGAACGAGTTTTGGAAATGACGGGCGAGAAAAGAAGTTTGTGGAAGAAGCTTACGGAAAGAAGAGACAGGTTGGTAGGTCATATTTTGAGACATGCTGGATTGGTTAATTCGTTAGTGGAGGGAACAGTCGAAGGTAAGAACTGTAGAGGAAGACAGAGATTAGAATATATGAAGCAGATAATTGAGGACGTGGGCTGTAAGGGGTATGTAGAATTGAAGAGGTTAGCACAGGATACGTAAGGATGGAGGATTGTATCAAACCAGTCGAAAGACTGACGACGTCAAAAAAAAAAAAAAAAAAAACTAAATATGATGTTTAGCAGTTAAATATCTAGTTGTATTTTTCTTTTTTGTAAATAAGCAAAATATGAGGTTATATACAATATTGCTATTTTGGCTAAGGAAAGTCGTATTAACGGTAACACTAGTGGTAGCAGTCCGACTACTACCTAATCCCAGTTTTTATTATCATCATCATCCTTTTTTTTTCCAGCCGTCTACGGACTACGATTGCGCAGCTTCATTTCCTGTTCTGAGTTTCCTTCTTCCATCGCCAATATCCCTTCGTTCTCAGGCTCAGTCTTGCTTTTATTCTTCTGAGAATTCCATGAAAGCTATATCCCTTTTTTTCGCTCTGTCTTCGACTGCAGTGTTATTGTTCACATTTGGAGACTAAATCTAAGCAAAGTGTTTGAACTTCTGTTTTTTTTTAATATCACTGTATTTAGTCCTCACTGTCCAGGTCTGGTCACTCACGTCTATGTTTGCGTATTCGGTTTTCTTTTATTAATATTTATTTAATTACTTCCTCCAATTTAATTTAAATTTACTTTATACGATTGATAATTTCACAACACACTGCCTAAACCAAGGATTTTTTTTTTTTTTTTGTTATTCCATAAAAATAATCGGACAGATGAATATTTCTTTTAGTGTACCAAATCAGGAGAGCTACGTGAATTAAAAATGCAATGTTTAGGAATATTTTTGTTTAGTTGTTATTTTGGGTGATACGAGCCCCCATAGTCCTTAAAGCACCCTGCTCTAATTTTTCAAACCATATGACTGAAAAAATTCAAGATGAAAGCACTTAATAAGGACTTTCAATGAAAATAGTTTTTCATGATATGTTGTAATTTTTTATATTTCCGTATTATTTCTTTATCAACAAACTGCCTCCTCGTTCTGCCAGCTTTACGTCGTTTGTGATGAAATTTCTCAGGAATATGTATTTTATTGACAGATCCGTAAACAAAAGCTCAAAAACACTATTTTAGAGTGCCTACCCGCAAATGTACGACAGATATGATTTTTTTTCGCTTATCCCATCGAATTCAGTATCATTAGACAGGTATTAAAAATCAATTCAACGTTGTTTTTGACATTTTAATTAGTTATGTATATCCCAGTGCATGAGCATATTGATCTTGATGGAGCTATGATGTAATTATGAATTATTATTTATTTAGTTGATTTTTGAACGAATCCTCCATGTTTATACACAAATCTTTCTAGATTATGTACAAGTACTCTCATCACCTTATGGAACTGGTAACTTTGGACTGTAGTGGTATATGTTGGTATGAAAGCTCTAGTAGATACTCATAATATAACCTACAAAGTGGTATGTGCGCACCATACGCACTTTTAGGATTTTTCCAAAAAATTTCGGCCCATGTTTGAATTTTTTCCGCAGACATGACAGGGTGGACACATCATACTAATTGCCCAGCTTGTGCATTAATTTCTTCTCTCAATATTCTCTACCGGCTGAAGTGTGTAATGAGCTTTTGAGCTTTACGTCTCCTCAACCTGCAAGTAATCTGTTCAGCCACAGATGTGGTGGAAGTCCGAATGCACCTAATGCTTAGGTTACGATGTGGTTGAGACAGGTTACGTCAATATCCTAAACGAGGGTACGTTAGTGGTCGTAGACAAGCTACATATTGTAGTAATTTGCTAAAAGTAGATTAGAGCAGTGTCAAGGGGTAGTAGGTATCTGTTGCCACCAATACGACCACAAAACAGACGCCACGGAACAAGGAAATTCCGGTCGGATATGAAAAGGATTTGAGGTTTTTGTAGCGAGTGCGGTCATTACGCCGTCATCTGTAAAGGTCTTGATAACACCAATTTGTCGGTGCCAGCCTATAGTTAGGGCGACAGTGCGAGGCGCACTTTTCACTTTGGCGGATGCACCTGACGTGGCCACTAAACATCATCATCACATAGCTACTAGGGCACCATGCCGGCAGGATGATCCCAAACTTTCTGTTGATTGCTTCTTAACAGGTAAAATTTACGTCAAGAAGGTAAGGATCACGTTGTATATACCTGTTTGTAAACCATTGCGGAACTGAAGGAATCCATTAGAGTAATTCAAAACACACATTTCCAGGACAGCAGGAAGACTTCCGGCAACGACGGGGGAGTCAATGCTCGTAAGTATAAAAAATGTCAGGTGATACGGCAAACTGTCATTTTTAAAGGCATTTTCGTAGTTCTGATTAGGCGTGGTTAATTAACGTAAGTGTGATGTCGGGAAAGTCTGGAACACCGTAGGCCTTGTTCTTCATCAGGATGACAGCATACACATTTCACTACCAGCGACGTTCATATCCAAATTAGATAAGACAAATCAGGGCCAGAATAAATTATTTCCTATACTCATTTTTAGGGAATGGAAAAGGGAGGATTTATCGAACGATAAAACTTAGGGCCTCGCATTCTGGAGGACGCGGGTTCGAATCCCCGACCGGGCATCCATATTTGGGTTTTCCATGGTTTCACTCCACGCCAATGCCTGGATGCTTCCTTCAAAAGGCCATCGCCGAATTCATTCCCGTTCCTTGCCCTTTCCCGCCTCTAATGACTCTACGTCGACGATGCGTAAAGCCATAAGCAAAAAAAAAGAGAAAACTTAGAATCCGACAGGAGTAGGTCTCAAGAAACTGCACCGGCCATCCTGATCTAGGTTTTCCATTGTTTTCGAGTTCGCTCCAGGCGAATGACGGGGTTGTTCCTTAATATAGCCCATGGGCTCCTCCTGTCATATCCTTTATATCCCTTTACTAATTAGGATAAGTGAAACGTACTCTGCGCTACCAACTTCGCAGTCAATGGCGGAGTAATAATAATAGTAGTAGTAACGTGCCTCTCTCGATTATGTGAAAGTCTTTTTGATCACAGATGTATCGGCAAATCACGTAGCAATAATTTAACCTGTTCACACGGTACACTCTGAATTTTACTCTGCGCGCTCTGTACCTCTTGCATCTGTTCTTCCAAAGACGTAATTGCCCTGAATTACTCATAACTAGGGTTCGGATCTTTACGACAAGTCATATTTTTTTCTTGCCTTCTTTTTGAGCTGAAATGCTGCATTAAACACTGATTCAAAGTTTCTGATTGTATTTTATATAGCATATAAATGTATATTCCGACCATTTTTCTAGTTTTGGTCATATTTCGATAATATTTATGATCATATGGTCATATTTTGAAGAAAAATCTGGTATTTTTTTTTTTTTTTTTTTAATAGTACTGGGAATTCACTAGATAGAGATGAGAAGAAATTAAGGTAATTATTCACAGAACTGTACTTCTGCTATACAGGTGGGGGGGGGGGGGAAAAACTAATTTTCACTGTGGTCAGAATTCACCAGTCAAGAATTAAAGTTACACATTATTGTCACTCTCTAATCGTAATTTTCCGCCCGCCTTTTAATCTCGACAATGTAGCAGAAGCATAGCTGTGTCGATCCTCGTCAATCAATATCTCTATGAAATACCCCCAGTCATCGTTAAATCTGCAGTGGATCAGTGAGTAGACCTACCACCATGCCGAAAACAAAATTTTCTGAAAGTGCGTAACGGAATTCAGAGAGGGGTATTTTAGTACAGATAAAAGAGATCTATTCTGTAAATTATCTGAAATTAAAGTGACTTCAACAAAACGATTTAAAATTTAATTTCCCAATGGTGCAGCGAGTGCACGGAGGCAAATTATGCAGTCTACATGAAAGCGACACTGCTAAATAAAATAAATTATGTATAATTGAGCATGTATTGATGTATAGCAATTTTGAATGTTTGGTCATATTTTGTAATTTTTAGGTCATATTTACCCATTTTTAATGCCATATTTGCCCGCATATTTCTCTATTTTTTCGGTCATAATGATCCGAACCCTACTGATAACTGGTTGTGGCTCACAGTACCGTAGTATCATGTAGTATTCAGCCGACTGATTCATTTTTACACTAAAATAAAATTAAACTGTCTGATTTTAAATTTAACGGACCGAGCGTGGTGGGTCAACGGTTAACGTTCTGGCCTCGCATTCGGGAGGACGCGGGTTCGAATCCCCGTCCGGGCATCCAGATTTGGGTTTTCCATGGTTTCCCCAAATCACTCCAGGCGAATGCCGGGATGCTTCCTTCATAAAGGCCATAGCATGTGTCAACACAACATCCCTCCAATGTATGTGGAACGTAACGAGATACTACCACATTAATATTCTCTAGTAGTGAAGAGAGCATGTTGAGCAGCCATGTGAAAAACTGCCTTATGGCAGAACATCATTGATGATGGTATGGTGATTAAAGAGGTTAACTGTTTTCTTAAGCAATGTTAACTGTTATCTGTGAGACATCGGTCTTATTACATACACTTTTGTGACTAATAAAAAATCTTCCATCAACAGAAGGTTATGAACTTTCATAAGTAACACTTTCACGATATGTTTTTGCCTTATCAAGTGTGCGGCTAAAAATAATATCGGAGTTTTATTTTTTTGCTGGCATTTCTAATGGTTTTAAGTAACGTTTCTCCTATCTAACTCGGTCTTTTGTTCGAGTTAGTGTCAAAATGTATGCATAGTATAAATTATCATTCCGAGAACTATTTTTGTAGAAGTTAAAGTCGCCTCAAAGAGGAAGAATCAGGTCTAGTAAGATTTGCATCTTTCTAACACTTTAATTTCGAAATCATGTGAACAAAATTCGACTTAAGTACGATAGCTTTGTAACAAATTGTAAAATGGTTATTATGGCTTCTTACAGTAAACGCTTTAGCGACAGGTGTATTGGTGTATTTAGGCAAATCAGAAAATCACTATGATGGAAGTACGGTCAAATTCAAAACACGACCAATGTCTTAAGAATCTAAGAGTGTCTTAAGCCTGCTTCATTGAAATTGAGTCCTACGGTTAGCTTACTTCTGCAACTAGAATGGACTTCAGTTTCTAATCGGGAATCTTATTCGTGGACAGGTGGAGCTGTTCCCTGGACTGCTTCATCATATTTGGCGCACTTTAAATCGAATTTGTTTTCTGTTCCACCTTTAGTGGTTGCTCAATTCGTTGTCATACATTAACAAAGGGAAGCATGATTCGACACCTGCCTCTGAATAACACAAACTGCTTTCTAGTCATACTACTTGTGGAACGCGTTCTTTGAAAAGGAAGTGAAAGCATGTAGCTACTTCAGAATTCACTTGTAAAATTACATAAAAACTTAGCAAATCGTACTTGTCCCTGTAGGTTCTGAACTCAAGACTTTTTAGGGGAGAGGAATTTAAGTTCATTAAATACTAATTACGATCTAGAAAACATTAATTTTGATATTACCATCTGTATGGGAACTTGCAATCTTTGAATGCAGGTTTTTCTTTGTTTGTCTGTGTGTTTAAACTGCATTTTTTAACTTTTTCAGTGGAGTGCAGCACTGAACAATACATTGTCCAACACATACAACTTTTTGCCCATGCGCTCCCATCCTATATCAGAGACACTCCCTACTTCCTTACAGTTCCCACGCCCCTACCAGCAGATTCCTTCCTGGTCACGTGGTCTCTCTGTATAGATCGCCAACTGCCACAGGTTGCCAGTGTCAATCATGAGAAGGGGGAGAAGGGGGGACTCAGTTCCTGCCCGAAGTCTAACCTGAACTGTTATGCCCAGCCTACGTAATCAACTGGAGGAAAGCCTTGTGTTGCCATCTGTCTGCCAAACATGTAACTTTATGTGTTCTGTATGTTAAGTGTATATTTTTGAAGTGAAAACTTCTGTAAGCGGACTGTAGGCTGGGCGTGAATCTATGGACGTGCTATGACGTGTTGTGCGTATGATATGCGCGTTAGACGATTTTTGGATGGGTAAAATCTTATGAGTTCCTGTCACCAACATGCTGTAATACCAGTGTACCTGTAGCTATACGTATGACGTGTTGCGCTTTGACAGCAGTGAAAGTTTAGATTCTACTTGTATCTAATGTATAGAAAATAATAATTATTATTATTTTTTTCAGAATGTTCATACAAACACACTTTTTATCCGATTTTTATGCAACTTTGTATATGTATACTGAAAACAAATAGAAAACAACTGTTTAAGTTTGATTTACAAAAACCTAAACCCGCTTCTCCTTTCCACCCTCACCATAATTTCTGTCAACGTTGTTCATACAAACCCACAGTTTCCATCCGAATTTGATAGTACTTAGCACACGTATATTTCAAAGTAAGCTTTTCTGGTAGCTCGGCGGCTAATGCGCTTACTTTAGAAAGCTTCTCTCACCGGTCGCAGGTTCAGATCCCGTGATGATCAAGAATTTTAGGAGCCGGGAAGTTCCGTGGTTCTGATTACATCTTAAACTGTAAGCCACTGAGGAAAGGAATTAGCCTTCCTGCCTCTGACACAATAGTTTGGTACATTTCCTTCGGGAAGATTTGACCGACATTCGGGCAGTGGACTAAGGTAGATTTTTAATTTTTGAAGTGAAAACTACTTCATGCACGTTGGGCGACTTATCTTATGAGTTGGCGTCACCAACATGCTACTGTAACAGTATAGCTGTAGTGGTGCGGTAGCTCAGTGATTGAGGTGTCTCACTGGGGAGCGAAAGGTCTCCTGTTCGAGTCCATGTCACGGACCCTTAACCCGATTTCACATCTGGCACATTTTGCGTAATATGGAATACGCCTGAACGCTTCTGTGGTCCGGATTCCACGTTATACCGTAGATCCTACGGCTAAGACAGCGGTGGAATGAGCATCCAATTGAAACCGTGTCACCAGTTCATTGCGACCAGACGGAATTATGATACTCATTGTTTTAAGTTTACACTTCTGTCAGTAGTCCCCAATCACTGCCAAATGTATTTTTTTTGTTAGTGAAATGTGTAGTTTATGAGGCGGAGTTTGGGGACCTTCCCAGAATTCGCTTAGTGGATTGCAGAAAACCGCAATCAGAATAGCCGGGGCGCGGGAGCTGGGCGTCATAGCGCACTGGTGGGTTACTAGCCCACTTTATTCTTCCACCATCAGGTACGACGTACTCGCATGGCACCCTTCCTGGGCAGAGTGGGAGAATCTTTTCTTAAAAACATTACCTTCGAACCCAATGTGTGGGTATGATCGACGGAAATACGAAATCACACCATCATCGTTCACATCGTTATAATTTGCACGCAAAACAGAATTCATGAAAGAACACACATTAAAGGTGGATAATTACAATTTCATTACACTATCCTTTGTAGAGGTGTTCGTCTTCCTTGCGTTTTACCTCAGTTCAAGAGAGTCCGCTTTTACTTTATAGTAGCGACTTATTTGGGTTTTCCATGGTTTCCCCAAATCACTACAGGCGAATGCCGGGATGCTTTCTTCAAAACGATATGGCCAAATTCATTCCCGTTCCTTGTCCCCAGTCCTTTACCTTCTCTAATCACCTCGACGTCGACGAGGCGTAAAGCCATAAGCAATACAGTATATATATATATATATATGTTACCTGATCTCAAGCTCGATACACGTCTCGTACATTGCTTTAAGTTGACCAAAGCGAAACAATCACAGTCTTTATATATCAAAATCGCTGCATGCTGTGCCTAATACCAAAAGCTGGAAACGTTTCGTTATTGCTGATTCTGTTGATTGTTTTCAGGTTCAGCGGTTTCTCGGCGTTATTTTAACATGGTGCGATTACTGGCAGATGAAATTAAATTGCAAAAATTGCGGGGCGTTCAAATAATAATAATAAAAAAAACACCTGTCCGTGAAAACGAAGTAGGGCGTTAATTCTTTGGAAAGTGTAAGAGCACAAAACAACGCTAACTGTGTTCAGCTAATAACACCAGTCGTAGGGAAGCCAATTCTAGATTGTGGTTCACAGGGATCTTCAAGAGGTGTCATACTAATGTCTATATGAAATAACTGAATTGTTAACAAATGAATAACCGACAGCTTATTTGAAATGTTTTACTGAAGTAAGTGTTTTGCTACTGTTCGAGGTATTATCAGTAGATGAATCCGTGTTGAAACGTGTACATAGCTTCGCAACTTTGAGTTATTTTTACGTAACTCTAAATGTGTACAAATTGTTGATTGTTTTTCTACTTATTATTTGCATTGGTGCTGGTAGGTTTTGTAACTGCACATTTCTGCCTTTCTCACAAAGCATGTGCAGTTTCCAGACGTCTGTTAAACTTGTACAAATTTTATTTATTGCAGTCCCCTTTCTCTTTATTTTTATGTCTGCCACTGACATTTTTGCTGTTTAAGTATGTCACGGGTGTTGTGACAGCTCCAATTTTGATAGCGTGTCAGTGGATAATGATATTTTGATCTATTTTCAATTTATTATGTGGAATGATTGCGTGCTTTTGTGAGTGTATATGTGGAAGGAATTAGGGTTGTATCGCATCTTTGCTAATGCGGATGCTGATGCAGATATTTCATGCTTGACATCCGCGGAAGCGGATGTTTTGCGGAAGCCGATGCGAATGTGGAAAAATAAATTTATAATTATTTAGATTTTAATATTTTATCAAAAATAAACTTAAAATCAAAACAAGTTTATTGTTTATGACAAATTATTCATTTTTTCGATAAATATTGCGGATGGGGATGCGAAAGCGGATGTAGGATTTCACGCGAAAGTTCCGCATTTGCGGATGCGGACGCGGAGATCTGTTACATCCTCAGAAGGAAAGGTAAGTCTATGGGTCTATTCGATGTATGTGTTGTTTTTTAACGTCTGACGGTTAGTGTGTATCTATTGGTTAATTAGATTTTGTGGTAATTTAGTAAGTGTTTATCATTGTTTTTTTCTGGCTGTATGTCGTAATTTTCTTACAATATAAGAGTGTTGGTGATTGTATTTCTTAGCTGTAAAGATTTTCATATCTGTGTTCATGTTTATATTTATGTGATCATTTTCAATGAGATGTTCAACGAATATGGAATGGTTACTGCACTTCAATGCTCTTATGTTTCCTTTCTATCTGATTTGCAACTATCTTCGTGTCTATCGTCTACACATCGCCTCACATTTCTGAAATTTAGGTTAGTAAATACCTGACTTTTATGAAATGTTTGTCTCCGAGTGTGTTTTTAATTGTTTAGAAATTGTACGGAAAAAAGTTCAGCAATTCCTAGTATATTAGCCACAGATAACCAACCGAAGATTATAAACGGCAACTACCCGAATGCCAGGCCCGAGTGATACTACTCAACTACCAGAATCGGTGTGTAAACAGTTCCAAACTGATTTTTTCCTTAATGCACTTTCAGCACTTCGATGTTCTTGTGGATGGAGGTAAGAGATAAACTGGAACCACGACAATTGTGCTGAGAGTTTGTCGGTGGGTGAACTGTAACGCATTGGTCTCGTATTGCGGAGGACTCAGCCATCATGATTTCTGTTTTAAAGGGTTTCCAGATATCTCTACAAGCAAACACTGCGTTGGTTCCTTCAAAAAGTCATGGATGGATTCCTTCTTTCCCGTTCCTTACCCCTTGTCCTGTCCTGCCTCTAATATTGCGACATCGACGAGCCACAAAGAAAACTAAAAAAAAACGTGGTCATCACGGGACTCCCGGCAGATGTGAAACATGGAAATGGTTCGTTATTTAAAGAATTTGTAATAAAAGAAAACCAATAAATAAATATGGAGTAAAATAAATAAAAACATTGAGTTTCGTTACTAATATATACAGAATATAAATACAAGGCAAACAAATATTTTTAATTTAGATCTTTTTACAATGCAGTTACGGAATATTTATTTGATATATCGTCTGTGATTTCTGTAATATTAGTTGTTGAAGGTGTATTAGACGGTATTAAAGAAATGATTGGCCTTTGGTAACTGAAGTATTAACGGCATCGATTGTTATTCTATATCTCGTTGTAGATTTTGTTGGCTTATTATTGATTTTCAAAGGAAATTTTTGTCTAAAGAATGTTGTCAAAGACATTGAATCGTTTGTTGCAAAATTAACATTAAAATCTCCTGCTAAAATCATCCCAAGTTCGTCTAAATTATGTCCTAAAATCCTCGAACCTTCGCGATAAAATCTTTAAGCATTTCAGACAATGTTATTTTGAAAACAAAAGGGAGAGCGTAGGCGGAGAGGGTGCATGACGTCACGGAATACGAGTAGGCCCTACCCCAAGGATGTTTCACATTAAATAATAATAATAAATAAACTCCTACTGTACGGTATTTGAATGCGAACTCTGCTGGTAGTTCATTTCTTAGCTGTCTAGTTACAGCTGACCCCGTCCTTGAATTACATTCGCACCCATATTCTGAAAGTCCTACCAGGTTCGGTGGCTGAATGTGTTAGGATACTGGGTTAATGTTATCATCACATAAGGGTATTATTGGACTTATCGTGAAGTGTGTTTCTAAATGTGGATCCGTTGGATGCAGCTCACAATAGTCACATAGTCAGTTGCACTCTGACCCCGGAATATTACCCGTTGCCAGGATGATGTAAAGTTTGCTTTTAAATTCAAGGAAATGTGTGTTTAAGCAGGTGTAATAACTGTTAGTATTTGTGCAATTACAACAATTTTAACGTGATGTAATGGTGTGTGAGTGGTAACTCTTGTGACTGACAATCCGAAGATCGTGGCTTCAAATCCCAGATCGTCCATCTAGACTCAGGTTTTTCATGTTTCCCGGAACCACACCAAGAAAATTCTGTGATGGCTCCTTCAAAGGGCCATGGTCCATATCCTATCCCGCCTCTAATGATCGCGACTTCCAACCCATCAGAGAAAAAATAACTTTTTGTACACTTTGAGGTATTGATTTTGAAATGACAGTTCCTGCTGTATAACCTTGAACACAGAAATCACGGTATCAATATGAAACTAGGACCACGCACACAAATGGGGCGTAGAAAGCGTCTGGGCACCAAAGATATGACTAATTATTCTAATTTTTTGTAACAAAAAAAGAAATATTGATCGCAGTCAGAGCAGAACAGTTGCTTTCCATTCACTAACCAGTTTCATCTGAACGATTCTAATTTATCGGACTTAGAGACCTTCAACCGGTTTTCTACGACTTAATTAAGATTCCTTCCTTTAAATTACCGACCAATCATTATTATTACGCAAGCTGTTCCTGCCGTATAGTTTCCTGTTGACACTAACAGTTTCTGCTGTTTTTTGAAGACATCAAAAATACTTCTTTATCTTTTATTTTTCCTATTTTCTAGTTAGAATACTACTGTTTGTTGCTATGTTCTCTAGTTAAGGCCCACCAAGCTGGGTCGGGGAGGTACAACGGGACCATGTTCGCGTGCCGGCCATATTCATTGCAAATGCTGTACGGCCTCCAATTTCCACCTCGTAAACTACCCATATCATTTATTGAAGAAATACACACCGAGCGTGGAGGGTGAATTGTAAGGTTCAGGCCTTGCATTCGGGATGATGCGGGTTAGAATCCCCGTCCGGGCATGGATATTCGAGATTTGGCTTCCCCAAATCACTCCAGATGAATGCCGGGATGCTTCCTTCAAAACATCATGGCAGAAACCCTTCCCGTTCCTTGCCTCGGTTTTCCCGCCTCGAATGACCTTGGTATCGACGAGGCTTAAAGCCGTAAGCAAAAAGAGGGGTTGAAAATAAATCAAGGGCCCTTCTCGGTATTGACCAGGACACATTAAAAAGCAAACCGAAGTAGGTGTAGCTAACGCTCAACAATCCGCTAGGTGTCATTTACCAAAAGCGAAAGGTCTAGAATTACAAAGGGAACGATACTCGTTCTAGAATGAAAAATAATGGTCGAAACAGTAGATTGTAATGAAAAACAATTAATTCTTAATACCACATGTAACTAAAAGGAAATTATTTTAAAAGACTCTGCAAACAATTTTAAAATTATAAAAAGGCTTTGGTCTTAATAAACAATTTCTAAACACTGAGAAGAAGCCGAAATGTGGTATTAGATGAAAATTCACGTACAGTTTGTGATATTTATGTCTGACCTTGTTTGTACAATAGGTTTTTTTTGTCTTCTATGCTTAGTAAATAATTAATTTTGTACTTAATAATATTCTTATTACAATTGATATAATTAATTGTAATAAAGTGTAAATAGGGTTCCACAGATTGTAGCTTGTGTAGTGGACGGCGTAGTAGTCTTTGAATTATGTAATCTTTGACGGAGTTGGTTGTTGTGTGGTTGCGTGTCTGCGCGGGAACGATTGCGTATGGTCTCCGCGAGAATGTATTTTTTGTTGAGAATATTAACTGTGCAATGTTGAAATTGTGATTCAATAGTATTAAACTAATTGTCAGAATTAATGGAACTGTGTTATGATTTCTTGGCGATATATTAAGGAATCCTTATTATTGTGAGTATGACTGCTAGCGCGGTATTAATTAAGTGCTGTGTGGCTAGCAGTGTTACAGGTAGTCATGGGACAACTACAAACAACACGCCGTGTAATTGGGATCATGATAAGCAATTATATACCAATTAAGCCGCTTGTAAGATGACCTGAAATTAAAATTTTGACCTGACACAGTCATCCGGAAACATTTCACATAATACAAGGAACAAAATATCATACATTAACAAACCAGCTTCAGATAACTAAAATAAATAAATATTTTTATTTATTTTATGTGGGTCAAATTAGTTGAAAGAATGATAAATGAAGGGAATCTACTTTATAGTAGCGTTAAAATTACCAATCCCATTCCTTTGAACGTTTAGTAATTGCGTAGGTTGCTTTGATGAGCATTATCAAAAGTATTGTGTTCATAGGGCGAAAGATTAGAAACTCAGTGTCATTCTGGAACCTAGTCGCATGGTACCTCCGATCTTCAAAGTGTTGATGCGTTAACACAAGCGGCCACATTGGCGCGTGGTCACTCTATGCCTAAGTCAACGATGAAAGTGTATTCCACAACAGCTGTTCGAACCGGCTAACAGACTCACTAAGTCTTACTGATCTCAGCAAATCTTCAACAAATAATAGTCTACAAGAAGTATTGCAATTGTTTAAAAAAAAATTCCAGATTAGCACCCATCTTCACTTTTGACTGTCTTCTACATAATATTCGAGTCCAATTTTTGTGGAAACAGTGACTCAAATGCAGAGTCTGGCAAAAAACTGGAGCATCCAGAAGAGGTGGAGGAAGCGAGAAGAAAGTACACGGGTTGGGACCGTATGTGATTACAAAATCGAGTCAAATTTACGAAGAACTTAGCAGTTTGAACGTTGCAAGCCCTCTGGCCTGGACGAATGGGAAGAGGGTCATAAAGCCGTTGTATCCTCTCCTCAGGCAAGCTGGTCCACAACCGTTGTAACTGTTCCTCTATATCCTGGATAATGGCACTGGACGTCCGAGCTAGCCCCACACTTGTCCCACCAGGGATAGTTCTGGGGATCTTTCTGGTCACGGGAGTACCTCAACATCACGTAGACAGTTCATAGAGACACGTGCCGTGTGTGGACGAGCATTGTCCTGTTGAAAAATGGCAGCACGATACTGTCGCATGAGGAGGCAGGATGTCCGTGACGTACTGTTGTACCATCAGAGTTCCCTCAATCACTACCAGCCGTGACCTGAAGTCATAGCACATGGCTCTCCATACCATGACGTCAGGAGTAACACCACTGTGCCACCACGGTCGGTTTTTCTGAACAAATGAAACATTATGCATTATTATCTATATAAATGAGAAAGTTTGGATGTATGTTTGGATGTAGTCTACTGTCGGCCTCAATCACGCCTTAATTGATCAACAGATATAAATCAAATTTGGCACGTAGTTAATAAATTGTGTGCGAAGTGACATAGGATATTTTTTATCCCGCAAAAACGAATTGTTCCTTTAGTAAATGCCATTATAAATCCGCAATCTCCAAAGAGTTTCCTACTTCATACAAGGCAGTGCCACGTTTACTCTTTGATTTTTACGTACCCACACAAACACTTCTTTTCAGAAATAAAAGTTAAAACCTTCTGACAAATGCATGTGTGTGTTTACTTTAAAAGCGTCAAAACTAATTCAGTTGACAAATAATAGTTACGAAGCAGGAAATATAAATCTGTACTTAACCTTAATTTTTTTTTTTTTTTTTTTTTTTTTTTAAATCGTACTGTCGGTAAGTTCACGAAGAGACGTCTTCAGTTTCATACATGAATGATATGACACCTCAGGGATCACAGCGTAATTCCTTTCGTAATATTTGCGTCATAATATACGTGAAAAATCAAATCTTGAAAAAAAAAGGTACAATACTAAGAGTATACCAGCACCAAAGTTGGTTCACTGAATGTGACAAAATGGTCGTGTGCAAAATGTTTTTGTATGTTCATGAGAAATATGTAACGGTTTCGATTCCACCTCGGTTCAATTTATTATTGCCTGTGTGTCTGTATTTTTCTACTATACACTCTCTATAACATTACAAATTATTTTTACCAAAATTTAAAAGAAGATAACTAACCCTTTTTTGATTTCTGTCCAAAATTTTTGTAGAACTCAATTCAAATAGTAGCCTATGACAAAAAAAAGTGTTTTTTGCTTACTGTTCAATATTCTGCAAATAAGAATTAAATCCTTCACTTAAAACGAATGTATTCAATGGTCTAAGGTAGAAACTTTTCATTTCAAGAAGCCATATTAGGAGTAGTTTACACCGCGATACACGTCGTCATTAAGACTGCGCTTATGAAAGCAGCTTATTTATTCCTAATAATAACAAAAATCGTGCTGCCTCATTCTATAACAAGAACATTCTGCTCCAGGCAGCATTTCAACCTAGCTAGCCACTATCTCATCTAATATTACCACTACAAAATCAAACTATGTCTACACACCTTAATACATTAAACGCATCGGAACTAATTTAGAGTAGTAGCAACATTTTCTATATCAGGATTCCTTATCAGCATAAATCATCACACCTAAATTTATTATACACCTTCAGTATGAATTGCATCTGGACTAAAGCACGCGCACTAACACAATCACTGTATCGCGATGAAAACTTGACCTGCAATATTAACGTAAGCTGTGTTAATAGTTGTAATGAATTCTTGACTTTCCGTTGTACAGCGTAGGTTACGAGCATTTTAGTACACATTTTTAAATTACGTTACTTTATTAATTGTCATGATGCTGATGCCATAGTTCATGTGACTGGATGTAGTTCCACATGTATTCATTAGTTACTTCGCTTATTGCAAAGGTAATTTTTCAGCCAGTTTTTAGCAGTTGATTTGATATCACGATCTGAAATTGTGGGTCAAGTTTATATCGCAATTCGTGACGCCACTAACATGCAATATAGTGAATGTATTAATGCGCAGGTGATAGAACGCTTGACTTTCTAGCGACAATATTAGTGGAGTTTGTGGCTTGGTTGAAAAATAGCTTGAACCAGAATGACAACTGCAAATTGATTAGTAATTTAAGCTGCTTTCATGAGCACCAATTTGGTGATATGTATCGTGTTACACTTAAATTGTATCAAAAAATCAATGATAATAGTTCCAGGTTAGGAAATATAAGTACGTACTTAACCTAAACACTTTTTAAAGTCGTACTGTCGGTAAATACACAAGAAGATGCCTTAAGTTGCGGACAAGAAATAGTGTGATATCTCAGTAATCACACTACATTTCCTTTCGTAATATATGTGTCACAATAAATGTGAATATCAAAATTTTTTAAAAAGTGATTTCCAAAGATCTGTATTAACGAAGGTTGTGGTAAGGTGGAAATACAGCCTGGACCACAATGATTACTAATATTCCATGGTGCACAGTGAATTTGGAGTGCAGAAGGTGGCTGCCATGCCGAAATCTGACTATAATGACTTCAGAACCTGCTCAAGACTTCTACTGCCGCTAAGTGAGTAATGTATGTAACCGTATCTTCCGGCACGCGTTACACCTTTTTTACCTATGTCCCGGCTTTGAGGTACACTTTACACTGAAGAATAAAAAACAAGGAAGCAGTTGACCATATTTTCAATCCTAAAGGAGAAATTTTTCTGCTGGTCGTACTCTGAAAAATAACAAAAACTTTTATACCATAGCACACTTTCAAGCGGACGAAATCGCGGGTAAATGCTAGTGCTACATAAATATTAACTGATTTTTAGTATTTTTCACTAATTGCATAATTTCATGTTTAAAATTTTAAGAAACTAAAACTTTCTTTTTTGACACGTTTTCGAAAATGTATAAAATAGTAACTTTGAAACATAGGCTACATAATCTTCATGTGTGTTGTGAAAAGTGTCTTGAAAAGCGTTTAGCCTTGTTGGTGGCTCAGTTCGCTGTGCACGCGCAACTAGTAGGTTGTTAAGATAAGCATCTGCACGCAGAAATTAGATATTGTTGCAACTAGCAATTTTTTAACATTAATCTTCATATATATGTACAAATTGTGAACACTTATAGTAAAATTATAAACGAAACAGTTTTAATTGTGATTCTCTGGAGAACAGACCCGATCTTTCTCTCTGGGGCATGGGCGGGAACCTGTCACTATCTTCCACAAAGCCGTGTGACCAAATGAAACATTATGAAGGCTACATAAATATTAACTGAAATTGAGTTTTTTCACTAACTGAATAATTCGGTACTTAAAATTTTAAGAAATATTGGAAATAAACTGAAATTTTCTTTTTTGACACGTTTTACAAAATGTGTAAAATAGTCACATTGAAACTATGTTTTCTAGTGGAAGCAAAATCAATGTTTTTGCAGGCGTTAGGTCTTATTTTAGAACCTTGATGTTAGGCTGATAAATCGTTGACCGTAAAAGATTCGACGACAGGAAGCAAACGACGATCTGTCTATTTCGTGGAGCGAAATTTGCACAAAAACTACTGGATAAATTTTCATACGGTATGAAACATTCTGCAGCCCCAGGGTTTCAGGAATAAATTTAGATATGTTCAGTCATGATGCGTGTGTAGGAAACTGAGTATTCATTTACTGCCTGGCGCTAGGAGTAACTTCGCGGTGGAATTGTTAACTTTGCACAGTGCTAGTCACGACTTACCCCGCAACTACTGCAGTTCAAATGACGGTTGGAAATATACCTCTAACCTAGTTTCCCCATTATTAACGTCGCGTCAACTAATTAGGTTTGTGTAAATTAAAGGAAATGGTTCATTTAGTGTAATTAAGTGACATCAGTTCATGTATGTGTGATATTCTGTTTCATATATTATGTGAGATTGTATTGAATAAGTTTGACAAACTTAAATAACGTGTCTAATTGGTTTCTATACCTAACATTTTAATTAAAGAACATCAATATTTTGTGTTGTGTCAACGACCATATTTAATCGTGATTTAGATGCAATGAAAATGTTTGTAATTTTTAAACCAAGTCAGAATCTTGTAAATCTATACTAATATTATAAATGCCTTAGTAACTCTGTCTCTCTCACTGTCTGTTTGTTAAGTTCTCAAAACTAAACGGCTAATCTGATCGTGATGAAATTTGACAAGGAGATGCTATTTGCCTTTAGGAAGGACATAGGATACTATTTTCTGCACAGATAATACATATTGCCATGGAATTATAATAAACTAAACTGAACTGTGAAATACAGACGCATAGCATGATACGTCTCTATAATGCTTACCAACAGAGTGGGCGGGTAGAAGGCGCTTACTTCCGAGAGCTACCGGTGTGATCTGCAGGTCAAATCCCGCTGGAGACAAAAACTGTTAAGAATTGTTTTCAAGCCTGGGAGTTCCGTCGTAAGGATTCCATGTTAAAATGTAGGTCCCATAAATCCAGGGGTAGAATGCGTGGCAAATCGATGTCGGCCGAACAGTGCGTTTACTTTATTTACGCTATACTGGTCCCTCAAGGTTTGTTTCTCTCGCAGGCAATTTGTGTGTGATCTACACTAATAATGTTATAAATGAGAAGATAAGTATCTGTCTTTTTGTTACGTTTTGACGACTAAATGGCTATACCGATATTGATGGAATTTGACAAGGAAATGCTTTGTATCTTTAGGAAGGCAAAAGGATACATTTTTCTGGTATGAATAACTGTTTTAGTCATGAAGGTTTGATAACTTATCGAATGGTAACAGGGAGACGATGCGTGTGTAAGTCTGTA
This sequence comes from Vandiemenella viatica, assembly GCA_031002005.1. Taxonomy (NCBI): domain Eukaryota; kingdom Metazoa; phylum Arthropoda; class Insecta; order Orthoptera; family Morabidae; genus Vandiemenella; species Vandiemenella viatica. Next base: position 353,055,914 of record CM061921.1, read on the forward strand.
ATGTTAAATCGGTCGCTCAGGCTGAGCCTCTCTCACAGTTAGTGTATGATCTGTTGATAATCTTCATTTGCAGACAAAAATTATTATTTAGTATAGATGTCGACTTGCGCTGCACTGTACTATTACTTTCTGTCAGCTTAAAAGTTTCTGGCAACAGTTTATTTTTGTCTTCTTTTTTGACATGCCTAGCAGGCGTAAAGCAGACCTAAGGTGTTGCTCTAACAGAACACGAGCAGCCAAAGTTATTAGAACCAAGGAATCTGATGCTTATGCTGAAGAAAGATGAGAAGAAAAAGCTGAAATTGAAGTGCCTTCAGCCCCCCCCCCCCCCCCAACTCCCAGCATCTTCGTTTTTTTCTGTTTTTAAACATGTTGAAGATTGATTCTCCTCATGAAATAGGTTCGACGGTAGAATGGTATGGTGATGGCTTTCCCGTCATATTATGCCTAGTCGATGTTGTTTGAAACAAATCTTGCGTAAATTACAACTTCTTGTAATGAAATTCTAAGTCCACGCGAATGAAGTCGCGGGTAACAGCTAGTCAATTAAAATTTAATTTAAGAGTATTTGTATGTCGTTCTAAGTAGTTTTAAGTAATAAAAGAATGAAGGCTTCCTGTATAAAACGTTTTCGGGCCTCAGCCAGCGAGCACGTCAATTTGATGCAACGTCTCGAAGTCACTTTCAGACTCCATCTTCCTGCGAAATGTCCGACGTTAGAGTGACCTGAAAATGTTGCATCAAACTAACCCACTCCCTCAGTGGGAGGCCAGAGAATGTTTTATATAATTTTAAGTAGGTTTTAATTTTTTAATAATAATTGATTGTTTGGTCCATGGTTTGGCGTTCTGTAAACAAGTGGCGACGCCTTTGTAAGCGTCGAGAATTTACTCTGTCGCTGTGCAAGCAGCTTGCCGAGTGGCTCCGAATATTATTATGAGGAAGCTGCGCTAATTTTGTATTTAATATACCTTGGAAATCTGCGGTAAACAGTCTTTTACCTATTTTAGAAATGTTTATTTAATAAATGAAAACTAAAAATTCCCGTCGAGCTTTCCGGTTTAAAGTTAACCAATAAGATGAGGGGAGCAATACTCACTCTGCCTGCGATTTCAGGTTTTAATAAACTTTGGAGCTAATTAGTTCGGAGTTATATCTCACGTCATTAGGATTCGAATCCTAAAATCTACCAGCAACTTTACAAGTTTGATTATGATCTTAAATTCAGATTGCAAGCTGGTTTCTCCATAAAATGGAAACAAATGGATAAAAAGAGTTTACTGTTAGTAGTTTTCACTTTATACTCAGATCGCAGAAAATATAAACTGCTCTCAACTTTCCTTTTTCAGTCTCTCGATTGATTTGAAGCAATCCTCAATTTCTTCCTGTTCATCTCAACATACAACTGCTTCATAGTCTAATCTCTGTCTTCCTCCACAGCTCTTAGCTCCAACTATTCCTTCCATCAACAAATTAACCAATCCCGCGTGTCTCACCATCCTGTCTCTTCTTTCTGTTAGACTCTTCCACAAACTTCTTTCCTCACCCATCATTTGTAGAACACGTTCATTTCGTACTTTATGTGTCCATTTAATTTTCAGCATCCTTCTATAGCACCACATTTCAAAAGCTTCAATTTTCCTGCACAGTACATTAATAGTCCACGAGAACGAAGTTTTGGGTGACAGATACTATAACATACATAACGTTCCAGATGTGATTGTTTTGTGAAGTTCTGTTACATTTTCGGTCTCTCGGGCATAGGAGGGTCATACGCATCCACAGTAACTTCTCTATGAAACTTTACTAGAGTTGTTTTTCGTTGCCTTTCTAGTATGTTTATGATTAATATTGTTAATATCGGTTATTTTATACGCAGACGACTGTAATGAGCGGCTGTTAAGAGTATTATGTGATTCGTGTTGCTCATGATAGATGGAAATCGGAATGGGTGAAACACGGTGCCAGTTTAGTCGGGTAAACACTTATGCAAGATAACAAGGAGGTCCCCCAGTTTTACGTTATAATTCTAAGGACGAATAACAGCGCCGTATGTACTGACTCCATATCCGCCGCAGCGAGGTTTAAACCCTTTTTCTGTTTTGATTATCGCTTCACCCCTTGTCAAATTCATTAGATGCGGGAGAGGAATGGTGCCAACAAACGAGAAGATATTCGGCCATTGCGTTCGGAAGGAACTATCTCGGCATTCGCTTGGAGTGATTTCGGGGTTTTGAACCTGCGTCCTCCAGTAAGCCAGCCCTAGCATTACCGCTCACCCACCAGCCTCAATCCAATCTGATGAAAATTAACTGTATTCCCCAACTTTTGCTGCCTACTGGCCAAGTATCAATCATACTAACTCTTGAGTGTATAGATCTCTCAGTCACAACGAAACCTAAGATTGGTATTCGACCCAAATGTTGTTTGGAAGCTCCAGAAGGAGGTATACTTAGCCTAGTATCGAAAGTAGAGCGGACAGTTTCTTGCCTAACTCGGTAATCCTACAGAGTAAAGGGAACCTACAGTTTAACTCAGAAACCGAACCACGGAAGCGTCCTGGCGCACTTAACACGCACAAAACAAAGTTTGCCAGAAGTGAAGGTCCAGTTAAGGGTCAATTAACATCGCCTCGGAGACTGGGAAACGAACCGGGGACCTTCCAATCTTCAGTCAGACATCTTAACCACTGAGCCACCAGCACGATATCATTAACTACAGCCTTTGCCGTTTTTGAAAAATTTCATTAATTCACTTTCGTTTAGTAACTATATTATTTTTTGTTCTGAAATAAACGTGGAAAAAACATTTTGTCTATGTCTTGCTGATACAAGGACAGAAGATTCACTTTAGTCAAACAGCACAACCATCGCATCCATTCTCACTGTAACAAATACGACGAAACGAAACCAGTTCCCTTCACCTGAGTGATTACATTCCCGGTATGCATGTTTAATAAACTGATATATACTTATTGCTTCCCTTAAGCTGTTAATACTTTTTATAAATGATATTTGTTTACTACTGCCATTCATGTAGATTGTTCCAGCTGGAGAAACACCACCAGATGAAGAGAACTCTAACGACATGATAGCTATATTACGTGTCTGAATAAGGTGCACCCGCCGTAAATAGAGGCAAACTTGCAAGCTCTGTTCAAAATATCAACATACGATTTACGTCACTGAGACCTTATTTTTACATCCGTTTTTTAAATTTTTTGTCTGTTTTTCTTACTGCAAGTTGGGATTCACGCAAAACTACTGGTCGCGTTTTGAGGGAAATTCCATTAATGTACAGCTCGTGGTTCTGCCGATAAAATAAGGTATTTTTATTTTGACGTGACGCCGAAAATCTACCATAATTATTAGCTGAATCTATTGCTCTTATTTTCAAGGAGTTTCTAATAATGTTCAGTCCATGCTCCTGCGGGAAAATATACAATATGTAACATTTTGATGTAACAGTGAAATATAACGATTTTCAAGATAATATTCCGTGAACCTGATACTCGAAAAAATACTTGTCGGATTTTGATCCTCGTTTCCATTAGTTACAAACCGTGGTGCTGCAAGTAAAATATGGTATGTTTCATTTTTATGTGATGTTGGAGAGCTGTAAATATAAGATTATAGATACCAGCGTGGTGGGTGAGCGGTAACGCTCTGGCCTAGTATTCGGGAGGTCGCGTGTCCGGCCATCCATAGTTTCCACAAATAACTTCACGACAATGCCGGGAAGGTTGCTTGAAAAGGCCATGGCCAAATTCCTTCCAATTTCATGACCAAAGTGTTCTTGAAAAGTCTACGTTTCAGATATTTTTTTTAAAGTGTCTGTCTTTCTGTATTTTTAGATGAACGGGATTCACGCAAAAATTACTAGTTGCTTTATGATGTGGTTATGTACAGCCCCTGGTCGCAAGGGGTAAAATTTGTTGCATTTGATTTTTTTTTATGAAATCAAAGAGCTGATATATTTAAAAGAAAATTTCCCGCAAATTAGTAGCAATTTTTCGTTGAAAGCGATTCATGCAGAAACAACTGGTCGGTTTCAAATAATGTACGACGTGTGAATCCTTGGGTAAAATAGCATATTGTAAGCTAACTGTCTCTATGACGGCTAGCTGTTGAATACTGATTTTAAATTACTCAGTCACTTATCGAACACATACATGCTCATTAATTAAATAAAAGGTTCTTTTGCCGCGGTCGCCAGGTCGCGGTATTATTCTATCGCCGGGTTAATGAAATGAAAATAGTTCCACAGTTTATGAGCAACTTCTACACACAAAACTTTATTCTAGTCATTGAATTTTGCTACTACAACCCGACGGAAAATATCACCACCAAATTAATAATTAAGATAAGGAATCGAACTTCTCCGAAGGTCACAAGTTCGTGGGATACAAGAGTTTCAAATGCCAACAACATCCTCCACACTTATTAATGTTCTTTTAACACCATGTAGTTACTAAAAAAAACCCATTCTATTTCAAATCATAAGTTCCACTCGTTACACGTCTACATAATACACTTTTTCAAGTCCGCCACACTTTCAACTGTTAGACCGAAAATGTTACTCCGTGCGACCTTCTCTGACGGAGGTCAAAGACAGACTCCTCGCTACTCAAAGATGATATATTATTAACACATGGCGTTTGCTACAGATATTACATGGCGCAGACGCTTGTTATGTTACAATATCTTTCATTTTAATATGAAGTAGGAAAGCTGAGATATATAGGATAGAATTACCCACAAACTGGTATTCATTTTTCGTTGAACCCAATTCACGCAAAGATTACTGGTCGGATTTTTATGGGGTTCCGATAAGTGGAAAAAAAGGATGTTCGATGGCATCCTCATGGTGTAAGGACCAGATTAAGCACTGTATCTCTCAGAAGTCAGAGGAAAGACTCGATGGATGGTCTTAAGAAATGTATTTCCTTATGATGCAGTCGTCCTTGATGTTTTATTATGAATTTAAATTTGTCTTCCAGTCGGATCTCCTGTTGAAGTTCTTTAGTTATGTCATCAGGGAAATAATTAAAAACATCTGAGAGCTGAGTTTTAGCAATTTGAATAAGACTGGTTGTTTTGCGCTTTACGCTTCATTGCCGTCGAGGTCATTGGGGACGGGAGAGGAACTGGAAGGAATTCGGCCATGACGTTTTGAAGGAACCATCCTGGAAATCGCCTCGAGGTATTTTGTGAAACCGTGAAAACCAAAATCTGGATGGCTGGGTGGAGATTTGAACCCTTGTCCGCTCATTGAGAAGGCTCGCTTTGGGTACGACAGACAGGCTGGATAATTTATAGAGTGATATATATCGACTTCAGTTAAATATTCTTGGTTGGATGTTGTTAAAATCAATGTCTTGGCTATGTAGACTAATTAACTTACAACTTTTGAACCTGGAATTCACGGTGAATAAGAAGGCAATACATGTGTGTCATTATCAACGTATATTAATGAGAACATAATCTAGACCTGTTCCAATCAAATTAGCACAAGTGTAGATGTTATTTTTCCAAGAATACGGTAAGAAAAATATTGAGACTTGGAAGAAGTATATTAAGCATGATAAGGGGTATGAAGATCTAAACATCATCCGCGGCTGGAATTCTGCGATAGAACGCGTAGAATAAGGTAGTTTTTGTAAATCGGCAAATATATTGAAAATACAAACCAATTGCAGCAAACACACTGGTTAAGTGTCAAACGAGAAGATAACACAAGTAAAAACGTGAAGCTGACACAGGAAGAAGTCAAATTGATTAATCGTTGTTCAGTAGTGATTAGAAAGCCGAAATATGAACAGAAATTCGTAAATGAAGATCATCGGTTCGAGTCCGGCCGCGGGCATGGATGTTTAAGTGCTGTGTCTGTGAATGTTATGTCCGCCTGTGGTGTGTCTAATTAGCTGAAAATAATCATCAGGCTGGCTGTATGGCCTAAGATACCAAAATCCATTAAAAAAAAAAGTTCGTAACCGGGAGTGGGAATTGAATCTGACCACAATCTAATTGTTGTGATACGCAGAACTTAAAAAATATAAGGAAGTAACAAGAACAACCAACAAAAGGAAAAAGTAAAAGAACCTCAGATAAAGCCCCCCCTTTTTTGGGAAACTGTGAATTCAGTTATTGAGGGAAATCGTGAAGGAATTTCAGGTGACTAACGTTATAACCTAACGAACCGAAATATAATATGATGCAGGTAGAGAATCGTTGTTAGGAGGAAAGTAGCTATCAAAGTTTTTTCATCAAATAAATCCTCACAGGAGAAGACACGGAAATGCTCAAGATGAAAAAGGAAGACAGCAGTGCCGAAATTTTAGAGATGCAAGACTGATGAAAAACTGTACCTGCATGAGAAGCGCAAGGAAGTGAAGAAAAAAAAATTGTTGCAGGTGGGGGATCATAAAATGCTGAAACATAATTTTGTGGAAGCTAAAAAGAGAAAAGACGTATTTTAAAGTACCTGGTATTGAGCTTTCAGCTCAGTCAAAACGTGGAACCTCTAATACGTTACGAGTGTCCAATTCTCGCTCTTATTTTTAGCCAATCGAGGTAAAACGGCGAGCTGGCGCAGAGATCGTTGTCAGGTGCTGAGAGAGGAGAATAATTTGACGCGGCGGTAAGCTCCAGGACAACGCCGTGAACTTACAACCAAGTTGTTATTATCAAATATATTGAAAGCTCTAAAACAAGAGCTTGTAGATCGTAGGATTATAGAAATTGAATCACGGAATGCATTGCACTTTAATGTACTAGAGACGAAAGGGGAAGAAAGCGATGTCGTAGAATATAAGGAGAGGATTTGACATTTGAATCATTTAAATTTAATCAAGGTAGTATAAATATATGGTATTCTGCCAGAATTTCTTAGAATCTCTAGGAGAAGAAGGGAATAAAGGATAAGTCAAACTAATACCGAAATATCAAGAAACAGTAGAGATTCATGCAGATTATTACAAACGCATTAACTTCAGAAAAACGTCCACGTGGCGAAATATGAAAACTTTAGCGCAGTACGTTAGAGAATAACATGAAGAAGAAAGCATTGGATTCAGAAACAGCTCTTTAAAACTATGTATATCCGGAGCTCAGATTTGTAGGAAACTAAGCCTGTTAGAAGCGAAAGCCAGAAAGATGTAAACTGAAGCATTAGAAGATTGATAGTAGAGTGGGATTTCTGAAGTGAAGCATATGGCTGATATACGAATGAAGAAAGACATTTGTGAAAGGGTCTTTCAGCAGTAAAAATTGATGATTAGGCTTATATTAAAAGGTGTGGCATTTTTAATTTGTTAGATGATGGCATCATCAAGGAACTTTAGAAATTACGGATACTGAGAACGCCAGTTCGAATCCCCGTCCGGCCATCAAGGATTCGGTTTTCAATTATTTCCCCAAATTACTCCAAGCGAATGCCGGGATGGTTCCTTCAAAAAGCCATGGTCGAATTAATTCCCATTCCTTGCCACCAGTGCTTTACCGCCTTTAATGTCAGAAAGCAGCAAAATACAAATTTTCCTATCTGTTCCATTATCACACAATTGAATTAATGGTTTCACAAAATTCTGTCGCAGATTAACATTTAGATGTCTTCAGAAAACCACAAATGTGAGGTCTTCTTACAATGTCCATAACGAAATGTTAATTGTTGCAACCAAAAACAAATCGAATGAGAACGTAAAATTTGCGATTTCAACGAATAAATGTCAGTCAGGACAAGAATTGTTTAAATAAATGAAATTAAGGTGAGTTTGATACTAATAGTTTGCTTCCGTACTGCGTTGGCAGACTTACCAAAGAAATTACTACGATAAACAATGTCAAATAATTTGAGCTGTATTTTTGAGAGTTATATTTTAAACCAGTTTTACAGTAACAGCAACCTGCTTGATGAAGGCATACGCTGCTGACATTTGCAATAATTTGGTAGCTCGTATCTGCATAATTAATTTGTAGATGAAGGGGAAAGTTAAATTAATGGATGTTGCGTGCTGAGCGTAAGGCGTGCCTTCGTGTTTTAATTTCTGGAATGTGTCGTATATTTGAAAGAGTTTCTCCCACTCTGTACAGTTCAGGTGAAAAATTTGCCCTTGGTATACTCACGCCCGTCCAGTTAGCATCATTACATGTAGCGAATTAAAGTTTCTATGTCTCAGGCCAATGGCGTATATAAATCTTATCGTATTTATTGCTTTACTTGAAACATTATCTTTTTGGAAACAAACTAAAAATAGATAATTTTTTCTACACGTGATGTATAGGAACAAAATTTCAAATACCCAACAAAAAAACTATTTTTGAGATATTTATCTTTTACCATTATTTGGTATCTATTTTATCACGGAATTATTCTGAACAGAAAACAACTTGTTCTTGACGTAACTGATTATTTTTACCGAGAGTGGTGGATGAGTGGTTAACGCTCTGGCCTCCCATTCGTGAGGACCGTGGTTCGAATCCCCGTCCAGGCATCCAGATTTGGGTTTTCCATGATTTCTCCAAATCAGTCCAGGCGAATGCCGGGATGCTTCCTTCAAAAGACAATGGCCAAATTCCTTCCTGTTCCTTGTCTCCAGTCCCGTCCCGCCTCTAATAATCTCGATTTCAACGAGGCTTATAGCCATTAACAAAAAAAAAAAGGACTTTTGTCCTCCGAGAAATAGCAACTTACAACACTACACAGATTTGCATTGCGAGGCTCCTGAGTAGACATTAAGTCACACGCAGTCTTATCAGAATGTGTTTCTGTCGCGTGTTGGCTCATTGTTATTTAGAATGTTCCATTAATGAAGTATTTTGAGTGTAAATTACGGGCTACTTTGATCATGATTTGTGATGTAACTGGAATATGAGTTTCAAAAGACATAATATCACTTTTCACAAAGCAAAACTCAGAAGTCATAAGGATTTAAAAAATATCGCCGAAAGATGAAGTAGGAAGCGGCTTCGAATCATTCGATCAAATTGACACGCCGAGGCCCGAGAGTATTTTATACAAAACACATCTACTTTCCAACTTATTAATCTTTTAACATGGATTTTGCTCTTTTCCATTTTTACCAAGCTAATATATCAGCTAGCATTATAAACTACAATCTGCTTTAAGCTTCGATCTTATTTAATACATTGGATTTACTATGTTACGTATGATAGCTACAAGTTTACTTGATTTTCTTAAAACTATCCTATAAAAAGAGTCGTTATGTGTTTTTCAACATATGTTCGTACAAAAATGGAAGTTTTTATTAAAAAAAAGAATGCAGTGTAAAAAAAAAAATTCTTTCTTGTTTTCCATAGACCCGTCATTCTCGTGTTGTGACATATGTCTTACTACTACTATATCAAGAGTGTGGATAGTAATTATGTTATAACAGCTACCTAATAATCATTATCTTCTGTGATAAGAAATCCATCATTCTGAACTTTGATGTTATTTGAGCTTCACACAGGAAATATTGACTTCAAAGTAACAAATGCAGAAAACTGAATTAAGACTTACCATTGCGTAAACGTCTTCGACGATTTTCTTGTTTTGCTGTAACCGAAATTGCAATTAGATGGTTCTATACACCTACCCATCCAAAGTTTGTGGCTACGAAGGCTTAGAAGAAAGTGAAAATTACGGCAATTACAACATTCAAGAAGTGTAAAATGTGTATGCGGTTTGCAGTCACATATTTTGCTGAGCTATTAGTATTGTTACTCTATGTCTTTTCACATGGGTAATTTTTATGGATGCAATGACATGAATGTAGCGATTCGTAGATGATATTCCATCTTGCTTTTTTTAAATTTGGATTTTACGCCTCATCGACGTCGAGGTAATTAGAGCCGGAAAGGACTGGCGATAAGGGACTGGAAGGAATTCGGCCACGGCCTTTAGAAGAAACCATTCTGGCATTGGCTTGTAGTGTTTTCAGAAAACCACGGAAAACCGAAATCTGGATGGAAGGACGGGGATTCGAATAAGCGTCCTTCCGAATGCCACGCATGAGCCCTCAAGTAGAAGAATTAATAATCAAAACATTTGCAAGAAATGTAATACAAACTTAAATTACCTATCCCATATACAAAACGTAATAAACAGCAACACAGTATGTAATTGCACGTAAATGGTTGGCTGGAAAGCTACGTTGGGATACGTAGGGGGGGGGGGGGGGGTCCAAACCAGGTCACGTAGCTTTTCTTTCATATTATTTGTCACAGTTAAAATGAAGTACAGAACACACAAACAGCACGTAAATATTTATTTACGATAGTCTGACAAGCGAAAACAGTACAAAATGTGTTCTAGTATAAATAGGGAAAAAAGTTACGTGTTACGCGGGTGGGGGGTGGGGGGGGGGTTAGAGATAAAAGCCACGTCAGGCCACGTGGGGGGAGGGAGGGTTCACGGGAGGCCAAAATGGAGTGACGTGGTTTATGGACAATCCCTATGAGCACTATGTCTTAAGGACAAGTTCTATAATTTTCTATTGGAAAATAATAAACGCGTTCACAAAGAGTTTTGCTACTGGTGATTAAATGTTCTTTCATGAAATCAAGTACCTTGCCTAAATCTTTCATAATTTCATCCTGTATTTGTTCTTTTTCTTATTCTCATAAGCGATAGCATACAGGACATATAGTATCTGAGAGAGATTTCAATATCAAGTAAGTTCACTCACTTGCATATAATGTCTGTTTGTGACAGCTTTATCTTATTACAATGAGTCGAGCGCAAATGCTCAACAGCTGTAATTTAACATTACTCTACACTTTGCTAGACTGGGGTGTATGCGCTACCGCCTCAAGACCCTTTTTACCAAATCTGCTAATTCGTAATCATATCAGACGGCATTTCTCAGTTACGTATGTCTAGAAAACGTATATAGTATTGATAAGATAATTAACAATTGTACTATTTTTTTTGTCTACTGAGAAGGTCTTTTCATGGAAACAATAACAATGATAATAGTTTTATACCTACCGAATTCTTCTCAATTTATCGTTTAAAAATGTTTTCATTTACGTTATTTGAAATCGTTTTGCATCAATACAAATTTATTTTAATTTTCTACTAGCTCTATTCTGTTCAAAAAGTCAATCAAATTTCTCTTTCTTGTACTCGGGTTAAGTATTTTTTTCATTTCTATCTTTCAGTTTAGTTTAAAGACTGATATTTGTAGTTAATTTAAAAGAATTCTTATTGAAATTTAGTACTGAACTTGTAAATGCTGTTCTCATTTATTTTTTTGGTAACAAAAGTGTAAAAGAAACTGACGAAACATTCAAGTCCCAAGTTGTTATGACGCCTATAACTATTCATTTCACTGAGCGATTCGTTTTGTTTCTCAACGTTTATTTCATTCACCGAGAAAAAATATATATCTGACATTTAATGATAAATATTATGAATAAATTGATATGAAGATAAGGGATACAACGATGATGTTCCGACTTTTTCGTATGTGCGTTAACTTATAAAGAAATCATTTTTTTATGTATACAAACACATTCTTTTTGGTATCCGAAATTCTTAACCAAAAGATTATTAAAATGTGTAAGAGGAAATATTCTGGAACCAGACTGTCAATGGATGAAGCAATACTGTGGCTAAAATAGATTTAGTATGAACTCAGCCCACGTGTTTCGATAAGGACTGATCTTTTTAATTTTTTACTCCGATGATGCTGACATACGCACATAGGGTTTAAAAACACAATGACGTTACACTTCATACATAAACGTAAATCATAATACTCACAAGTGGCTATGTTTGGACTTGCTGGTTATGTGATAACAGCAGAAGAGTAATATTGTACAATATGCCATTCAACCCGCCTATACCGTTTGTTACTATATCAGGCTATAGTCTGACCTGAATAATAATTAAATTTGACCACTCTTAAAATTCAAAGTTGCTTCGTGTAGTACGGATGATCCTAGATGAAAAAGTTGAAGAAGTCTTATAGTTTTATGTACTGAATATATTTAAGAATAGAATAAAAATGGAAGACAAATAGCCAGAAAGCGCTAAATATTTAGGAACAACAGTTCTGAAAGACACTAAATAGAATTAGCATACAGCCACTGACAGGTAAAGAGAATATTTGAATTTGTCTTGAAGGTGATTGCACCCTTCTTATCTGAGTGCCGCTCACTACTGTCAGATATGCTGCGAATGGTAGGTCTGAATGAAAGATGAAGTTAAAAGTTCGAAGTATTTATAGAAAATATGATCAACCACATATACGATACAGTTAAAATTAATAAAAAAATTATATTTTAGCCTAAATTGCGTAAAAACAATCATCCACCATCGGAAAGGAAGGGTCTGAACATAAAAACTTGCATGTTATCACAGTTACCTTGTAGCATCACGCTAATCGTGTACATATACCTGATTACTTCAAAAGTCGTGTCAATTTTTGAGCTTTCCCCTTATGAACGTTACCTGGAATGTGTCGTGCGGGTTGGTATCGCGCAGGCGTCTTCCCACGATGGGAGCTGAACCAGTATTAGCCAAGATGAATGCTCGACAGCCCACCATCCAGCACGAATATATCACCTGCAGCGTACATACGTGCAATTAGGCGGACTTCTAAATAACTGGGTCTGTGTGGACCTTCTCACAAACAAGCGAATTTCCTAGGCTCAAAATCTTAATGTATTGGTAGGGCGCTGAGGCGTTCCGTATCTTTTTGGGCGGAGCAGTGCTTTCGTAGATCGTAGGACGCGATAAGGGAAGTACACTACACGTAGACCGAACTCAAGTTTCACTGTGCCATCAATAACGGAAAAGTTTCTAATTTTAGGTTTTGTAATAAACTGTTTTCAATTCTCTCTTTATTGCTGTGCCCAAACGACATTCTATTGATGTTACAGTTGATTCTTTAACACAAGATGAGCAAAATCCATCAAGTTGCTCCATCTAGAGATCTGCTAAAAATGACTTTCGTAAAAACCAGCTTTCTAAAAACCTCGCAGAAAACCCAAAGAAATTTTGGTCGTTCGTAAGAAAAGTTGTAGTGCCAATAGTAATTCGCGACGAATATGAGGTTGATGAAAACCACAACAAAGTTACCGTACTTAGCACCGAATTCAAACAATCAACCGCTAATAAAAATATCGATAATATACCCATTTTTCCACGTCGTGTGGAGTAAGAGACTGATTTAGTTAATAATAGATACTGCAGGTATTGTAAAGCAAGCACTGGGTCGGGATGGAATACCAGTAACAGTTTTTTCAGAGCAAGCGACTGAAATCGGACCATTTTTCTGATATAAACTGTAAATCCATAGAAGAGAAAAAAGTACTTTCCGGATGGAAAATCACGCAAGGTAACTTCAATTATCAAGAAAGGAGATGGAAGAGATCTTACGAACTACCGACCCATATCTATAACATCTCTTTGATGTACAGTTATTGACCATATTATTTGCTATTTATGAATTTTCTAGATGAAAACCAACTGCTTACACGGAATCAACAAGGATTTCGGAAAAAAACTGATCGTATAAAATACAACTAACCCTATTTATGCAGGTCGTAATGAATGTTACTGATTTCGGTTCACAAGTTGATACTTTTTTTTGTGTTTTTAGCAAGCCTTTGATTCTGTGCCACATAACCGCCTTGCACCGAACATTCGAGCATACGATGTATCGATGCAGATTTGTGAATGGTCGGTCACGCTATGTCGTTCTGAGGGAGAAATCTCTTCAAATCTAGATGTTAAATCGGGCGTCCTTTAAGGAAGTGTAATAGGGCCACTTCATTTCTTAATTTTTATCAATGATATCGAAGACAACGTTAACAGCAGTTTGATATTGTTCAATGAAGATGCAGTCATCTAGAGAGAAGTGAAGAGTTCTGACGATTGTTAAGAAATTCAGAACGATCTGGATGTTATTTCGGCTTGGTGCTATGAATGGCAACTTATACTAAATTATAAAAAGGGAAAAGCGATGTGCCTAACTAATAAAAATAATCAATTTGTTCTAATACACAAAGTAAACAGTTATGGATTTGTTTGATTCACTGAAGTATTTGGGTGCAAGGGTACGAAGAAACATGAACTGTGACCTGCTTATAACTTTGGTCTACATATATACTCTGCAATTCACAAAATTGTGGGTGGCAGAGGGTGCTCAGCACCAAAACTAATCTCTTTGCTGTGCATTCCAAACACGAACGGTACGAGGGAATAAATAATTCATATAATAATCAGTGCGGCACCTTATTTCTCTAATCTTATCTTTCCTGTCATTCTGACTCAAATAGGTTGGTGGACGAAGTATTTCACCACACTCGTAAGTGAAAGTGGGAGTACACATGTTTACCAACAAGTTTAAACGAAACGTGCGTCGTCTTTCTACCAGAGACACCCAGCCCAGTCTACTAATCAGTTCTGTAACGCTTTCAAAAGGACTGTAGCAAGCGGTCGCGAATCGAGCGGCTCTTCTCTGTACTTTCTCTATACTGTCAATCAACCCCTTACGAAACGGATCCCAAATGGCACAACAGTAGTCCAAATGTGGACTCAAGAGATTTGTACGCTATCTCCTTTGTTTGTTAATCACAATTTTTCAACATTCGACCTAGGAATTGCAGCCTAGAATTAGCTCTACCTACTAACGAATTAATGTGTAAGTCCCATTTCATGTTCCTTTGTACCGATACTCCAAAATATTTCACAAAATCGACAATATCAATAACTGAACTGTTTACCTCGTATTTCTGAACAATCGGATTCTTTTTGTTAGTTATGCTCATTGTCTTACACTTTTTACAATTTAGTGTAAGTTTAGTCGTAGTTAGGGGTAATTCTATTCTGTGCTTCATAGGTAAGTTTTTAAGAAATTGTAACGTAAAAACAAATCAAATAGCTTAAAAAACTCTCGTAAATCCACATTTGAACTATTCTTGCGCAGTTTGAGAACCGTTTTGCCACGTATTGATTGACAGTATAGAGAAAGTACAGAGAACAGCAGCTATATTTGTGACTACTTGCAATAGTCTTTAGCGTCACAGAATTGATACGTAGATTGGGCTGGTATTATCTTGCAGACAGAGGACGTAGGTTTTGTTTGAAGTTATTGGTTAAAAGTGTAAAATCCCACCTTTATTTGCAGTGCGATGAAAAATTTCGCTCACCAACCTACTGGGGTTACAATGACAGGAGAGATAAGATTAGAGAAATAAGGTAGCGTACAGATGCTTATATCAATACTTTCTTCCCTCTTGCTATTCAGGATTGGAAAGCACAGAATAGAAAATAGTTTGGCGTAGGAAAATCTCTGCCACCTTTAATTTTGTGAATGGCAGAGAATAAACGTTATTGTAGGTTTAGTATATTTATTGCATGAAACCATCTTTACAAGGCAAAACTAAAGTATACTAGCATAGATATAAAAGAAATACTAAGTCATCAGTAAAGTATTTTAGTGGCGCTTTGCGTTGTAGAGACTATGAACAGTATGACATTGTTTCAAATTCTGATGAAACCGACGAATACTAACATGGAATCGCTTCGGGAAATATAGCAACCGAAATGTGTTTCTTACGACACTACCTAAATTTTAGCACCGATGTCTTATAGAGGCCTGCCTTCTCAAATCCTACCCTATCGGTCTGAAAGATCTATTGCGCAGAACAACGCTGAATATTAATAATTAATCATGAAGGAGTAGTAAATTTTATGTGATTTGGAGATAACTATGTATGAATCCCAGACTTCGCTGCTTTATCAGAAATGTGTTTTTTTTTTTTTTTTTTTTTTTTTAAAAAGAGACTAATAAATATACAAAATCAATTTAAATCGCCATAAAATTTTGAGTTATCACTTGAATTAATGATATCACTTTTGTGTCATGGGCTTCCGAAAATTGACTGGTGCCTCTTGGATGCAAATTTGTAATACTGACCGTCTGCTGCTATTGTTGTTAAACTGCTTTAGTTCAAACTACGATGAGTACTAAACAGATGAAATGAAGGGCAGAGACTAAAAAATTAAAAAAGACAGAATAATAGTTTGGACAGAATAATAGTTTGGACAGAAAATAAACAAATACGATTAGCTCATCAATTTCTCACAACAGTTGCTCCTTAGAGAAAGTAGTTCTGTCATTCCAGGCAAACGATAAAGTAGGTCAGATTAAGTCTAATATATAATGTAGAAGAGAGTTCCCTAATAACATTAGTGGAGGCGGACCTGAATCGGCTTTCTTCATTTCTGTGTACTCTAACCTAACTACGTAATAGATTTAAAGGACTTCATAGCGAATGGACGAAGATTTCACTCTGAGAAACACTGTAACAAAATTTTAGATGCAGTAGCACAGAAGGCTAAATGTGAATTAAGATTCATTTTGAACAATTTCAGTCACCTGTGTTTTAAAGTACCACACCGAATTTCACGAAACGATAAATAAGCAATGTAGTTTCATGGATGCGACTTCACTTCTGTTTGTGTAACTTATTCTCAATTAAATTATTACTTACACCATGGGTCGGAAAGTAATTTTTACTGGAGTTCGGAATGTCTCAACTATTTCAATGGAAGTTCAAAAAAATTGAATATATTTTATGTTTAATCAAAACCAGAATACAAAGTAAAACTTAAACAGTATTTTTAATTTGCAGTCAGGGAAACATCTTGCAGATCGAATGTCTCAGTTGAGGCGAAAGATTTGAATGTAGGATTATTTGTGTAGCTGCATCATTCCAAACTGCCACTTGAGGAACTTCACAACGAGTTTTTAAAAACTAGGACAGTTTATTTACCATTGCAAAGTGTTAAAATTTTGCTCAAAAGTCCTTCCGAAGACCTGACACAAAACGTAAAAAATATTTGCGGTATCTAGTTCTGGATGCTAATTATATTTTCAAGAACTTTCGGAAAATGGAAAACTCCTCTTTAATAAGAGTTTTTAAATATTTGAATATTTTAAATATTTGTGGTTTCAGGAAAACCGTAGCTAGCATATTTTACTCGTTTTCTAGAAACTCCAGCTACTTCCTTCCTTCTTCGATATCCAAGCTTTCCAAGGATGTATTCAATTCGTCTTTTATTTGCCATAAACGTTTGATCACTTCGCCCTTACTCAGATAGTGAACATCACTTTGTAGTAAATCGGAATACGCCGAATTTCATTCCTACAGAAATGCTTTGATCTCTCTGTGCTGAATGCAACAATAGGCACCATAAAACGGATCAACATATCCAAGCCATCTATTACGTTCGTGACCATTTTACTGAGTTTGCCACATGGAGATCACTGGTAAATTATGCAGTGATAAGTTAGTATAAAAGCCAAGCTTGGTATTCAACCCAAAGATTAGTTAAACCCTCCCGAACGAGGTATACTTAGCTTGGTATTGGAGAAAGAGTGGCCATTTACATTCCTCCTTACCTAACGGGACCTAAAGTTTTACGTGGAATACGTCTATGGAAGCTTTCTGGTGTACTTCACACTACACAGCAAGCTGTCCCAGAGGTAAAGGTCGGGTTAAGGGCCTATGAAAATCTCCTACGTGACGGGGATTCAAACCGGTACCTTTCGATGTTTAGGCAGCCACCAGGCCGCTCGATAAGATAGTATAAAAGCATTTTTATTTGTTATTATATTTACCAAACCATTTCTTGGACGATGTACTTTCCGATGAAATGGACACCGTTTTATCATAACTGATGGTTGATTGTGTCATGAATTTATCAAAAGACTTGAAGAAGTATTCTTCACGCGTCTTGCCTTTAAATGACAAAATATCTAGAAACTAAAGTAATTTCTAGAAACTAATGTAATTACTTTGAACGCCAAAGAATCCAACAATGATTGATATTTGATCATTATCAACAACGTCGCAAAATTCGTATGTCATTGCAAGATTCCCACCCCTGATAAAGTTTCAGTAAGCTGCTTTTGTTGTTAGCAGTTAAAATATCCTCTATTCTTCTATAATTTCCTGCCGACAAAGAAATTACCGAAACAATCACCGGCAACAATGTCCTTCTTTTCTTGAAAAAGTTCTGCGGCCATTTGTAACACACATTCTTCTATGATAGCAGAATCTGAAAATTGATTTTGGTGTTCATTAACCGTCCACCACACACCCAACGATACATCGGCTGAATTTTCTTGCTTGCTCATTCAACGAATATAGTAGTTGCAAATCTGGTTGTAGGCCATTTTCCGCAGTTGTTGGTTAATAGACTATAAATCAAAATTCCGTCTGGAAACAACTGTTGATGTTAATGTTACTTTATTCCCATACGCGTTTCGCCCTTATGGTGTGGGGCTGTGAATTTGTTTTACATGTATATAATAATTTACAATTCTTTTGTCAAATGTAATGAAACACATGTAAAACAAATTCACAGCCACTGACGATGCTCCACACCATAAGGGCGAAACGCGTATGGGAATAAAGTAACATTAACATCAACAGTTGTTTCCAGACGGAATGTTGATTAGTATAGTCGAGCTGCTTTTGCAAGACATTAGGCACGACAGAAGTTTACGCGCAACATTGCAATTGTTTCATATTGTCGCTTTAATTTGCCACTTTTAACAGTGGCGTAGCTAGGTTAACAAGGGCCCCGATGCAAAAAATTTATTTTGGGCCCTCAGGCCCGATGGGCGACCTTTTTTTTTGCTTTGTGTTGCTGGTAAGGGCCCCCTGAGTTGGCTTAGGGGCCCCCTAAGCAGTAGTTGGAGGCCCCCTGAGCAGTGGTTGGGGGCCCCGTGAGCAGTGAGAAGGGCTTCCTGTGTCTCAGGGGCCCCCTTAGACTACTGTAAAGCTAAAAAAAAAAGATCGCCAGTTTGCCATGAAGGCTCGTGGGCCTCAGAACTGCGCTTGGGGACCCCCAGAGGTGCGCTTTGGGCCCCCCAGAGGTATGCTTGGGGGTCCCATGAGCGTAGGGGCCCCGGTGCACTGCACCGCCTAGACCCATAGTAGCTACGCCCCTGACTTTTAATAATAGCAACCGTTTTGTTACTTATGAAACCAATTGGAACTGCTCCTGTTCATTCAGTAGGAAACTTGTTCCACATTTCACGGACACACGGTCTCGCGGCCTCACAGGCTCGTTGCCCACCCCTGACTTAGACGTTGAAGTGACGTAACTGTTCTATCTATCTATATAAAGTTGAATGTATGTATGTTTGTTTGTTTGTTTGTTTGTTGGTTTGTTTGTTCCTCTTACAAATCCACAGTTTTCATCCGATCTCGATGACTCTTTGCACACTTATCCTTTGAAACAAGGAGAAAAATACTGTCTACATTTGGTCGAAAAATTATCTGTACAAATAAATGTTGTCTTATAATTTCGAAATATGACTGAACGGCGAGAGACAGACGCGTTGGATATGGAGGTCTCTCTACTGTTTTTGCGTGTAGTGGTCAGGTAGCTCAGTGGTTAAAGCGCTTGATTACTAATGTTTTCGTCGTGGTCTGCGGTTCAAATCTCCGTGGAGGCTAGGATTTTTAAAAATTGTTTTTGATCGTAAGAGTCACGCCTGGCCCGTCGGTTATTCGGATTTAATGTTAAACTGTAGATATCACAAAGTTAGGGGTGCAATCTGAGGCAAATCGTAGGTAGCCTTGCAATGATGTAGGTGTACACTTTTTTACGTTATATTGATCCCTCAGGGGTGATTCGTAGTCAGTGTGTGTGTGATCTGCAGTAGTAATACTATAAATGTGGAAGTAAGTCTCTGTCTTATGTTACGTTTTCACAATTAAATGCCTATACCGATATTGACGGAATTTGACAAGCAAATATGTAGGGAGGGCACAGGACATTTTTTTTTTTTTGGGTATGATTAACAGTTGTAGTCACGAAATTTTGAGAACTTATGGAATAGTGACGGAGAGACGGATGTGGGTGTTAGTCTGTAATGTTACGTCGCTTGCTCAAGCTATGCTTCTCGCGCATTATGTTAGTGAATAATTTGTTAATAAATTTCGTTTAGAGAAAAAAACCTATTATTTAGTATAGACGTCGATTTTCTCTGTCCTGTTACTTAGTGTCTGCTTAAATGTTTCTTTGACATGCCTTGCGGGCGTAAACTGGCCTAAGTTGTAGCTCTAGCAGAGCACGAGCAGCTTAAGTTATTAGAACCTAATAATCGGATGCTCATGCTGAAGAAAGAAGAAAAGTCCAAGCTGAAATAAAGCTGCCCTTAGTTAACACGCCCCCCCCCCCACATTCCCTCACATTCGTTTTGTTTTTAAATATGTTGGAAATTGATTCTCTTCAAGAGACGGTTTCGATGGTAGAATGATATAGTGATGGGTTTCCGGTCATATTATGCCGACTCGGTGTTGTTCGGGACCAATCCTTCGCTACCAACAACTTTTTATAATTAATTCTGACAAAGAATTTCTTAATCCACTCGTACGAAGTCGCGGGTATCAGCTAGTTTTAGATATAGTTTCAGGACTTCAAAACAAATGAAAGCTTGTACATTTTTTATGTTTTGTGGATATAAATGATCATTAAACACGAACTATGTTAAGCTATGGAAGTGAGTATAACCATATGGTTGTAATTAATAGCAGTTTTTGTTAGTTGTAGGAAAGCTTAGCGTTTACCTACATGAAAATGCAAATATCACCTAAAATCCTTATTTTTGGTATTATAGGGACAGAATTTCGACTCTCCAATCGTTGACACCCCATTTTCATAACTATCAAGACTCATCCTATCTAACGGAATTAAAAGCGTTAGGAATTTTTCTCGTACACTACGCGAGAAAAACACTGTATACTGAACACTAATAATTACTGCAAATCTCTAATAAAAACGTAGGGCATCATTTAATAATTTTGGTTTTAGCCTCGCCTGAGTCCTCTCACTCGAGCTGAAATCAAAGGAATCCACTTATCCGTTTTTGAATCTTACGTAATTTAATTCGTGTATGAAGAGAAATTTCTCAGAACAGTTTCCACTGCTTGGTTCCTAGATGATTTAATGGCTCGTTATGGTATGTAATTAGAGTTATAATTGGAAATAAAATGTACTAAGAAATATTGCGGCATTGCATGGAGTCAGTTAAGGAAAACTGTATGTGATTTTGTCGTAGTTCTTGCTTCTAATGATCCCAATGATGACAGTTCCTAATATCAACGACTGACAAAATAAATGAAAATAAATGATCGATCTTGGAAATCATCAAACGTGACTGAACCGAAAGGTTTAGATATTATGTTTTCTAACAATGACTAGAATATTTCCATGTCAAACATACTGCGAAGTTTTCACTACGTAGTAATTCTTCTACGCAAAGAAAATTATAAAGGTGCGTTCCTTGTTGGATTGCAATTACTCCTTATTTTGTTTAAAAATAATGTTTCACTGCGAAATAAATCTTAATAATAACGTAAAATAGATCATCAAGAAATACGAAAACATTTAAGAATAAGGGATGTTGGATCTTTTATTGACTGGAAATTTATTTAATTTAACTTCCAGATTACATCCAAAGGCTCAAATAAGTAAGTTTCATTAAATTAAAATTTCGTAGGATTAAAGTAAAAATACCAGTTTCGATAAAAACCTCGTGGGTGTCAAGTGTAGTCCACACTAATTCTATAAATGTGAAAGTAACGCAGTCTCTAAACCGATCGCGATCAATACTATGAATCATTAGGGAGGAAATATAATACCTTTTTCGGCATATTTTGTCACGAAATTTTGAAAACTAACCGAACGATGACAGACAGACGGATAGCGTGTTGTATCGGTGATTCAGCCTTTGTTTCCCTCGCAGTCATATTGTGTATGACCTGCTAATAAATTTCATGTACACACGACTTATTACACTCCGAGCCAGGTGGAGAGCAATATCGTTCTTCACCCTGGCAGTCCAGACTTTTCCATAGTCACTCCAGGCAACGATTCTTTTAAATGGCCGTTACTGAGCTCCTTCCCGTTCCCTCCCCTTGGGTTAGGCGCGCTGAACCGCAGCCGGCTTCCTAGTCTTCACCTGGGAGGAATGAAAGCCGAAAAAAATACCTACATAACTTACAGCATCATTTAGGGTAGGAAAAAAAATCTATTTTAGTCACATTTCATCCAACACAATATTTCTAATTACCTTCCATCTCCATCATGTGGGTATATTAATGTGACGATTCACCGGAAATGAAGATATATTTGCTGTACAAATCAAAGACCATGTCATTTATAATAGACCGAGCCTGGTGGGTGAGTGGTAACGCTTTGGCCTCGCATTCGGGAGGACGCGGGTTCAAATCCCCGTCCGGGCATTCAAATTTGAGTTTCCATCGTTTGCTCAAATCACTCCTTACCATGGCAGGATTCTTTACCGTTCCTTGTCTATAGTCCCTTCCCGCCTCTCAAGGTCTTGACAAGGTGTAAAGCCATAAGCAAAAAAAAAAAATATTGTTTCAGTGTAATCAAGTAATATGAGAGATGTTAGATGAATTATTTCATAACACAATTTCAGAGGCACTATATATCCTTTAATTGAGTATGAAATAGTAACCGATCGACAGGGAGCTATATGTTTTAACTTACAAAACTAGAAAAACGTGTGAAATTTGGTATCATTGCAAATTTTAAGTGTAGAAGGAACAGTCTTTCTCAAAAAAGAAAGTAGTAAGACTTGGGGATAAGTATTCTAAGAGTAGATCTTATTTTAATAAGGCTGTTTAACATGTGATTGCGTTTCAGTGTATACGGCTAGGGTAGGGTTATACGTCTTATTCCGCTCTCGCTTAACCACAGACCGTTTACCTTATCGCGCGCTCTCGTTTCAAATGGCGTCGAGATAAGTGACGGAGTAATTGCGTGAATCAGTTTGTTCGCTGACAGTTACAATCAGTCTTAATAAACAGCTGGTAACCACCGCAATGTGTTAAACAGTATATATGTTAGATGCTCGTAACCACGCTGCATTTGAATGATAAAACCCAATCACACTGCTTTCGGTTACGACATTTCGTGAGCAAAAATCTGTTAATTATATCAACTAAAAAATTGCTATTTTAGTCACATTTCATCTAATCATTTACTATTGCCTAGTAGTTATGACGCTTACTTCTTACTGAAATTAAATTGATTCAATAAAATGCGCACAAGAACTGGAGATTCCTACAAATTAATAAAAGATTTAAAATATATTCACTAAAAAAAGGTTTAATCTGAAAATCTACAGCATTTCTAAATCGTTTACTCTGCAGCCTTTACGTAGTTTGTTGATAAATTATGAAAATTTGAAGCATGGAGTAGATGGGAGATGTAAAGGCGTTTTGTACGTAAGAACCTGTTGAGAATGTAAAATTTTTAACGTAATGCGTCTAATATGTTTCGAATTACGTTTGACAAATCACTCCAGGTGAATGCCGGGATGTTTCCTTCAGAAGTCCATGGCCGAATACCTTCCCGTTTCTTGTCCTCAGTCTTTTCCCGTCTCTAATGACATCGACGTTGACGAGGGGCAATGCCATATTCAAAAAAGAGAGAAACAAACCGAATTACGTTTTGTGAGATATAGTTAAGCTCTCCATCGTGATATTCGGTTAAATTCATTATCAGGTAGTCGTTTATTTCATTAAGAAAGAAACTTTAATTCAGGACCAGTTTTGTTAGAATTGTTACTTAGTGCCACCAGAATCAGCTGACTAATTCGAAATAAGTTAGACACATACGTAATTAGTCCATACCTTTGGGAGAAAACAGTAGACAATACTAAATGAAATTATAAATGGTTTGTGGAAACTAACAAATTGCAACTACCTGATACAAAGATTTCTCTGACATCACTAAAATTTTTTTGATGGATTGAAAGTTTCATATATCTGAAATGTGCAATTTCTTCAGTGAAGTTTTCAGAACGACAAAAAATTCACAACACGTTCGACTTGCATTTTTACACGTTTAATACAAGTCAGCGATACTGGAAAACGGCGAGAGTCATGGAGAACAATAAAAACTAAGAGAATTCCATGACAGTTTTCTTCTGTCTCGGATCAAACTAAACTGTCAGGAAAAATATTAACGTAGTGGAATGAATGTGGCTTAAAATAAATTACAAAAAATTTAAAATTTGTCAGTACCGAAATAAGTGTTGTAAAAGTTAACCTTTCACGCAAAAAATAGCAGACTATCAACAAACATGGTCCTTTGCTTTATATAAAGTTATCGCAGACAGCGGAAGTGTTAATGAATTTACTTGACCCGTCGGATTGCATTCACACAAGTGAACAGATATTCTTCTGTGCAAATGAGTCGTCCTAATATTGTATACAGCTTTTCTCTTACTTGACATTATGTTGAAACTATATTACGAGAGTGAAAAATATAGTTGCCATCAGCATTGCGTTGAAAATATCTTGTATGACAAACCACTTAGCTGTTAAATATAGAATTTAAACGAAAATTAAGTATTCAAAATGGTTATTTCTTTTAGTGTAATGCTTGAGTTTTAGTTCAAATACAGACACTGTATCACCAACAGTTTTGCAAATGGTAAAGACTGATTAATCTTAAAAATGATTTTTTTAGCTAATGGTTGAGTTTCTTAGCTAATTATTTTTTAGCTAATATTCGCATAAAAATTTTGTTAAAAATGCAAACCAAATAACGATGTGTTTTGAATATTATGTCAAGTTCAATACTGCACTGAAGAAATTGCACATTTTAGATATATGAAACTCCCAATTCGTTAAAAATTTTGGTGACAGTGTTAGCGAAATCATTATAGTAAGTGTTTGCAATCTGCTAGTTTCCACAAACCAATTATAATTTCTTTTAGAATTTCATTCTTCCCCCCTCCCCCCCCCATATATATATATGGACGAACAATGACAGAGGAAGGAATCGTTGGAAGAGTTGCAGGACTATTGCTAAGACTTTTACAGCGGAAAACCAAAATGTGAAACAGTCTTTGACTTGCCACATGGTTTCTGCGTATAAGCAGTCGGTTACTATTAGCATATAAAACTCATAATGTAGGTTTAAAAACCGTAAAAAAAAACAATTTTTGTGTTACAAGGATATTTAATTTTGATAATGCTGAAAAAAAAACAAACAGAAATATACTATTTCCTTTCACATTGCTTACAATAAAGTCATCTAGTAAGGTATTCCAAATGCTATTTGTATTCAGTTTCTTAAATAGTGGTTTTAACACATTAGCAACATGAAAGAATGGCAAAAATTACTTTAATTTCTCCATTTCAATAATTAAAAACATGAAGTAATATCAATTAGATTATTACTTTCTTTAATTACCGTGCGATTAGAAGAAGAGATGTTAGTAGTAGTTGAAATGAAAGCCAAGAGAGTGTGCTGTTATACACCTTCGTCGAGGCCGAAGTACGAAGGATGCCTACCAGGTTCGCTGCAGTCGCTTCCCTGCATGTTAGCGACACTGTGGCAGCTGCAGTAACTAGCCATTTTTGTGCTCCTACTGAACTACGATCTGATGAATTACGATCCATGATTCAAATTCATAGTTAATGCTTTTGGAATTGCATACCGCTGGTCGAAAATTCGCTTCTAAAAGTAGTAAAAACTTCATTTCATGATGGTACAGTTTTTATCGCTAATTGTAACGTGTGGGGTGCATGAAATTAAAGAAAATGTAGCTCATCTGTTTCTCTTTAATTACTCCGAAAATTGGAATGAACCCTGTTGTGATGGTTTGAATAGGGTCAAGGTATGAAGTCTGGCTTGGCTTATTAAATGTGATTCTATTTCACAATTGGGGATCACTTGCGCAAGTAAAACGACCTTGTTATCGTGCGCTAATATCCCTCCATGTATATGAATGGAAACTCGTTACACAATCGTGCAGACACAAATACTGCGGGTAACGTTTGATAAATTACTCGTGGGGACGAAACTAGAACAGTTTCAGAGGAGTGAACGATTAATCGATTTACCTTCCGATGATAACGTGCATTTGCTACTCGTAAATACACTTATCCCATAAAGTTTAAAGACTTACAATCAAATATTGTACTATTAATTTTAACATATTCTTCTGCGGAAAGGGGGGGGGGGCAGCGGAGGAAGAGCATTAATACAGAGTCTATTTACTTATTGCAGGAGAAAAATGAAAAATAATCATAACTAAACACTCATTTTCTAGTTTTACCATATTTATAATGTTTTGTTTTAAAAAGTGTTAGTCGAAAGGTTTTGTGACTAGTCTGCGTCGTCTTTCAGAATTTGTTAATTAATACCGGAAAACCTTTATAATGGGTACACATTGGAGCGATTATGTTTGTTGTAGAAGTAGAAATTATTAATTGATACCGGAAAACTTTTATAATGGGTTCACATTGGAGCGATTATTATTTTTGTCATAGAACTAGAAATGATTTCACTAAATACTTACTACACACTCTGATTTCAATTACACGCGCTGTTGAATAAATACACTACTCCACATATTTTCTTCAATGTTTCCACAGTGCAGTCGGTAGTAAATTTAAGTTTTCATTTTGCTGAATATAAGTAAGTTTTTCTGAAACTAACTGAATTGTGTATTTAATCTTTGCAGCGTCGAGAAGCTGAGAATTCGTGTTTCCTTTTTTAATGACAAAGTGATTACCAGTTGTAAGTTATCTGGAACATGTGGTACCCTCATCGGCAGTGTAAATCTAGAGTTGGAGCAGCAGTAGCCAGTGAAGGTACAACTACTTTTTGCGAGAGCAGCTTACAGCGAATAAAACCTGTTGCCGCATTCCATAAACGAGAATTCTTTCTCCAAAAGGACTCTGTACTAATTAGGTGTTCACTAGATAAAGATTCAATTTCAGTGCAGGCGCTGACATTTTATATAATATTTCAAGTTATCTTGTAACTACTAACAAATTAATAGGGTCGTAAGACAAATTACTATACGCAGTATCCTCGCGTTCGTGGTTAATATTGAGGGAGTTACATCTTCAAGGTCGTGGAGAGTTTAACTGAGTTGTTTTTCCGTTACATTCTCCAGGCTGAAAGTATCCATAAACGTTACTGTGATTGTGTGGATTTTCAGTGCAGAATATTGTCTGTGTTGTGAATAAGAGATGGAAAGAAGAACGGAGAGTCCTTTGCCGACCCAATAGGGCTTATTCTTCCGAAAGATACCTTGGATTCGCTGAGTATTACGTCACCAAGCTATGGACGAATGAAGTTCTACGGTGCGAAAAGCACTGTAGATAGGTTTGGGATTTAGCCCAAGACTTTGATAGTCAGTCTGATGATTATGTATTGTGCACCCACGTCTAGTAAATGAAATTACCAACATAAGAGTATCCTGGATAGTTGGCTAAGCCGTACGTTATCTGAAATGCTGTTCTGCCTTCAGCCAGGTTAGCAGCTAAAATAGGAGTCGTGTTCTGACGGAGGTAGGCTGGCATTTCCTACGTGGGTCTAAGTGTTATTTTAAATACTGCTATGAGTGTGTATTAATTATTGTGTGTTGTTCTTGTTTGTCCTCCAAGCTTATCCCTATCCGACGGACAAATTGACATCAATTGTGCGGTAGGCCCCCATTCTATGCGCACTGCAGGGGGACGTAACCCAGGTGTTTGATACTCAATCTAGTTAACAGAAATTGTACATTACCACCTCTCCTACACTGCTGTATATGTTAATTTATTCACCACCGAGCTCGGAAAAGTTAACTCTGTAACAATAACTGTCACAATCACTGAGCGATATCGGTCACCTGTTGATCACCTGAACAATATAAAAATAATATTTATGGTGTTAACATTTCTCATCCTAGAAATAGTATTCCAGTATTGTTATGTTCTAAACTGGACGTTCAGAGGCGTAGTCTAGCAAAATTATTTCCATTTTATCCCTTCAGAATTTGTCCTCTCGTGTTTGCGTACCCTACTAAATAGATAATGTGTTTATCTTGTTCTTTATGCCACCTCTTAGAAGCTCAATTTTGCAGATTTTATGTGCCCTTACGGTTCGTTCTTAATACTGTCATAATAGTAGGGGATAAATAAATGGAGAAGAAAGTTGGTCCGTCGTATACTTAACTCATGTCGGAATTTAGCCTTTGAACGGATGAACGTGGAATTGAAGAGTGAGTGCCCTAGCAAAACGGTTGTGCTGCTACGTTCGGTGTAAGGCTTCTGAGTACATAGTTTAGTATATTTAACAAAAAAGCGGATATCCATAGATTTGAAGTTTCCTCTTATTTCTTGTAAACATAAATGCACGGCTCGGAAGTCACATCACAGTACTATAGTCAGACCACGTGACAGTATTCCGTAATTGTTTCTTCCTCACAGCCAAAAGTGAAGCATTATTCATTATCATCGAATGACGGGATTATGATTGCTCCATTTTACACATGAATTTATTTTACAAATTTTTCTTCTCAGAAACTGCTCAATTTTAGTAGTTTTTAGAAACATATGCCACAATTCAGTTTGGGAACACGGCATAACAGTGAGAGATTTTTAATATTTTCTACCTGATCTCTATTTTCAGCAAACTATATTATGCGTTTGTTTCTGACGTTTTTGTTCAAAAATTCTTAAATATGAGGTACACGTATTTTGTTATCTCATCTACTGCAACCATGTGTTCAGGATAAACCATTCACTAGCAACGAATAAAAGTTTTTTATAACATCGAATTTCCAATAATCTCTAGATCACTGTAATTTATATATTCTGTGATATGTTGACATCACAAACTCATACAGTAAAAAAAAAAAAAAATCCCAGCAGATAGTTGAATATTGTAATGGAGAACTTTCACCAATTCGATTTGTCTTAATGGTCTGAATATTTGCACATTTTCCCAATAGACTCCATTCATATACCTACCAAATAGTTACAAACAAAATTTTTTAATTCATTAGGTCAGAGAGCAGAGTTCCAACGTTGCGGTTTAAACACTTTGTCTACTAAAGTGACACTGGTAACTTGCTGATTAAACTGAAATTTTCCACTTCTTCGCCTACTTTATGTTGAAAATTTCTTGCATTTGCTTCGGAGAGCTTTATCAAAAAGTTAAATAAAATTTCTAGGACATATTGCCCGTGTAATAAATCAGTTGAAAAATTAAAAATTAATTGGTAGTCATCTTTGCGAAGCAGGAACAAGAGTGCAAAAATTGGAATAAATTAGAATAGACTCTTTATTGCGACAGTAGGATGCCAAGTGAGACAGTAAAGAAGTTTAACATGTTGGTGATTATTTTGCGAGGTCCTTCGTTGCTATGATAACTGTTTTTTGTTTGTTATTTTTCCGTCTTGTAACTAAAACAAATGCTTTTTATGGGAAACGCGTTTCCTCTTTGTTTAAGATATCTTCAGTGGCAGTTTTATTTCATTAATTAATACGCGCAAGTTCTTAGTTCAACGCCACGGTGGTGGTTAACAACAACGGAAGTTTATACGGTTCGTAGTAGGCGAAAACTCAGGAATGCATCCTACAAAACATTTGAGAGTAGCGGCATTGTGAGACCGGTAGCTGATGTGGAACTACGAACTTGCGCGTATTAATTCATGATATAAAACTGGCACTGAAGATGTCTTAAATAAAGACGAAACGCATTTCCCATAAAAAGCATTTGTTTTAGTTGCAAGACAGAAGAATAACAAGAAATGTTAAAGAAGTTTGTTACAGAAGTAAATTATTATCTAAAAAACTACCTTTGTTTCTAATTGCTTAAGTGATACGTTTATCTAAGTCAGTCTATTGTATTATGTTCAATACAAAATGCCGATATTTTCCAGTATTGCTTACTGCGAATGTCCATTAGAGAAGAATATTTTTTGAAAATGATTTTTTCATTTATGATTTTTTGGATTTGGGGGGGGGGTGAAATTTCCATATTTCTTAACTGAATTCAATTGATTCGATTGTTCAGAAAGATATTTTTAAAGAATTGTGGTAATGGTTTTCTGTTTGGATGTAGCAGCACTGCGGTAGAGCCATTCAGGAGCTGTCCAGACAGCCATATATTACACTGGGGCGTGCAGACATTAAATTAATTACAGTTCAGTTTGCGAAAGTGAATTAAAAGTTAATTATTTTCAGACGCACATTGCCATTTATTGCGTCATAAAGATGTGACAGTTGTATGAAGAGAAGACATTAAATTTTATGTTTCCAAATATATATAGTTACTGCTATTGTTCAAAGATAATTGCTGCGTCTTTGAAGGCCGCTGATGTCTTTAAGTTGGGATTGGCGGAAGTTTATATCTGTATTCCCTCCCACGACATCGGCACTTGATTATAGGTGGCGTGGGCAGCATAGCGTTCTGATAGTGTCACTTGCTCAATATTTGAATGCGAATATATCAGCCTCTTGTGACAGATGTATTCTTCTCTATCCACAAAACAATCTTTGGCGATTGTCCGACAGTAGAAGATGAATTTACTTCCTATTTAGAGAGTAGTGGAGTCGGTTTTTTTGCTTATGGGTTTACGCCTCGTTTACGTTGAGGTCATTAGGACTGGGGATAAGGAAAGGGTAGGAATTCGGCCATGGCCTTTTGAAGGAAGCATTCTGGCATCCTCCTGGAGTGATTTGGGAAAACCATGGAAAAAAAGCAAATCTGGATGCCCGGAGGGGATTCGAACCCCACGCTCGGTCCCATGGTGGAAATGTGAGATAAGACAGATGAATCAGAAACGATTAGCGGATTGAAAATATTGCTGAAAATTAAAAAAAAATTATTTAGGTCTTAGAGGGTACCAATAGCTTATTTAGTCATTAAAAATTATACTAATATAGTTTCGTAGATAGTAAAACCACCTCCCAGTGCAGATAGATATGAGGATTTACGAGGGAGATGGCTCCACTTCATTCATACACTTATTTTTTACTGATTTGTGTCGGATTGTTCTAGGACATCAGTTGCAAAGGAAACTTTATGCACGTTTCTCTAGTTTTTCAAGACATGTTTTTTCGTAACAGAACTCATGAGAAGAAGAGAAAAAGAATCAGTGATGACTAAAAGAACAGGGCTAGGAAATCGGGTCAAGACATTGCTTATTAAATAAAATTCTGTTATTCTCTTCTTTAATGATACACCGGGCATCCAGATTTGGGTTTTCCATGATTTTCCAAAATCGCTCCAGGCGAATGCTGGGATGCTTCCTTCAAAAAGGCCATGGCTGAATTCCTTCCGTTCCTTGCCCCAATCCTATCCGGCCTCTAATGACCTCGCTGTCAACGAGGCGTAAAGCGCAAGCAAAAAAAAAAAAAAAAAACATAAATTAATGATACGTCAGATATATGACGTGGTAAGGAACGTATGGTTGTTGGCCGAAAGTAACCACCAATTTTTCGTGAACAACGTATCAAACAATGTCTTTCGGAAGTGGAGGCCTGAATGCGCCGAAATCCCTTCTTTCACCTCTCATTCGCAACACAAATAACACTCTACACTGAACAGCCACCTCACACCTAAAAACAAGGCAAGGCAACTTCCTAGGAGTTCACATGGAGGCACAAACAACCACCCACGCACGGAAATAGGCGTTCATAGAAGATGACGCATGTTCAATTATATCGTCATCTCATTTGGTATATTTCAAATCTGAATAGAGCTCCTGTTCTGTGACATATTGGCATAGGCCATCAGAATTATTACTGCAGACTATCGGTTTAGGGAAAGTTTTGTGAAAAGCTGAAGGTGATGTAAAAGGCACCGAACCTGTGGGTGAGCCGTAGTGTTCGGACCCGTTGTTCCGGAGAAAGAATTCGATTTACCATGAATTCCAGAAATTACGCCAAATGAATAACGCGAGCGTTCCTTCTTGAATTCTCTGTTCAACGAACCAAAAATTCTAATAAACGAGGTCTTCTTACACTTAAGAAGTTTCTGCAGCTATTTCTTCCATTCGCATTGAGACGCGTTTGTGTATATACAAAGGACTTTCCATTTTAAATAAACCATAAATTTGTAGAGATAATATATATCGTTACCTATATGACGCTGACCATGACAATTTTGCTACCATTTGTGTACCACCCAGTTAAAAACTATTGCCCACGCTTGATAATAGTCCTAGACTTCTATCAAAGCGAGACAAGAGACGCGTTGGCAGAAAAAATTCATATTTCATGAAATCAGTTTCTTGGCTTTACGTCTCGTCGACGTCGAGATAATTAGAGGCAGGGAAGAACTGGGGACAACGATCGGGAAGAAATGCGACCCTTGCCTTTTGAAGTATCTATCCCTAAATTCGTTTGGAATGATTTGGGAAAACCACGGAAAGAAAATCTGAATGGCCAGACGGGATTTCGAACCCGCGTTCTCCCGAATGCGAGGCCAGAGCGTTCCCACTCACCCACCACACTCAGTCATGACGTCAGAGTCCCTTTTCTGAGACATCAGATTTTTTAGTTTGAGCAAATATGAGATTACTTCCCTATTCAATTAACAATCCACTTAAAGTAACGCAATATGAAAATTATGACTTTGAGATGAACTGAAAATGGTCGTTTTTGGCGAATGAGGTACGGGTTCATTGAAATAGGTGGCTTTGTTGAGAGTTTGAAGTTTTGACTGTATATCTCTACAACACGTGGTAAGAAATGAGTGGGCATAGAAAAAATTAAGGTCATTACTGTGTGGGATGCCTGTTGCTTGGCAACGGCTACACGGACTCATAATTGCTTAATACGGAAAGAAACTGGTTGGAGTGGTAATGGAAAACAGAGTATGATTTATGCCAGGGTTGACATATCAGATACCAAATCTGCGACGGAGTAAAAGAAAGATTAATGTTTACCGCTAAGACGGAAGCTCACAATAACATGGATCAACAGGCTTCATTTCAACAAGTTTTAAAAAAGTGAAATATACTAATTTTATTTCAGAGACTTGATCTAATTGTGGCTGTGTTCTTTATAATTTATGCACGACCATGAATGTGGCAACAAAATTAGTTTGTGTTATTAATGGGTCCTTGGTAAGAATTCAGTTACAAGAAGATCATTCTGATACTAGTAGCCAAAGGTTTTCTCTCATAATTATATTCTTGTTTGGTTCTCTTAGATATGCACAGAAAGTTTGGAATAACGGGACTGTAAAATTCAATCAGACGTACGTAAGAGAATGCAGGTCACTTACACAAATTATAAACTTCCAACCCGGTACTGTTTGGTATGTGATCTTGTGATAGTAATCTCGAAAGAGTGCTTTTTTATAATGTTATGCTATAAGATTCATCGTTTTATATATAAAAAAGAGGCGTTGTCTTTTCAGAATACGATGGTGAAACAGTAGTACTGTCGCCGTATAGACCCTTTAACCTGCATATTACCTAGTGAAAAGTATTATTGCTCGACAGCTACTGAAAGGTGGAGAATGTGCTTTTACAGGCACCTGGTTAACGTTATAGAGTCTTCTTTGTTCGTAGTATTATTTTTTATTTTTTTACTTTTGGCTTTACGCCTCGTCGATTTCGAGATCATTAGAGGCGGGATGGGACTGGGGACTAGGAAGGGAAGGAATTCGGCCATGGCCTTTTGAAGAAAGCATCCTGGAATTCGGGAGCGATTTAGGGAAATCATGAAAAACCCAAATCTGGATGGCCGGAAGGGGATTCGAACCAGCGTCCTCCCAAATGCGAGGGCAGAACGTTAACCGCTCACCTACAACGCTCGGTTCAGTATTTTATATTTACACTAATTAATTTGGTGTCAGGTAATGCAAGTACGTAGCCTACTTTTATCTTCAATTTGGGTTTTACACTAGTCTACGTCGAAGTCATTACAGTTGAGACAGCGCTGGTAGGAATTAATGGGGAAGTAATTCGGTCATGGCCTTTTGCAGGAACCATCACCACACTTGTCTGGAACGATTTCTGGAAATCATCTGGATGTACAGTGCTTTGTAAAGCTTCCCTCCATCCATCAAAACCCTCCGATCATCTACAAATTTCGTCTTCAGCTGAACACTGTTATATGAAGATGATCAATTTCTAATTTAGTTTGGTGTTTGGCTATTTTGTCTGCTTTCCGTAGTTCCTCACTTGTTACTCTCTGTGCTCAGTCAACTGTTTGGTAGTTGAGCGATGACGCTAGGGCCTCGCATTCAGGAGAGCGTGGGCTCAAATCCCCGTCCGGCCATCTAGGTTACGGTTTTCCGCGATTTCCCAAAATCACTCCAGGCGAATGCTGGGATGGTTCCTTCCAAAGGCCATGACCGAATTCCTTCCCGTTACTTAACCCAAAACTTTCCCACCTCTAATGACCTCGAAGTTGATGAGATGTAAAGTCCGAAATAAAAAAGGTTGTTAGCACCCTTTCGTAACAACTCTTGTTTTTCACTTGAAAGAAATCCAGACTTGGGGTGCCAATGCTATTATTAGAAAAGTTTATAAGAAACCCTTTATGAATTTGATATAGTGCTCAACCATTTCGTTGCATTTTGAACTCTACACTCGTTTTTTAATTTTCAAATACATAGTAGCTAGAAGTACTTTTTGTTTCTAGAATACTTCGCAGTGTTTCCAAACTGGCCATCTCTTGGTGTTTTTTTTTTTTTTTTTTTTTTTTTTTTTTTTTTTTTTTTTTTTTTTTTTTTTCTTCTTGTGGCTATAGGCCCATTGAGGTCATTAGAAGTGGGGAAAGACTGGGGGTAAGGAACAGGAAGGAATTCGATCATGGCCTTTTAAAAGGAACCATCTCGGAATTCGCCTGGATTGATTTGGAGAAACCATGGAAAACAAAAATCTGGATGGCCGAACGGGGATTCAGTTGATGATTCAAAATTCTATTCCATTTCCAGATTTGTTTTTTAATATGTTTTATT
Organism: Vandiemenella viatica; assembly: GCA_031002005.1. Classification (NCBI taxonomy): domain Eukaryota; kingdom Metazoa; phylum Arthropoda; class Insecta; order Orthoptera; family Morabidae; genus Vandiemenella; species Vandiemenella viatica. The sequence continues at coordinate 353,090,693 of CM061921.1, forward strand.
TACTCGCTACCTGGAACTTAGATTTTTGTGTTTTATAATCAGTACAGCATTGTATTTATATTTAGTAACACGGTAGAGACATAACTAAATAAACAATCCACGAAAGGAATAGAAATATTGTGAGAAAATAACATTTGCAACTTTCAGCGCTAAAAACAGCTAGGACGTCATTGTGATGGTAACAATACTTTTTGTTTCCATTTCAACAGTGATCCATGTCATTGCTTACAATTAAATTGAATTCCTGAGATTGATAACTTACGGAATGATGTATCACTAGGAAGACTGGGGTATATATTGTTCCAGAAAGACTACAAATTGTTTATTTTACAATCATACTAAATACGATTTTCCCGCTAATTTTCATATTTCCTCGGTACAAACCACGTCCCTTGTTTCTACTGACAAAAATGCTGGTGAGCCAGGAATGTGTGAAAGAAATTGTAAGTCAGCTATTTAGCATAAAATATTATGTGTGAATTAATGTATGTAGATAGCTTTGTAATGATTAACTACATGCAGAGATTTGATGTATACGCAATGCCACGCCCTGTTTCGGCTAGACTGTAATTTAATGATCCAAGGAAATTAATTTTAATTCGTTTTGCTGTACAATACGTGAACTTACTTGAAGACGTTGCTGTTCTCGTGCATGATGCAGTACACTGCTCTCTGAACAAGAGCTTCCGGCTATTGTGTCTTGGGCGGTTGCGCTTGTTCCCACACATTCATCATACTGGTGCTACATCTTCCCCTGTGCTTCTAGTCTCTAAATCAGAAAGCTTTGCGCTAAGTTTAAAGGCATAACTGTAATGCAACAGATATCATTCTGTCCTTACGTAACGCTGTTTTTTCCTTATGATTTTGCGCCTCGTCGACGTTGAGGTCATTAGAGGTAGGAAAGGACTGGGGACAAGCAACGGGAAGGAATTCGGCCATTGACTTTTGAAGGAAGTATAACGGCATTCGCCTGAAGTGATTTGGGGAAACCATGGAAAACCCAAATCTGGATGTCCAGACGGGGATTCAAAACCGTGTCCCCCCGAATTCAAGTCCATTACGTCCAGAACACGACTGTGGGTTAGTATTTTAATACGCAGTACGTATACATAGAGGAAAATCTCGTCGTCGCCTTTTGTCTGTGTTTCATGTAAGGTGTGCTGAAGTTTTTTTGCTATTATTCTATCTGTAAAGTGTATGTTTTCGGGAGGCTATGTGTTATAATTCCCGTCCGGCAAGCCAGAATTTGGTTTTCCATGGTTTCCAGAAATCTCTCCAGGCGAATACCAGTACATGTCCTTCAGAAGGCAGTAGCAGAATTCCTTCCCGTTCATTGTCTGGCTCTAGCTACCATTACGTTGACGCTAGCGATCCGTAAAGTCCGAAACAAATAAAAGTGTGTGTTTTATGTCAAAAATGAGTAACACTCAGCAATACTGACATGTTCATAGATATCACCTGGAAACCTTATTAACAAAATGTTATTTGGAACATTAACTGTATATTTTTTTAATATCGATGACTGATGGAATGCGAGATGGATACAAAATCCCATTAAGTATGTAACATGGATACTGAAAGGTACTTGACCGATGTACATGTAGAAGACAGTGGGAGTACCTACCTTCATTAAGTAAGGATCATTATTTTTCCTCAAGCAAAAGGTGTAATGCATTGGACGTAGATTAATAGCAACCAACTCCAAGATATGTAAGACAGAACAGTAAAAAATGAGATATATATGTATATATTTTTACGTACCTAAGCCCAGTTCCTACCAATCAATATCCTATAAATTAGCTAAGTTTGTGTCTGAGAGAGAAGAGAAATGATGTAGTGTAAATTTTAGTAATCAGTTTACGAATGTATGGTGCTTTGATGGGTGAAGGTGTTGTAAATGGACATAAGGCTTATTGTAATTTGTTTAAAAGCATTAATATGCTTGAGGTGTTAGTTAAAGTAATTAAGAATGTTGCCTAAGTCATAATATTTTGAATCAAATTTTGACTGTCAGAAAATGTTTAATGTGGTAAATATTTTGTTAAATGACTGTAAATAAGTTTTACTTTCATTTGAGAGTGTATTCTCACGATTTTAAGAAAGTTTGTGTAAGTTTCAATTGTTTTTGTATGATTCCTGTATAAGCTTCAGATAATCGCATCCAAGCAGGCTCACTAGGAAAGATGCCAATACGACGTTACGTCATTTGTTTTTTAGTAATGCGCTTTAAATCTTCTGATGTCATGTTAATGTATGTTTTGCTGAAGTGTTTTCTAAGAAAGTAAAAGGTTTAGCGATAGTGTTGTTTTTCGAGAAGTTACCTGTCATTGAAAAGTATAAGGAATTCAGTTACTTACTTTGATCAATGTTTAAATCATCTGGCTACCGCACAAAATTACCTGAGTATGTTCGTAAACCAGTATATAAACACTCTTCTCCGAGTTGTTTCACAACATGCCTTCTGGGATACAGTTGAAGAGCTATGTTTGGGATGCGAAACAGAACACAGTGATATTTTAAAAATATTGATATTCATAATTTTTTATCAGAAGTCATTGGATATGCAGTTGATACAAATAAATATTTGTCTTACACTGCCAGTGTTAATTAGTAAATAATACAGATACTTTGTGAAGACCTCCGCACATCTTTTATGATAACAACTTTTGACTATCCACAAGATTTGCAATATAATTAATAATTCTGTGAGGTCGTAATGACCTGGTGCCAGGGTTTCTATTGGCTGCGCATTCCGCCCATGTCGTAGCTGCCGTATCCTAATCCGGCAATCTAACCGGGTACAGGGGACCTACAGCTTAACGTGCGTTCTGGCGTACTTCACATTACACACAGGTGAAAGAGGGGTTAAATCCACACCAAGACAATGATTCAAACCGGGAACCTGCCACGAATATAGGAACCGAATAAGTGCTCGGATTACTAAACGTACTTGACGAGCCTGGGTCAAGTGTGGATGTGGATTTTATTTGCTGATGAGACTTTTAAACTCTTGCTTGAATACCTTCAGAAATTCTTTAAATCAACCACGTAAGGTAAAGCTTGTATAGATCTGACATTTGCAAGTGGTAGTCAAATAGTTTTAAAGACCACTACCCTGTATTCAATAAATGCGAGCTGCAAACGGATTAAACAATTAAATATATTTAAGTTATTTATTTTTATATTTATTTAATTATTTACATCAATTTAATCTCAATTTGCTATACATGATTGAGGTTTTCACGAAAATAACTTCCGTATTTCACAAACCGAGCGTGGAGAGTGAATGGTAACGCTTTTTGTTTTTTTATATTGCCAGAACTATAATTTTATTTCACTTTCCTCATATATTTGTAGAACAGTTTTCAGCAGGCATAGACATGAGATTTAGTCCCTTTTCTTATCGTAAGTTGCTTCTCATTTGTTTTATTCTGCCAGACACTAAAGGGTGTATAAAACATGCAACGAATTTTATGGTCCGCAACACTCTTCAACGAAGTGAGCTTCCTTTGCGTGTTCTGACTAAGTATCTGGCGTTAAACGTGTCTGATTAATACTTCACATTTCGTAGTAACAGAAGGCAGTGAGAGCGCTTTAGTTAATTACCATCTCTGGATGTTGCCAATACTGTCGTAACAAATCTTGACCATCAGATCAGTAGACTTTCCTGTCACTTGTTTGAAAGTCGCTGCCAAAGGAAGAAGCGTTTACGGCACTGGAAATGGCCATTATGGATAGGAATAGAGTTCATTCCTAGGCTTTGTAATCTTATATGCGAACTCCAGCATGTTAGGAACAAACAGTAATGCCCGGTGATGTAGGTACCGGTAATGAAACAATGCGTGTTAGCGCCAGCTACATCACCTGTTGGCAGTTACACTGCATCATACCACTTAGACGAAATTTTATTGGGTATGTCTCCTAAGGGTGTTTATGCTGATACTGGTTGTTCCTAAAGGAATGTGGCTTTTTGATGCGGTAGTCGGACGTTTTATCAGGAGTAGCGTTAGCAATACTGTTAATATCTTCGCGGATAAGATTGAATTATACTCAGTCTTTAGGGTGGCAGTGATATCAAAACTATGTCTGGAGCGTGATATATTTATAAAATATTTCATAGAGCTCCATCCATACTGCTCTGCAGGAAGTGTTTTAGCAACAAACCAGTGTCCACTTTGTATTTGCTACTTGCAAGATTCAACTTGATGGAAGTCATTTGAAACTAGTTGTGATATCTCCCTTTGATACACTCCTAATCGCTTCAGGAGCTTACTCAGAGATGGTAAACGAATTTATTTATTAACACTGCCGATGCAAAAGACTAAGGCATGCTTCCATGCATGCAGGAGTAGATGGTTGTTGAACACGATGGCCATGGCAGTGACAGTTTCGGATTGGAGACGCCGGAAAACTAGATCGCTCATCCGGTCGTAGCTGGGAGCCGACGCTGTATGTGAGAACGCACCTCGTGCAAGGGCCTAACCACATCTACAACTTTGCACCTAAACTATTCGCTTGTCTCTGTTCTCAATGCCTTCGGCACTAATGAAGAAAAATTACGTAGGGGAAGCTGGGGTACAACGGGGTACTACCAGCGCAGGGCAAGTAGAACGAGACCAGCATATTCCTGTTCAACTACGGCACACATGTTAGTTTAGTTTTCTCCAGCGTTAATGTGTGAAGTTTTCGTTGTGTGATTTTCTTCTCCTGTGTTGTAACTTCTGATGATTTTGTAACCAAGGTATGTTATGGATACTTGTTTAAATTAAAAATATAGTTAGTACGTGCTTGAAGCACGTTTAATTGTCTTTAGTTTCATGTAGTTACATTTTGTTTACGTATCTTTCTGGAGTGACCTTACGCCCATAACCTTAATTCGTGTCCCTGGGGCAGAACGGGGAAGTACCCCATTCTGCCCCACTCTTGGGGTGCTCTTGAATGACATCTGAAAACAGAGCCTCTTCATTTTATATTTCACCTGAAATTACGCCTATTCCAAAAATGAAAGAAAACGTGAAAAGGACGAATCGGAATGTAGGGAACACCGTTGTCTTACCAGATTCCCCATATAAAAAGGGGGTAGAAGTTGCTATTAGGAAAAAAAAGTAAAATAACTTTGTCAAAGAAGAAAAAGCAAGGATTAAACTATTTATGAAAGAGAATTAAGAATAAAAAAAAAAAACAAAGAAAAGTGCCTGAAGATAAATGGAAAAAAGAAGGAGCTGATGAAAGAGCAGAAAACTAACGAGAGTGATTCTGAAAATTGTTCCGACTGTGAATGTTTATATTTCGGCGAATTTTACTCAAACTCAGTTTGGTCGCTTGTTCGATGTGCGAAAAATGGACAAACACAGTTGAAGGTTTGGTCGCTTGTTCTATGTACAAAAAATGGGCATACAATAATAAATTACGAAGACGATGAGGCAGTCTTAGTGTGTGAATTTTGTTAATAGGCTTAAGAAAAGGAAACAATCAATGAAAATTGTAGTTAAACCTTTATATTGACTTAAAACTTAATAAATATAGAGGAAACTTCTTTTTTTCATTTCCGTTAGTTTTATTTGTTTTTATGATTACTTCTCCTTACCACACCGTTCTGTCCCATGTTCCGGGCAAATGACATAATTTTTTGTTTTTGAAAAAAAAAAAGATCTTTCGTTTTATCACAATATTATTGCGTTTTTGTAATTATTACATTGTAGTGCATTCATAGACAGATTTACAGGTCTTTTAAGGAACCCTTTTGTATTTTTAAAACATATTTTCAACTTGGTACCCCGTTCTACCCCGGATTCCCCTATAGGATTCAGTGTGCCTACTAAATTTTCTAATATTATTGAGCCTACAACTACGCGTGGTACTCAACTCGAATAATAATTTGAACCTAGCGATGGAGGTATACTAAGTCTAGTATGAGAGATACGACCTTTCCTCCATATCTAAGCTAAACCGATAGTCCTAATCGTAAAGGGGACCTACAGTTTAACGTGGAATCCGAACCACGGAAGTGTTCTGGCGTACTTCACATCACACAGCAAGCTGTACCAGAGGTGAAGGTCGGGATAAAGAACTATGAAACTCCCCGTAAGACACCAGACAGCTCTATTGAACCAATAAGTCGCCTCAAATACGTTTGTGGGAGAACTGCTGTCGTAATTGCAACTAAATATTTGGGAATTAGTCAGTAAATTCACGCGAAAGTGCATCGTTTTTCTGTTAGATTACCTCAACCCAATTTCTTTGTCAAATCTGTGACACTTCCATAAAGGCTGTGGCAAAACGCACTGTTCATCCTGTCTCACAGTCAGTATGTTCAATACGGATCCCATACAACATTACAGAATACTAAATGACACTTATATACGCGATTTGCTTCGCGTATAAAATGTTAAAAAGTGTCAGATATTTTAGGAGGTGATAAACTCAGATAGCTACCAAAGAGATGGTCAGTATGATCTAACCATCGTCAAAGGACGAATACTATTTTTAATCACAAATTTAAGGGTCTAAAACAGTCAAAATATTGATACTCGAACATTGTTGCAGTGAATATTTCGCTTGATGTAGATCGTGCATTTCCTTGCAGGATTGATCTATCGGAACATTTACATTTGTGATAATCAGTCACCAATCAGGGGTGATAATAACCATGCCAGCGTTAGTCAATTTCTTACTTGTAAATGAATGGTTTGAAATTTTTCGTCTGCGAACGTCATTCACTGCATCAAACTGATACTGAGGCCGTGAGTGCGTCATTTATACACGTGAAGGAACAGGGCCTGCTCAACGACAGCTATCTCCATGTTGCAGATGTTCTGCGGAATTTACCGGGATCATGCATTTTGCCATATGATATGACACCCGTCAAGATTATGTAGACGGTATAAAGCCTGTTTGATCTCTCACCAGAGATGTATTGTACACTGCTTTGGTCTCGCCACAGCTTATGATCATTCTTACTCGCTTGGTGAACAAAGGTGTTGTTTGACGGGACACTTGGGTGTCGTTCTTTGGTAGAGGATAGGGTACATGATCTGGGAAGGATTACGGCCTTGGCATTTTATAGGAACTATCCCGGCATTCACCTGGACTGATTTTGGGAAACAATAAAAACTAAAATCAAGGGGATTTGAATGCCAGGCCCGAGCGGTAATAGAGAATGAATGGAATCGTAACCCTAGTTGGCGGTGGTGCTTGCTTGATATCGCGACATTGAATATACGCCAAGCTCCGCTGGTGATAAAAAGACTGCATTCATCATGGTGATACAGGATGCCGTCTTCCCGGAGGCGAGGATAGTCTATGGATGTCACGTCACCTCGTACGTACGCTGATCGTGACCGCGTTACTTGTGACTGCTGCAGCTTGGGAATGCAGATTCTTCTTACTTATTTATTTATTGTTATTCAAATTTTTTTCCATAATTACGAGGGGTGATCACAAGGTTGCCAAGCTTGCAGTTAAACGTTTGCATTTTACTTCATACAACCAATATAGCCAACTGATAGTAAATATATTAGGGCATTTTTCGATATAGTCTTCACATCGGTTTAGGAACTTGTCGCTTCCTATAATGAGTTTGAGTATTCCCTCTTGGCGTATTCAGTGTTTCACCTTCTCGTCTGAAGCTAATCGTCGACCTCCTAGGTGCCTGGCTGTAGGGAGGGTGGTCGATGATCACTGGCCGCAAACTTCCGACACCTCTCAGCGACATACAGTCTTTGAGTAAACCTCTACCAGTTTTTAAAAAATCACCACAATACACTGCACGAGATGATTTCCTGTTATTCCATGTATTTATAAGGCTTATTACGAAAGTAATGTTTCATTTTCCACTACATTAAAACAATTCAGAAGCGTGCTAGAGTACAAATTCTATCAATTATGATATCTGCAAATATTAGTTAGCAACGTGAAAAAGATTAGAGATAATGGAGTACTTTACACTAACTATGAAACCATGAAACCTTAATTTACACTGATAGAGTAAGTTGTAAGGATACCGAAAACCAACTTCATTTGTTGGATAGGAGTTAAAAACATACTATTTTTAATAAAATGAAAAAAGACAGCTCTCAGTAACGTGATACTATACACCAATCGGAGTGCATGACGTCAGTTATCAGCTTGCTCCAGTTCCCTTGTATTTACGTTTGTTGACGATCTTTCCGTCGCTTATTTAAGATTTTTAAGGTTTCAGTGCTGGTTGTAAAGCAATTGCTCTACTTGTACTGGAAATGGAAGTTGGTTTTATCAAGGCAAATAGCTTTGATTTGCAAAGAATTGAGGTGATGATGCTGGAAATGGTTTTTGCATCAAACAGCGATTTCTGCTCAACAGAATTCCGGAATGTCAAAACGTCCAAGTATAACTATTACGTTATACGTAATGCCATATTACGATAAAACGTTACAATATAAGATATTCTAGATGCGTGTGTATTAGTGGAACGTTTTACTTAATAAAAATATGTAATTTGTGATTTTTTACAAAGGGTCTACATTTTGAGTTATTTAGAATATTTCATTGTAGTACCTGTTAAAATGTGTTTAATATGACTGTTGCTTTGCAGAGGCATGTGTAGTTCTTTAATCGTTAATGTAATTACTATTTTAAAACTCCTTGAGTGATTTCATCAACTATTTTTCCGTGCTGGGTTAGTTAAAGTTTAAAGTCTGTTTACATTCGTTCGACGCTATTTTTCCGGTAGTAATGTTGTGAATATAAAGCTTTTTCTTTCTGTATTAAAGGTTATACAAGTTATTGTATCGCTATAAATTTATTTTTATCATATTTTCTAAGAAAGTCGCAAACTATCGTCATATTCAAGTAGAAATATTTTTCGTTATTCGTTGAAGCGGGGATTCTATTCTACGATAACGGCGTTACGTCGTAATTTGGTGATAGATTCTTAAGTAACTCGACAAGACAAATCGAAAGTAAGGAATAATTTTTTTTTCATATCTCGCTTAGTTCTCGTGATATACTGTATCAAAAGGGAGGTGGTTAGGTCGAATTGCGGCCTCGACCAGAAGAAAAATTTCGCCAAATCCAAATTCGATGGAGGATTCATCTGTAAGTCTACGAGACGAATCGAAAGTAAAGTATAAAATTTATTGATACCTTGCTTATTTCACGAGATATCGTATCTCCAAATTAAGGTAGTTAGGTTATAGGCAACATGGACAAGAAAAAAAATTCGCAAAAGCTACAAGCAACCACACACTGGCCATGCACAATAGGTGTTTTATTATCTTCCTAGCGATTGTTGATTAGGTTGAGATACGGCCTGGAAAAGAAGAAAAACGTCACCAAAGGACAACGAACTAAACCTATAACTGATTTTTGATATTCGATATCTCGAGAACTAAGCGAGATATCAAAACAAATTATTCTTTACGTTTGGTTTGTTTATGGAGTTACTTAAGAATTCATTATCAAATTTCGGCAACACAGTTATGATAGTGCTGCCTATGATACTTCACGTAATTTTCCATATCGTTTGACAACTGTACTAATAAAAAATTTCCACACATTTACAACCAATGGCGTTTTAACGTCTGAAGTTGTAATTAATTTATCGATAAAATTTTAAGTTTTTCACATAGATAAACATTGAGTTACAGAGCTTATTAAACATAATAAAATATTAAGTCAAAACTTACGTCAAAGTAGACTTAAAAAAAAACGATTGTTGACTTTGTAGGCAAATACGCCAAGTCGCGTTGTGCAAGCTTTAGCCACTTTTCCGGCATATTTTCCATGTGTGGAAATAAAAAAAAATAATAAAAAAATTGTTTGGTGTCTTAAATGTTGTGTTTATACACTGAGGCACTACACACCCCTTGTAAACCGTAGAACTCATTTTATCCACGAAATAAGCAAACCGCCCGTTTGTTTACACCGCCACCAACAGAAATGTGACGTCACAAGAGACAGCTGCTAGCGTTTTGGCGCCAATAATCAAATCAGCGCATAAAAATGCAATATTTTGTATTTTCCCATTTCTTTTTTCAAGAAATGAGTTTTTTTGGGGGGGGGGGTTATAGTAGACGCCCAGCTACAATATTGACTACTTTCGCAAAACTACTCAAGTACCCCATTGACGGGGCATTAAAAGAAACAACTTTATTCCTAGAACTGAACAGTAACCGGAGCATACCATCAGTTCCGATGAATGGTTGAAAGTAGAGCAATGAGATTGTGTCGGAAACGATAGTGGCTTTATTGGGACAGAAGAAATAATATGCCAAATGGTTTGGAGGGATGTTCACACATAGAAACAGTATCGTAAGGCGACATTCCAAGAATTTATCGAAGTTTCCTGGAAATCACAGTGAGATTTGACCGATGTACCATCTTTATAAGTTCAAGGTGATTTTTTGGAGCAGAGCATAAAACAAGCTGCTTCTTGTACCGTAGTTGCCTACAGCAACATGATGGCATTTGGCGCTGGTTGTAACCTCGTTTGCAGAATAAGTTTTCATCATTGAAGCCATAGTCAACAGGATGGGGGAGACGTTGTGGTACATAATTCCATATCATCAGATTGTGTCACAAAGTCCTGATAGTGATCCTTGCGCCCGAGCGGGCAGTTAAACTTGGTGGCCCCCTAGGTATCTATTAGACGAGGAGATTCGAAAGGGCTTTCTTTCGTCTCTCATCAACAACATAAACAACACACTACAGGGGAACACCATCACAGTAGTAGAAGGCTATAGAAAAAACCCTTTTTCCATCTCGCCTGAAAATTGATTTGGAGGGCTACTATGACACACACTTATATTCTATCAGAAGAAAATGTAAAATACAGTTACTTCGCTTGTTGAAACGACATCAATTAGTCAATTGCATCGAAAAATTGTATTATTTCAATCAATTAGAGACAAGTTCATGCTAAATAAAGGCAAATATTTTACATTGTAGCAAATTTTTTAAGTAATACTTAAGAAAAAAAGGATCCAGTATTCTTTTTCTTCACCACCTATCCCAACATTAGGTGTCGGCTGTCTTTGATAAGTTTCACTCACCATTGGCATTGTCAGATTTGGAGGTTTGATTTTACGGCCGCATGCCCCTGCTTTTTATACCTATTACTAGGTTGTACTGCTTATTCATGGGGTTAGTGAAGTATTGCCATCTATCTGTGAAACGTGGTACTATGCTCTATGTGTGAAAAGTGTATTTTTGTTTGTGGACTGTGTAATTTATGAGCTGGAGATTGGGGGCCATCCCAGAATCTGCCTAAACCACAGTCAGGATGGCTCTGGTCCTGAACACACTGGCCGGTCAAAGAAGCGATCCAAACAGAAACAGCAATTAAAATATATCCGGCATACTACTAAAGCGCAGATAAATAAGAATTAACTTGCGATTCAGACCATGAAAACTCGATTTCAAAACCATTCATCCAGTAAGTTCATACAAAGGCACAGACGCATTAACACAAGTGGTCATAGCAACTCCAGGCAATCTGGACCCTATTTAATTTACATCGTCTACGGAGAAAGCATTAAGTAGCTAAATTCCGCACTTAGTTTCGTTTTCTGGAACTATCAAAAAATATAGACTCAGCGTGGGGGTAAGCGGTAACGGTCTGGCCTCGCGTTTGGGAGGACGCGTGTATGAATCCCCGTCCGGTTTTGCATGGTTTCCGCAAATCGCTCCTGGCGAACGTCGGGATGGTTCTTTCAAAACGCCACTGTCAAATTTCTTTCAGTTTCTTGCTCCAGTCCTTTCCAGCATCTAATAACCTCGATGACAACGGGGCGTCAAGCCATAACATAAAATGAACATGCTGCGCTGTCGTGATGTGTAATGTCTATATATATATAACTGAGCAGAAAGATCAACAACTTCTTAAGGTGTCTGAGTCGTGACAAATAGAGCCATTGTTTGGCTGGTGTCTGTTTATTGTTTTTGGGAGGAACGTCAAAACAGGCTTCTGTCTGCAACCAATCGCCAGCACCTGTCAGTTTTGTGGCGATAAATCTGGCCATTGTGTGAATGGCTCGCCTTGTTAACGCAGGCTGTCGGAAGTGATTCCTGGACGCACACATAAACTCTGTTGTGTACTTCGCACACACATAAATACCTCCCTCCAGCCACATTCCGACAGGCCTGAGCGTAGTCGACGGCTGCGTCGTTACTGTTTGCGTACTGTTTTATTGCTACTAGTTCTCAATAGCAAATGGTAGGAGAAGGAATATGGTTTAGTGCCCTCTTGCATCAAAGATCAGGCTTTAACGGTTTTGCAGTTCACAACTACCACCATTAGACTTTTTTTAAAAACAATTTTATTTCTGCTGAATCTGAATAACTTTTTATGCGCTAATAGAAACTGGGAATTGTGGTTAAGATGTTGCCTACGATAAGTAATCTATGTAAATGTACTTTAAGAAGAAATTTAAATTAACACAGCTCAAATATTCATTTGACATATTCGTTTAGAGTACCAGGAGAATTATTTGCAAAAACACAAATTTTGAATTTCCCTTTCGGTGTACAGATTTGAAATTTTTTCTTTCCTCATTGCTGTGAAAGATGTTCACTGAAGAGTCAAAGAAACTGGTACACCTGCCTAATATCGTGTAAGGCCCCCGCGGGCACGCAGAAGTGCCGCAACACGACGTGGCATGGACTCGACTAATGTCTGAAGTAGTGCTGGAGGGAATTGACACCATGCATCCTGCAGGGCTGTCCATAAATCCGTAAGAGTACGAGGGTGTGGATATCTCTTCTGAACGGCACATTGCAAGGCATCTCAGATATGCTCATAATGTTCATGTCTGGGGAGTTTAGTGGCCAGCGGAGGTGTTTAGAATTGCAAACGATACTCGTCAGACCAGTCAACATTTTTCAATCATCAACAGTTCAATGTCGGTGTTGACGGGCCCAGGTGAGGCGTAAAACTTTGTGTTGTGCACATCGATGATGCTTCGTTGAATGGTTCGCACGCTGACACTTGTTGATGGCTCAGCATTGAATTCCGCAGCACTTTGCGGAAGGGTTGCACTTCTGTCACGTTGAACGCTTCTCTTCAATCATCGTTGGTCCCGTTCTTGCAGGATCATTTTCCGGCCGAAGCGATGTCGGAGATTTGATGTTTTACCGGATTCCCGATGTTCACGGTGCACTCGTGAAATGGTCGTACGGGAAAATCTCCACCTCATCGCTACCTCGGAGATGCTGTGTCCCATCTCTCTTGCGCCGACTATAAAACCACGTTCAAACTCACTTAAATCGTGATAACGTGCCATTGTTGCAGCAGTAACCGATCTCACGCCTGCGCCAGACACCTGTTTTCTTATATAGGCGTTGCCGACCGCAGTGCCGTACTCTGAGTGTTTACATGCCTCTGTGTTTGCATACGCATGCATATACCAGTTTCTTTGGCTCTTCAGTGTATATACTGTGATGTCAATGTTTACTAAATAATATTTTACTATCTTCGATTCGATCAACATTATCATCTGAAATAATATCGGGAAACAAGGTGATGAATGAGGCCTGACGAACTTTAGATTAATTTTAATACTTGTAATTTAATTACTCTGTAACTATTTCGTGATTATAATTCTAAAACAAACGATATTTGATGAAAGGAAAATATGTATCAAAAATTGTGATCATAGAGGAATAACCGATTATTTGTTTTATGTTCTCTGTCTATGAAACACAAGTTTACAATCCTTTATCTCATACAGGGTGTCAGCGAAAGGAGTACCTGATATAAAAATGTAAAATCTTTAAAACAAAGATAGACAGAAGAATGCAACAAACGGTATACTTATTGTGATAGCTGTAAGCGCTTTCTTGATGAATTATTCAGGAGTAGAGTAATTTCGTTGGATTATTCCCCATTTAGTGGTTCACGCATGGATTGGTCTCCGTATTCGCCCAATGTGACGCCTTGTGACTACTTTTTTGGGGCTCATTGAAAAACACTGTCTACCGAAACCGTCCAGCCATGCTGGAAGAGCTTCAATCATTGATTGTGTGGCTTCTGAATCTATTTCCATTGTGACATTGGAGGATTAATGACAAATTTCATTCTGCTTTTGGAGCACCTGTATTCTTCGAGTGGCCGACATTTTGAAAACATTGTGATGTGATTCATTCATTGCAAAGACTGCTTGCATAGGACGAGTTTATTTTTGCATTCCGTAAAGATCTGTACAGCGTGCTGCGATATCTGTTAACAGGTTTAATAACTTCTTGTTTAAACTTCTGTGTGAAATTCTTAAAAATTTCACAATAAAAATACCGTTTGTTGCATTATTCTGCCAATCTTTTTTTTTTTTTTTTAATCAGAGACTCCTTTCGTGGACACCCTATAGACGGCTTGACTGGACTGAAGGATGTTCCAGCATGTTCTTTTAACGCGACGGTAATTGTCGATATTAAGATTTGATGTCAGCGATGATGACGAAGTAAACCAGCTTCTCGCAGGTACGGAGACCTGTGTCACGGCTGTTGGCGATTACACCGTAGTTTGCGTGGGAGGAGCAATGGTGTGTTGAAGTCCGCAGCCTCCGGTGGCATAATCAGCTGGATACCAAAGACTCGCGACAAAGTCCTATGCGAGAAGACTTGTAATCATCACAAGCAGCACTTGGCATGAGAAGTCTTTTGAGATTTCCCATTATAATATGGAAATACATTCGCACTCCAGCGACAGATATCTGGATGGTTCTCATTCTTTAAATTCAGAACTGACTATTACATGTCAACAGATAATGTATCTTTTCTAGTTCTTTCATCAGTCAGTCAGTTCCGAGTCTGCCGCCGTGCTGTTATGACGAGCGATGAGGAAAGTGCTAGCTGCGCTGCCGCGCCAGGCGGGCCGAGTGCCCCAGTGCACTCGGCTTTGCCGGCGGCAACCGCGGCAATGTCGACGACTGAGCATACGGAAACGGACTTGAGTGGGGCTTCAAATGGATCAATACAGCCACCGCCTATGACGACCCAGCAAACCACAATGGACTTGGAAATGGATTCTGATCGGAACGCTTATTACTCGCAGCTGACGACTGGGATAGCCCACGGTCCTGTAGACAACCGTGCTACAAAGAGGAGAACCTCTCCGCCTTCTTCCGGCAAGACGAAGATTTCTAAGAATGATGTGAGAGGTGTCAACTATAAAATCAGCGTGCCGGTGTCACAGCTCTCGGCGCCTAGCAAAGGCAAGAAAGCTGCAAAGAAGACTCTCAAGGGGGCTTTCAGCTTCCCTGAGCCAAGTACCTCGGCTCGGCCCGGAGGTGCTGTGAAGATAAATTACAGGAAGACCACCGAAGAAGAAATAGCCGCTAACAGCTGCCAGACTGCAACGCCTGGATGCAGCACAGCAGAAGATCTGCCCGACAGCGAGGGGTTCGTGTTGGCTCGCCGCACGAGCAAGCCGCTGCCGTCGCCTGAGCCCGAGCGGATGGAAACCTCAAATCAGTTTGCACCGCTACAAGAAGAAGAGCCTCCCAGAAACAGAAGTCCACACATTCCGCCCATCGTGGTGGAATTCCAAGAGAGTTATAAGAAGCTCCATGAATGGGTGAAGAAGATTGCCAAAGACCCATTCTCTGCCAAAACAGCGGGCGGAGATAAAATTAAATTTACGTTTACCACCGTGGAAGACTACTCCGCCGTGACGAAGCAACTGGACCAAATGCAGACTCCGTATTTTACGTTCCCTACTGGCGAAGTTAAGCGACTTAAGGTGGTGTTCAGGGGAATACCACGTTCTTTTCCAGTCGCCGATCTCAAAGGAAGAACTGATTGCCTTGGGCTTACGACGTTCAAGCTGTTGCCCAACTAAGACGCCCAGGAACGAACGTCGAAATGCCGCTCTTTCTGGCAGTAGTACCAGATACTGTGGAGAACCGTGAAATCTTCCAGGTGGAAAGTATATGCCACCTGAAGGTTACCACAGAGAAGTTACGCTCCTCAGCCGGGCCTCCCCAATGCTACAACTGCCAGCTGTTCGGGCACGTGGCCCGGCATTGCAGGATGAAGTCGGTCTGCGTAAAATGCGCCGGCCCGCACGACTCCAACAACTGCACTGCAGCGAAGACCAAGGACACCGCCAAATGCCACAACTGTGGCGGCAACCATGTTGCCAGCTATAAGGGCTGCAGCGCTTATAAGAGGGCACGCGATCGACTTCGTGGGACGAACACCACAAGAGAGAACCTCGAAAAGAAGAACGAACAGTCAGCAGACCAGGGGCGGCAGCTGGCAGCTACACCTGGGCAAGCAGCAACGGGCAAGAGGCAACCTGCCAAGAAGATAACCAACAACCGCAGAGACAACCGTACGTTTGCTGCAGCTACTTCTGGCGTCCCACCAAATGGAAATCCTCCTGACAGCCCAGGGGGGTTGCAGGAACCAACAGAGACTGCTATACAAGAACCTCGGCAACCTGCAGCCAGACCAAATCCCATCCAGCGAAGGATGCAGCGGGCCGCACAAGCACCTGCAGACACCATGGAGCAACTCATCACCATGATGAATACCATAATGAATATGATGGTCACCCTGATGCAGAGAATCGACACCATGACAAGCAGCATGCATGCCTCAGCGACGTCGGCTTCGGCCTCTCCCATATGCAAATGCCACAACCACAATGGATAGAGGACCCCACATACGGAATCTCAAATTCTGCATATGGAACGCCAATGGCATGTATTCACAGATGATTGAGTTCCGGCAGTTTCTGAGGGAGCAGGATATAGATGTCTGCCTCATCAGCGAATCCCACCTCAAGCCGGGACTCCGTGTTTCAGCAGCTAACTACTGCTGCTACAGACGAGACCGCCTCACCGCCGGGGGAGGAGTTGCAGTCTTCATCAAACGCAGAATACCGCACTGCCAAGTGATTCTACCGCCAATGCAGCAAATAGAAGCCGTCGGAGTGGAGGTGACCACTGTTACCGGTAAACTTACGGTCGTGGCAGTCTACCGGCCCCCCACCAGGCAGATGGTGGAAGCCGACCTCACCGCGCTGGCGACAATCAGGGGCAAGGTTCTGATCGGTGGTGATTTCAATGCGAAACACCCCGATTGGAACAGTCGAATCAAGAACCCAGCTGGCAACTTACTGAGACGTCTGGCCCTCAGGACACAACATGTGTGTGTGGGGCCCAGAAGAGCCTACACACTTCCCAGCCAGCGGTTATCGGCCGGATGTCATTAGACATAGCGGTGACCAAAGGCCTTACTGGATTCATAGACGCGACCACTATCAACCGGATGTCGTCTGACCATTCGCCGGTGATAGTCGCAGTGGATGTTGGACCGTGGCAGGAAACAGAAGAATAACCACCTGGATTTCCGCAACACTGACTGGGCAAGCTACCGACAACTCGTCTCTACTGCTCTAGCCAACCAGCGAGTCGAAGACGTGGATACGGCACTGCGCGCCTTCGAAGAAATAGTCAAGGACGCCACGTCAGCATCCACACCTCTGCGCAACCGAAGACCAGTCCCTACGCAACGGCTTCCACCACACCTAATTGCGGCTATCCGGCACAAGAACCGTGTCAGCAAGGAGTGGAAGATCACCAGAAATCCTGTGACTAGGAGACTCCTTAACAGGCTACAGAAGGAACTGAAAGCGGCACTGGTTGAGCACCGGAACCGGGAGTGGGATGCCCGCGTATCCTCGCTCAAGCCTGACGATGGAACCATGTGGGAGCAGACCCGCAAATTCACTAAGAGAAGACAGCGCATCCCACCATTGCACGGCGTGAATGGGCTCGTCTACAAGCCAGCGGCCAAGGCGAATGCCCTGGCTGACAGCTTCGAACGGAACTTCCGCCCATCTGAAGCAAACGTAAATGACCGGGAACTGCGTGCTGCTCGACGCCGTCTACGAGTATATCTCGACGCTGATGATGGTGAAGAGCAGATAGAACCGATCTCCCCAGCGGAGGTGGCCAGTTGCTTGACGAAGCTACAGCTGGACAAAGCACCCGGCCACGATGGGATTGCAAATCGGTGCTTGAGGAACCTGCCGCCCGAGGCCTCGGTGTACCTAGCGAACCTATTTCAACAGAATCCTGCTAACGAAGAGATACCCACGTCGGTGGAAACACGCCGAAGTCGTGGCGGTACACAAGAGCGGGAAAGATCCCATCTTCCCACAGCACTATCGGCCGATCAGCCTCTTGCCGTCCGTCAGTAAGATCTTCGAGCGGCTTCTCCTGAAAAGGATTAACTCCTACATCGAGGCGAATAACATCCTACCCGCTCATCAGTTCGGCTTTCCGGCGTGGCCACTCCACGTCACAACAGGTGCTACGCATCGTGGAGTCCGCGACCCGAGCTTTCCTGCACAAGGAATACTGTGCCCTCGTGTCGCTCGACATCGCAAGAGCGTTTGATTCGGTGTGGCACACAGGGCTCTTACTTAAACTGTACCAACAAGGCTTCCCGGGGCCGTTAGTGAAGATGATCCGTTCGTACCTACTTGGAAGAACCTTTCACTGTCAGAGTCGACGGGAAAACTTCAACGAGAAGGCGCATCATGGCAGGAGTCCCTCAGGGGTCCGTACTGGGTCCAACACTCTACTCCCTCTACACGGCCGACGTTCCCACGGCGGTCCGAGTGCAGACGGCTACCTACGCTGATGACACAGCTTATGTCACCAGCAGCCGTAGCAGAGCCATCGCCACCAGAAGGCTACAAGATATACTCCAACAGACGGAGGCCTGGGCGCGCAGATGGCGTATAGAAGTAAACGCCGCGAAGACCCAGGCGATTGTCATCACAAGGAAATACGGTCCGAGGAACAGGAACCACGCGGATCCAGTACTGAAACTCCACGGAGTAGACATTCCATGGAAGACAACGTTAAAATACCTTGGAGTCACACTCGACTCCAAGCTCACGTGGCAATCACACATAAATGAAGTACAGCAGGAGGGCCAGCGGAAGACTGCATGATCTTTACCCTCTGCTGAACAGAACCAGTGCGCTTCCACCTGCACTGGGCGTGAAGATCTACCTCACACTGGTCAGGCCACTTCTTGAGTACGCCTGCCCAGTGTGGGGCTACGCGGCGGACAAATACGTCAACCGGCTTCAAGTCATCCAGAACAGGGCGCTGAAGCGCGCCCTACACCTGCCATCGCGCTTCCCGACTGCGGCGCTGCACGAGGCGGCAGGCGTACCACCCATTAAAGACCGCTTCCGAGCACTCGCTACGGCGTTTTATCGGAAAGCTGAGACGAGTAACAACCCACTGGTCAGCGTGCTCGGTCGATATGAAGTTCCCACCGGCCGGCACAGAAGACCGTTAGCATTGCTCAGGCAACATTAAAAAGACAAAAATAAAAAGTTAATCACATAACGCCAACCAATACGACACACCCAAAGTGACGTAATGCACCATCCAATGAATAAGGAGAAAATGTCGAGAGACAAGAACTCCAAAGTAGACTGCCAAGAAATAATGGCAGTGAATGGCGGAGGAAGAATAGTTCTTTCATACTTACTATTATTTAATAAACAACAATTTTCATTTCTTTGTAAAACAACATAGTTATCGCAACTTAATTGCCTACTTAGAAATTTTAGTGTTAATCTCTTAATTATGAGCAGACATCGGAATAAAGTAAATATGTGTTGGATCTAAGGTGCTCCTGTACAGCTACAGTAGGACATACCTCAATGGTAGATACACAGTGTTAGGGTTGAAAGACACGACAAAGCGGATTTCTTATCGAAACTGTGCGTTTCCCTTCAACAGCTTTATGATTTGTGTTTTAGATCTGCAAACACTCTCATCAACGCCTCTATAAGAAACATCATAAGAAACCAACTAATCACAGTGGCATCACGTAAATGACAGTCCATGACTGCATATCTGCACAGCATCGGCATCCTACAGTGCCCAGTGTTTGGTTAAGACACTATGGACGGCACACATCTGACAACAAAGGGCGCAGAAGCTGTGAATGAGACATAGGCATACAGGTCAGCTCATATTAACTGATCAGCCGCGCACCGAATGGTGGATATGTTTATGTTGGGGGTCGGCTGGAAGAAGAAGAAGAAAAAGTAATAAAATAGTTTTAAAATCATGCTAATTGGATTTGACTTTAACCAACCCTGTAAAAGTCCCAAAGTAACGTTGTAAACACGTATAAAGTGTTAAGTATGACCTTCCATCGCAGTAGACTCATTGCTATCAGTTTTACTATTAGCTGTCACTAAGGGTAACAAACGATGTAACTTAGGGGGCGTGCACAAACTACGTGGCTCGGTCCAGGGGGGGGGGGAGAGGTTGGCTGGAAGGCTACGCTGAGCTACGTGGGGGGAGGGGGGTTCCGAGCCAGGCCACGTAGCTTTCCTTTCATAACATTTTTTACAGTTAAAACGAGGAACAAAACACACAACAGCATGTGAATATTTATTTTCTTCAGTTAATTATCTCTGTATGTAATTTACAATAGTCTGACAGGAGAAAAAAGTGCAAAATGTCTTCTGGAATCAAAAGGGAGGGGGGGGGGGTAGAGGTTAAAGCCACGTAGGGCTACGTGTGGGGAAGGGGGTTCACAGGAGGCCAAAATGGAGCTACGTGGTTTATACACACTCCCTTATTTCCGTTGGATGTAAAATATAGCGCTTCTTGGTGGTATGCTACAGCAAATAAATATCAATTTCCCACGAGTTATCAAAGTATGGTATTGTACTACTGGCGCAAATTCGTATCCCACCAAAGTTTTTAAAAATAGTTTAGGAGAATTCTAAAAAATCGTAGGTTAATTTTCGCATAAAAATGCACGTTTCGCAAACAAAATACACAATACTTAGTTCACGAAGCCCCTTTCTTCGTTTAGCACAGGATATCTTTAATGATCTTAGATATCGAATCCCAACAAGAATTAAGTTCTCATTCAGAACCTAATGTTGGGAAAGGTTGTGAAGAAAAAGAAGACTGGATCCTTTTTTTCCTAACGTATTACTTAAAAAAATTGCTAAAATGTAAAACATTTGTTTATATTTAGCATGAACTTGTATCTAATTGATTGAAATAATATAATTTTTCAATGCAATTGACTAATTGATGTCATTTCAACAAGTGAAGTAACTGTATTTTACATTTTCTTCTGATGGAATATAAGTGTGTGCCTGTATAACTGTTAATACACTAACTCAGGTTCCAAGGATACTTGGAGAAATTGGGCATTTGGAGCTGGAGTATGGAAAAGTTATTGTGACGTTTTCAAAATCTGGAAAGTTGAGGAAAGAACTGTATAAAAATTTTCTGGATTTGGTCATTAAACCATACGTTATAAATGAAGAATTTTTGTTGTTGGTTGATTCGTGGAGTGGTCGTCACGTTTTACGGTGGTTTATGATCAAGATTTCTCAAATGAATATGGAAATGTTACTTGCACAGTAAAATGTTTACCACACAATTGTACGCATTAAAGTCTGCCATGTGATGTGCTTCTAAGCGCGCCCGAACTGTTGCAAGATAATATGAAATATCTTTTCGTGAAGATTCTGTCAAGATACATTCAATTATTCACCACATTTGGCTGTATTTTATGACGTGGTAAATTTGTCTGATATGGTTCAAAATTAATGAAGGAAAGACTGGAATTTTCAAATGTTAACGAAATTTGCTTTCCTACATCAACAATAAATACTGTATGTGTCTGTGGAAGGATATCCATCATAAAATGTTCTTGGTGTGCACGTAATTTTTGTTTCAAATGTTTTATATCATCCAGACATTTGCGTTTCCTCAAATTAAAATAAATAATTTGGAGAATTTGTTTCATAACAAATTTGTAATGCTATAAGAGCGAAAAGGAATACAAAAAATACAAACAGAAAAAAAATAATTCACTGGTTGTGAGATCGAACCTACGACCGTCCGCCCAAAACCCACTGCCTCAACAAGCAAGGCTAAACCGATGTTATTAGCAAATCGCCTTCCGTAGCAGTATAACTCATTTAGACAATTTTTAATACTTTTTAATCCCCGATTTCTTTTAAAAGGAGGCCCACCAGGCAGAACTGTTTTAGGGCAAGAAACCAGAGGTGACGTAATATTTTTTAGACATGTTCGTTATCCGACAGCGATTTCCACACTGAAGACCTCTCAGCATGTACGAATAAAAACGATTAGAATTTTTTTTGCAAAAATAATGATTGACGGTACATATAGTATTGACTTTGAATTGGTATGTTCAATTTCACGTCTTTAGGTGCAGCAGTTTGTTCAAAAAGTGTACTACAAAGTGTGCACAAATCGTCGCCTAGTGTCGCTTTGCTCGCCCTAATAATAGAGGTTCAAGGAGAAACATTCTTTATGCTACAGCTATATCTTAAGGTTGCATTAGTACTTTACAAAACTGAAAATATAGAGAAATTAAAGAATCTCTGGAACAATTATCATATATCAAGTAATGTGGCATAACTGACAACAATAAAAAATAAATAGGCCCATCAACAAATTGAAGCAGCAGACCAAATAAAAGAATTTGGCTAGTGAATGGTGGCAATAACAACCAATAAAGAGAAAAATCAAATTTTTAACAAGTTTTTTTTTTTTTTTTTTTTTTTTTTTTTTTTGCTAATGTCTTTACGTCTCGTCGACATCGTGATCCTTAGATGCGGGAAAGGAATCGCTGCAAGAAACGGGAAGGAATTCGGCCATGCCCTTCTAAAGCAACTATCTCGGCATAACTTGTTGAAAATAGCTGCTCTTAAAATACTTACGGTCTTCATGAGTAATAGACTTTCGGGTTTTGCCGCGTTGTTTATTTCCTTACCTAAGCTTTCGGCTGGTATCCTCCAGCCTTCGTCAGAGATACTGTTTATGTTGGCATAGCAACGAGCGCCAAGCATCGCAGAGTAAGAGGCCGCTATCTTCGTTGATGTTGTTGGTGTTTTTTAAAATTTCTGCTGCCTCTTTCACCCGTCGGGGCCACCACTGGTCTTCTCTCCACAGTAGCCTCGTTTCTTGAAATTTTACTTCATGCCCGGTATTAATAGCATGGCGGACTACGGCGGATTTGTCACTGTTGTTATATTTGTAGTGGCGGATAATGGATTTAGATTTAATATTTATGTTTGTTTTGTTGTTTTATCAGATGTTCGAATAACTAATGGCCTTTCAGTATCTGCGATAAAGCATTGTGTTTTCTGGTAGCTATTATCTGGTCGATGTTACTGATTTAAAATATTTAAGTTATTCTCATTGGAAAAGTTTTGGTTGAATTTAACAGTCCAACTTTTACTTTTCCAACGAAGAATAATGAAAGATTATTACTTAGCCGTAAGAGTTTGTGGTCAAGTTTTAAGTTTTTATGATGGTTTTATCAATACTTTCGATCCCTCTGAATGTTGAAATAAGTTAGAAACTTGTAATTAAATAAGACTAATTAGTCTAACTTACCGAGCCTAGGGGTGTGCGCTAACTCTCGGGCCTGGCATTCGGGAGGACACGGGTTCAAATCCAAATTTCGGTACCGATCAGTTCCCGAAATTACTACAGAAACATACCTGCATGGTTTCTATAAAAGGCAATTGCCGAATTCCATCCCGTTTCTGGAATTTGGCCATTGCCCATTTCTTACAGCATCTCTCAAACGTGGCTGCCAAAGTCAAAACGAGAAACAATATTCTCCATAAGCTTGCAGGTACTTCATGGGGAGCCAGTGCTCACATTCTAAGATCCACAGCCTTAGCTCTGTCATACTCTGTTGCTGAATACTGCTGCCCATCCTGGATCAATAGTGCTCATACAAAGAAGATAGATGTGCAACTCAATCAGGCAATGAGGATAATTACGGGATGTATTCATAGTACGAACACCATATTGCTTCCAGTGCTATGCAACATCTCACCCCCAGCACTAAGAAGATCAGAAGATCTCTTAAAAATCTGGAAAAATATCCTGAAGAACCCTCAGCTGCCTATACATCAAGACATGATTCAAGCGAAACACCAACGATTGAAATCAAGAAAATCACCATGGCGCACAGCAATCAACCTCACAGAGTCCTCTTTCAACACCAATAAGCTGTGGACAACTCAATGGGAGCAGTCATCAGTAGCCAATAAAAATCTAGTTGAGAACCCCTCAGTAAGGTTACAAGGTTTCGATCTCCCTAGGCGGCAGTGGAGAATCATCAATCGAATTCGAACAGGACAAGGCAGATGCGCCTACTTATTATACAATTGGGGCTGGGTAGATTCTGCAAATTGCGACTGTGGAGCCACCTTACAGACAATCAATCACATCATTTCTGACTGTACTTTCCGGGCCTACAAGGGAACAATGGCGGAAATCCATTATGCGTCGATCAGTGCAGTTGACTGGATTAAAACATTAGATCTCGAGATATGAAATTGTTCAAGCTTGTGATATGTACATTCCCTATTGTGTACCTGGTAAATAATCATACGATAAAAAAAAAAAATCCCGTTTCTTACCCTTAATTTACTCCAGTCTCTATTGACGTTGAGTTCAACGGGAGAAAACCCCGAAGAGAAAAAGAATCTTCGTTAATAACACTTATTGGGGATATGGACCTACAGTGTGTTAAGTAGTGTTCATAATAAGATACTGAGAAGCTTTGGTCTTTCGTTGTGTATATTTAAATTTTTTGTTTGTCAAAAGTGCAGCAAGACGATGAAAGATCGGCTTTTATTTAACAGACCTTTTTCACTATGGAAGTATTGATAGCTTTCACAAATTCTGTGGCTGAACTATCATCATTTACAGCATGATAAATAAGTACAGTTTTTACTCAAGCATGTTTTATTTAGCACTGTAAATAAATTTATTCTCACACAAATCACTGTAACAAAATCGTCAGGCATTACGTAACCCTCACACCATTCCCATCTCCCTAGTCTGATAGACATAAAAAAAAACAAAAAACAATTGGCAGTCTTTGGGGACTGTCGACAGAAGGGAAAACTTTAAACTATGTATAACATAAGCGCAACATGTCATACTTATACCTACAATAGTAATAATTCCTTGTAGTCGTAAAGACATGGTGATAGGGTTTTTATTGGCTGCGCATTCCGCACTTGTCTTAGCCGCCTTATCCTATCCCGGTAGTGCTACCGGGTACAGGGGAAAACAGTTTAACGTGAAATCCGAACCACAGAAGTTTTTTAGCGTTCTTCATATTACACATCAAGCTGTGCCAGAGGTGAAGGTCGGGTTAAGGGCTTATGAAAATCCCCGCCGAAACAGGAATTCCAACCCACTCTGACACATTAACCACTGAGCCATCAGAGTATTAGAGATATAACGTTAACATTAGCAAGTCGGTGACTCGAACACATAAGATTTTACCCATCCAAAAATCACCCAACGCGCCTAAACAAGTTTTCACTTCAAAAACTAAAAATCTAACTGTGCACAATCCGAAGATTGATCGAATCTTCCCGAAGGAAATGTATCAAGCTATTGTGTCAGAGGCAGGAAAGCCTATTCCTTCCCTCAGAGGACAACAGTTTAACGTGGAATCAGAAACACGGAACGTCCGGGCGTAGGAGTTAGGTTGGGAAGACCTGGAGCACCGAAGGCGTTGCTCTCGACAGAAGCTAATTGAAAAATTCCTGACTGACGCATTTCGAAATGACAGTAAACAAATATTGCTATCAGCAACATTCATATCCCGGAATGACCGGGAAAATAAGATAAGAGAAATCAGGGCTAGAACCGATTCATTTCTGTACTCATTTTTTCCACGAGCGATTAGGGAGTGGAATAGAAAGGATTTACCGGGCGACTAAACATAAAATCCGACAGGAGTAGCTTCCGATAAAGTACTCCGGCCATCCTGATCTGGGTTTTCCATGGTTTCCCCAGATCGCTCCATGCGAATGCTGGGATGGTTCCTCGCAATAGCCCATGGGCGCCTCCTGCCATATCCCGTATATCCCTTCCAAACCATTACCTTCCCGGATAGATGCAATGCACCCTCCGCCACACACTTTTAGTGAATCGCGGAGTAATAGTAATAGTAATAGTAGTAGCTCATATAATCAAATACAACTCTTAAAAATTCATACTCACCACGGGGTTTGAACGCTTAACCGCTAAGCTACCAGAGCGCCTTGCTTTGAAGGAGACGTGTACTATGTACCTCCAAAATCGGATAAAAACTGTGGGTTTGTATGAACAACGTTGACAGAAATTAAGGTGAGGGGGGGAGGGGGGAGGGGAAAGGAGGAGAGGGTTTAGGTTTTTGTAAATCAAGCACAAACAGTATTTTTCTTTTTCCTTTAAAGTATACGTATGGAATGTTCTTTAAACATCGGGTAAAAACTGTGTGTTTGTATGAAGAACATTGGCAAAAAAAGAAACAAACAAACGTTTATTTTTATGTATCATATGCAAGTATAATCTATACTTTCACTGTTGTCTAAGCACAATTGCTTCAGATATACTGTCATTATTAGCATATTGGTGACGCAAACTCATATGATTTTACCCATCCAAAAAGCATCCAACGCGCGTATCATACGTGTAACACGTCAGAGCATGTCGGTGACGTGGAGTCGCGAACTCATAGATTTACCCCCTTCCAAACATCGCCTAACGCGCCTATAGAAGTTTTAACTTCAGAAAACAACGCTACGACAGAGGATTTATCAGCGGTGATTAGTTGTGGAGCTACACACCAGCTACCTGCCAGCGTACTCTGGCGGGAATGGCACTGCATTCACACCTCTCGCCTGATTTGTGTTGGCCTAGAAATGGGGTCACCTCTCCTCAGAGATTGCCACGGCCACTCATTTAGCTACGGTGGCGGCGAAAGTAGTGCGGCACCGCCACAGACTGCCACCGCTTACCAACTGAGAGCTGTCAGTTGAGCCGGCAGGTTATTGCCCGCGGTTGTGTCTGGCTAGGCTGGGGCCGATGCTACGGCTGTTGGCGAAACAACCTGTGACTGTTTTCGGACAGCGCCATAATCAGTGTAGTAGACGGCTTTCTCAGCACAGCTTTTCACGGACTTCACCACCGGTTCGACACAGGCCAAGTGAACACAGAAAGCCATTTCGTGCAGCTATCCTAGCTCTTACACTAGCAGCACTTCCTGAAGAGTGACACTGCCGTTTTCTTTTCTGCCACCGAGGGTGATGGGTAATGGGTGACTCTGATCTCACATTTTGGAGGACGTATGTTCGAATCTTGATTCGGTCCTGCAGCTTTAGATTTGCCCGAAATCTATCCAGGCGAATGCCGGGATGGTTCATGCTAAATGCCATGGTCGAATCCCTTCCTGTTCCTTGCCCTCAGACATTTCTGGCTTCTGAAGGCCTCGACGTCGACAAGGTGACAGGCCAAAAGGAAACAAAATCTTTTCAGCCATTGACCCAGAAGAATCTTGATGTTCTTCGCAACATTTTTCGGATGATCTTTGACACTGGAAAGAGTAGCGCTGACAGTTTACATTTCGTGGCAGAGTTTAAGGAAGCCTTGTTCAGTGTCTGTTGGAGTGGGCTTGTTTGTCAACTAAAGGTGGGAGATTGTTGTGGAGTTTATGTTTGTCTAGGGTTCCTTACGCATAACTGAGCGAGGAGAGCACTCCTTCGATTATAGGACCCAAACAAAAAAAGGGGAGCTTCCCAAACTGCTTAATCAACACTTTATCTTCTAGTATCACATAGTCCTATTCTATGCTGCTGAGTGCTGCCAGCATTTCTAATGGCTGTTTCTGCTCGTCGATTGTTTCGGTATTTTATGACGTAGATGATGGCGCCTTCCTCTGGAAGTTGTCTTGTATTTTTACCACGTCATCTTGGGTTTGCCGATATATGCCTCGAACTGGAACAACTAAGCTTACATACGCCGTAGATTAATGAAGAGGACCTGTAGAACTACATTCTTAAGCAAATTTAGTCAGTATCGACCATATTAGGATTTTTCATTTAGGCTGTAAAATCTTCATTGATTTGCGCATGCTGAGGATAGCACTAAGACGTATCCATCGTCTTTGTCACGCGCTGCAGACACGTCATACCTATTAAGACTACACTACCGTGACACTGTCGCGACACCTGATGTAAATATGTGACAACGACGGCTAAATTGCTTAGTTTTACAAAACTGGTAGTTTTTTTCTGTGTGCTCGGTGACACATTCTTCTAATTGTTCTAAGTAAACATGGACGTCGGACGCCATGGTGACTATACACTCCTCTGACAGAACAATACGTGGCCAGGTCTCATACAGGGCTTGCGGATTCCAGGTCGAGTACGCTATGATGATTGAAGTTACTTTTGTTGAGCCGTAATTCAGTGATCATCATGATGACAGCGTTGTAAAAGGTAGATACCTAGGATAAGATCTCGATGTGATGATAGTAACCATTTCCAGAAATGTATCCCTGTATATTTCTACTTTGCACATATTAATTGGTGTATGTGGTGCTAACGCACAAAATTCCTCAGACACATCAAGACTTAGGATGTCAAGATTTAGAAACTTTGAGAAAGGCACAATTTTTTATATTTTTTGACCCCGCCACGAGAACAGTGGCAGCACATCGCAGACATGGGAAGACTTTGATGCATGTAGCTGAACAGAGAGTGCAAGAGAGTCCAACATCCATTTCTAAGTTTCTTTTTTATTAATAAACTTTTTGTAGTTTCTCTTGTTTCGTTTAACGTTAGTCTTTCTAGGAAACATTTTATCGAAATGGGAGTAAAGAAAAGTGAAGTATATTTAAAGTGAAATAGCACGCAGTATATACTAAGTTTTACTAACTTCCATTTAACTAATACCGCAAAAACGTGTTTCCTTATTATTTTTTAATCTAATGTCTCGGTTTATGACCAATCGTATTTCATCGAGCGTGGTGGGAGAATGGTTTATGTTCTGGCCTCGCTTTCGGGAGAACGTGGGTTCGAATCTCCGTCCGAATACCCAGATTTGGGTTTTCCATGGTTCTCCAAATCACTCCAGGCGAAAGCCGGGATGGTTCTCTCAAAAATGCGATGGCTGAATTCCTTCCCGTTCCTTGCCCCAGTCCTCTCTCGCCTCTAATGACCTCCACGTCGACGATACGTAAAACCATAAGGAAAAAAACTAACAATGGCTTATCTAAATACATTTGTTAGTACTTAATACTTGAAGTATGAGTTGAGGACCTCAGTATCAGTTTCCCTAACTTCATAATAATATTCTCTTTCGTGTCTGGAAAAACGTTTTAGTAACTATCGGCATAAAAATCCTCTTATCCCTTTTTTTGAGTTATTGGAAATAATTTCAGAGACAGTAATTTTTGATAAATTTCAAGCAGTGTGTGGATAAATTTTCTCTGTTATTTTAAAGTTGGTGGGATACACATTCAGCGATTAGTATAAGTGACCGAACTAAAATTGATGAACCCATGTCTTAATTTCTTCTTCAGCAACTGTCGGTTATTAGGAAAGATTCCTATACTTGTTGGATAATCCATAACTGTTAATAGTGAAAGCTACTGATTTAGGTTCAGTATTGGATTCAA
Organism: Vandiemenella viatica; assembly: GCA_031002005.1. Classification (NCBI taxonomy): domain Eukaryota; kingdom Metazoa; phylum Arthropoda; class Insecta; order Orthoptera; family Morabidae; genus Vandiemenella; species Vandiemenella viatica. Next base: position 353,120,189 of record CM061921.1, read on the forward strand.
TCTAGTCTGGGGCATTACGCTATAAGTACAGACGCGCATTAATACGAATGGATGGTCCGATTGATGTAATGGTTGCCACAATGTATTAATGTTAATTTAGGCAACGGATTATGATGTCTTTCATTTTAGTGGAGAGTCGAACATTATCCTATTATTTGTTGTGTGATAATGAAGTGAAACGGCGAGCGGCAGATTGTAGCGGTGCAGGCGGCTGCGTGATAAAAGTGAAATGGCGAAGCAAAAAGCTGTCGGCATACCTGCGGCGGCGACTTCAAAGGCCCAGCGTGGAGCAGCTATTGTTTTCACACGAGCCCCCGGCCTACATAGCACAAAACATTAATCTCGCTGTACGTCATTGTCGGTCAGGAACCGCGTTGCGTCTAATATCATACTACCACGTCCGACAAGTTATCGGCCTGAAGACCGGTCTACATGGGCGTTTAACTTGATCAGGTAACACGTATCAGACAAAACATTGTGTGTGGACAGCAATACGGACCTTTTAACTGAACTGAATGAATACGGACGACTTCTAGAAAACGGATCAGCGGGAGTATTGTTTTTGGTCTTGACTGATGTTTTGCCTTCAATCTTTAATCACCACTCAGCTTGTGTGAAGCTACAATAACTATTATTTTGTTTTTCTTTTCGTAAACGTTTTACGCGGTGGACTTTTCGAATCTACTACAGTAGTCACTAGACTTGTTTACGGAATTCATTGAGTTGTGTCCTAGTTATCTCTGTATACGGCAAGTTAAAGTCAAATGACTGCAGTGACTGAGACAAGAAAATCTTTGGTTGATAAATGTAAGGAAGTGTATCTTGGAGATACAAAGGAAAGGGATATGAAAAAAATAAGCAGGTCTTTTCGCTCTGTGTTTTGTAAAGGGTCGCTAAAAATTAAGAAGTCGGTACGTTCTGGTGCTGGTGTCGATAATATTTACAAACCTTCTCTGTCGAATTTCGATCTTCTTTTATTCTTGAATTATAAAAGTACCCCAAGATAAACAATTAGAAATATAGAGGATGATTCAGAAATTGAAGTAAGTTGTTAACTGGTGCAAATTAACAGAAATGCACATATAAATGTAGATACAAAAATAAAGTAGATTTATTTAATAGTTAGACAGTAGCAGTGCTAAATATAAACGAAAGAAGTAATTACTGTCTTAAAAATTATTTTATTTTATCAAATTCTTCTGAAAGAGTTACGGCGTCGTCCTGCCAATTTCCTGATCCTTGGTTATTACAGCACATCTTGAATGTTTCCCTTACACGTTTCGCATCTTCGTTGTTGAATGTTGTGTATATTTCCTAGTTTCGAAATTTCGTATGTAACTTGACTCGTTTCTGGAATAAGGCGTCTAAGAGATTGCTGCGACATTACAGCTGTGAACTCAAGATCTTGAGATCGGAGCTTCCACTTGCTACTAGAAATCTTAGCATAGCAGTCTCTCAAAGTCTCTCAAAGGGTGAGATTATTCTTCTCACAGCAGTGTTTTGTTTTTGTTTTTTGGATGAATAATGATAGCAATTTCAAATAAGGGTCCGCAACCATTCGTAAATAATTATACAAGTCTTCAGGTTCACGACGTAATTCCCGAAGGAAATTCAGACGAAAGAACCTTTTCATCTTTAGAAACCATCTGCTAGACTATTTTTACTTTTTAATCACTAAAAGTAATGCTTCATCCATGCTTTTAATAAAACTGAGCCAAAGACAGAAGCTAAAAACGAAAGAATGAAGTGAGTTTTAGCTGACGTCTTGGCTGATCAAGTAAGAGTCAGTCAAGATGTTACGTGTAAACCGGCCTTTAGATAGAAAACTACCAAACTGGAAATTTGACGACCATCCCTTTCTACAGACAAACATAAATTTCCAGAGGCATTTGTAAGCATATTTGTTATCAGTAATCGGAATAACAGGCGGTCAACGCAGATAAGTTTTCAGACAGGATAACAACAAACAATAGTTATTTAGCGAAAAGAAATGTTCTGTAATACACCTCCGTGTAGTCATTTCCTTGACTGATTAATACGTTGGTAATAATTTAACAGATGTGGTTATGTTTGAAACGGTATGTATATTTTATTTGCATCCGTGTATTTCGCAACTAAGTGGGTGTGAAATGTTGGAGGGATTTGCAACTGTTTCATTCTATCCCCAGTTCCATAATTCTCAGACTGGCGTCTCAAACTATGGTTTTCCATGATTTCTTGAAATAAATTCAGGCGAAGACTGGAATGGATCATTCATAAGAGTCATGGTGAATTTTCTTTCAGATTCTTGTCAACTTGATTAACAGGGATAATTTGCTACACATTTCCGACTGTGGATGTTATGTTCATTCTTCTTATTCCTGAGAAATTTCGTTCATTTCTAAGTGTCCCAACACATCCGCCTTAACTAGAATCGGTGTTAAGGCTTTGCGGAACGTGAATTGCGTCGAGATTAATGTCCTAAACAAATCCTTACTCGCATTGAGTATGAAACCTTTTATTAGCTTATTCAACGTCCTGCATTAAAAGTTTTTCATACATTATAATATTCTTATAGTGCAGCGGTTCCCAACCTTTATTGGTACACGACCCACTTTTAGGTAAAAAAAAATTTCGTGACCCACCTAATATGAGTGTCTATCTAATATCAGAATGGGAACTGTTGTATGACATCGATAAGCTATCAACTATCCTTTTCATACAAAGGATATACTATCAACAAAAACAAGAATTTGTATACATAAAACAACAAAGATATTATAGACCGGGAGGTGGCTGCACAGACCATCACCTCTAAAGTTGACCACTGAAATTCCATGATCAGAAGTAACTCGATCAGTATATTAAAATGCAACTGGTCTGCCAAGTCGCTTTTTGGTGGAAACCACCTGCAGATCCGAGTTTAGTGGTTGATTGGTAGGTTTATCATCGTGTTTTACTGCACCCAAATGTATGAAAATATGGAAGACTGGGAGCAGGAAAAAACAATGGTAAACTTACCAGTCAACCACTAAAATGGGATTTGTAGGTGTTTTCCACTAAGATATGATCAGTGGCATTTTAATTTACAAAACTGGTTTTAACTAATCCTAGAATTTCAGCCGTCAACTCGATGAGGTGATGCTTTGTGCAGCCGCCTCCCGCTTTCTTACAAAGATTATGAAAAATACGTTCAATTATTATAATGGCACAACTTTACAATCAGTGAGATTTCTGGCCCTGGTGTTTATTGATGAGGGCATCGATATCAGGGTTAACACTGGTTAATTTTAACCTTAAGTCATTTTCTACACATATTTAATTTCGGTATTTGTTTTTCAAAAACAATAAAGTAGAAAAAGCTCGTTCACACATGTCGTGTTGAACGGCATCAAGAACTTCACAGCTAATTTAGAGATTTCTGGAAACTCTGATTGTTCATTCATCCAGAAGAAAATTAAGGACTTCATGATAATTGGACTTGTAAAATATCGTCTATATTTTCTAAATAGATGAATTAAAAGATATATTTTTGTGGCAAAATCCTCGATTGTTCCGCGACCCACCAAAACACACGCCGCGACCCATCAAAACACACGCCGCGACCAACCAGTAGGTCGCTACCTATAGATTGGGTACCGCTGTTATAGTGTATACGCTGAAGTTTTGTTGCCTACAATTGTATGTATATTACTGAAAACACGATCTGTACCTCTCCTTATCATGCTGTGCCCGATTCCGGGCGTAGGCGGTTACTATGGGCATACTCCTCCATGGAACTCCCTTGACAAGATGGACTGGAGTGCCTCCTCCAGTATGTAGGTGTGATAATGTGTGTGTTTAGTTAGGGTGGTTTGTGTTGTTTGAGACGAGAGATGAAGAGGAGAGAGGGCGAAACACTGTGCCAATTAAGGCCTACTCTTCCGAAAGATACAATAAGCCAGTCATGCTTAACGTCACCATCCGACGCACCAATCACCTTCAACAGTGCCGTTTGCCCTCACTCTATACGCTCTGAGGGGATTTAACCCAGGACTTTGGCGTATAATCTGGTGATTAGGAACTGTGCACCAGCACCTCTCCTCCCCTACCGGCCAAGCCCTGATGATGAAAATTTCTTCCATTGGCAGGACTCGAACCAGCTACTCCCATCTCAGTGCTGATCACCATCACAACTGAGCCAACAGGGAGGGAATTAAATGTGTTGACGATGTGAAGATGTGTGTCTATATTAATTTAAGAACGGAGTGCTTTTCTTAGCGATTCTTATTATGTGGTTAGTGCTGCTCTTCAGTATAAACTGTCAGTATTCATATTATTTGCAGAGAGCTTTAAATCTCGTTGAATTTCTTAGTATACAATGCTTTACAATTAAGTGCGAGGCAGGAAGACTTTGCATATGTTTCTCCTCCTCCAGTCCAGTTTCTATTCAAGCTAATAATTGTCAGCATACGACTTTGTTCACCACGCCCTTGTTGAATGATACGGGGGTAAAGCAGTACTCTATGTTCTACCTTAAATAAGACTGACCGCTTCGTGATAAGCAAAATTTCTTTGCATTTCCCAGCTGTAATCGATTTGGTAAATATAATTCTTTTTCCACAGTGACAATTACTGCTCACAGGAGAATGAAATGAAGTTAAAACAATCTTACAATGATATAGCACAATTTTTAAGCAAACTTTGCAGATTAAAAATATCCTTTCGTCTTCAATTCTGGTTACTCAAATTACTCCTTAATCAACTTACTTAAGATGAAAAGGCAAAACGGAAAAGACTACCGATATTAGATGCGGTAGACACGTCTTTGTTTTGGTCTCATGTCAGTGAAAAGACAGGAATTGCTTGGAAAAAACTTAAACAGGTAGTTTTTACTGTTACAGTGATCGATAAACCCATGAAGAATTGTCAACTGGTTCTTGTGATAACAGCTCATCACATGACACTACTATGATGGAAAGAAATTTTCAGATCGAAAATATCTCACTTAAAAACAAGTATCGATCCTGAAGATCCCATAGAAAATTGGCTACCATTGTATTTGAAAGTAGACTTTTTCTACGGAAACGGTCAATAGAGCAGTAATTATGATAGTGTGTGTAAAATGATTCTGAACTTTTACTCCTTTTTTTGCTTCTGCTTTGGCCTTGTCGAGGTCATAAGAGCCAGGAAAGGATTGGGCAAAGGAAGTGGAAGGAATTTCCGGCATTCGCTTGGACTGATTTGAGGAAATCATGGAAAACCCAAATCTTGATGGCCAAAAAGGGATTCAAACCCGCGTCCTCCCAAATGCGAGGCCATTTTAGGAGTTTACACATTTTTTAAGGGAAATAAAATATAAAACACGCAATATATATACTGCCATTGTGTTGAAAACATTGTGACTTTATAATACAATGTCAAGTACTCCATTAAAACTTCCAACATCACATTGCTCGTTCACATTAAAACAAGCGTAAGCCACTATTGTGTTCAATACATTGTGTGTTTTTTGTGGACTTTAAACCATTCATTTACAACTTCTAACTTGACACTGTCATATATACAGCTGGGAATGGTGACTGGCCGTATCGCCCAGGTGACGTTAACTTGAATCGATGCAGAAGAAGGAAAGGAAATTTCGATGTAGAAGAAGAAAAGGACATTTTTGAGAAGGAAGGGAGGAAAGGAAGCGGCCGTGGTGTGTCAATAATGTATTGTTTCGGAATTTACCCGGAGGAGGAAAAGAAAACTACGGATTACCATTTCAGAACAGCCGATGGTGGGTTTCGAACCCATGGTTTCTCCCGAGTCCAGATTACTAGCCCACGGCTCATACCTTTTTTTTTTTGGCCTCCTTCCTCCCCTTCAGTCCTACCTTTCGCTCGCCAATGGTTGGCTCTTTGCCTGGCTCTATACCTTTTTATAATAGCTTTGGGTTTCATTATCCTCTTTTCCAAGATTTGTATTTATTAATGGTACTTTCCATCAGTTGGAATCTTCAGGTCCTTTTTGTTCTGAATGTTTGAGTTTGATTCAGTTTGGCTCCTCTTATTCCTTTGATTCAACGAGTCATTCTTTAGTTCTTGACGGGCTGTATAAACAGTTTTATTTTAATCAAATTGTGATCATTGGAATGTTTCCGTCATTATTATATCGAGCATTCATGCGAAGTCTTTTTTATAATTTTGAATTTGGATTTTTTCGTAATAAAGAATATTCATATGTGTTATATATTCATCGTAAGCACTTTTTTCTGTTTGTAGGATATAGGCTAGAGTATTGCCTAGTATCCATTGTACCGTGTTGTGTTTCATTTCAGGATATCTCATTTTGTCCGGTTTCAATATTTCCTGGATGCTCACAGTTCTGTCAAGGAAGGCTATTCTTCGTCTTGCCCACGTCCATATTCTCTGGTTTTGGTCACACGTTATTCTGTGCATCAGTGTGTCAGTATTCCCGTATTTTCTGCACCTGTCATTCGGGGATAGATGTATTTAATAAAGTCTTCTGTTGGTTGAGATTTTGTCATTTACCACGTCATACCACAAGGGTTGTGTTTTAGAGTTTAGGGTTTTATTGGTTATATTTTTTCAGATGTTGCTCCAGGTGTATTGTGGATTTTTAATTTCGATTTTGTGGTTTGTTGTGTTGATTATTTTGTAAATATCTTTTGTTTTCTTGTTCTATAAAGTGCATCCTTTGGTTCTTGCATAAGTTGTTTCGAGGTGGAATTTTCTCATATATGGGAAGGTAAACTTTATCGAGGCCATGTTGAAAGGTATTTCCTCAGTGACTGTTTTTTTTTCGTTTATCAGGTTATTTGTTGGACCGTTTGGGTCATTTACGGCTGTCGTTATGGTTCTTTTGAGGAATAATGCACAGCATCTTTCACGTACGCTTATTATTCCTATGCCTCCTTTATCTAGTGGTAGAGCCATTGTTTTAAAGATCTTACCCCTGCTTGCACACTACCCGAGCAGGTTCTGTATCCGATCTGCGATTGTGTCGGGTATCGGCAGTACTTGAGCGATGAATACCATTTTACACAATAAAGACACTTTTTCTATTTTAGCCTTCTGTATTGCATCCAGATCTCTATCACAGTGCATGTTTATAATAGCCCTAATTTTAGGTAGAGTTATGAGCCAGTTTTTGGTTATTGCTTTTAAAATGTTCTTTTGAAAAATAATCCATAAGGTCTTATGTTCCTCTACTTGCTCATATCACGTGTCTGTTGGAAGTGGGCTCTCTCCCATACTTATTGGGAGCATTTCAGTTTTCTTTTGGTTTAGTTTGACACCTGTTGCATCCGTGAATGTTGTGATTATTCCTCGCGTTTTTTGGATGTCCTCCACTGAAGTTTGGGCTATGCAGATGTCGTATGTTAATCCTCTACATGTAAATTTGTATCCGTTTAGATTTATGCCTGTTAAATTATGGTGACATTTCTCAAGGAGGGGCTCCTTTGCCAGTGCGTACAGAATCATTGATAGTGGGCATCCTTATGTTATCGATCTTTCTATCTTGACGGGTGCTGACAGATGACCATTTATAAGAAGTTTTGAATGTGTGTTTGTAATTATTTTCTTTATTACTTCCACGAATGGGAAGTCAAAGCCTTTATGTTCCATGATTTTTAAGAGTTAATTATGCACTATTCGGTCGAATGCTTTTTCAAAGCCGAGAAATAGTAAAGCTGATGGTGTTTGTTTTTCTGCGTTCATGTTGATTATATCGCGATATTCGCACACAGTATACAAGATGCTACGTCCGGGGATAGCACTGGTTTGGTGAGGTCCTACTATTTTCTCCATAAGGGATTCCAGTCTACTTTTGAACATTCTTGTCAGTATTTTAACATCTGAATCTATCAAAGTTATTGGTCGTATTTCATTGATATGTTTGATCTGGTTTCCTTTAGATACAAGCACTATGATGCCCTCAGTGAAGGCGGTGGGAAGATTTGCCTCGGCCCATATGTCATTTAGAATCTCTGAAAACTTACTTCGTAGCGTGGGCCAATAATGCATGTAAAATTTTATGGGTAGCCCATCCGGTCCTGGGGATTTCCCTCTTGCTGGTTTGTTTATCGATGCGTGAATTTCGTCCTGGTCAAAAATCCTTGTTAAAGTTGCCGATTCTTCCGCGCTAGCTGTGTTACTTGAGTTGGATATTAACTCAGTGGTTGCCTCTGTACTGGTTGGAGTTGACTTAAAAATATTTCTATGGTGTGAAGTAATTTCTTTAATTATATCCCTTCCGTCCTTGATGTTTTCACCATTTTCTTTAATTATATTGCTTATTTAAGTTTTTTTCCTCCTCTTTGTGCTCCTTATTAGGTGGTATAAGGATGCCGTTTCTTTGGTTGCGATGTCAGCCGGTTTTTGCGATGTCTGAAGTTTATTTGTTCGCATATTTTGTAAGGATGGTATCTTTGCTTTGTATTTTTATTTTATTTTTATGTTTGTATCGACAGTTATGGTGGGCTCTTGGTATAATTCCTTGATGTATCTGTAATAGTACTCTATTGTGCCCTTCATCCAATAGTTCTTTTGTGTCCCTCAGGGGATTAAAGTTCGTTTAGTTTCGGTTTCACATGTTCGACCCACCAAAATGGTGTGCTTTTATATTTTTTTACACTTTTTAGACATTCGTTCCAGGCAATTTTGATTTCTTCGTCTAGCGCCGGGTCTTCAAGCATAGAGATGTTACATCTCCAGAATCCTTTGCCTCTGCTAACTAGTTTTCTCTGCATGTTGACAGTGCATTACATGCTGTTGAAATCTGAGAAGCTTAGAGGAAAAATGTTTGCACTTGTTGTTTTGGTTCGGAGAGTATCCGTCACGTAGATTCGAGGTACTTGAGACGTATGTGTAGGCTGTGGAATTTCCTTAAATGCTTTCCCGTGCGTCGTGAAAGTCCATCCCTGGAACGAGGTTAGTCAGCTCCCTGCAACCATTGAAATTTGGGGTTTGATCTTTTTGGGTTAGTACACATTTGAAGTCGCCTCCCATGATTATTGCGCCTGTGGTATTTCGTGTTTTGTAGAAGTATGCTCTTTTGGGCTCTGTTGTTGTTGCCAGGGGGAGCGTATACATTGATTATTCGGGTATCATTTATTGTAGTTTGCAATGGCACTGTCGTTTGTTAACGTTTCTGTACTAATCGTCTCAATTCTCTCTCTAATCACGAGGGCTGTTGCTGTGTTTGTTTCTTTGGAATAGTTGATTATTCCATCGTATCCAGGGATGTTTAGTTCCGTGAAAGTTACTCCTTGCAGCATTGCAATATCAATACTGTTTTGTTTAATGTAATCCGCTAGACATTTTATTTGAATGGCGTAATTACTCCATTCATATTTATAGTTACAATGCTATAACTTTGATTGCTTGTCATTGGTAATTTTACGTCTCATCAGAGCCCTTCATTACTTCCTCGTACCAGCTGTCTTTACAGAGGGGTTTTGGTTTACCTTCTTCTCTTATCGTTTGATCGTTCGCGTATTTCGGTGTGTCTCGTCTTTCCATTCTCGCTGTGGTTGTTTATTCTTCTTCTTGTCTTGGTTTGGTATTATTTGTCGTTCTTTCTACTTTCTCTACTATTATTTTTAATGGTTTATCGTTATTTTCTATTCGTTAGCCAATAGCTCGGCATTTTTTCCCTACGTATTGACTTGCAGTATTGGTTCCATCCTTATTTGTACTTCTGTTAGATTGTCGTGTTATTCCCTTCTCGCATATTTCTTCTTCAGCTTTGCTATTGGTTGTTGAGGTGTGCATCTCAATCCGTTGTTTTGTTTCGGAGTCTACTTCTGCCTGGTGACTTGTTTTATTTGTAAATGTTTCTACCTGTAAGCGTATCGCCAGGGGGGGGGGGGGGGAGAGAATTATTAATTAATTCTTAATATCTTTTACGCTATACAGGGTACTATAATTAAATGTAAATTATAATGAGAATTGGATGATTCTGGGATTTGAAACTGTCACAAAAAGACATTTAATAAAGATTTTCACAATGGCATCTACAAATCTGAGCGTATTTACCATTACGTTAATAAACAAGAGGTTTTGCAACTTTCTAAGCAACGCTCAGACGTACAATGAGCCCTTTAAATGCAAGCAAACAAGTATAGTTGTACTTTAAAAATCTCGCAATTATTCTAATACAAAGTATGTTACCAGTTATGATGATGGCAAACAATAATGAATTTTAATAGGTTGGGACGCCACGATATGATTAACCTGCATTCGACAGTTACACAGTCTAGCTCAGTGGTTTATCAGATGAGAGCAAGGATCTTTATCTCAGATGCGCTTACGGGTACAGTTTCACGGAAGTTACAGGCTGAATGGCTTCGAAGAAACACATTACCGTTCCACGGCAGGTAGCGCTGAGCGTCCGTAACTGGCCACGCCAGCAATATGCGGCAAGTCGCAAGTCAGAAGTGCGCCTCAGATGGTCTCCAGGACACAAGTCCGCCCAGCACACATGGACCGCAAGTCACCAGTGACTTGTCTGGGCTCCCAACTGGAGGGAAGTCAGGCAGGAAGTGTCTCGTCTTTTTCTGCCTCCATGGAGGTAACTCTGACTCCGCCTCTTGTGGCTCGAAGACGACATAGAACATAAAATTCCCCGAATCTTAGTACTATGTTCACTGTGATTGGCTGACCATCTGACGTCATGTGAATCTGTGCTTCTCTTCGCCGCGTTAAGTCTCGGCAATCTTCGAGAGCCGATGCCTCCTTCGGGAGGAAGGAATTCTGTTTACCGCCGGCCCGAGAGAAACCCCTAATCCTCTTACCACTCTGTCAAAAAGGCGCCAGCCCGTCTGCCCTTCACTGAAGCGTAAAATCCTTGCCTCTTATCCTTTCAAACGCATCTTTCGAACATGCAGTGGACATCCCAAGAAATGGAAAAATATTCTATTCCTTTACTTTATATACAATAAAAAATTATGTAACAGGGAGCTTAGCGAATCGTTACATAATGCCCCACTGTTAATGAAAATTATTATGACATAATATTTTATTTTGAGTTTTGTGATTCTACTTTAGTTGAGACCAAAACATACTAATTTAGCACTCTAACAATTACCACAGTTTTTAAATGAGATCCCAAAATCACCGCGATTCTCGATTTGTGAATTGAATTTTAATGGGCTTTCTTACATCTTTTGGCCGTCTTAGAATTCCTTTACTCTATATACACATGAATTCAGATAGCCATCCCTCATACAAACATATATTAAACACAATAATAACATATACATGAGAATATAAATTACACATAGACCTATTTACATAAAGGCTTAAAAATTAAAAAAAACTTCTAGGAAACTGAAGTAAGTGAGTGATTTACACAAAATTTTAGGAATCTAATTGATCATATCTTAATAAAAATATATATATATTTTTTTTAAAAAAAAACTAAATTTTCCCTTCAGGATTTTATAATCAAAAATGCATAGTTGCTACGAATGTAGAAATATGCCAAATCATTTGTTATTGTACACCAGCCGCCGGCAATTGCGGCTCTCTGCCTCTGTCCGCTAATGGGTCGTCTACCCGAGATAAGGATCTGGGTCTACCTTCCTGGGAGTAGCGGTTTCTTGTGTACCTGGTACATCTGTTGTTACACATACACCTTAGGCGGCGTGGTAAACCTTGAGATTCCGGGCATTGTGTGGTCCCATCTGTGAAATTCCATCCGTTAACATATAACAGTTGGTCGAAATCACCTTTTCTACGGCAAACGGACCATGATAAAGCCAAAAGAACTTCGAAATCAACTTTTTGTTCGCATCCGATATAGGATTCGCCCGTACCAGAACTTGTTGTCCGACCTCGAACCTTTGCGTATGTTTTTTGTCTTGTTTAATTTGTCTTTTTGTCGCCTTTTCCAACAAATATTCATGCGCCCTTTTTTATGTCTTTTCTTCCTCCTGAAGCAGGGTGTTTTATTACCTTTTCAGCAAGGAGTTTAGACCGCTTATCGAACTGTAAGTCGACCGGCCGGAATAACGTCGCGCAATTTACCGTAGTATTAAAATATTCTTCTATCTTCGGGATATGTTTTACCCAAGATGAGTGCTTTTGGCCTATGAGTGTCCTCATATACACGCTTTACGCAAATTTTCCGGAATTGCACGTCTGGTAATGCACATTCCGTACTCACAACTGCAGATCGCAGTGGTTTTTTGCACTGAATCAACGCTTCTTTCATTCTTCACGCTATCCTTTTATGGTAAACCCTTTTGCTAGTGAATACACCATGAACATATGTTTCGTAATTCCTCTTTAATCTGCGCTTCAATATTTGCCTAAGTCATTTATTGTCTCCCCATCTACTGTGTGGAAATATGACCTTTACTTACACTTTAGCTAGGTTTTACTTTCACCTACCCTTTCCATTTTTATTACCTAGGCCTAGGCTTTTGTGTTACTCGGACGCAAATATAGCACAGTAAATTTCTATAGTACTGTGTTTGTTTTCTTTACTTCTTCACAGTACAGGATTTTATACAAATCACCACGTTATCTTTATGCCTCTAAGTTTTATCAGAGCAATTGTAACGTCAAAACATGTTTCCTATGTAAGCTGTTGGCGATTCCATTCATCGGCCTTCGCTTGTTAGCGGAAGCGTCCCGCTGTGGCAAGGGTGTCTACCTGAGGGGATCTGGATTAGCGGTTTCCGAAAGCCTGACGGTGTTGTTGCAAACACGTCGATACATTCAAGGTATTCGCGTTTAACATTTTCAAACTCATCCACAGTGTTTATATGACACGAGCTTCTTGATCAGCCTTTATTTCCTTATTAAATAAATTTTGCTAACTACTTAATTCTGTATTTACATTCCACACTTCAACCAAAATTGCCTTTATAGTTTTATTGCGGGCTTGGCGTAGTGTGGACAGTTTCTCGGTGCGTGTCTACCCTTGCGTTCGAATGCGTTACTTGTTCACTCGAACCAATTTTGGTATTTCTTTTTGATTGCTATTCACAGCATTATTCTGTACACGCGCCGTTTTATTTTCGAAACGATGGTGATTCTTGTTGCTCGAATGCCACGTTTCTTCGGATCTCTGTCCGGTTGATGGTCCCGGTAATTGTGTCGGTAATTATTTATATACCATCGTTTATCCGTTACCTGACCTCTTTTGTTGAAATTATGACTTTGATCGACTCTCACCGGATGATCCTGAATTTGATTTATGCCGATCCTATCCAAGTATCTCAAGGTTTCCAAGAATTGCTTTTGTGTGGTGATTGCGGGATGGCTCAGTCTAACCTGAATCTCTGCAGGGAAATGCTCAGTGAGGGCGGCATTTAGTTCTGTATCTGTCATGGGTCTGTCCAGATATTCCGACAGAGATGATAACCTGAAGCATAGACAAACATTGACTCGCCTTCACTCGCCTCAAACTTTCCCTGACAGATCCGAATTCGGGTTTGCCTCTGTTCGGTCGCCGTCCAGAATGCACTTAAAAAGCATTCTTGAATTCTGGGTATGCAAATCAATTTTACAAAAGGACTTAAACCAAAGCTTCTCCTCTGGACCAAGACATAAAAATGCTACACGAGTCTTTAGATTTTCCGGTGTGCCTTTGAGATCAAAGTAATTTTCTAATTCATCTATATATTCTTTTGGATTGATTCCCTTTCGCACTTCGAATTTTGGGAGTACCAATTCGTCTTGCGTGTACGTTCTGCCTTCAGGAATAATGGATAATGTTCTCTCATTTATACCGTTTCTAACCATCGCTTCAGTTGCCTTACATTTTGAAATAATGTCAGCCTGGAAGGTATTTTGCATTTCGCGCACTTCCTGATAATTTTGATGCAGTAATTTCACTGACTTATCAACTTCAACCACTCTCTCAGCAACCGCGAAGAGCGTTTGATGTGTTTTATTACGAAAATCTGAAACCAGCTGTTCCGTATTTAAAATACTTGTCATGTGTTTCGATTGAGCATCTTCCAACTTTCCACATCTCATATCTAATTGATTTGAGGTGCTCTGAATACCAGATATTTCCTTTCGAATTTTTATTTGAAAGTCATCAAATTTTTCGTTTACCTCTTCGCGAAAATCAGAAAACTTAGTTTCCACTTGGTTACTTAAAGTATTCAGTTTCTCGAGCATATGTGCATTCTGCTTGTGTGTTTCTGCTTGCTGAGCGTTAATTTGTGTTTTAATTACTTCCAGGTGTTGTGCAATTAACTTTTGTACCATTTCAAGTGTTGGCCCTTGTATGTTCTGGTCACCCGCAACGTTACGTGGATGTTCAGTCTCATTAATGCTTCTTTCAGGAACAACCAAATTGATTTTATCATGTCCTGTACTATTATTTCGCCTTTCCAAATGTTCACGTTCGTTATTTGCACTGATTCTGGAATTAACAGTCGATTCAAGTACTCGCTTAGCTGTTGTCCGATTCTCTATCGTTTCCAATATATCAGGCCCATAGCTCAACTTTAAAACAAAGCGAGATGTAGTTAATACATTATTCAGCCATAATCCATTTTTGTATACATACCCCGTTACAGTTACGCAACAAATGGCCAACGATCGCCAAGATCCGACTGGTACAAAATAATCTTTGACAGTATCAATTGAAATACCAGATATCAACAAAATTACAAGCAGCAAACAAATTAAACGCACCATGATTTGACTGCTGTCCAGTTTCTTCGATAAACTTTAATCGGTTCTCAAGAAATTCTTTGTTCTCAGCCAATGACTTATCAAATTTACTGCCCAAATCTGCGTGAGATTTCTGAAATTGTTCCATCATTATTTGGACTGGAGGTGTTAAATCCCCTTGATTTGCCATGTTATTGGTGTTAACCGCCATTTCAGTGCCTGTGTTTTCTGTTGCTGTTGCTGTGTTTCTAGCATTGGACTGTACTGAGGCACTTTCGTCAGGGACATCTGGAAAATTTTCCGTCTCTGTCTCACCAATACATATGGTAGATTGCGAGCTGTATCCCACTTCGGAAGTTAAATCAACACTTGCAACCCTCTGAGTTTCCGCAATAGTGCCCAGATTAACTGCGTCGGAAATCGATTCATTCATGATCTCCTGGGTGTCTGAATTTACATTTAAATTTTCCATTATGACAGCCCCAGATCTAAGCTTCATGAACGACCTATACTATCAAAACCAACGTCCCACAAAATCGAAAGTCTCAAGAAAAATCACACAAAATCTCCATACAAAACACAGGGAAAAATAGAAATACCCCAGCAATTCTCGCGGTTCAATAAAACAATACGAAACTCCCCCAAATTCAGCAAATGATGCACCACATATCAAACAATTTCAAAAGACAGACAGATCTCAAAAAACAATATCAACGCTGTAATGGATAAACATAGCAAGTGCATGCGGACAGAACCTTCGCACAAATTATCCATCAAAATTAAGCACAAACATGAACACATAAGAACACATAAATTTTCAAAAGAATACAAACACAAAATACATGTAATGAGTGCAACATCAAAATGAAAAGTTATGCACTATCTATTTCTACAAGAATAATAAAGCTGCCAAAAGCCATTTGCAACACTCCATGAAACTTATTCAAAATTCTGGGCTTCAATACCACGTTTTACTCGTGCCCCAACGTTTGGGTTCGCCAATTGTAGCGTATCGCCAGGGGGGGGGGGGAGAATTATTAATTAATTCTTAATAGATTTTACGCTATACAGGGTACTATAATTAAATGTAAATTATTCAAATGAGAATTGGATGATTCTGGGATTTGAAAACTGTCACAAAAAGACATTTTAATAAAGATTTTCACAATGGCATCTACAAATCTGAGCGTATTTACCATTACGTTATAAACAAGAGGTTTTGCAACTTTCTAAGCAACGCTCAGACGTACAATGAGCCCTTTAAATGCAAGCAAACAAGTATAGTTGTACTTTAAAAATCTCACAATTATTCTAATACAAAGTATGTTACCAGTTATGATGATGGCAAACAATAATGAATTTTAATAGGTTGGGACGCCACGAATGATTAACCTGCATTCGACAGTTACACAGTCTAGCTCAGTGGTTTATCAGATCAGAGCAAGGATCTTTATCTCAGATGCGCTTACGGGTACAGTTTCACGGAAGTTGCAGGCTGAATGGCTTCGAAGAAACACATTACCGTTCCACGGCAGGTAGCGCTGAGCGTCGTAACTGGCCACGCCAGCAATATGCGGCAAGTCGCAAGTCAGAAGTGCGCCTCAGATGGTCTCCAGGACACAAGTCAGCCCAGCACACATGGACCGCAAGTCACCAGTGACTTGTCTGGGCTCCCAACTGGAGGGAAGTCAGGCAGGAAGTGTCTCGTCTTTTTCTGCCGCCACGGAGGTAAACTCTGACTCCGCCTCTTGTGGCTCGAAGACGACATAGAACATAAAATTCCCCGAATCTTAGTACTATGTTCCCTGTGATTGGCTGACCATCTGACGTCATGTGAATCTGTGCTTCTCTTCGCCGCGTTAAGTTTCGGCAAACCTCGGGAGCCGATGTCTCCTTCGGGAGGAAGGAATTCTGTTTACCGGTTGCCCACCAGAAATCCCTAATCCTCTTAACATTCTGCCAAAAGGCGCCAGCGTCTGCCCTTCACTGAAGCGTAAAATCCTTGCCTCTTATCCTTTCAAACGCATCTTTCGAACATGCAGTGGACATCCCAAGAAATGGAAAAATATTCTATTCCTTTACTTTATATACAATAAAAAGTTATATGTAACAGGGAGCTTAGCGAATCGTTACAGCATCGACCAACCTGGTTAGGCAAACATAAAGGTGAATGCTGGAAAGGTACCCTTTTTTAAATGAATTATCACAAAACTCATAACAGCAAAGTTTACCAAGTTTGCAGGTAGATGGGGACCTCCTTCTCCCTCAGTTAGTCTGTAAGGAATTTGATTGTTGAGATAACACTGAGCTTACACTAAATAAAAATCAGACTCATAACATCCACAACATTAAGTTCCATTCACCAGAGACAATCAACATAGATAGCAAACTCACACCAAAAGAAAACTATGAGACTGGAAAAGGTAATTTAAAATGCAGGTTTCAAATCTTATCTTTTTGATTTTAAGTTTCTGGCAAAAATATTGGAGAAATAACTATAGATATCAATTTTTTGAAAATGACAGAAAACTACGCATAATCACAAAAAATCAACCTAATTTAGTAGGGTTTGCTTATAAGTGGACCATCAGCACACTTAAAAGAAAGTGTGCAAATCATATGAGGCAGCACAAAATATGACAAAAAAGCATTAACTAAACTAAATAGGAAACTATGCTTACTGTATATCTATTTCAGTGACATCAATTTAGGTTAATGGAAACATAACGTGTTATTCAATAAATATGGGAAAGAGAATTACCCCAGCGTGCAAGGCTGTTGCTAACACACAACATACCTGTTTAATACAAACATAACAGACGTCATTGATTGTGAAGACAGGGACCGTAAAGAAGCAAAGCTGTATTTGTCTGTAAAACACACCTAGTACCTGATATGATAAAAGGGTTGGTGTTAGAAGCAGCAGAAAGATGGGTAAGTGAAAATTAATATGGGTCTGCTTATGGCATAGTTTGTAGAGAGTCCTGGGTAGAAATTGTAGAAAAAAATAGGATTAATGACTGGAAAAGAAAATAGGATCATACCTTACATTAAGAGTTGATTTGAAGCATATGGGAGTAAGAAATTTTTCAATTGTGCATAAACAGTATTAAAAAAATCAAAAGAATTAAAAATGAACATAAATCAAAAATAAATAAATAGTTAAATTATCACTTTGACCCAGAAACTTCATCATAATTAATAATAACGATAATGTATTTGCAAGTGCTCACTTCAAATAGTCCAAACTAAACTATCTATCTTCAACTAAGCCTTAACACTAATAGCAAACACAACATTCACAAAATTCACACTAAATTGTAGAGACAGGTTTACAAGTTCCAACAGTAAGATACTCATATTTAAATGTATCTTTGTAATTCTCAGTATTCTGAATATGCAATGTTAATATGGAAAGGAAAAATATACTCACCACTCTACAAAGTTGAAGGGAAGAGGAAGGCAACACCAACAAAAACACCCCACAAACCTGTCTGTACAATTTAGAGTGAATTATAGCATTTTGCATATTCAAACTGCTATAATTTCTTCTTGTAAAGACATTTTACTCCATACAACTGTTCCTTAATTGAAGCCTACAAATTAAATCGGAGGTGAAATGATAATGTATGACCCACTTTGGAAATCAAAGGAGATATGCAATTACCAATGGTGAGTATGATTCTTTGAGAAGAAGGATAATAAATAAAACTAGCTGTCAGATACATATATTGTGCTGCAATAAACAAAACTAATAGTTTATGGCTTTTAAAGTAAACACGTAAGTCTGATAGTCACAAACAAGGCCCCAGGACTGTTCCCATATCTAATCAGAGGTAGCATTTCAATTATTATAAAAAGGAGGGGGGAGGAACTTACCAAAGACGCTGAAAGATTGCACTGGCAAGTAAAAAGACCAACACAAAACATTCGAATTTCAGGGTGCAAGCTGTGAGTCAGTAGAGAAAATGGTATGTGTTGTGTGGGTATTCGTGGTGAACTCCTTAAATCCATAAAATACAAATTTGACATATATTTTAATGTGTTATATTGAAGAAAGGAATTATACTCTGTTAACACATTTATAACTGCTGGATTAATTATAAGATTAGTATCAGCAACATATATATATATATGCAGTACCAAAAATATAATTAAAGACACATGACTGTGGCATTTGTAAATGTTGCTGGTAAAAGAAATTAATAACAAAAGTGTTTTAATTATTTTATAGTAGAGTGTAATAAAGTTATTAGTTACTGATTAAGATTTGGTGATGGATAAAGCAATCCTCCTTGAATATGAAAATAGTAAAATGTCAATACATAAAACTGATACAAAAATAAAAACTACAATCCTTATAGTAAATTATTATTTACTGATAGTAAGCATACATTTCTTCACCTGGCATCTGCCAACAAACTGATAAATCATATACACATTGGTTGGTAGATAGGGAGCGTGCACAAATTATGTGGCTCGCTCCAGGGGGTTGAGGGGGTTGGCTGGAATGCTACGCTTGATAACATAAGGGGGGGGGGGGTTGAGCCAGGCCACGTAGCTCTCCTTTCGTAGCATTTTTCACAGTTAAAATGAGGAACAGAACCCACAACAGCATGTGAATACTTATTTCCTTCATTTAATTATCTCCGCATGTAATTTACAATCGTCTGACAACAGAAAAACGTACAAAACGTCTTCTGGAATCAAAAGGGGAAAAAGCTACGGACTAAGTGGGGGGGGGGAGGCAAATCCATGTAGAGCTACATGGGGGGAGGGAGGGTTCACAGGAGGCCACACTGGAGCTACGTGGTTTATGCACGCTCCCTTAAGTGAAATAATATATTTACTTATTAAACAGTAATCTCTTTTTTCTTCATAAAGAAAATAACTTAGGCATTCTTAGAAAATGGATGTGTAGGGAAATTGCCACCGGAGTATGTGCTCCATTGCAATTAAAAAGGATGTAAAACAGACATCAGACTCTATAACAGTGAAGGAGCTTATTGGCATTTTCCCGACACACCTCCTGATACGTAGCTAATATTTTACTTTTGGTTACCACTGAGGAAGGAACCAAAACCTTTACACACTGTTTCATAATGCCCTCATATTTCAATTTATCTTTGTAATTCTCAGTATTCTGAATATGCTATGTTAATATGGAAATGTAAAATATACTCACCACTCTACAAAGTTGAAGGGAAGAGGAAGGCAACACATCAAAAAATCACCCCACAAACATTAAAAAAAAACACTATTTTGGGCTATGCTTTCTTAAAGAAAATAGAGTCATGTGGCTGAGGCCGCACTGACAACCATGGAAAATGCTGCCGCATGAATAGTTGTTGAATATGAATGTTAGGAATTTATGGGTCCAAAAATTAATTAAACAACTAATTTAATTTAATTGCAAAGGAGTGCAAACTCTGGTGGCATTTTCTCTACACATCCACATTTCCCTTTTCCTGTACCCAGAAACTTTTACAGTTTACAAATTTCAACTTTAAATTCTTTCAATGTTTTTGGTAAATTTTCATTTCTTTTGGTTTGCCAATCCATTGCTAAGATCTTCCCGCAGTGCTGAGTAGTCGTATCCAAAAACACGACGACTAAGAGGTCTGCATTTAATTTAATTGACAATTCTGAACAAGTACATCATATTGTCTCCTCCACTAGTTTGTGAAACATGGAAATGTTTTGAGTAGAGATGGGTTGGAAATGATGCTTCGAATTAATGATTTAGTTTGAAGAACACCATAAAACAGAAAACTGTTCAAGTTCTTGGATAGTTACATATTTAACAAAGGTTGTTCACACTGCTCACTGTCAACATTTGCCAACGTAGGATTTGCCTGTGTGTGAGTTCAGTGCTTGACATCTGCCATTTTTGGTACATTCCAGTTCATTATATCCTGTGAAAACTGTTATTTTTACTTCTATCAAGTGAGATTGTAACCTCTTCATCTTGCCTTCCTGTCTTCACCTGTGGTAAGTGATGGGTTATTTTTCCCTATCCTGTCTGGTTTTCAATGCCTAACGGCAGTCTCTTTGTCTCCATTGTCTACATATCATAGTTATTACAGTTCTCACCAAAACCAAATAATTGT
>CM061921.1:353141904-353159904 GCA_031002005.1 Vandiemenella viatica
GAGTTACTGGTGTAGGATTTGTAATGAATAAGAGAGTAGGGAAACCGGTGCGTTATTATGAACAGTTGAGTGACAGGATTATTTTGATGAGGTTAGAAACTAAGCCTACTCCAACCACGTTAGTACAAGTGTACATGCCAACGTCACAAGAAGATGAGGAAGAAATAGAAAAAATATACGCTGAAATTGAAGAATTAATCCAATATGTAAAGGGAGAGGAAAATCTAATAATCATGGGTGATTGGAATGCAATAGTGGGAGAAGGAAAAGAGGGAATACTGTAGGAAGTTTTGGTCTAAGAGAAAGAAATGAGCGAGGAAGCAGGTTGTAAGAATTTTGTGAAAGATATAAGCTAGTAGTGGCAAACACACTGTTTAAGATCCATGCAAGAAGGATATAGACCAGGAAACGTCCTGGGGATACAGGTAGATATCAGCTATACTATTTCATGTCAAACAGAGATTCAGTAACCAAGTTCTAGACTGTAAAGCGTAACCAGGAGCAGACATAGACTCTGACCATAATTTGATAGTAATGGAGTGCAGGCTGAAATTCAAGCGAATAAGGAAGCAGCATAAGCAGAACAGACTAGAAGGGAATAAACTGAAACAATCTAGTACGAGAGAAAATTTGCTGAAATGGTAGACTTAGGTCTAAGAAATAACTCTGAAAAGAGCTCAACGGAAGACGAATGGAAAGCATTAAATACCGAAATAATGAACTCTGGTAAACAAACATTATTCTTTAGGGAACAAGCTGCCAGAAAAACCTTGGGTCACAGAAGAAATTTTGGAGCTGATGGATCAGAAGAGAAGGTACAAATATGCTCAGGATGAAGCAGGAAGAGAGCAGCACAGGCAATTTAGAAATCAAATAAACAGGAAATGCAAAAAGCAAAAGAATAATGGCTAGTAGAAGAGAGTGAAGAAGTATAAAAGGAAATGGGCGTAGGTAAAGTAGATGTAGCAAATAGGAGGATCAAACAGAATTTATGGAGAAATGAAGAAAAGAGGTGTGAACATTAATGCTGCCGATGGGAAACCTCTTTTAAGCTCTGACGAAGGAATACATTGAGAAACTGTATGATGGGGGATGACTTGAACAATAGCGTAATAGAAAAGAAAGGCGATGGCAACATTGATGCCTTAGGACAGAATTTAATAGAGCTCTGAATGACTTGAAAGCAAATAAGGCAGCTGGAATTGATGAGATCCCTGCAGAACTTCTTAAATCCCTAGTAGAAGAAGGAATCGAAAAATTATTCAAACTGATATAAAAAAGTTATGAAACAGGAGAAATTCCATAAGAGTTTAATAAAAATATCATGTTCACACTACCGAAGAAAGTACAAGCCGACAAATGTGAGAATTATCGTACTATTAGTCTAACATCACATGCATCAAAATTACTGACCAGAATAATATACAGAAAAATGGAAAGGGTAGCAGAAAACAAAAATCGCGGTGGGAAGCAATTCTGGCTTTAAGATTAATACTTGAAGGGCGGATCAAGAAAATTAGATACTTTTATGGCATTTGTTGATTTAGAAAAAGCTTTTGATAATGTTAGGTGGGACAAGATGTTCTATATTTTAAGGAAGTCAGGTCTAAAGTATCGAGATCGAATAATACGTTATAAACTATATAAGAATCAAGTGGCTGTAATAAAAGTAGAGAATCATGAGAGACAAGCATCAGTTATAAGGGGCGTGAGAAAAGGTTGTAGTCTATCCCCGTTAATATTCAACTTGTATGTAGAGGAAGCAATAAGGAAAGTAAAAGAAAAATTTCCATGTGGCATAAGTTTTCAGGGAGAAAACATTAGTATGCTACGATTTGCTGATGACATTGTCTTGTTAGCAGAAAGGGCTGAGGACATTGAGAAATTACTGAATGGCGTGAACAAAATAATGATGGAAGAGTTTATACTGAATATAAATCAAAGTAAGACTAAAGTGATAAATGTAGCAGAAATGATACCAATACTAGTACTTCTTTATCTTCTTTATATATATAAAAATCTCGTGTCACGATGTTCGTCCGGGATGAACTCCGAAACTACATAACCGATTTAGATGAAATTTGGCTTAATGTGTGTGTTTGAGTCCAACTTAAAAGATAGGATAGTTTTTATCTGGATTATAGACCTCAATATTTATTATTTGCGAAATAAATGTCATTAAATGTTTGTCATAGGACAATGGTTTGCAATTATTTGTAAGCCACCAAGCTAAGCGGTCTGCTGGCTAATTGGTTAGGGCGTATGACTGGAGATGGGTAGGTCCCCCGTTCGAGTCCCTGTCTCGGCGAGGATTTTTATAGACACTTAACCCGGCATTAACCCCCGGCGCAGCATGCTGTATGAGGTGAAATACGCCAGGACGGTACTGTGGTTCGGATTCGACGTTAAAATATAGGTCCCCTGTACAAGGCAGGATGGGCGGGCTAGGTAAAGGCGGCTACGATAGGGGCAGAATGCCCAGCCAGTAGAAACCATGTCACCAGGTCATTACGACCACACGTAATTATTATTATAGTTCCATAAGTTTCTAACAGATGGGCGATGTGCTAACTTATCTATACAACACTTGGTTGGCTAGGTTGGGTAATCATCCAGTAGATCACGTTCTGTTTCAATTTATTTATGCTACAGTTTATTCCTAACAGATGGCAGTGTTTTAATTTATCGAACCATCCAGTAGATGGCATTGTATTTCGATTTATTTATGCTACGGTCTATTCCACGCCATATGCGTGAGTTTCTTCAATTTTAATTGTGCTGTGTATTTGTGTTATAATTATACTGTATGTTGTTCATCGTTTGTGTGTCTTTATATCTAACGACAAAGTAATTACACACATGAATATAACATTGAAGAAAACGTTACGATAAATTCGAATCGTGTAAGCATTTTTCGCTAGCTTATCATTTTTCTTCTTCTTTTTGTTATGGGTCAGCTAGACACCACGTGTCAATTTCAATTCCCTCTCCTGTTGTTTTTTCTTTCTTCCTCCCAGTACTCCTTCATCATTGCACTCCTCTCTACCTTTGAATCCTAGATATTCAAAGTCTGATATCGAAAAAAATTTCTCTCCATACGGTTCACTGGTATTATTTCGTTTCAAATATTTCTAAACCTCTTTAAAGCCTGGTTGTCATCCATGCTATAAATGTATCAAAAATATCTTCATCTTTTTCTGTTTATTTTTCAATGTTATTTTATAATTTCCTCATTAGTTCTTAACTTCCATTTTACTGTATTTTTCAATGGACCCAAAAATTTCGGTTTCACCACTGTATTATACTGTCTAATTTTAAGGCTTTCAGCAAGGCACTTTTTGTTGTAATTCAAATATTTTCATGTGAAATGTCGCCAAAGAATCTAACCTCGACAATAGGTGTAGCAGAGGAGGCAAGACGCACGACGAGAGTGCTCATCAATCAGCAACACAAATCGCGGCAAGTAAAGAAGTTCAAAGAATCAGGGACAGCTGAGCATCGTATGCAAGAATCATCAAGAACAGCGTGATGATCGTCTGTGACAGAATATATCAAGAACAAGAGCGGCACGAGAACAGCACATAGCTACATTTAGAGAAAGAGAACGAGAGAGACAGTAAATCAGCCGTGCTTTAACACGTGTATCATTTGTTCGTCTTGCGTTCCAATATGCACCAGCCATTGATTACTCTGCACATTCAAAAACAGCAATCGGTGCAGTGAGCAAAATATGCAGTATTATCAGGCGTTGAAATTCCGCAATGAAGCAGCGCGCATGTGTTGTGCATCAGGAAAGATGTTATTATTACCCACTACCCAATCCGCCAGAACATTTACAATCCTTCTTGCTGGCGAATCAAACGATTCGAAATTGTTTTTGCGCAAGACACGCAATTCAATTCTTGCTTCCAGATGACGTCTTTTGGGACAGCAAAAATTTGCGTTCTTACATCTGATGGACGTCATTTTGAAACTAAATTCAAAAATACAAGGCAGGTGTACCATAAGATTGTGTCGTTGATACCGATGCCAAACGATGACCCGAAGTTTTTCCAAATCTATTGGAATTTGTGAGGAACGCTTGAAAACTAGGTGCATCGAACAAGCAGAAGAGAGAGCAATTGTGGTATTGTTGGAAAATTGTTTGGAAAATAATAATCAACTTATTCAATTGTGTCGCCACAATTAAAAATGACAACTATCAAATTGTCATCAAAGCTGACAAATTACCATCAGGAGAACACGCTGAGAGATTCAACGCACCAACCGTAGATGAAGATGCAGTTTCTATGGTTGGTGACTCAGTTGATTAAAGTCACACGGCAAGATAGAACTGTTAGTATAATTTCGGATCTACACCGTTCGTATGACCGCACTCCAGTATCCACTGATATTCTGGCAAGGGCAGAATGAATATCACATCAACATCAAACAGCGTGATCCAGTTGCTGGTAAATTTAATATTCAACTATTTAATTCGTTATTTTATTAGCACAGTAGACCCGCAGTATTCCGACCAGGCGCCGGATTATCGCGGGCCCACTATATTGATTTCTTATTCTTTTTTTTACTATTTAATTTATTATGTTTTCAGGTAATAAAACAAATACAAAAGTTACTTCAATGATGTACTACGCCCCCGATTGATGATTAGACGTAATTGGGATAACTATATCCTTCGATATCGTCAACTGTGGCATCAATACGTCGTGGATATGTACGCCAAGGTTGAAAACAAGCATTCGCGATTTATTCGATACAACCAGGTTAAATTACGATCGGAGGAATACATCCTCTTACGAGATACTGTTATCGGCAATATTTATGAAAATTTTAACGCTAATGATATCGGTAATGCATTTATTTTACCTTCAAGCTACATCGGCAGTTCACGGAACATGCAGGAATATATACAAGATGCGATGACTTACGTACGTCATTATGGTCGTCCAGATTTGTTTATTACATTTACATGTAATCGGAATTGGGAGGAAATACAAACTTTGTTATTACCAGGCCATCAATCAATGCATCGTCATGATGTCACGGCACGTGTGTTCAAACAAAAATTAAAATCATTGATTGATTTAATCGTAAAACATTCAGTTTTCGGTAACACACGTTGCTATCTGTATTTGATTGAGTGGCAAAAGCGAGGTTTGCCTCATTCAAACATTTTGATTTGGCTTGAAGTTAAAATCCGTCCAGAAGAAATTGATCAAATAATTTCAGCCGAAATTCTGGACCCATTAATTGATCAAGAATTGTTTGATATTGTTACCAGTTACTCGATCCACGGACCGTGCGGTGCTTTTAACTTGACATCGCCATGCATGGAAGGTGGAAAATGTAAGAAGGAATATACGAATGATACTATTACGGATATCGATGGTTATCCGTTGTATCGCCGCAGAAACGCTGAGAATGGTGGCCAAACATTTACAATGCGAATGTCAAATTCTAGAAACCAAGTTGAAATTGACAATCAGTGGGTCGTACCATACCCACCATTGCTTTCAAAAACGTATAAGGCTCATATTAACGTCGAGTTTTGCAGTTCTGTAAAATTCATTAAGTACGTTTGTAAATATGTTAACAAAGGCAGTGATTTGGCCGTATTTGAAGTTCAAAATGTAAATAAAAATGACGAAATAACACGATACCAAATAGGTAGATACATCAGCAGCAACGAAGCTATCTGGCATATTTTTAGTTTTCGCATCCATGAAAGAGACCCTTCCATCCAGCATCATGCAATAGATCTTGAATACGATCAACGTGTATATTTCACCGAAGAAAATATTTTCCAAAGAATACTTGAGCCACCAAAAACGACAAACCACAAACTGAATTTTTCACATCATGTCAAAAATCTGATGTGTTCCACCAATTCGCAAAAACATTATTATATACCGATGTCCCAAGCTATTTTTCATGGAACAAATTAGGTAAAAAATGGTAGCCACGTAAACAAGGAGAACCACATCCTTCGATCGTAGGCATATTCAAAGCCAAGACGTTAGGACGACTTTACACAGTGCATCCAAACAACCTGAATGTTTCTTTCAGCGTTTGTTATTGGTGATTGTTCCTGGACCAGCTTGTTTCGAACTTTTACGAACAGTTAATGGTCGAGTGTTCAATACATGTCGAGTGTTCAATACATGTCAAGATGCATGTCGCGAGTTGCAGCTGCTGGTAGACGACAATCATTGGGACCTGACACCTGCAGATGCAGCGTTGACAGCCACGCCAAATAGTATTCGTCAAACTGTTTGCAATTATTTTGACAACATGTTATCCAACACAATCTTCGAGTTTGTGGGAAAAATATAAAAAAAGTATGACTGAAGATATACTACGCCGAGTTAAACAAAAAAGAACATTGTGCAAATCTAGATTTCACACCAGAGATGTATAATGATTAATTAAGCATTAGTGTTAATCGAAGATTTATGTATTATAATTTCAGATTTGCCACTTAATCATTATGGTATGCCATCACCTGATCGGCCAACAATTATTGCGAATAATGAGCCATTACTGACAGCAGAACAAAAAAATATTTATAATCGGATTATGCTGACTGTTGATGCTGAACAAGGCGGGGTTTATTTTTCTTGGACGCGCCAGGTGATACCGGTAAGACATTTTAATATCGCTGATCCTTGCGAAGGTACGGTCGCAACAGAAAATTGTATTGGAATTGCATCGTCAGGCATTGTTGCCACTTTTTTAGATGGTGGGTGAACCGCACTTTCAGCATTTAAGCTACTACTAGACATTCATAACAAACCAAACGCAATGTGTAAACATTAAAAAGAAAAGTGGAATGGCTGGAGTGTTGCAAAAGAGTTCAATTATAATTTGGGATGAGTGTAATATGGCTCATTAACATTCACTCGATGCATTTCATATAACTGTGCAAGATTTGAAAGGTAACGATAAACTTTTCGGTGGTACTGTCCTACTACTGTCTGGTGGCTTCCGACAGACATTACCAGTGATTCCTCGCTCTACTTTTGCCGATGAGATTAACGCATTTTTAAAACAATCATTTTTATGGCGGAATGTCGAAACACTTTGATTGACCATGAACATGCGGCACAAGTATTTTGTAAGCAATTGCTGGATATTGGAAAAGGTGAAATAGAACTGCATCGAAATACACAATACATCAAATTGCCAGACAAATTCTGCACTGTTGTTCACTCAAAAATGAACTAACTCAGCGTGTGTTCCTTAATATATCAAATAATTACTTAGATCATAATTGGATCAGTTATCGTGCTATTTTGGCAGAAAAAAATGTTGATGTCAACGAAATTAACTTCCAGATACAACAGATGTTGCCAGGTGATCTGATGTCTTTTAAATCAATAGATACTATTGTAGATGAAAATGAAGTCGTAAATTTTCCAAATGAGTTTTTAAACTCCTTAGATATAACAGGAATGCTGCCACACAATCTCCGGTTAAAGATTGGTTCACCGATTATTCTTCTTCGTAATTTTAATCCACCTAGAATATGCAACGGTACACGTTTAGTGATCAAAAGGATCACCGGAAATGTTCTTGAAGCAACTATTTTGACTGGAATGTTTAAAGGAGAAATCGTCCTGTTGCCACGTATTCCAATGATAAAGTCAGAATATCCAATACCATTTAAAAGGCTTCAATTTCCGATTTGTCTGGTTTTGCTATTAAAATAAATAAGTCAGAAGGCCAAACAATGTCCGTTTGTGGCTTGGATTTGGAAAATACGTGTTTCTCCCATGGGCAACTATACGTCGCCTGCTCACGTGTAGGGAAACCATTAAGTTTAGTTGTATTAGCAAAGGACAGGCTAACTAAAAATATGGTGCACCAATTAGCGCTTAGAGAAATTAAAAATACAAATTGTTATAATTTAAAATAATGAAAATAATTGTTAAAAATATTTAAAAATCAACTTCATAGGCCTCATTTATAACACTGAAATTTCAGTTTATATAAATAAACAAAAATAATTTATTTATTTATTTTATAAATATAAATTTTTATATAACTTCAAATAAGTAATTTGTAATAAAATGTAAATTATTTTTTTTATGATCGTTTGTCGTTAATTTCAACTCTCCGTAACTCTTTACCAATTACATTTGAATTTCCAAATCGAATACAATGTTTTGTCTTTATTAGTGAATATTAATTTGACTACTTGAGGAAGTTTAGAATAACATTAATCCAACGTACTATAATTAGTAAGTCACAGCAAAGCGTGACCAGGTCAGCTAGTATATATATAAATCTCGCGTCACGATGTTTGTCCGAGATGAACTCTGAAACTACTTAACTGATTTTGATGAAGTCTGGCTTACTGTGTGTAATTTGGTCCAACTTAAAAGATAGGATAGTTTTTATCTCGATTATTAACCTTTATATTTATTATTTCGAATTAAATGTTCGTTCAATGTTTGTCATAGGACAATGGTTTGTAATTATTTGTAAGGGCTCGTAAGTCTGAGCGTTATGGTGGCTAAGTGGTTAAGGCGTCTGACTGGAGGTCTAAAGGTTCATGGTTCGAATCCCTGTACCACCGAGGATTTTTACACGCTCTTAACTCGGCCTTCACCTCCGGGGCAGGGGTGAAATGTGCAGCAAATAGAAACCCCGTCACCAGGTCATTACGACCGCACGAAATTTTTATTTTAGTTCCATAGGTATCTAACATATGCGATGTATTAATTTATCGACACAATACTTGATTATTTAGGTTGGGTAACTATTCAGTAGATGGCGTTGTGTTTCGATTTATTTATGTTACAGTATACTCCACGTCATATGTGTTTGTGTATGACATAACCCAGTTTCGTGAATTTTTCGAGTAGTATCATTATAATAATAGTGTTGTGTATTGTGTTGTGACAAAGTAATTACACACATGAATATAACATTGAAGAAAACGTTACGATAAATTCAAAAACGTCTAAGTATTTGTTGCTTGCTTCCTATTTTCCTTCTTCTTTTCGTTATGGCCCGCTAGGGACCACGTGTCAGTTTCAATTCTTTCCCTGTTGTTTTTTTCTTTCTTCTTCTCCAGTACTCCTTCATTATAGAACTTTGTTTTCTCTTTCTCTCTTCAGACCATTTTGCACCCGTTTTTATCTCCTCTCTACCTTGGAATCCTGCAATATTCGAAATTTGCTTTCGAAAATATTTTCTTTCCATACTGTTCACTGCTATTATTTCGTTTCAAATCTTGCTTAACCTCTTGAATCCCAAAAAATATTTTAATACTTTTTTTTAGCCTGGTGCCATCCAAGCGATAGATGTGTCAACAAAACTCATTCTCCCTTTCTCTGACTGATTCTGATATTTTTTGAATGTTATTATTTATTTCCTCATTAGTTCTTATCTTCCACTGTACTGTATTTTTCAATGGGCCCAAAATTTTCCTTATAATTCTCCATTCCAATACTCCAAACTAATCCAATTTCTAATTTAATAGCCGGCGGTCTGGTGGCTTAGGGGTTAAGGCATCTGACTGGCGATCCAAAGGTTCCCGGTTCGAATCCCTGTCTCGGCGCGGATTTTCCCCTCTGTCACAGCTTGCTGTGTAATGTGAAGTACGTCCATGATTCCTCGCTCTACTTTTGCCGATGAAATTAACGGATGTTTAAAACTATCGTTTTTATTGCGGAATGTCGAAACACTTCGTTTGACCATGAACATGGGAGTATAATTGCAAAATGATCCATCGGCACAAGTATTTTGTAAGAATTGTTGGATATTGGAAACTGTGAAATAGAACTGCATCGAAATACACAATACATCAAACTGCCAGACAAATTCTGCAGTATTGTTTACTCAAAAATGAACTAATTGAGAGTGTGTTTCCGGATATATCAAATAATTACTCAGATCATAATTGGCTCAGTAATCGTGCTATTTTGGCAGCAAAAAATGTTGATGTCAACGGGATTAATTTCCAGATACAACAGTTGTTGGCAGGTGATCTGATGTCTTTTAAATCAATAAACACTATTGTAGATGACAATGAAGCCGTAAATTTTCCAACTGAGTATTTAAATTCTTTGGATATACCAGGAATGCCACCACACAATCTTCCGTTAAAGATTGGTTCACCGATTATTCTACTTCGGAATTTGAACCCACCTAGATTATGCAACGGTACACGTTTGGTCATCAAAATTATCACCGAAAATGTTCTTGAAGCAACTATTTTGACTGGAAAGTTCAAAGGAGAAATTGTCCTGTTGCCACGTATTCCAAAGATACCGTCAGAATCTCCAATACCATTTAAAAGGCTTCATTTTCGCTATGACCATAAATAAGTCTCGAGGCCAAACAATGTCCGTTTGCGGCTTGGATTTGGAAAATACGTATTTCTACCATGGGCAGCTATATGTCGCCTGCTCACGTGTGGGGAAACCATCAAATCTATTTGTATTAGCAAAAGACAGGCTAACAAAAAATATTGTACACCGATTAGCCCTTTGATAAATTAAATTATAAATTGTAATAATTTAAAATAATTAAAGTAATTGTTAAAAATGTTTGAAAATCAACTTAATTTATAAAACTGAAATTTCAGTTTATAAATAAATAAAAAATAATTTATTTATTTTTATAAATATAAATTTTTGTATATTTTCAATTAAGTAATTTGAAATAAAATATAATTAATTTTTTTATATTTGATTGTCCTTAATTTCAACTATCCGAAACTCTTTACCAATTACTTTTGAATTTTCAAATCGACTAAAACGTTTTTGTCGTTATTAGTGAATATTAATTTGATTACATTAGGTAATTTAGAATAACATTGATCCAACTTACTATAACTACTGAGTCACAGTAACGCGTGACCGGGTCAACTAGTTAAATATAATAATAGGATCGGATGCAATTGGATAGGTAAGTTAAATCTATTACTTAGGAAGCAAAATTACAAACGATGGCCGAAGCAAGAATGATATTAAAAGCAGAATAGCACTAGCAAGAAGAGCCTTCATGAAAAAGAGAAATCTTTTTAAAACTCTATGTTTGGAGCACAACACTTTACGATAGCTGGTAGATGGACTGTAGGAATACCGGAACGAAGGAAAAGTGAAGCATTTGAAATGTGGTGTTACAGAAGAATGCTGAAAATTAAGTGGACAGACGAAGTAAGAAATGAACGAGTTTTGGAAATGATGGGTGAGAAAAGAAGTTTGTGGAAGAAGCTTACAGATAGAAGAGAGAGGATAGTAGGTCATATTTTGAGACATGCTGGATTGGTTAATTTGCTGATGGAGGGAACGGTCGAAGGTAAGAACTGTAGAGGAAGACAGATATTAGAATATATGAGGCAGATAATTGTGGACGTCGGTTGTAAGGGATATGTGGAGATGAAGAGGTTAGCACAAGATAGGAAAGGATGGAAGACTGCATCAAACCAGTCGAAAGACTGATAACAGCAAATACTCTAATAACTTCTAGAGATGACATGCCAACTGGAAATGGTTTCTAAAGGTAACTAATGGAACTGATTGGAACGAGCTATGGTTTTTACAGTGCGATGACGTCACCCCTCAGCCCCCAAAACCCCCGTGGCCGCTTTTCCCGGTTCTACCCTACTTGTAACGATTTTGAAATGATCTTAAATTGTGCTCTGTAGTGTATTTAATGATATTATTTTGGCTCACGATAAGTGGGAAAACAGTAGGATGCAGTTTCAAATGTCACTCGGTGTGCACTGAATCGCAGTTTGGTCACCCGACCAATCAGGTCCGTGCCCTGCGGGAGAGATACCGGCTAGTATACTTGACCCTTCTAAGCTTACTCTGTCAAAGGCTTTCTGCCCCGTTGTCCTTCATATATATTTGACGTATTCACGTCAAAATTATATGGCATAACTTATTGAACAGTCTATTTAGTTAAATTAACGCCAAACAAATGTTTCTGTAACACATACATAAATATTAATATTTATGAAATGAAGTCTTCACGGTTTTTAAAACACGATATTTCGACGACTAGCTCCATCGTCTTCATCAGGTGTCGAGACATCTGCACAGGTCGGCTGACCATCGGAAATCAGGCGGATATTGAGGAACGTCCCGATATTCGGCTTGGTGATTGCGGAAAACCACATAAAAATTGCAATCAGGACGGCTGGTAAGCGAGGACAAGTTGCTATATGCATTGCTTAACACAACATTTGCCGACTTCAGCTCTCAAGTGATCATACTGGAGGCTCCTGTAGTATGAAGAATCCTTAACAACAGCAGTATCTCGGTGCTAGTAGACAAGAACCCAACGTCTAGAACGAACTAGCAAACTGATCTCGATCGCTTATAACCAGCTCAAAGGGGGAAAAAATCATTGGACCAAAACGTTAGTAGTTGAGTGCCGGTAACAAATTGGGACCAACGGCAAACATAATAATTTGGGGGTCATTAGCTGTAACTCCTACCCCCTCTGTTAAAGACATAAAAAGACAGTTTTAACAAAAATAAGATATTTTACCCCCAATCAGACCAATGCTAAATACTTTGGTACTTTTGTCATCTGTTAAAGATAAATGTTTAGGTTGATTATGATTGTAGGGTGGGGAAGGAATTACTTGTTGAAGACTTAAAATGCAAATATATTGGCCTAACAATTGATAATAAACTCAAATTTGCAGGACACATTGGGAATGTGGTTGGAAAAGGTTTCAAAATTTTTTGTTTATTGGAGTGAGTGGTGATGAGATATACCAGAGAAACTAGCAAAGAAAGGCTGCTAGATTTGTCTATGGAAATTAATGCAGAATAAAATCAGTAATTGATATTATAAAGGAGTTGGAATGTGATTCTTTTGAATACAGAAGGAGGGTGAAGAGCGTCATGGAAGTGTACAAAGCATATATTGGTGATGGAAAGATACTGGTGGAAGAATTAAGAGTGGTGCATGGAATGGGAAAGGTGACCATGACCACTAGCTGGCACTGGTTTCAGGCATAAGAGGGTGGGAAAATTTTCTTTCGTAAGTAAGGGAGAACTTACCTAGGGAAGTGATGAATAATTTAGTAAAAACGTTGAAACATTTTAAAAATTAAAACTCGTAGAGGGCAAAAGTAGGCGGGTACACAAAAGGGAAAAAATGGGTGCGTAGTTAAACTACAGCCGGGGCGATGCGCTGCATCGCAATTACATTAAATTCATTAATAAATATTACTAAAATACGTTTGCGGATCATCACAGTGCGTCATTTGTTACTGTTCCAAACGTCCAGCCCCCGTCTGGGATCATTTTCAGGCGCTCCCGTCAAGGTGACACCTGGTGGCAGAAACATTTTTATTGGTGACTAAATGACTCAGCTTCATAGCCCTCAAAGAATTTTATTACTATCAGACCAGTGATGTCTCGCTGGAATATGTTAGAGGCGTTCATTGTGTGAGGGGTCAAGTGATAAGTTAAACTACCACATTGTTAGTTATGGTCTACTTTTGTTATGGTAACGTTTTATGTCTGACCTGGTGCGCAATAAAGGGCTTTATTCTGTTCAAGCGTCATGTTCGCTGCCGGAGATGTGGAAAGTACGTGGCTCATATCTCGGATCCGTCGTATCGGCCATCGAGTTCGCGGTTTTTGGACAGTTTTCCGCAATAGCTCAAGCGAACTGTAGCGTGATCATCATTTCCAGCCCCTTAGATTAGGGTTACCAGAATTTTTTCTCCAAATCCGGGGACGCTTCGCAACTTTTTCACCAAAATCCAGGGACGCTTTCCACATTTGTCCTAATTACGCGTTGTACTTTTATAAGTTTAATGATTAAAGGTTTGGTTAACTTAAAAGCCACATATTGCTTATATTTTGTATTTTAAATGAAGATCACAGACAGCCATGTTGCAAACAGCAAGGAGACTTTATTTTCCAAAGCTGTTGTGTCCAAGACGCAGTATCCTTGTAATTTTCTTTTATTGCTAGGAACATACAAGGAAAGAAGTGCACTTCATATCTCTTGCTTTAAACGAATGCATTAGCAAATCAGGGCTGTAAAAGAACTCTCTCTTTATTTAAAAAAATTCTGAAGACAACAGTAAAAATCCTGGGACATTGCGGGTCTGTCCGGGGGCAGAGAGCTAAATACGGGGACTGTCCCCGGCAAACGGGGACGTCTGGTAACCCTACCTTAGATGCACATCGCATAAACAGAATGGCACGAAACACACACGAATAAAGTTGATGACTCACTATCCTCCTTTGGTTAGATGACCGTAATTGTGCCGTCAGAACTTAGCCCCAATAACAGAAACCTTTTTGTTATTACATGTTGTTGTCCTTCGTGTGTCTCAACTTTATGAAACTCTCTTACAACAGCAACAACGGTACCATGCACCACTACAATTCAGTGGTGGTGTTGCAAGAGTTTTGTAATCTTTGTCACATACACTTTCCAAGCATTTCCTCAAGAAGTAGACTTTTCAATACAACAGGTTTCCAATTAAGTGGTTTTTATGACCTCATTTATTAAATCCTAATCCTGTAAATCTGTTGCTGCTTTCACGTGTACATGTTGACATTCTTTGAGACAGCTGTTGCTGAGCTCTTACCGCGTATTCCATCCCCCATCCAATTATCAAGGTTCTGGTTTCCTGACGACACTTCAAGGTAGTTCCTTCGGAGACGATGTTCGAATTTTTCTCGTCCGTCGTCCCCAATCTTCTCTAGACGTTAATGATATTTATGTCGACTACATGTTAAGCCCTAAGGAAAACAGTAGAATTTCAAATTCTCAACATATAGGCTTTTTTATAACTATTATAGACTTATAAAAGTTAATTTAATACTCCCAGTTAGCAATATCTACGAGTCAGTATATATTATTCACGAACCTCTCTGTTAAACTGACTACGTCAGTTATCAAATCGCCAACACAAATCACGATGAACATTTCGACTACCAGAATTGACTAAACGCGACCAGTAGTATTTGCGTGAATCGCAGTCAACGAAAAATGGATACTAATTACTAGGAAAACTTTTTTCAGCTTTCCTACTTCACATCAAATTGAAACGTGTCCTGTTTTACCTCCAGCACTATAGGCTGTGCATTAATCGAAGCTCCATAAGAGTCAGAGCTGTAATATTTTCGTGAATTCAAAGAGACAGACAGACAGAATCGCGGTCAATGAAACGTAATTTTGAATTAGGGGAGACTGGGTACGGTTGTGCCAGGTTACGGTTGTGACAGTCGTCATATTAGCCAAACTATAAGGAATACCGGGATGGGGAGGGGGTAGAGAGGAGTGGCGTGCCTGTTTGAATATGTTTCACGATATCATGTCAGCCATCATGTGACATTAACAAGCGTAGAGGCCTACATTACTTTTTAATAGTAAAAAGTAAGTGTTTTTATCAGATTTCTTTTAATAATTTTTGCTGTATGTGTACAGATTGAGTAATGAGTGTTTTTCCTCGTTATAAGTTAAACATTAGTAGTTAAATAGCAGTGATTACTTTGCACGTAGTTTATTTTGTATTGTCATGGCTACTGTTGTTTTGCGATGGAGTGCGTTGAGTTCGGTTGTGACATATTTTCTGGGTACGGTTGTGACAGTAAATTTTTTGTTTTTGATGCACAGAAAACGCTTGAGGAATACCGACAGTTGTACGAGGCACATTAGTCACGGTTACTTTTGCAGCAAATGCCTTGGGAAATACTATCCCTCCTTTACTTATATTTCCACGGGTTAGTTATCACGATCATTTTGTTAGCGACGGGCTGGTCGGATCGATTGGGACGGCAAATCCTTTAGGTTGGATGCAAGGTGCATTGTTCCTAGGATTTCTGGAACTTTTTAAGAAATTTCCTAATGCTTCTCAAACGCATAGAGTGCTAGTGCTGCATAACCATTACTCGCTTATCCACATTAATACAATGGATTTTTGTAAAGAAAATGCAATAACTTTGCTTTCGTTTCCTCCACACTGCTCCTACAACCTGCAGTGCTTGGATGGACCCTTAAAAAATCTGAAAAAACTACTTGAGACGAGTAGATGCGGAGTCACAATGACAATCTACGATATACCAGGTATTATAAAAATTATCTATATCAAGAATTTCGTTTTTTTTTTTTTTTTGTAACAGTTTAACGTCACAAAAAAAAAAAAAAAAAAAAAATTCGTAATAACTATTGATGCTATAATGCCTTATTAGTTATAAGCTATTAAGGTGTTCCCAGATTAATTTCTATTGTCATGTAAAAATTAAATTTACCCAGAAGAAGATTATGTTACATTATGTTTGATATTATTTGAAATAAAAATGATTTTAGACCATTTTGTTGTATTTTTTAACCTGTCACTACTGACCTCAAGAACTGTCACAACCGCCCCTGGGGTGTGGTCGGTTGTGACATTTTTTCTTTTTCTTCTAATTTGTTGCTGTGACTTAACCTTTGTACTTAGGGACAAAACTTTAGTATTTACATGTAGGAAAATGTACATTTTACTATAAAAATCACCTTTCTTCCAGGTAACTGGCATACTAAGAAAATTATGAGCGATCAAATGACAATTGTCACAACCGTACCCAGTCTTCCCTACGTTAAACATTATGTGTTACGTTTGTAAACTAAATGTAAACTTCAACATAGATTTGTGATGTTGCCTCAGTGAGAGGCAATAAACGATATAAAAACAGTTGCATTGGTATTATTTATTAACATTCAATAAACGTAAGTTGATTGTTGCAATTTTTACCGCCTAGCCTACAAGTGAAGTGAAGTAGCACCCAGTTACTGTTATAAGTACTAGGGTAAAGCCTGTTACGCGGCCAGCGTGCGTGGCTTCTGACAAATATTAAATGTGCATACCGGTAACTACCTCGCAAGTTGAGATAAAAAAATACCTTTCCGCATTGTAAAATCCCCGTCTGCTCTTCATATTTTCTCCATTTCTTCCGCAACAGGCAATGAGAGATAAACAGGATACAAATTGATTAAAGCAAACTAGCAGTGAGAAACTGAGAATCGCATTCATGTTTGGCATTATAATTTTTTTTTATTTTTATCTCCGGTATTGTACTACTTGTAAATATTTCCACAAAGACTATCAAAATGGAATTTTTTTTATTGTTTTCGAAAAGTTTCTAAGGAAAGAATGATTTCAGAAACAAATAACGTTTTATTTTTTATACATGTATTTCGTGAGTTCTTTCTTTTCGTGTAAATTTCCCGTTTCTCATATTCTGTAAAAAAAATCTTAATTTATTTTTTGACTTGGTTTTGGTAACTACTACAGAGAATAGACCGTAAATATTAAATTCCCTTCTCCTTACAAGCATTTAGACATTTAATTGTCGTAAATAAACAAAAAGCAACATGTAAATTTAAACAAGCGTCGCACGTATACCCGCCTAGCATTATAATTTTTCATCTCCGCCCTTCGTATTTGTGCGCTTTATTTCCTCAACAGACAATTGCCTTTTACCTGGCATAGCAGTTACACTTTCTTTTAACCATACAATTGCAAATAAAAACAAGTGCAGTTATATATTTGAAATTTACTGGTTAGCCAAAAAGCGCTGTGGTATCAATGCGGGCGTAATCGAGACTCGATAGACTGTTCAGACACAACGCATTTTATTAAAAAGGATATAATTTCACATTCAGTCACACAATTGCTAGGTATCAACTGTATTACATTTAGATAAATTTTTGAAATTATTTATTTATCACCATATCGGCAATCTTTCTATTCAATAAATCTACAAATTCGAGAGCAAAATTAGCGAAATTTGGCACTAAAGTTCCTCAAATTGCTCTCAGCAACAATAATTGATCAGAGAACAGTGTATGGAACCATAGTTATATTTTGCTTTTGTTAATTACTGGCGGCCATTCTTAAATTCCTGTTAAAATAATGATATCATTAATAACGAAACAATTATTGTGTTTTTCATATGTACTGATCCCACTACAAATTGTTTTCCAGCAACAATGTTTCTTGAATTTGATGTAATAACC